>JAFIDM010002131.1:45712811-45729310 GCA_023159025.1 Thereuonema tuberculata | reverse complement strand
TTATTAAGGAAGAAGAGGTTTTTTGTGATTTATTTATATTTCATAATAAGCTATTTAGGCCACCACACAAATATAACTGAAAAACACATTTATACATATTAAAAATTTACAAATGTTTTTCAAAACGTCCTGTGTTTCGTTTTCGAGTAAAAATAATAATCTATTTATAATAATAATAATAATAATAATAATAATAATAATAATAATAATAAAGAAGGCATTTGATTCTGTCCCTCATTCCTGGCTCCTACACACTCTTCATATCTACAAAATACACCCCAAGATCACGGCATTCTTAGCTGCCACGATGAAGAGTTGGAGCACAACATTACACCTACGCACCTCTAACACCTCCATCACTACAGATCCCATTCCCATAAGGAGAGGTATTTTCCAGGGAGACTCCTTGAGTCCTCTTTGGTTCTGCCTCGCCTTGAATCCACTGAGCCATATACTAGATAACACAAAACACGGTTATAGGCTTACCACAGGCACTGTGACACCATATAAAATCACACACTTACTCTACATGGATGACATTAAACTCTATGCCACAAACAATGCACAACTTACTAATTTACTACAAGCCACCACACAGTTCACCAAAGACATTGGGATGGAATTTGGAATTGACAAATGCCGCAAGTTACACATAATACGTGGGAAGACTTCGAATTTGGAGGGTTTTGAACTGGACCATGGTTTGGCCATCCAATCCATGGAAGACGGAGAGACCTACAAGTACCTGGGCTTCCAGCAAGCGCGCGTCATTGACAACGCAAACATCAAAAATGCACTGAAGAACACATACCTTGCTCGAGTTCACAAAATCCTCAAAACACAACTCAACGCCAGAAATAAAATTAAAGCTATCAACACTTTTGCCGTTCCCACACTAACATATTCGTTCGGCATAATTCCATGGACAAACACCGAACTCGAAGCACTACAACGCGCAACACGCACTACATTCACGAAACACAACATGCACCACCCCAAGTCCGCTACGGAAAGGATGACTCTTCCCCGCAAGGAGGGAGGCCGAGGACTCATCAACCTCATCACCCTACACGAAAAACAAGTACATACACTTAGGGAACATTTCCACCAAAGAGCAGAAGACTCCTCACTTCACTCAGCCATTGTCAAGGCTGACACACACCTCACACCCCTGAACCTCGAAAACTCTTCTCCAACACTCACCACCCCTGACACCCACACTCAGCAGCTGCGTGAATCATGGGCTCGTAAGGAACTCCATGGCAGACATCATCACGAACTCAGCCAGCCTCATGTCGACATGAAAGCGTCGAACAGATGGCTGACGAGTGGTGAGCTGTTTGGGGAGACCGAAGGGTTCATGATCGCAATACAGGACCAAGTCATCTCCACACGCAACTACAAGAAACATATTCTACACGATGCAAACACACATGACGACAAATGCAGGAAATGCCACACTACGCATGAGACGATCGACCACGTAATATCAGGCTGTCCCCTTCTCTCTCAAACAGACTACCTCCACCGACACAATCAGGTAGCATCGATCGTTCATCAACAACTAGCACACAAACATTCACTTATTAAGAGCACGGTCCCGTACTACAAGTACATACCACAAAGCGTATTAGAATCACCCTCATATAAACTATACTGGGACCGCCCCATTCACACAGACAAAACCATACATCACAACAGACCAGACATCACACTTGTTGATAAGGTCAACAAACAGACCTATCTAATTGATATTGCAGTGCCTATCAGCAAGAACATGCAGAAAACTCACGCAGACAAGATCAGTAAATACACTGATCTAGCACACGAGCTCCAGAAGCAGTGGAGGCAGGATCGAGTACGTGTTGTACCCATCGTTCTGTCTGCCACTGGTCTGGTGCCTCACACATTGCACCACAGTCTCAGCACACTAGGACTTCACAAAAACACTTATGCACAACTGCAGAAGGCTGTGGTACTCAACACTACACGCATAGTTAGGAAATTTATGGACACAAGCACACATCCCTAATCATTCTTGCACACATCTTTACACTTGGCAGTATGTGCTTTGGTCCTTGACCCGCCATATTGTTTTTGCTGGGGAAACCCAAGGTTTGAAACATAATACTAATAATAATAATAATAATAATAATAATATTTGGAATATCTGCAAAAATTATCACATTGCAACAACAAACAACTGGTGGGAACATACAGTAAACAATGTGACTGAAAATGATATCGTGAAAATACTGTGGGATTTCAGAATTCAAACGGATAAGATCTTAGCACATAATACGCCAGATTTGACAGTGATAGAAAAGAAACAGATATGGCTAATTGATATAGCCATACCTGGTGATAGTAGAGTGGAAGAAAAAGAACTAGAAAAAATCACACGGTATCAAGACCTAAAAATCGAGGTTAAACGATTATGGCACAAGCCGGCAGTGGTGGTTCCAGTGGTTATCGGCACACTGAGTGCTATACCAAAAAACCTTAGTAAGGACTTACAAGATCTAAATATTGACAAAATCTCCATCGGTCAACTCCAAAAAGCCGCACTGCTTGGATCAGCACATATTTTGCGCCGATACATTACGACATCCTAGATTCTTGGGAAGAATTCGATGCGTTTGAAGGCCAACACCAGCTAAAGAACTGGCAGCTGTGATACACATTGTTTTGTAGTGTCCTGTATAATAATATTATTATTATTAATAATAATAATAATCTTTTTACTCGAAAACCAAACGCTGAGCGTTTTGAAACCGTTTGTAAATTTTTAATATGTATAAATGTTTGGTGGTGGCCTAAATAGTTTATTATGAACATTAAATATTATTTAAAAATAAAACTTTTTAAATGATTGTTCAGGACACAATTGTGAAAACAATTTTATTATGTCATTATTTTTAACCTTCCTACAAAAGATGTTTGACTCAAAAGCCTTCTTCTCCATGTAATGTTCATTTCTAAGTTACTCTTAGTGTTTGCTACTTATCTATTTATTTCGATAGTATTAGTCTTAATGATAATGTTTCATATCCGTTCTTCCAAGAAAACCTTGTTATCAGTTCTGAAAAGATGCTTTTCTCGCTTTCCGAAAAATCCAAAATGAATAAAATGGCAAAGACTGTGTGAAGAAATAGTTTAAATAGCAATTTGTTGCTAGACATTAATTGAACGTCGTTTTTATTTTTATCTTCTAGATTTAATAATTGGTGAAAAGAAAATTTCTTTAACCTCTAAAAATATCGAAACTGGAATGGGGGTTATTAGGCTTATTTTTGTTCAGACATTTGGATTTAGTTGAACAAAGTTTAAATAATTTCTATTCACTCGTGCACTTATACTCGTGCTTTCTACTTATTTAATTTGAAATTTATTTATTTATTTAATTAAAATTAATTGAATTAAACTTAATTTGCGTGGTAGAAGAAAAGAAGTTAAAGACTCATCTATGACTTCGAGTTCTCAGTGTATTGAAAGTAGGAACCACTGCGGGTTTTTGTTATTATAACGCTTTTGGCAAATAATCCAACAATAACCAAGGAAAACCAGATTCTGTATTATTGTATAGATTAGAATTTAGAATTTGGAAAGAAATCAGTTAAAAACAATAAACAAATTTTAATTTCTTATCTTTTTTGTTTTTGTTTGTTTGTTTGTTTTTGCAATTTCGAATCAATAGAATGAAACTCCCTCCCACTACAAATAACAACGCCTTCTATGTATCGGAAATGCTCGGCTAATTTCTCACAATGATCAGCTTTCTTACAGAATTCCGAACTACAGTAAAACCCCGATTATCCGAGTTTCCGTTTTAACCGAGCTAAGAAATATTTCTAGGATTTTTTGTTTTTAGTTCTACATTTTCATATAGAATACCACGGAAAGTCCAATGAAGGTAGCGATCAGCTTTTGGATTTATTCATGAAGCTGCCATTGTTTGAGCCAATCAACGAAGAGGATATAAGTGACTGGATAAACGCTGACGAACAATAAAACATTGCAGATGAAACGATCGTCGACATTATCAATAAGGAAAATGAATCTAGCGATGATGATGAAAACACTGACGATGAAAATCGACATAGGAAAATCTTCCATGAAGCGACACCAGCAATCTTGTTATCCTTAAAAAAATGGCGAAACATTGCTGCAGAAAAACGCCAAAGTAACGTAAAACTAAAAACAATTAAGGACTTTTTTAAGTAAAAGAACTCTTTAATTATCGTAACAATATGAATTTCATGTGGTGTATTTGTATAACTTTTGAATTTGTTAAAATATACATTTAAACCTATACGATTTATTTTATTTACAATTTTCGCTTTAACCGAATTTTTCGGTTATCCGAGTTAGTCTTGGTCCACATTAACTCGGATAATCGGGACTCTACTGTACTATAATCATTTAATAAAGGCACAAAAGGCATTTAAGAAAAATAAATAAAACAAGACAAGGACCCACATGGTATCTTAATATGGGTATTTTTTAAAGTACACAAATTGAAACATGAAAAAGAAATATAGTTTCCATATTTCCTTCTTACCTCTTCTCTCTTTATATTTTATTAAAAAGAATACATCATTCGAATTGCAAATATTATTTAATGTTGCAATTCGAGTGATGATGTATTCTTGTTAATGAAAGAGAAAAATATTAAGATTGCATAATTTTCTAGTCATCCGTTGAGATATCGTCAACGGAAATGCGAAACAGCTATTTCACTCCAATCCCGGGTAAATGTGACTGATGAATCCTAGTAAGGACGAAACAGCAATCCCAGATCCACTTTGAAAATAGTTCAAGGCGTGAATGGAAAATTACGCAATCTCAACATTTCTCTTGTTTCATTTTATTCTAAGATTTTTCTTAGAAGAGAAAAAAAAAACAAAAACCAAAAAAAAAACCAAAAAAAAACCCAACAACCATGGCTTAATAACTAAGAACACTTAAAACTGGCAAATAACTTAGTCTGAAATGATTTTTTTTTTCATGTATTGTGAGTAAGATTTACCATCAATTAATGGTCTGGTTTAAGTGATTCCTTTGTTGATAAATTTCGATAAATCAAAATTTATGATAGAAATCGAGTTGGGCTTCAAACTACTCTACGTTTCCATATTGGAAAACGTGAAATTCGTTCTATTCCTTTTGTGCATCGTTCAGCTGCGTTAATATTCAATGAAAAATCTTTAATACTGCTAATTATATTATGCTCTTAAAAAAGTTTTCCTTCTCAACTCTATTTACTAATATTAGACATTAAACTAGCGTTTTCACACTATCAAGAAGAGTAATTTTTCGTAAGTAAAACCAGAAACCATCAAAACAAGAAGTTTGAAAGAACTTAAAGCCTACTTTCTTTAACAAGTTAATACTTAAAATTACCGGTATCTTTTTTTCTTTTTTAAAAAACGTAAAATCCACATAAATGGAATTCCTTCATTTATTATTAAACTGTATTATGATACCTATTAAATACAAACAGTAAGGGTTTTCCATTTTCTGATAAAAAAGAATTAAATCCATATTTTTACAAACTTGAATTATGGATTAATTTTAATCGTGGATTAATTTTATATTTATGGATTAATTTTAATCGGATTAATTTTAATCGTGTCAAACCATGCGCAACGGATTAAAGATTAAACATTTATTGTTTAAGACAATGAGATGGTAACAGAAATAGGGAAGAAATCCCTTGTTTAGATTCCAATGCATTTCTATGGGACTTTTTAACTCGTTCAAAATTTCCGATATTTTGCAAAACATTTAAAGTATAAAAGTTAGATTGTCCCTTGTCCTCGAATATTCATACCAAGTTTGAAGATCGATTCAGCGATTTAAAAGTTATTAGGAGATAAACATACCCACATGCAGACTGACTGAATTGATGAGATTCACATTCCTATTAGACATCAGATTAAAAATGAATATTCTTACTCTACAATCATCACAGAACTGCACACATGGCAAAATACCAGATATCCATGTCAATTCAGATATTGTTCATACCAAATCTTCAACACAAACTCCAAAATTATGGCCGAGCCTAAGCACGAAATCCTAATCTAAATCACAACAAAAGGCAAGTATTCTGTTATATAGAACTTGGAGTAAATAAATGTATTTAACTATATCCGTATCCAACCGCTTGAGCAACATATCTTGAATTCCTATTTACTATTAATATTTCGGTTATCAATAATGAACCAATCATTATTTCATTGAAGTTGTTTATTTAAGTTGCTTAAACATACATTAGCTTGAATAATTGAAAGACCTATTTATTTTTAATTAGCTTAATATCCAAATCATCAGTTATTTTACTTCGATTTTAATGATGCTTTTGTCAACAATATTTTTCATCGATTTCTGCTGATTTCTGCATCAAATCTCAAAATACTCATAAAATGTTGTTTTTATTTAAATTTTTGCTTTGAAATATTGATGAAGGGTAATTGCCACATCTCTTCAGCTGTTTTTTTCTTCCTTTCTTAGATAATGATGACAACCCTTATCCCCAATGTCTGTTTGTTAAAGTCATGAATTTGATATGTTTTTAGAATCCTCTGAATTTACTTTGCAGAATCTTTCATCTTTTATTTTTAAATTAAGATATGTTTAATCAAAGATCAGTCAATGTATGTAATTACATCTCAGTCTCATAAGCACAAAGGGTAGGACGATAACAATATAGAAAGGTAGAAATGAGAAAAGAGAGGTTAAAAAATAGACAGTTAGGACATTACTAATGTTCAGATGTAGTTTAACACTAACTACCAGTCGCATATCCAAGATTAAGGTTTGGGGTAGAGCTAAGGATGTTTGTAAAGAATCCATTCAGATGTGGACCTATTTAAAAATAAATTGTTTCGAAAATCATTTTCCAGAATAATAAGATACAGACACATCAGATCTTTACTAAAGGTTTTCTTCTTGTTTTTTCTTTCTTCTTTCTTTTTCTCTCTTTATTTTTGGGTTTTGGGGGGGGGGGGGGTACAGCCCCCTTAGCCCCGCCCGATGATACGTTTCTGCTAGCTACTATGATATTAAGTTTGAAACTAGTATGAAAAAAGTTAAAATATTTTAATTTCTTACATAACCAATTGGTAGTGTGAAATATTTGTTTCAAGACTTGACAGGCAAAGACATTTATTTGCAGTGAAATCAGCGGATAGTTTTAATTTGAAGACACTAAAATCTGGCCCTGCTTCAGATTTTTACTCACTCGGAAACAATAATTACCTTGGTCTCCACCTCTTGAATTTGTGACAGACAGCGGCTCCCAATTTTACATGCATCGCGAGCACCTTCCGTAATCACCGATGAAAAAGGTTTTTTTTTTTTAAAAAAAACAAAAAACAAAGACCTATTTACTGTGATTTTTTGTTTTTGCAGTCATTTCTTAAATTTCTGTTCATTGGCATTTTCCTGCCCCTAACTCTTAAGATCGGCCACCCCTGAAAGATTCTTCACTTACATCCAGCTTAAGTGAACCACGACTGTTTTTTGATTAAGAACATTTAATTTCGAGATAATTAAGAATTAAAATACAGATCATAAAAAGATTACCAAGGAGAATAGCAATAATTAATGGATTAATCATTCTAGATATCTCAGTGTCAGTTATTACTGAAAAGTAATCTTTGAAAACTGTTCTTGAAGTAAAATAATGGTATGTTCTGTATTGTTGTAATTCCTTATTTCTTGGGTTATCACATATTATTATTGTAAGCTTTATCTTTTAAATATCAATTTTACTTTTTAATCGATTTGTTTTATTCATATTAACTTTTGTCACGTGGGCTTCCAGGCATGATTAAGCTTTATAATCATTTCCTTACGAGATTAACTTTCTTTCCAACTGTAATTAGTTCACTATTTAAATTTCAAAATATTATTACTCATTTTAATTAGTTCCCATTATACTGTTAAATCCTAAAATAAAAATCTTATTTACAATAACTCATTAATTGCGAGAGTAAATATCCTGCAGATATTTTAATATCCAAATACTGATAATTGATTTGAATCCTACAAATGTTTATGTACAAAATCCAAAAATCTTTTTGTTTTCTAAATAACTAGCAAACCAATTAAAGTTAATTTAGAAAAACTTTTTTGATTCTCTATTGAACATATTTTATTAGAATCCACAGTAATTGACAAGTTTGCGAAAATCTGTGTATCATCAATAAAAATAGGTAGTTCTCAACTTAGTCATGGTGGTATGTAATCGTAGTCAGTAATAAATATATAGAGCGACGCAAGAGTCAGTAGCCATGGCAATCAGTAATCAACAATAGGATGAAATGCACTAATGTTCTATCTATTTAGGTTTTTTTTTTGGCCCAGAGATTTTTAATTGAACACCTTTAATCTGTAATTAAAAGACAATTTTTAGCATAAAATTTAATTTTTAATAAACCTGTGTTTTCATATCAATAAAGAAGATTATTCTATCGTTAAATTGTTAACGATTTAGTTTACAGTCAACGATTTAAAAGTTTTTTTCTTATATTCTTAAACTAATTTTACTTATTGATTGATAGTAAAATTGTGAAATATAATTACTTATTGTAAGATAGTAGGTACAATAACCTGTAACAACGAAATATGATGTTTTGAATTTCAGTTTAAATTTTTCTATCAAACGAGACATTAAAGCAAATAAGATTATAAAATAGATTATAGATTTCTTTTAATGAAAGACAAATTATTTATATATCATAGTAAATAAAACGTTATTCACATGCACGTTAAACTTATTTTTACAAATGATTTACGTTTTCTGTTTATGTATTTACTGTATCTTTCAAGAAGTCAACACAATCGTCTTCATTTTAGAATCTCAACAATTAGTTTAAATGAATTCTTCTCAGTTAATAAAGTTTTGCAGTTATTGCGTGACAATTCCGTGACAAACAATTAATTTTGTAGGAAACTGTCGAAATATATTAAGTAAAAGCAAACTTACGAACAAGTGATGTTATATTTCCTCTTCAAATAAATATTATGAATCTTTAAAACAGAAAGTTGTCGACAAAGGAAAAGAAGAAAGATCAGATAACAAAAGTTATATGCTATTAAATATATGTAATACAGTTATGTTGTTAGTTTGTTGATCAACAATTAAAGTGAGAAGTATCAGAAACAGTAGTGCATTAGCGATGTGACAAATAAACAGTTTGAAAATGTGAAGAACTTCTTTTTGCGTTTGAATAACGACAGTGTTGGAACAGTTTTGAAGCGAAAAGTTGAATAACAAGTCTTCATCCGATTTATGCTGCAATTGAGAATTCTATAAGGAAACGTAAAGAATTCATCGATAAACGATGCCAAGTTTCAGTAAAATAAGATATATATTTAGAAGAAAGCTACAGAAAGATGGAATAATTTAAGCAGGAAATTATACGTCGTTATGTGAATTCCTCTGACTGATTTTATGTTTGGAACAACGATTTGTAAGTAAAATCATTTCTATTTAGATATTGTGCTGCATTTTACAAATAGAAGGTATGGTGTCTATTTATGAGATAATGCATTCAGAATAATTCCACAGAAGAATTATTGAGAATTTGCTGATAGTGATATTTTAATCGTAACTCCAAGAAATGAAGTAGTTTCTTAGAAATAGAACCGTATTCGAATATTTATTAAGAATAACAGGAAGAACATGTTATTTATTTAATACTCTTTGGTGTAATTACTAAGAACTCTTGTTAAACAACAGCTGTTAAGTTTAACTTAGTATTGTGAATTCACGTAAAGTTTATTTATACCAGAATATACTTCATTTTGTGGGCCGCGCGGTTGGCGTTGTCGTTAAGACACTGGCCTCTCACCTCTTGAGTTCCGAGGTTCGGTTCTTATGTGGGTTTCGTGACGGTGGACGGATCCGCGCTGGGCAGATTTTCTCGGGGTTCTCCCGTTTCCCCTGCGAGTCCCCACCATACTTTCTCTCCGTCTGTCCTTATTTCCGTGGGTTGACACAATAGATCTTTCAGGTCGCAGTGCTTGACTTTCCTGCCACCCACATTCACTCCAAGTAATTATAATACTTGATCAAAAAGTTTTGTTTTCCTTTATTTCTTATTAAATAATACTCTGTTTATACAATTCATTGAGGAGGAAAATACTACTAAGGAAATTATCAAGACTCTACCAGGAGCGGATATTAATTCAGATCATGTCCTACTGATAGGCGAAGTAGATATTCGTCTGAAAAAGATAAGAGGAAGGCAAGTGACGAAGAAGTTTGATATAGAAAAACTTATGAACGAAGAGGAAAAAAGAAAATTTGAAGAACATTTTCAAAAGAAAGCCTCTAATTTAGAATCCGCACCAGAAAATAGTAATGAATACTGGACTCATCTAAAAAGCTGTATACAGGAAACAGCAGAAGAAACAATAGGATACAGAGAAGGTAAGAGTAATAAGAAACCTTGGGTCACAGGGAAAATGTTGGAGAAGATGGAGGAAAGGAGAAAATGGAAAAACATCAACACAGAAGAAGGTAAAAGAAATTACAAGAAACTAAACAACGAACTAAGAAGAGTAACTGATAAGGCGAAGGTAGACTGGATGAAACAGAAATGTGAAGAAGTAGAGGATCTAGAGAGAAAAGGAAGATATGATTTAATGTACCGCGAAGTAAAATGTTTGGATTTCACAAATAAGAATAAGAAGTCCATGTGGTTGATAGAAGACGAAATCGGCAATGAAATAACCGACAAACAAGGAATTTTGAACAGATGGAAGAAGTATGTAGAAGAATTATATGAGACAGGGAATCGTCCAGATTACTTAGCTATAGAAGATGCAACAGCTGTATCAGAAGACGAAAAAGGATGTTGTATTCTAAGGGAAGAAGTTGAGCTAGCCATTAGGGAAATGAAGAATGGGAAAGCAACAGGAGTTGATGGAATACACATTGAGTTAGTAAAATGCTTAGGTGAAGACAAGAAGCAAATCCTATCATTATGCAATGAAATATATGAGAAAGGTGAATGGCCTGATGATTTCATGGAAACAGTATTGCTGCCAATACCGAAGAAAAATAATGCAAAGAAGTGCAATGAGTTCCGAACTATCAGCCTTATATAGCACTCGGCGAAGATTCTTCTGCGAATACTGAACAGACGTTTATATTCTAAGGTGGAAGGAGAGTTGGAAGAAGAGTAATTTGGTTTTAGGAAAGGAAAAGGTACGAGAGATGCAATTGGGCTGCTGCGAACAATCGGCGAAAGATATCTAGAAAAAAATAAACACATATATGCAGTATTTGTGGACCTGGAAAAGGCTTTTGACAGAGTGGATTGGAATAAACTTATGGAAATCTTGAAGAAAATTGGTGTGGATTGAAAAGAGAGAAGGCTAATAACTAATTTTATATGAAACAACGAGTCAAAGTCAGAATAGGAGAAAAATTGTCAGAGGGAAGTGGAATAGGGAGAGGAGTGCGACAAGGATGCCCTCTATCACCTACGCTGTTCAACATCTACTTGGAGGAGTTAGTGAAGAATTGTTTTCAGAACATGGGAGGGGTGATAGTAGGAGGAAGAAGAATAAAGTGCATAAGATTTGCTGATGATATGGCATTGTTAGCAGAAGAGGAGATGATACTAAGGGATATGCTACTGCAGCTGAATGACAGCTGTGAAAAATATGGAATGAAGATAAATGTAAACAAGACAAAGACTATGGTTATCGGAAGAAAGACAAAGAAGATAAACATAAGTATTCGGAATGAGACATTGGAACAAGTGAACAACTTTAAATACTTAGGGTGTACTATAAGTGGTGATATGAACTGCTGCCAAGAAGTCAAGAGGAGGATAGCAATAGCAAAGGTGGCTGTTAATAGGAAAAGGAGCATCTTCTGCGGACCTCTGGAAAAAGAACTAAGGAAGAGACTAGTGAAGTGCTTTGTGTGGAGTGTGGCATTGTATGGGGCAGAAACATGGACATTACGACGCAGTGAAGAGAAACGACTAGAAGCATTTGAAATGTGGATATGGAGAAGAATGGAGCATGTGAAATGGACAGACAAAATAAGAAATGAAGCTGTGCTAGAAAGAGTGGGTGAAGAAAGAATAATGCTGAAACTGATCAGGAAGAGAAAAAGAAACTGGTTGGGTCACTGGCTGAGAAGAAACTCCTTAATGAAGGATGCACTGGAAGGAATGGTGAACGGTAAAAAAGTTCGAGGCAGAAGAAGATTTAAGATGATCGACAACATTATGGTAAATGGATCTTATGTGGAGACGAAGAGGAAGGCAGAAAATAGGAAAGATTGGAGAATGCTGGGTTTGCAGTGAAGGACCTGCCCTTGGCAGAGAACTATGAATGAATGAAAGTCTCCTATTTTCCGAACTAAGTCATAAGTAAACTATTAACTTCTCAGAAACTCTCCATCTTTTCAGTGGATGAGTTTTACTTGTATCCTCAGTCTTCTTTCTGTTCGGAGACTGAGGATTCTCCTCAAATTCCGATTCATTTGATATTCTTACAGTAAATGATTATTTACATGTTAACAAATTAAAGTTACGAAATACAGAATAAGCATTTGTAAAATGAATTCAAAAGAAATTTGAATTCTCAGTTGAAGTGACATTATAAATACAAAACCAATTGCAAGATAAACGCTTAGTAAAGCGGAGGCGAGATTTACAGAACTAGGGAATCAGTTTCATGTCAATCAGACTGGGAAGGGGCGGGAAGATTTTATTTTATTGATTGATTAAATAATCGTGCTCATATTTTAAGTTGGACCATAAGTATCGTAGTAATTTTAAAGAAACCCATGTTTAAGCGAAGGGTCAGTTTTGAGGGATATAAGTGATGGAGACCTAAACAAATGGACCTATATTAAGTAGGACCATAAGCCACTATATCTGTCCAACCGTTTAAGCGTGATGCTCATAAAGAGACAAATAAACAAATTGACAAACAGAGAATAAAAATGTGAGTGGCAAAGTGAGACCTCGGCCTGCTTTGGAAACTGTAATAATCTGAAGAGAATTATGCAATTTTAAGTTCACTAATGTAACAATCTGTCAATATATTAAATATTGTAGAAAAAAACAACTTATTTTTAGACTTTGATACATGTAGCGTCTACTACTTATTCAATTATTTCTAGATTAATCGTGAATCTTTTCGCGAGATGCTGAGGGGAAGAAAAAAAATTGTTTTGGGGGAAAATTAAATGCAGAGATATTAAATAAATATACACGCAGTGGAAAATAAAAAAACAACAATTCAGTTGTATTAAATCAAAATTAAGATAAATTTATTAATCCATAGATAATCCTTTCCTATATAACAGACAGGGAACAAAAATAACGTAAGACTTGTTAATATCTTAATTTAACAATAACTTGATAAGCAGTTTGAGAATCAGATACAGGGGGAAGGGAAAAAATTTAAATAAAATATCCTATCCGACTAACACTAACTTAACATTATTCTTAAACCCTAAGCAATCCTAGGATCCTGAATAAGAAACTAAGTCCAAATTTAATACCCTGCCACAATGTTCTTTACAAATAATCTGCTAATGTAATCCATAATTACACATCTCATAATATTATCTTTAAAAGTAATAAGGGTATCCACACTCGCTTCCGGCTGTGGCTTCCCTTTAAAAGAAAACACATTTAATAATAGAAACAAAACAAGTATAATTTCAAATTCTGTCCTGAGAATCTACCAGGCGCAATAGGATTTGAATCCAAAAAACAACCAAGGTAAACCCAACCTGATTTATTTAAACAATGAAATAACGTGCCTGAAATTAATAGAAATTGGCACAGAAATAAAAAATATCTGAGCATTCATCGGTGAGAATTTGGGACGGCCCGTTTCGTCCTTTTTACAGACTCAATCAGCCAAACCCACTCACTTGATGAAATGCTCTTTTTTTGTTATTTGTATGTTTAAATAAATCAGGTTGGGTTTACCTTGGTTGTTTTTTGTATTCAAATTCCTTTGCGCCTGATAGATTCTCAGGACAGGATTTGAAATTATACTTGATTCTATAATATTAGCTTTCAAATAAATTTCAGTTCAGATGGCATAATTTAAAGTCAATTAGAACCTGTCAGTACTTTTCTCTTTCTCACTAGATCTTCATATATAAATCGTCGAATTCTTCTAAAAAAATTATATTAGAAGAACATAATAAAACGTAAAGTCAAATAAAAGTCCTGGATGAAATTATTTAGACTATCAGAACCTCTTGATCTTAAGGAAAATCATCTACATACCAAAAGTGTCGCTGATCAATCGAATGCTCCGATTGATAGTATCTCCCGATACCCGTCGAATGGAGCGGTTTCGTCCCATCCTTGGCCGCTGATCTCTCTCTCCATCCTCAAAGTGGTTGATCCTTTGTTAATCGTTGAAGATTCGTCTCACTGAAGATGTTGCATTTCTAGAACTTATGCAAGGGTAGGTTAGATTGGAAGTTAATACTAGTCCCATAATGGACTTTAAATGAATTAATAAGGAATGAAAAACAACTGTCGGATAGGACTAAACTTAAAAAAAATAATATTTATCATAATTTTTCTTCCTTATCTCATGAATTTGGGAAGGAAAAATAACGCCTTCGGTAAGGCGATAAAAAAAAAAAGAAAATTAAAATTAAAAATGCTATCGTGGCTTCAGTACAAGCCTTTTTTAAAAGATTATTTTCTCGAGATAGCAAACACGCACAGCGTGCAACAAAAACAATTGAACCGACTAACAATATTTTAGTTCTAAATAAGTGGGGTCAACCCTGAACAATAACGCAGTTATTTAAATTAAGCAAAAATAACTCAATAATATCGTTAAACAAACGTTTCGGTTCGTTTCATACAGTAGATTCTTTATGTATGTATGTATGTATGTAGTGAAGGTGGGTGGCAGAAGCCAAGCACTGCGACCAGAGGTCTGTTGTACTATCCCACGGAAATATGGACAGATGGAGAGAAAGACTGAGAAAGTATGGTGGGAGAAGTGCAGGGGAAACGGGAGAACCCCGAGAAAACCTGCCCAGCGCGGATCGTCCACCATCACGAAACCCACATTAGAACCGAACTCGGGACTCAGAGGTGAGAGGCCAATGTCTTAGCAACAACGCCAACCGCGCGGCCTTGCAATTCTTTAAGTCCAGTGACAATTATGAAATACTTAAAAGAAATGAATGAAATGGAGTTACCATAACGATTTTAACAATGTTAAATATGAAGTAACTTGGTATACAAAAATAGAATAGAAAATTTCAATCTTTAGAAAAACATCTGCATCATAAAATCAAATCTTAAAGTCCCGCGAACACCATCCGATTTTGCACCAACTTAGTCGGCCGACTTTCAGTTTTCGAGTCGCTAGAGCCGACTTTGAGCACGTTTTTCAGTGACTTGCCAGCGATTTTAGTTGGTGCTGCACAACCAACTCGAGTCGGCCAACTCGGGAAAGTTGGTCGGAATTACCAATCATAGGGAAGCGATGAAACATGTCAGTCATGACGTCACGCCCATGAAAGAAATGGCGTCCATAAACGATTATCACCTCTTCGAATCGACGACAAGCGGGGTACACAATGAATATAAGAGTATTGCGAGTTTCTTTCACGCATAAATAAAGTTTATACTGAAATGCAGTAATTGTATGCGGCAGAATTTATCAGAGAGGTTTCAAAACCTCGATTTTTTTCTGATTTTCCACAGCTGCTGGGGGAAACGCATTGAATTATGGGATTGCTGCTATCGCGGCGACTTCATTTGCGAGTTGGATGGTGTTCTAACCTGACAAAATCGGAAGTTGGCCAACTAAGTTGGTGCAAAATCGGACGGTGTTCCCGTAGCTTAAGAAAAATTGATCAAGGAATATTAAATACATAATTACAGAGATACTAAGGAGCTTCGAATTTATACATAAAAATATATTTAAAAATAGGTAAGTCTATAGACTTAAGCAATGTATTAAGTGTAACAATATTGTAATGGTGTTTGTTGAAGAGTCGTTGAGATGGAAAAACAACGAGTCAAGTTCAGGAAATGAAATGAATTAATTTATTAAACGAAAAACATTGTTTTGTTTTTTTATAGTATTTACATTGAAGAATTTGATTGGAAGATTCATTAAAAATATACAGAATGGCTGGATAAAAACATAACGAATTTAAATTAATTAACTGATTCAACGGTTCCAACGGAAAATAATTTAAAAATATACAGATCATCAGTAATTAGGAAATAGAAAACGACTGTTTTAAAATAAATAACGGTTCGCGATTAAAATTAATAAAATACAGATAAATAATTTCTATAAAAATACAAATAAATGCTTTCTAAAAATATAAATAGTTACAATATTGGTTATTTACAAAAACAAAAAAATGATATATTTGTAAAAAAATCACTTGTGACAACGAACCCTGAAAAGGAGGATTACTTTTAAGGTAGGGGGAAAAAAAACTTGAGAAAAAA
>JAFIDM010002131.1:45637466-45710454 GCA_023159025.1 Thereuonema tuberculata | reverse complement strand
ATATATATATATATATATATATATATATATCAATGCCCCCTCCACTAATAACTATTAAACCGCTTGATGGATCTTCTGGGAACTTGGAATTTCCCGTAGAAACTTGAAGTTCCCGTAGAAAAATTGTTGAAACTAAACAATGGATGAGATTGATCCATCTCTTAAAGAATTGGTTTCAATGCTTTTAGTTAATCCATTATTAGCAAGCGATTAAAACTAATTGACTTTAAAGTAAATAATGGTGACTTCGAAAAATGAAAATGTTGTACTGTTTATATTCAACAGATAAATGGATAAAGTATAACAGACTTTCATTTGTGTCGTTTCACGTTTTTTTTAAAAAGGAATTTCTTTCAGGAATGTCTTGTTACTTTTCTTTCTAAATCCACAGGACTGTTTGAACCCAAATCGCAACTGAAAAGTGGGAAATTACTTAGAACTTGCGGGTACACCGACTTGAACTTTCTATACTACCTTGAACAGTTTGTTAATATTTTTACTGCTGCTTTAATGATCTGAACAGCGCGAACTTCTCCTTTCTCACTTTTTCTTTGCCTTTGCAGCATCTTTTGACCTTTTTCATTGAACCTCTGCTTCCGTTGAATCATTGATTTTGCTGTTCTCTTATTCAAGCAATTTTGTTTTCATCCACAGTCAAGCTTATTCATGTACTTGGAATTAGAAATCCATAATGTTTTTGCTTTCTACAAATTCCAAACATGATTTTTACAATACCAAACATGATGGAGTTTCACGGGAATTTTAATGAGAAAAATTTAATCCGATTATTTCTGAATTGTTTCCCGTTGAACAGAATTTTCTTCGGCAAATCCAACATTAATGATAAGAAATTTGATAATGTCAACATTAATAACAAAAAGTAAGTTAATTAAAAGATAAATTAAGTAGAGTTATTTTTAAAGATTATTGTTAAAAATATTCTAATGTATCAAAAATGTTAGACTAAAGACTTATTTGTATTATATCTTTCTATACTTTTATAAAAATTTATAAGCAGCCGAAAATAGAACTAAGCACATCATTGGGAATTTTTCATAAGAAATAAATTTTCACTCCACTCTACTTATAATGATTCAAATAATTTTAATTTTTTTTAATATTGTTGGCGTAATATTAGCCTACTTCAATAGGATACATTCTAGACATTTGATTTAGAGCAGTTCTTCTAAACCCAATTATCATAAACTTTCTTCTAATGACAAAAATTATTTGCTTAATTCACATTACTAAATAATTGAAATAGCGGAACAATATTGCACATTGAACATTTTTGATGACCCAACGGTGTAGTATGCAAAAGTGTAAAGATTTCGTTAAAACTAGAGAAACGACTCTTCTTTCTCCTTTAACACCAGACCTTCCCTTGCATATAAAGGTGTAACTTGCAAAGTTTTAAAAATCCATAAAACTTTTTCAAAATGTTTTTGAAAAGTATATCTTCAACTTCTCACCCCCTATTGTTTTCTGACCACAAAACTAAATAGATATGCCTGGATGTTGGGGAAAGCACACATTATTATCTTTTTGATGGGTTTCCGTGTATTAGTCTATCTTTAACAGGGAAGCAGCACCTATAGCAATTTAACATTCGGTTAGACATGTGAAGCAGCCTTTAAATAAAAAATACAACATAAACTGCATGAAATCTAAATCACTATGTACACTTATGTTGGAATGCTTTGAGTTTTTGAGCCATATCGACTTAAAAATGTTGTATTGAGCGAAAAGTATTTTTTATGAAATTTGGGTATTAAAAACCAAGATGGATTCTACTAACCAGGGAAACTTAGTAGAGAATTCAGGCAAATTAACAACAAAACATAAAATCTAACTATATAAAAAGACACTCACTCACTATATAAAAAGACACCTGACTCACTCACTCATTCACTGACTGACTGATCAACGCCCAGCCCAAACCGTTGGACCTAGAAAGCTGAAATTTTGCACAGAGGTTCCCTTTATGTTGTAGACAAAGAATAAGGCCGGATTTTACGAAATTTCCACGGTTCGGGAATAACAACGGTTTATTCTCACTTTAAAGTTTTCTTATTTCCGCAATTAATTCCGTAACTATAATTAGTAGAGACTTCAAATTTGACATGTAAGTAGGTAATTATAATCACTAAAACCTTTTTTCAGGATTTTTCGAAATTCCCACGGGTTCGGGAATAACGAGGTTTATTATCGCTTTAAAGTTTTCTTAGTTCCGTAATTAGTTCCGTAACTACAATTACTAGAGACTTCAAATTTCGCATTTAAGTAGATAATTATAATCACTAAAATTTATAATCACTAAAACCCTTTTTCAGCATTTTTCGAAATTCCTACGGGTTCGGGATTAACGAGGGTTTATTTTCGCTTGAAAGTTTTCTTACTTCCGTAATTAGTTCCGTAAATATAATTAGTAGAGACCTCAAATTTGGCATATAAGTAGGTTATTATAATCACAAACCCTTTTTCAGGATGTTTCGAAATTCCCCCGGGATAGAATGAAAAAGCGTTACTTTAAGTTATAAACCTGAAAATTTGCTTCCTTTACTACTGTTAGGTTTTAGGATTTGTTAGGTTTTAGGATTTCTTGACAATGAGAACTACACAAATATTGTTATGCAACAATTAGAGCTAAAAATTATTCTGTACAATAGCGCTACATATGCACTCGGTGGCGACAATGGGAACTATACAAATCGTGTTGTGCAACAGTTGCAACTAAAATATTGTTGTGCGTAATAGCGACGTAATATATAGTGAACAGATTTTTAGAGACCTAAATCAATTTGGAGGAATCAAGATGGGAGGAAGGAACCTCAACAACTTAAGATACGCAGACGATACTGTACTTCTGGCAGATTCTGAGGAAAATTTACAGCTGTTGTTGAACGAGGTAGAAAGAAGAAGTGCAGAACTTGGTCTACAGATTAATTATAAGAAGACAAAATGTATGGTAATTAAAAGAGGAAATGAGATGACAAGGATAGACATACGGATAAACAATAAAAGACTAGAACAGGTTGACTCCTTCATTTACTTAGGACAGCTTTTCACAGAGGATGGGACCAGCACTAGAGAAATTAAAAGGAGAATTGAAATAGCTAGAAAGAGTTTTATGGATATGAGAGCTACTCTGACATCAAGCGATATCTCCATTAATTTAAGGAAAAAAATGATGAAATGTTATATATGGACAACACTCCTTTATGGATCTGAGACCTGGATTCTCAGTAGAGAGACAGAAAGAAAATTGGAGAGTTTTGAGATGTGGATTTTGAGAAGAATGTTTAAAATTCCTTGGACAAGAAGAATGAGTAATGAGGAGGTATTGAGATTGGCTGAATACGAGAGATCCTTGATTAAGACCATAAGGGAAAGAAAAATGAAATACTTCGGTCACCTGATGAGACATGATGACCTACAGAGGTTGATGCTGGAGGGAAAGTTAGATGGGAGAAGACCCAGAGGAAGACCGAGAAAGAATTGGTTTGACAACATCAGAGAATGGACTGGCAGGAATTACCAGGAATGCTCCAGAATAGCAAGAGACAGAGAGAATTTTAGAGCCATGATCGCCGACCTCCTGGATGGAGATGGCACGTGAAGAAGAAGAATAGCGACGGGCTTTTCGGGTTAGATATAAATTTGTAATGATCAGATTGGTTTTTCTTTTACGAACTAGGAAAGGTTTGAAGTGATAGGGTTACGATGTTACAAAATTCAAATAACCTGGAACAATAGGTTACACTGGGAGGACGGTGAGTGGATAGGTAAGCATGGTTCAAAGATACTTCTACGAGGTTTCGTGATAGATATAGATTTGTAATGAGATCAGACCTTTTGAGTTGTTGTTGTTGTTTTTTTTTTGTACCAACCGGGAAAGTTCCAAGTGATCTCGCAATTGCAATTTCTTTATCATTCACATTAGGACATTGTTTTTTTAACCCGAGCGACGAACGGATCTTTTTGTTAGTACCTTATGTATTGTGTTAGTTAATAACTGAAGTTCTTTATATTTGAGCACTCTCTTGCTTATTGTAATTGATTTATCACCGTATAAATCGCCTTATAGAAGTATCGGATAACTCCTGGTTAATCGTGGTCTGCGCCTGCAAACAATCTCGTTAAATGCACTTATTGTCAACCAAATTTAACTCGATTTAAAACTGGGCTCTTCGACAGGTTTGGGAAGTTTTTCATTAAGATCTGTGGGGCGATTTAAAACGCGCTAGCGACATCTCGATAGATTTGGGAATTGTTTCATTCAAATTTGTGGGGGCGTATCCTCCGGGAAGTATTTGATTGATCGGGATGAAAAAAAACCCTAATACTTCCCCGTGTCATAGACTACCTGCAAAATAAATTTCATTCGGATCGGTTGTGCCGTTGAGGCGTAATTGAATGACAAACAAACATACAGATTTTCCCCTTTTATAAATTATTAAGGATTAAATATTTCTGATAAATTTTCATTAAATCCAGTTCATTGCTTTATATTATTTATTATGCCCTTGAAGTTATGATTATAATTACTCGTATTTAAACTCATTTCTATTGTTTCAGACACATAAAACATCCATTCTTTATCATCAAACAGATTTTTGTTTTCATCGCACTATAAAATTGACCAAGAAATCCTGAATTTCTGATCCTAAATTTCAGATTTAATTAAGCTTAGAAATGAAGTTATTGCTAGGAACTGAAGAGGAGAAAAACATCTTAATATTCTTCAAAATGTTTTGAAAACGATAACTCATTGTTTTACTTCCAAAATATTACTACTCAACATTCGAATGAATTTAAGATTTTACAAACAGTAACTGAATATGCAAAAATACTGACTAATAAATATTTTATTTATTTGGTTTATTCATAGATTAAAAGATAATTAATTTTAACTGTATTAACTAAAACTATCTTTATATGTAAATGTTCTATACCTCTTCTTCAATTCATCTCTTATAATTACTATTATTAAACATCTTCATCAACACACAAAAATAAATATAATATGAAATACATTTATTCTAAAATGCGAATTTTCAAGGAGAAAATCGTCTCCTCGTTTTCAAGCCTATTTACAGAATAAGTTGCGATATTCTGTAAATAGGCTTGAAAAAGAAGAGACGATTTTCTTCTTGAAAATTTGCATTTTAGAATAAATGTATATTATATTGCTACCATACGTTCGTGTGGGGCACGATCGTTCGGTGGCGGAGGGGGTACGGAATGCGACCGGAACAAGGTTATAAAAATAACAGAGACTTTTATTCTCCAAGTAAATTCCAAGTACAGAAAAACTCAATCAGAATACGAGATCTTCGGATTAGGCCTAGATTCTATGTATGCTACTGACGGCTGGCAGGGCTTCTCGACAGCTCCACGGGAACAGGATCGACTACTGCGGTAAGACTTCAACCTCTCCGAGGACGTATCACGGTATGTCTGCTGCTCTAAGCTACTTCGGCGTCAGGTACTCTTCTCTCGGCTGTGGTTGATTTGTCGGTAGTCTTCTTACGACCACGGGTCTTCTCCAAGCTTCTTCGGCAACAGGTACACTTCTTTCGGCTAAGGTTGGCTTGTCCGTAGCCTTCTATCGATCACCGGTCTTTTCTGAGCTTCATCGGCAATAGGGACTCTTCCATCGGCTAAGGTTGGCTCATAATCTTCGGTTTGAAGACCTTCCTGTGGCGGGTTGCCACTATTCACCTCTGCTACTCTTCGTCCGAACGGAGGATTCCTTCGCGGCTCTGTACCGCTAAAACCAATTGCTCTCTTTTCCAGATGGGAACTCTCTCTGAACACCTGCCCACAATCGTTCCCGGCTGTTGTCTCCGGGTGGGGAGTCTGCCCGCGGCTGCTGGCCGCCCAAACGAACTGCTACCCTTTCTCCAGGCGGAGAACCTCTCGTGGCCGAACGCCACAAACGAACTGCCTTTCAATCGCTCTACGCCTCTATATAAGGCTGTTGGCTGCCTCGTTCCTGCCTCCGGACTGATCGACTTAGAACAGGTAAGCGGGGTTGGACGAGGCGACTCCGATGGCGGGGGAGTGGCCAAATCGACATGTAACAATATTATATTTAATTTTGTGTGTTGATGAAGAGTTTAATAAAACTATCTTTTTTAATCATTTATTTGGATGCAAAATCTAAAGGAGAATGGACAGATCTGCCCCACCCCTGTATAGCGATAAGATATATACGTAAGGAAAGATCTCCATTAATAGAACATTTTTTATCATTACGACTTGTCTCAATTATTAGTCCGTACGGAGTTATATACGTCTAGATATAACGTTTGAGTCACAGGAAGGAAGCAAGTTATGAATCAGGTATTGAATCATACGAAGGTGAGCGACCGAAAAGCCACTGCGTTGAAGAGATTGAGGAAGAGAACTCTTGCCAATAACAATTAATATGCCGCTGTACTGTTCATCTTGTGACATTGTAGCATGGAAATTATCAACTGTAAATTTTATCAGTATACAACTACTTATTTTATGCTTGAATACTGTATTATCTTGTTTCAAACTTTGGTAGCGACCTCTAAATTTCATCTAAATTTAGTCAAATTTTGGAAATATTACTTTTTCATTAATAGAACAAGTTACTTAGGTGCCTCTATTCAAACTACAACTTTTGTTTTTAGCCCCTATAATCAGGACCATCCTTTTATTTATTTATATAATAATTTATTTATATTTTAAGAGTATTTTGAATCAGTCTAATCAATCTATTTTGAAACAGATATAAAATGAAGGTACTTAATGATGAAAATATTCATTCAACCGATTACAAGAAATGAAGCAGAAAATGATTTAAGAAAGAAAGAAAGACTATAGGTCTACTGTTTCGATACACGTAGTTACAACTTGTCTTCATGTAGAATACATAGATCAGCATTACAGTTAATTTTACTTGATATGGCTTCATTAAGTCTTTTGCACAAGCTCAAAATATTCACATTATTGAAATTGCATTTCCATTTCGCAGGACACTTCTGCATTGATAGGCTCATATCTGAACACAATAAGACTCCTATTTTAGGATTGAGCTCATAATAACAGTAAAACCTGTTAGACTTTTATTTATTTTCTTATGAAACTATAGAGAATTAAATAAACAAGAATCATTTCTAGTTCTAAGATATATTCAATTTACAATAAAATAAAAGAAATAATAACAAAGTAAAGAAATGTATTAATAATAATTGAAATGTCCAGCTGAAATAATTCAATGCAATTCGCTCTATTCTCATTAAAGCGTTTTTCTTTCTTTTTTTTTTCAATATATAAAGAAAAGCTGTGTGTTTTGTTTTTTCACCCTTTGATTCACCCACACCAACAACAAGCATCTCATTGCTTTAACAAGTGGGAGTCAATCGTCCTTTTCTTCCCCTTCTACCATGAAAGGGTCAGTTTGTCTTCCGATTGACTTTTAAATCCGTCCACATTTGAGAACACTGTGCTCCCCTCTTTCCTCTATCGTTCCTTTCCGGTTATCCTTTTTCCTTTTTCCTGGACGACATCCAAATCTCGCAAGAGGATTGCATTTGAACTGGAGAAATGGTAGTGTCAGTGAGGGGTGCGACCCACCCGCCATTTTTGTCTGTGGTTGATTTGTTATGCAGTTCATTCCCTCCTGGGAATCAGAGCTATCAGTCAAGGAAGACAATTTCAACGGTAGAAAAAGAAAACGACCTGGAAAAAAAAGGAGTTTTTGGAAATTACCACATTCGGAATTGTTAGATTACAGAGGCGTTCAAGTCATTTGGTATTTAAAAAGTATTGTAAAACCAATCCTAAAATATTCATTCCACTAATTGGATTTCAACCAAATACTTCAAGTTTACAGAAAAAAAGATAAAAGAATAAATGTTTTGAGCGATAATGACGCACTAATATTAATGCAAATCTTTTAAAAGTTGTTTTGCAGTCTATGTAGATCACAAAAAGAAGTTATTACAAAAGTTTATAATGATTCAAGTAGAGAACAATTTTTTAAAATAAAATGAAAAAAGAAAATTGTTGTGGAAAGTTCTATTCTTTCGATATTCACGAATTGAAATTTGCAAATCCTGTATATTTCTAGGAATTTTAAGCTTTGTTTTTATTGCTAATTTACTTTTCCTATCTTAATATCAAGAGCTCATTGAAGAATTCTTATTCTTTCCCTTTTTAATGAGCGCCAATAAGTGTGAAACAGCTGTATTAAATTGATTGTAATAAAGTGCACATGTAAGTTATGAAACAAAATTTATGTTAGCTTTACTACATTTCTTAACACCTTCTTTTTAATGCGCTCGAACCTCAATGACTTCAACCGTTTCATTTAAACAACAGAAATGCGTTATTTTTGAATATAACTAGTGTAAAGTTACTCAAAAATTTATTTTTTTATCTTTCTTTCTTTCTGCTTTGACACGAATCTTTTAATTTTTCTAAATTCCTCATTATGTGTTCCAATTGCTATTCCAAATCAAATAGGTTAATTAACATCTGTTTTGAGTCCCTGATTTCAATTTAGAATACCAAATATTGATTTTAAAAGTATCTTGTTCATTACTGATCCCCCTTACCAGATTTTCTACTTTCCAAAACTAACGTCTGTGCTTTCCGACAACCTTGAATGCTAGATTCACCTGAACTAAAGTAGCGTAAATATCGGATATTAAGCGCTGAATGGTATATCGATGATCGATACAGTTTTCTCCATTCAGCTGATAGCGCGCGTGGGTGGAGAGATGTAGCAAAGAAAAAGAAACATCCGGAAAAAACATTCTCTGGAAAATCCTAGCGGCAATAAAGCCTCTTTTGGCATTGACAAGAGGAACACCAAAAAGTACTTCGCGCTTCTTCTGAAAACAAGTAATTTCGATTAAGTACTGAAACCCAACACGTTTAATCATTGAGTTTGAAAAGTTCTACCTTCTTTGTTGTTAGTTTTTACTTCTGTCAAAAAATAGAAAGACATTAATTGAAAAGTAAACTTTCTTAAACTGATTATACCACTTGTAATTGTAATTTTGCCTAACAACTGTAAATGTGGTAAAGAATGCTACACTGAATGCCATCAATTGAAAGTACGATGTCTAACAGAGAAATAGACCTAAACAGGTTTATCTTTCTTGCAGGGCTTTAAATAATGTAGAAAATAAGTTTGAATGTTATTAAACTGATTTCGAAAATATTAGTGAGCAAATTTAAAGGATACAGTGAAAATAGAAAATCAACAAATATTAGGAAATGCTACATATCAGTAAATGCAGTTTAATATGTACGTATACACTAGAAGTACATTTCTACAATCCGTATATTTCGAAAAAAATTAAAAAGTATATATATATCTTGCAGTATCAATGTGCAGGAAAGGTAGAAAAGTTACTTTAACATTCACTTATTAAAAGAGTTACGTTAATATTAATTTCTCCATAAAAGTGACTTGAGTTGTAGTTTTTTTTTTTTTTTTACCTAACCCAAATAAAAGTATTGAACTAAGGATGAAAAGATTAAGAATGCGAAAGAACTTTTATTATTTTGAATATATGCATTTTCAGAAAAAGTATTTAAACGTATTTAAGAATGACTCTTTCTGAAAATGAGAAGTCATGTTTCCCAGATTATTAGAAACTCAAGGTTCAATGCTGCCACATTATTCGAAAAAGATTGTTGTAATCCTGGAAAGATAGTTGTGTAGTTCGCAATATATGGGAAGGTGCATGCACGCATCCCCTCCGTAAAAGTTTTGGAGGTGTTTTTTTTTTTTTCTTCTTTTGTTGGGTGTCAAGAAATAGATTCCTTAACTTGGCCCAGCCAGAAATAAACCCTATTACGCCCCTGGCTCCCAAATAAATATAAATGCCTGTGGCTGTGATCGAAAATGAATAGATGTTTAGTATATATAAGGACTACTTCAAATTCAATTCAAGGAGAACTACATTAATTTGCATTTTTTATTCTAGATTTAATAATGGATTAAAATAAATTTATTTTTAATAAAATATCAAAAACCAAAACATTTGTTATTGTAGGAATATTTGTTCTGACTGTTGCCCATGGTCATCATCATCAAATCATCAAATGATTAAATAAAAATGTTGTGTATTTAATTTAGTTCTTGTAACTTGTAGAAGTTCTTCTAGCATCTAAGTTAAATCCATTGAACAAATGCATTCAAATATCAAAATATAATTTTAACTACAAATGAGCAAAACTGATTTAATAATCAGCAAATGTATACCTTTATAATTATTGATGAGTTCTTTCATTTTTATTTTAAAATATTTTGATTTGGGAAAACTCGAGAATAGCTGCACATGTGCCTCCGTTTTTATTTAATTGATTTTTCTTCTTAAACTGAATTAATTTTCACGTTCAGCTCGTGAACTCGTGTGCACTATTTGCATTAAAATGAACTGCATAATTTCTGCTGATCTTTTTTAGCCTTCCTAATATTGAGAGTAATAACATTACTTTCTTTTTTTTGATATCTTTTCATATATAATCCATAACAAATGTACAAATTTCACAAATTCCTAATCATTTTTCGTTATTTTTGTGACATTTTTATAGTTAATTTAAAATTTCTATGATACGATAAGTAAGAAAAGAAAATGAAGACTTGCGGAAAATTTTCTCTAGTTTCGTAATTATGCAGCTGAAAAATAGGAAACATGGCGGATGTAGTAGTAGAACTTCTACTGAGAATTACAAACTAAATAAAGGCTATTTTTTTCTCTCAGATCTGATTTCATATTTCTATGATGACAACGTGTTGTTTAATAAGTTTTCTTAAAAATATAAAATTTTGAGTTTCAAAAAAACTCACTTAAGCTATTTTTATTCCTACACAAAGAGGATGTTCGAATTTTAATGAGGTTTATTAACAAACACATGAAGCTTTCAAAATTCATCTTTAAATTTCAAATCAGAGAAAGTTTGCTTTTTTTTTGAGA
Organism: Thereuonema tuberculata; assembly: GCA_023159025.1. Classification (NCBI taxonomy): domain Eukaryota; kingdom Metazoa; phylum Arthropoda; class Chilopoda; order Scutigeromorpha; family Scutigeridae; genus Thereuonema; species Thereuonema tuberculata. The sequence continues at coordinate 45,699,484 of JAFIDM010002131.1, read as the reverse complement.
ATGAAAATAAAAATTTCATAAGTTAAATATAATTTTTAATTTATTGTAAATATGTTTAAAAAATGAATGAAACGGAGGAATGTGTTTTTGATTAAAAATTCAAAGCGTATTTTAAGCATTTAATTTTGTCTTAGAATCTGTTTACCCTTAGAGTGAAGGTTAGTTGATGCCTGGAGGTGTCTTGGCTTTCTTTCCTTCAGCGGTTAGTGTTTGGTTGACCTTAACAGGGCGGTCTCTCATTAGGGTAATGCGAACCTTCATCGCATAAAAATGCATGAGATCAAATTTAATCCGCACTCTGAGCTGACCGCCAAGGAATTGAGGATGAGCTGCCGACACGCGGGGGAGATTGGAACAAATTTCTATAGGTGTCGTTGTATACGAAAAGAATTGAAGTAGATACGAACAAAGCGAACTCTTAATAGAGAGTGATCGCTTTCACCTTTAGGAAGTGTGTTTAAGTGCAGTAGAATAATATTATTACACAAACTACTTTTTAAAAAAAAGAATCCAGGAAATGTTGAATAAACCAAAACAAACTTTAGGTAAATTGATTTAAAAAAAATTCTGTTTCCAAACTATGGGCGAGGCCCTTAGATAGTTTAGTAGAGTTTTCCAATAAATCTTGACCTAAATACTAGAAATGGCGAAGTACCTAGAAAACTCAGAAAGAGAAAGAACAACTCTGGAAATCGAACCTAGATTGAGTTAGGAATTCATTGCCTCAGTGACGCCAATGGTCTTTGATTTCTTCAACTACATTTTTAACGTGTGTTTTCTGCAAAAAGGTAATAAGAGGTAAAGCTAGTTATGCTTTGAAAATGAAGTTTAAGGTTTTGTTTTTGATTTATTTCCAAAAATCCCACATCTATTTCGTTTGTTACCTTTAACTTCACAAATTGGGGAAACTCATTTTGCCGAGTAAATCAATCGGATGGTGTAGCTACTACAGTATATTATAGATAGAAACGAATACACGAAAAGAAAAACTAACAACCAAGTCTCTTTCAGGATTCGAACCTAAGTTGGAACCTAAGGCTTTCAGTTACATTGCTTTGAACCCTCTGCTATTCAAAATATCGTTAAATACACAGGGCATTAAAAAGACTTGATTTCTAATGGAGTTTACATCGGATAACGAATATATCTTAGATGAATCAAAAAAGTAGTTAAAAATTCACTAAAAGCAGTACATGACCCAAAAAGGAACAGATTTTCTTATTATTATAATTCTCTCCACCTACTTTTATTATAAATTCAATATTAATTTGAATTTTTTAATGCGAATTTCACTCATTAATTGATTTGTTTTATTTATGTTTTGAATAATTGCTGAAGTCTTACAGGTATGATTAAGAGTTAGTGTCATTTTGTTGTACGACTGTTTATTGTGTAAGCAACGATTACATAATAAACACTCGATCATGGGCTGGAGAAGTTGGTTTCAATCGCCAGCGGAGATTTGATGTTTTTCCTACATTAATTCTCTTCCGGACGGGTTCTAGATTTCATGCCGCATAAAAGTGGGGGACAAGAGTTGAAAGCGGGATGGCTTTGGTCTATCTCGATTAACCATTGAAAGTGGGAGCCTACACTGTCTCTGTTCCACTGACTATCACTGCAGGCTCGAAAAAGTAAATACTAACTACTTACCTTCATAGTTTTGAAAAAAAAAGATTATAATATTTACGTGATGTTTTTTGCAATGTTTAGTTGAGAAGGCTTCGTCTAAGAATTAATTATCTGAAATAGTTGGAGATCTGAGATATTGAAGATACACCCTTTTACGAAGCGTTAATACAAGGTCTTTAAGAAATGGTGCTATTTGAAAAGGATATTGCTTGAGAATGGTGCAGAGTACGGTAAAGTAAGAGGCATGGATAGACAGAGGAAGTATTCAAGTTTTATTTGTTATCTTACAGATGTTCAATATATCTGCCTTTGGTCATGACGCAGACGTCCAACCGATAGTCGAGTTTCTGACACATTCAGTGTAACATATCGATGCTGTGCGATTTTTTCCTGTGAGGCTACGTCAAGGATACTGGTTTTGTGCCACTTCTCTCTGCAAATATGCAAGAGCTAAATCCAAGAACACTTAGCATATGCATGTTAAGTGTTGATGCAGTCTTGCTGCAGTGAATGTGGCAGGAACTCGAATATCGGTTGGTCGTCTGCTGAGTGACCAAAAGCGGACATATTGAATACCTGTGAGGTAACAAATAAAACTTGAATACTTCCTCTGTCCATCCTTGCCTCTTATTTTACTGTACTTTGCACCATTTTCATACGACACCCTAATCAAATACGTAGTACTTCTAAAAGACCATAGTTATTAAAAGTAAAAGTAAAAGTCCCACTCCAGGCTAATGTAGGACCAACGGTACAAGCTTGAAGTCAGTTGGGACTAAGTCCAATGTCCGCCCGCCTTTAACTCTCGGGATAGAAACCCGCTTCCCATTTTACAGAAGGCTGGGTAATCTTAGAACTCATCAAGAGCAGAAACACCAAAGAAAAAAAATCTTCTACCTCCGTCAAGTATTGAACCCGGCTCCTGCAGCCGGGTTCTGCAGCCCGGCTCCTGCAGTGCTTTCATTAGACCATTTGCGCCATTTACTTGAAAAATACCGTACTTTGCTCGGATTACAAAAAAGAGTTTTTCTGATATGGATGATGAAGAAATTATAATTGTGTTATCACTTTGAAACTTTTCCAGTTGGTAACAAACATCACGTGGTATTAAAAATTAATGTTATATTCCTATTTTGTAACTAGATAAGTTCTAGTCTTTAAGTTAATATCGAGGTCGTAGATTATAAGACTTTCTGCCAGTTCTGTAATTCACACCCATATCACTTCAAACCTTACCCAGTTGGTATAAAATAACGTGATGATTACAAAGTAATGTTATATTCTGATTTTGTAATCTGAATACTCCGTAAAATACCATTCAGTAAAGTTTGACCCTCCTCCCCCCCCCCCCCCCGTTTACACCCCTTACAACGCGAATATCGAAAATTCATGCATATGTTTTAGAGTTTGACAAAGAACATTCAAAAGAAATTTCGTGTTTCCTTCTAAAGCGGTTTGAGAGATAAGCGTGCCCTTCAAGAAATTTTGTCCCCCTATTTACACCCATTAGTCCAAATCCGGATTTACGTTGTTCTTAAATTAGGAACATTTAATTAAAAAAAAAGTTAAGAAGAATATTATTTATTTCAAAATAATAATAAAAAAAAAAGAACAAGAAAATACATAATAAAAAATAAAGAAGGAAAGAAAAAAAACGAAAAAAAAAAAAAAAAAAGAAAAACCCCCCCCCCCCCCCAAAAAAAAGAAATTATTGTCAATGAGCAGGTTTGAACTCGGTAACCATATATCTAAAGGCCAGCGTTTAAGAGCTGCTCCACAGCAACACTACTATCTTGCAGATAGAAGCGAGATAAGTCATACTTGGAAAGCGTATAATTTTCAAGTATGGCTTACTAATGTGAAGGGGATTAAATTAGGGGGAGGGGAGATGTGTCCAGGTTTCAATTGTAGCCTGTTATTTCCGCAGGGTCCTAAAGAGTAATTCTGCAAAGTTTGGTTTAAATAGATCAAAGGGTATAAGAGTGTATAGCGAATAAACAAACAAACAAACAAACAAACGCACAAACATCCTCCTTTGTAAATATAGAAGATTAACAAAACTAACAGAATTAAAAAAACAACAACTTTATAATAGATAGTCCCCTGTAGTCAACTCAGATTGTTTGTGTTGTTTTAATTTTTTAATGGACTAATTTCTAAAAAAAAAAAAAAAAAAAAAAATGAAGTAGTAGAGATATACAAAACGAAAAAGACCATTAACTTTGGTTCTTCATCCAAGATAAAGATATATCTAATAAAATCTATTCTTTTAACAAACATAAAATCTAAGTGAAAGATTTAGAATTCTTATTTAGAAATGTAGTGCTTAAAAAGGGAACAATGATACTCGATTAGATGTTTTTAAATGAAGCTGAAATCAGTTCAAGCTAAGAATGATTAATATAATAAATGCCTGAATTGATTACAATGTATATTTTGCATTAATCAAAACACATGTCATTATTGTATCAGTAAACAAAAAGCTGACAAGAAGTAAACAAATGTATTATTACATTAATCATCAGATTAATTAACGTAATATATAATCATATTATTCAAAATCAATTGTTTTACATTAATCTGATGATTAATTTTACAGGCGATTGAGGGATAACTGATTTCAAAGTTTTATTAACAATCATCAGTCAGATTATTAATGATTAGCCAGTAATTCATAAACAGAAATACACAAAAATAAAATTAAAAGTAATATAAGTTATTAAAAAAAATGTAAAAAGCAGTAGAATGAAACTTAAAAACTGAAAATTGCAGAATGTAAACTCCGAACATTTCTTTTGGGTATTCGGCCTTGATTTTACGTTCAGACTGAATGCAAGCAATCACACAAAAAAAGCACAGAAAAAAAGATCATGAATTCGAAATATCTCTTCACAATCTTCCAAAATTATTTTTTAGTATTTAAGAGAAAGGATGATAAGATGACAATCTTCTCTTCTGTTTCAATATATACTGTTGATATTTGTCAGAGTGCTGCATTTTAGAACCAACTGTCTCCTCTACATAAAAAAAAAATGGCCCCATGGAAACCCTAAGTTACATTTCAAAATACAGCGTCATCTATGGTGTGATCTGTTATTGATTACTGATATTATCAAAAGTAATTAAATTATAAATATAACATCCATAATTACGCTGATCGATAATTTTTACTTTTTATCACGGTGCTTTTGGTTTCTTTCTAAAGAATTTGATTTAATTATTTAAAATATATAATGACAGTCATATTTATAATCAAATTATTATTTTCAAATTACAACATTGAAGAATTTTTAACAAGTACGGTTTAAACTTATAATTTTATTAAAAAAAATTACTTATACTTAAGAATATGCATAACATGGTTTCAGCAGTAACATTTCTGTTAAGTTTCCAGGATTAAGTCAAGAATTCTATTTTTTACATTTCTGATATATGTGTTTTCTCTATAGTATTGTGGTAAAATTATAACACAGAAAATACTCACCAGTTAATTTTCCCAAGCAAATAATATTTACTTGGTAAAACATCAAAAGGAAAAGAATGTAAACAAGAATGTATTATTTAGAAATAATATTAAAATGAAAACTAAAAGAAATTAATTATTAATAATAGAAATACTCTCATCATTATAAGACCATACTCACAAATAAAAGACATAATTTTATAAATCAAGACATAATAACAGTGATATGTTTCGAAGATTCATCGTCAGACTGTAAATAAATATAAAACGGAAAAACCTAGGCTTATAACAGCCCCACAATACAGAACACCGTAATTAATTAATAATCATTTACATAATAATTAAAATTAACGCAAGTTATAATCTAACACACTTTTGATAGATAGTTCATTATTACAACAATTGGTGGTTTTAATAATGATTGACTCGAAGAATTTACGTAAGTAATCGTCCTTTGGTTGGCCATAAACAATTGGCTTGTTTGTCATGAGCCTGTGTCCCGTATCTTTCTGATGTATTGCCGTTAGATATTTGAAATCTCCTTTTTCAATAGCAGTACAGTGTTCATTCATTCGAATATTGGTCTGTCTTTTTGTTTCTCCTATTTATTTACAGTTAGGGCCTCCATTTTTACATTTTATTCCATAAATGGTGTTGAAGTTGAAGCTAATTTTCTGTTGAATCTTCCCAGTAATGATGGCAATCCACCATTAATGTCCTCATCATATGGTAGTGATATGTATTTTACTTCAGCTTTATCTTCTCTATTGCTGTTAAGTTTATATCTATTGTTCTTTAATGTTTTATCAATCACCCTATTTATGAAAGTCATAGGATAATTATTACACACACTATGAATAATAATAATAGAAATACTAGTTTACGAAAAAGAGCATGCACTAATAACTACACAACATGAAGTATTATTATTAACAACAAGATGTCAATAACCAGATGTAATGTATACGTTTTTTGTTAATAACGTTGGTTTATTTGTAAGGAAATAATTAAGAACAAATTATACCAATGTGTTATTACAGATTCCATACGTTAGAATTTTCCGCCGTGAGAGATCTGATCTCTACATCTACTTCTCCTTAAAGTTAAATAATACTTAAAGTTAATTCATCAAATGTGAATGACCATATTTCAACTCGACAAAATGTTCTGTACATTCAAGTTGAAGGCAGATAAGAATAAGACGGAAATAAGTAATGTGCATCTAAGTTATCTTTCAGAATGTTTGACAGTTGTAAGTAAAGTTCCAGTTTAATTCTGAAAGAACAATTGAGTTATAAGAATAGAAGAATAAACTACTTTTTTGAATATTAAATATTAATTAAAATCAACGTTTTGCAACAAGTAAATATAAGCTGCCAATACATTCGAAAATAAATTCTAGGCATAGGATTAATTCAAAGAAAGGATTCAAGAAATCATTGAACACTAGCAGTAAATGGCAGATGAATTTTAATTGAAAGAACCGTAGCTGTAAACATTAATAAAAATATTTGAAGATATTTGAAAAATATCTGAAAAATATTTGAAAATGTTTGATAGACCGGTATATTAAGAGAAATATTGGAAAATATAAAGAAGATCAAATGTAATATTAAGGAAGTTTAATTCATTGTATTACACCAATTCAAGTATTATTTTGTAATTACTATTACTAAGTAATTACTATTTTGAATTTACTCAAGTCGGAGAGTCAATTTATTAGTTTATTATTTAAAGCACTCACCATAAGCTTAAATTTTACAAAAAAAAAATTTCTGCTAATACACAAGGACTTTATTATTGAAGTTAAAGAAATTAGTTTTGAAAAATGGATTCAATAATTACCAGGTTTAATTATGAGCCAAAATCAAATCAGAACTCAAGCTTCAATTAATTATAACCAAACCCTTGATTCAGTTTTATTTCAAATATTCATAGTATTGATATTATACGAGGAGTGATCAGAAACTAAGTTTACAAAGCCTGAAGTGAAATGTGTACATTTTATTTCATACAACCAATACAGCCGGCTGATAGTACGTACATTAGGTTATTTTTCGACATAGTCTCCATATCGGATTCGGCACTTGTGCTTCGTGGAATGAGTTTGAATATTCCCTCCTGATAAAAATCCTGTCCTTGCGTGTTGAGCCACGTTGTCGCGAAGTGTTTCACCTCCTCGTCTGAAGCGAATCGTCGGTCTCCTAGGTGCTCCTTCAAGTGAGGAAACAGGTGAAAGTTACTGGGAGCGAGGTCGATGATGTCCCAGTGAAACTGCTTCAAAGGCGGGATGGTCTTCTGGGCTGTATGAGGTCGCGCGTTGTCGTGAAGGAAGATGACGCCCTCGGTGAGTCCTGGCCGTTTCCTCCTGATTGCTTCGCGCAATCGTGTCAAAGTCTCGCAGTATCGGTCAGCGGTCACTGTGTGCCTTCTTTCCAAAAACTCACGAGTATGACATCCACTCTGTCCCAAAACACAGTGCCTTCCCGGCAGATGGCATCACCTTAAACTTCTTTGTCTTTGGAGAGGAGGGGTGTTTCCACTTCCGGTGAATTTTAGCCGCGGTTACATGTTTCGCTAACAGAAATCGAATAATGGCGTGAATTTCTTCACAAGACCTGTTTTCCAAACGAGTCTCCATTTGTGTTTACCTACCACTAGCGCTGTACGTGGCGGGTGGCTGAAATTCTGCACAGTTGCCAACTGCATGTATAACAATTACCGCACACTACTAATTTCTCTATAACGGACGAAACTCCAGGAATATCGGCTGTAACCTTAGTTTGTGATCACCCATCGTATATTGTGTCAGTAACAACTGTCCATCAATAAGTGTTTCTTCAAATTTTCTCAAAAAAATCATAGCTGATATTTGCTGGTTTATCTACATTCTCGAAGTCAGGAATATGTCCAAGTTTCCAATATTTGCAGAAGACTAAATCACTGATAAATGGTAAAACGTGGAGATTTTCAAAGTCGACTTAACAAGCAGCAGAAGAATATTACAAAAGGGGCATATTATCTTCTGAAACACATAAGATGATTTTTGAAATAAATATATTCCTTATCTGTTTTTGATTTCCAAAATTACAGATTATAGAAAGCATTGGTAATGATTCTGAGCTTACTTTCTTCGGAAAGTGAGGCTCATCAACCACTCATTCTGTATATTTGTCTGTATGGGTGACCGTAACATTTACGGAACCGCTAGGTAAATCTTCTTAAAACTTCTCTGGCGTAATTTGGTAAAGGACCGCGTTTGTGGTAGTAGCCAAAATCTCACATAAACGCATTAGAGCCGAACAATCATGTCTTAATAGTAGGCGTTACCCTTTACATAATCCAATAGTTCATCATACATTGGTTGTAATTCAAATTAATCTGATTTAAACTAATTATACGTTCTGTTATCCATTGTCTAGTGAGGACTGAGCATACAGCGCTAGGTTATCAATTTTGTAGACTGCATGGGGAGAGTGGAGACCAAACATAACTGTATATATCATATTTCAGATTCTACAAATTTTTTTGAGTGTATCTCACTAGCAGTAAGGTCGTCTTAGGTATATTATACAAGTCCTGTTAATTTGTAAAGCAAGAAAAAAAATGCATCGAAGAAAGATGAAACAACTAAGCCCACGCCGGTATTCGAACCCGAGGTTGAAGAGTATCAGCCACACAACAGGCCATCGTCTTGACGACTCGTCTACGCCCGAACGGTTGCTCTAATAAATTGGACCATAAATAAGAATAGTAGCAAATGTAGAAAAAAAGAAATCCATCTATTCAATTAATGCAGGGATTTCAGAGGCTATTTTTGAGAGATCGGAAGGTTGGAGACCGAATTAAATAGAAGCATTTTTGAAATAAATAAATGAATCAATTAATAAGAAATAAATCAAATTTGATGGAAATCTGTTAATGTGACGAGCATATAAACACACAAACACACAAGAAAAATTGGTCAAGTGGAATAGTAAGACTTCATATGATTAGTGAATATTTTAAGAATAAACACAGGTTTTTATTTTATTTTTCGAGATATACAATCTCGATATACAATTATTGTTTCCTTTTTACGGTAAGTTTGCTTCCAGACCAACACCATGAAGCAGATTTCAATTTAAAAGATACCAACATTTAAAGATATTAAGAATCGAAAATTACTGAACTCTTTCCTAAAACCCTAGTACTGACGCCCAGTAAACAGATTATGATAATTAATTCCCGTCAAGTCATTAGGAACTCCCAGACGAAATCGAGAAAATTAATGAAAGATTAACGTAATCCAATATGTAACAGAATTTAACAGATGTGGAAACATTGAAACTGTTTTCGAGAAACTGACGAAAGGGATCCTCGAATCTAATATGCTGTGAATAAAAAAGTGTTTCTTATTCTTTCTTATCTATTGTATCTCGGTGATGAGGAGATCATTAGTTTTACAAATCTACGTGAATCTGAGATTCTTTCAGGAGACCCCTCCATCCCTCGATCAAGCGTTTTCCTCCACGACATTCTGATCCCATCTTTTATGCATCCCAATTTATTTCGTCCAGCCACCTTGACTTTGGTTTTCCAACTTTTCTTGTTCCAGTTAATTTACAGTATGTATAAGAGCATTATTGGTATCCGCTCTTCGTCCATTCGTTGAATGTGATCCGCCCATCTGAGTTTAGTAATTGTAATGTCCTTAGTCTAATGTCTAATAATCTTAGACTCTTGACATAAGATATATAGCATCTACATCTAATATATCTTCTGTATCTCCTTCTCCAAATACCTCCATCAAAAACTGCTCCGAAAATTCTGCGCAAAATCTTTCTCTCATAGATGTCCAATTTTATTCATTTGATTTAGAGAGCGTTGTTAGTACTGGGTTTAATAGAAGTTCTGGAAAATTTTTGTTTTAATACTAAAAAGTTTTACGTTTTCAAAGTTCAGCCTGCACACAAGCATAAAAAGTTGAAAACACTAAAAAATTAAAACTTTAAAACTTTAAAACATGAGAAGTCCAAAGCTTTCGCCTCCCTTCAGATGAGGCTTCTTCAGTGGAAGTGATCCAAGTAGCTGTCAATTCTTCTATTTAAGGAGAAGAGCACCAATGAACTGCCTGGGTTGTCCATTGGTAAACTGGAGAACGAATCAGAAAGGAGTGACGTCCGGGTGGGGCCCGCTGGTGGAGATCGCATGAACCTAGATTTTTTTTTTATTAAAGTCTTGGAAATGACAAAAACATTTTTTGTTTAAAAATTCTGATATCAACTAAAGCTGTACAAATTTCGTATTTTAAGAAAACAAATTAAGTAAATCTTCATTACAATAGTTCAGTTGTCGAAAACGATTAATTTTCATCATATCAAAACCACGCACTAAGTAATGGATTAGCTAAAAGTGGATTAAATTTCATTGTTTAAAACAATAGAGGATTAGTTGAAATGGGATGGAAATTCATTTCGTAGATTCCAAAGCTTTTCAATGAAATGTTTTATTGCCTTCTCGTGCTATTTTCTCGACAAGGAACCACTTGAAAAAGATTTCAAATACAAAAGTTAGATGGTCTCTTGTCCTTAAGAATAGCTACTGAATTTAAAAGAAACTTCGTCCAGCTGTTGAAAAGCTATTAGAAGGGAGGGGTGGAGACACTGATACAACGACATATACACACAGACTAAGTGATCACATAAGTCTCACTTCTCTAGGAAAGTAGCTAAAAATGGCGTTGTTCAACAACGAATGTACATTGAAAAGCAGTTAATTTTTTAATCATTCCCTATAAGGTTCTAGGCTTCATAATTGATGAATGTAGTGCACTTCTTGACAGACCATGAAAAATGTCTCACTTATTAATTCAATACATTTTCCTGACAATAATAATCTTCTTTAATCTTCATTACAATATTTCGAAATACCTTTGCGGTTTTTCTTCATCAGGTAAAAAAGAAAAAACTGGAAAGGTATTTTGAAATATTGCAATGAAGATTAAAGAAGATTATTGTTGTCAGGAAAATGTATTTATTATCATATAAGTTACTATACTTATTAATTCAACTTTATATGGAGAAATTTACTTTGTGAACCTACATATAACATTTGTAGACGACGCTATAGATTTTGCATTTGTTGATTGCGGGGCGGGCCCTAGCGTTTGCGAGACCCCGGACAAGTTATTTTGCCGTGTCTTTATGAGAGCATATTGTGATTCCTAATTCCTGAAATCGATTTTTTTTTAATTTACTGTTTTAAATTATTGTTACTTTGACATTAATATGGTCTAGTGGATTTTAATGTCAAAATTTGGTATATAACTGATTGCTATTTAACTTAACACCTAGGCATATTTATTTAGGTCCAATCCTTTACAAATTTCCTCTAAAAATTCTCTGAAAAATGGCTACCAATTAACTTAAAATATGAGCACGATTATTCTGATTTCCCATCCCCACCCCAAACTTCAACCTTGACCCTCCATCGCTATACGCTCAGTATTCACAACACGATGGAAAATTCAGCGCACTCACTTGTTAATTTAATAATCTACGTTTGTTATACTTATAGTAGCAGTTAGAAAGTAGAAAGGACAATAATGCTAGCTTTCTTACCACTAGATCTTACCTTGTATCTTCTACATTATTATGAATATGAATTTCGCGTATGACTCATAATTATTACATACCAACAAATCATAACTTTTAATTCTACAGAATTGTTGAGTATCTTCAAAGTTTACATTTATAAATTTTTATTTAAATAGTATGTTGTGATTAATGTTGTAGAAGTCATTAATATTGTGAATCAATTATATTAGTCAATTGAGAATTAATGTTAATTCAAAAATTCTCTTTATAAGCGTTATGCTATGTTTACTCTGTTGATGACATATAAACTGCAATTCCACTTTGAAGTTGATGTAAATTTAGAATCTATTCAATAACTATTGAACAATTCCGCAAAGATAATAATCAATAATCAATACATTAGAGAGTTCTAAAAAAATAACGGGTATGCTGTCAACGATAATCACTTTGATTTCAGTGTACTACAGATGTTTATTAATGAACATAATGAATATTAAAATTAGAAATATTAAAGCGAAACCAGGAGTGAGAATAATAAGTAACTAGAGTTACTTATTGGAGTTAAAGTCCACTTTCGTTTAAACGTTGTTTATTAAAATTTCTTAAAACATTTGACATTTTATTCAAATTATGATACCTTAAGAATGTAAACAGAAGAAATTGTAATTTTTCTTAAAAGAATCAATTAAACACACATTACTTATTGAAATCGGATTAACTTTACTCATATGCTTTAATTTTGTTTGAAGACAATGAAGATTACTAGAAATAAGATTGATATCCATTCTGTAGATTCCAATGCAGTGTTTTCTGTGGGAATTTATGTAGCATTTTCGAGCTAATTTCTCGACAAGAAACACCTGAAAAAATGTCAATTACGAAATTTAAATTGTCTCTAGTCCTTCAATATGTATACTAAGTTTTAAGAAGATCCATCCAGTCATTCAAAGGATGGATTACTACAGATTATTAAGGGACACACTAAGGTTCCACACATAAAGGACACAACAAGCATTCTGAATGATATAATATATCTCATTTTCCTAGGAATGTAGCCAAAAATAATTAAAATTTTTAATTTAAGGGATTTGTTCCATACCAATAATATCAGATCCTCATCTGTCCGTTATTTTAATTCATTTCATTGTATTCGATTTCATATGGAGACTTCGTAAGAGAATGCTTTTTCTTTTTGTTGATAGTAATCTTGATAGATATACCTAAGAGATTGACTTCGCACCGGCATCTGTCACTTGGTGCAAGATTGTGTGGGAGGGGATTTTATCGATTTTGATTCTCTTCCACAAGAGAAGCATTTCAGTCACAACACAGATCAAGATTAGAGATTTAATCGCAAGCTACCTCTCCATTGGATGGTCGTAATCCTTGTCAACATACGGGATTAGGATTTAAGAAGAAACTTAGAATCAGCCGATTTGCATTAGTAGAGCGATCATTCTTCGTTTTTACAGGACTAGTAAAAACTTAGTCACTAAAACATACAGGAAAAAAACTGGCTTTTTTTTGTTATCTTTTCTGCATTGATCGCTAAAATCGCTAGAATTCTTACAACAATATCGTAATATTTTTTGTTGTTACTGGATTAGAAAAAAAAACCTATTGAACTTAAAATCGGGCCCTACTTATAATTATTTAAAATAATGAATTTTGAATTTTTGTTTTGCAGAATTACTTCTCAAAAAAGTTCATGGGTCAACAGAGGAAACTTGATGTTAATCAATCGTATTTCTATTTTTAAAGATGGTTATAAAAAATGATTCCTGCATTATATGTATTTTGATGTATGAGAGGTACAAACAAAATTATTCAAATTCATGTCTTAAGTTGGCTTTATGAATTACGAATCCTTTTAGCTCGATTTGCTTAAAAAGAGACATATATTTGAAAGATAGATTAGAAAAAAGTTCCATTTGATTAATAAGAGGCTGACGGAGGCTGGCACTTGGATTTCCTGTTTTTTTATTTTAATTTTGAGATGCCATATTCATGTTCACTATTAATTCTAATAGTGTTGTTATCTCAATAATTCACGTATTGAGAACTCGCTATTTACAGATGATTACTCTCAGCTGATGATTGCCAAAAAGACATGAAACGGCCGTTCTGAGATGTCATCCAATAAACACTTGGTCTCAACCTTTGTTGTTGAATAACAAAGTTTTGCAGGCTAAGTCAATTAAACTATATTTGAAGATAATCCATAGTTCAAAGATTATACGAGAGTTAGTGTCATTAAGAAATCTGGCACATCTTATATTTCAATGTAAAGAGAATTAAATTCATCAGATCCCCATCGTTTTTTATTTAGCCAATGTGCATAATTGAAATAGAGATTTGTGTGCGTGATGTTTTATTTTATCGTAGATGCATGGTTTGTAACATTCCAACAATATTTTTAAATCTTCAAAGTTTAACAAATCAGGAAGAATGAGCGAAATCTAAAGACCTGAAATGCAGCATAACAAGGCTTAAAACATACTCGGTCCGACCACTTTATTAGTATACCTACCTAGTAACGTGTTGGGCCTCCTTTAGCCATCAAAACCACCTGAATTCGTCGAGGCATGGATTCCAAAAAATGCTGAAAACATTGTTGAGGTAAAATACAGACATAAACAATGCAGACATGTGTGTCATGCAGAACCTGAAGATTTCGTGGAGGTGCAGGCGTGGAGTGAGCAGCCCGTTCCATCTCATCCCATAAATTTTCAATCTGCCTGAGATCGGAGGACTGAGCGGGCCACTACAGCAAGGAAAAGTCATCGTCAAGATTCCTCAAACCATTCCAAAGTGATGCGGGCTTTGTGCACCGGCGCATTATCCTGCTGGAAGTATCCATTTGCATGAGGATAAACTGTTAACATGTACGATTCCACTTGGTCAGCTACGATGTTTATGTATGCTCTGGCATCCTGACGTGCCTCCAGAGATATCAATGGACCAATGTGTGCCAGGAAAACATCCCCCCACCATGACACTGCCTCCTCCGGCTTCAAGAGTTGTTTTGAGACTTGACAGGTTCAGACATTCCTGCGCACAGCATGACGGGGTGTACCTAATAAAGTGGCCGGGTAGTTTGTTAGTTGGGTATCGTGTTAAATATTAATAAATGAATTATAAACTTAGTAAGTATAAAAGTTCATTTCGCGTCCTTAAAAACACTTTTTTGGAGGTTTTTAAAACTGTTGAGACATAATCGAGCGATCTGGTTAGTACTAACTTGGTTGACATGTCTGAATTCTGCTTCATTTCTTTCCTGTGCTTGTTTCATTCTTTCTCTTTCTCTTGACTGTCTATGGCTATTGTCCTTAAATAGGACTTCTAACAGATGCTTCAGTGCTAATGGATTGTACCAGTTCCTTCAAAATAAAGAACACATAGGCTGCGACAGATTTTAAGTGAATTAATAGCCTATTTTCCAGTTCGAAATTTCACAGTTACCGCCTTCGGCGGATTATAATGAAAATAATATCGGATCGATATCAATGAAACTGAATTTGATAATAACTTCAGAGCAACTTAATTAAAAGTCAAGCAGAAATTCTTAGAATAGACAAATATAATATAAAGATAAAATAATAATTAAGTCAAATATTACTCCAGATTCATGCTATAATTCCTGTCCGTGTAAAGCTCATTCCGTCATTGTTGAATAAAAACTTTGTATAATTTTATTCAAAAGTCACTTTCGTAATGAAATAAAATAGAATGGATTCACTATTTCTCAAATTTACCGTACTGTAGTTTATACTTTTTGTAGTTGTAACTACACTTTTCTTTATTAGACTTTGGTTTAACTTTTATTTGTATACAAAGTATAAAATAGGAAGCTCTTAAGAAAAGTTCTGTTCGTCCGTACAGCATCATCTCAAACTATAAGTCGGAAAAACATGAGTGATACCTTATTCGTAAGCCTAAGACTTACAGAGGTGGGAACAGAAATCTCCACAGGAAGTGGAATTGGCCGAAAATGAAACATATACTACGGTTTCATGTACAATAGAAAATGAAACATGATAGTTACGATTTTATGTTCAATATGAAATCATTTTTTTTCCTTTGTTTGAGCTTGTAGCAGTTAAGCTTAAACTTTGTTAACAGTGAAACCGTCAACTGACGATTCATTTATGGATTTTAAATTTTTTTCTTTAAATTCGCGAGTCTATATCGATTTTCCTTTTTTCCAACGCCTTTGTCTACACAACTCATTTTCTGACGTAGCATTTAAATTTAATCCACTGCAGCCTCCTCATTTTCTAATTTGATTCTTACGAAAACACAAAAAGAAAGATCTCTTCAAAAATGATTATCATTAAGTATGTTTATTTCAGTCATTCCTGTAATCACAATTGAAGTTTGAGAAATTGGTTTATTTTGGAAATCTTAGCTGGAGAGTATTTCTGGACGACTGTAAACAATGACTTAACTCTTCTGGTTATAATTAAAGCTTTTGTTACGAAAGAGTAACGTCTGGTTCCTGTTAAATCTAGTGTTTCCTTGTTTTCCAATAAAGTATTGTAGTAACTAATTACATTAAATACATTATTATTAATTTATTTAAATTAATTGAAATGGGGTCCTTGTATTATATATAATTGTTTCTGATCATAAAAAAAATTGTTAAATTTTAATTATGGCTGAATTTAAAACTGTTTATTATGATATTAAGAAATCTTGTAAATTTTTAATCGTTTTAGTGAAACAGTTGATGCTAGTAATAATTTTAATTGATAAATTTCGTACAGGTAAGCTGCAAAAAAAAAAAATCTCTGAAATTCATCTTCAGACATTTTTGAAAACTTGATAAATAAGAATAAAGTTTCTAATTTGATGGATTCAGCGATTATAATTAATAATTTAGTCTTTCCCACTATTTTTTTTTAAGCAAACCAATTACATAAACCCATTAATATTATAATTATTACGCCATATTGTTTTTCTAAAGCCATGTACAGTTTTGGAGGGTGGTCCTATAGCAGATCAAATGAAGCCGACATTCCGATATTGTGCGGCTAATTGTAGACTCTCCAACATTAAGAGATAACGATATCTAGGCCTCCGCAAGTCATCGTACAATGATTCACAGGAATCTTATAGAAGGCTGTCATTTTTCTGTCGATATAACCACTCAACGATACTATTATTTCCTGAAGTCCAACTTTCTCGAATTTCTGTAGTGGTTCATTTGGTCGTCGAATTCGTCATCGAGGCAGTAATTGCTGTTACTGAAATGCAGGCAGTAGATACAGCAGCAAATATGTTCACAGTGAGCGTCTGATAATCCTTATGTAGTTTATATAAGACACGATTCAAATGAGTTCTTGAAAGTCTCTTGTTCATTGGGGTGAAACATACATACAGTATTGGCATGCCATACTACCTTCACAGATCTTGGATTATTGTGTAGATAACATCAGAAAAGTAAAAGAGAATATAATTTGATTCATTACAATTATTAACCTCACCTATTATTACTTAATTTCGAGTAAATTAATAAATAGAAAAGTTTCCGTAGTGTTTCCTCTCGTTTTAAATCAGTTCGATGAAGACTGACACAGATCTGGAATAACACAGATCATAGACATGGTTTACACAGCTCAAGTGTAAAACTAACGAAAATGAACTACTTTACAAGAGAGTCTTCTGTGGCTTTGAAGCATTCGATATCAAAAACACAGATTAATTTTCCTTATGGACAGGAAAGCATTGTCATTACAATCCTTTACCAACTTGTGTTGATAATTTTAAGCTGTTTTTGTTCTTGAACTAGTGTTTCTAAACCCACATCCTTAATTGTCACCTTAATGATGCAACTGGATCGGGTATTCATGTTTCCATTTTTCAATTAATTTTTGATTGGAACTATACCTTACAGCTTTTTGTAGTCAAGTATGCTACCATAGAGTTGAGTGATCGATATGCTATACTATACTGTATTGTACATTAAAAACATTTGCATAATGATTTGAAGAGAGCATTCTCTTCGCCCTTTCTTAAAGCAATTTTCTTCAAAAGAACTAGGTGTTCACAGTGACATTCCAAAACTTCTTTTTATGCATTGTTTCTGTCTTAACTTTCCATTAGAAATTTCTGGTTTTCAATAGAAATATTGGAAGTTCGGTGCTTAAATAATTTCATATTGTAATTAAATTGTTTAGGTTATTTTTTTAAGCTTCAATCCAATAATGACTGAATAAAAATTCTTTGTCTAATTCCATCTAATTTTGAATTTTTCAGAACTCGTTATGTGTTGGTTTGATCTTTATCAATGACAGAACGTGCTTTTATTGATATTCGACGTTAATATACTTTTATTGATATTCGACGTTAATATAATTATAATAATTTCATTTCTAAAAGCTGCTTGAAGAATAAGATAAAAAAAGATATATTCATGAATGTCAAAAATAAACAAAAAGGAAAGAGGAAGCACTTAAAGTTAAAAGGAACCGACTTTACAGACGGTTGTTTGATGAATAGACTTCAACGAATCACGATCATCAGGAAGAAATGAGATGGAGTTCTGCAACCTTCAACCCCTAGAAATAAGGTTGCCATTTTACAAAGGCAGAGTGAACCAGAAAGAAATCAATGCAAATCGAAATCGGATCACGATCAGCACATCAAATCCTTATAAGCTGGACTCGCACATTATTCAAAGCTTAGAATTGAAATCTAAACTCCTGAGCTACCTACAGTTTTATTTATTTAATTTTTAATTTGGTATTAATATGCTTATTTGGATGTCACTTACTCAGTTTCAGTGGATTAATCCAGCTACTGAGCCTTTGATAACTATAAGTTGAAGTTACTTAATCCAGCTATTTGTCTTGGATTTCCAGTAAAAGTCTTAAATACAGTTTGCGTTCTGATTTATCAAAAGATAATCTATCTTTGTTTATCTAAACAAGGTAGATTATTGTTCCTATCTTTATGATTGTCGTCCGCCAAATTGTATTAAGCTAAAATCATCTTTTATTATTTCGTTGCTACTGAATAAATCGAATTCTGGTTAACGTATTCTGGTTGTTTAAAGTATTATTAAAGTGTAGTTTTCACTATATCACTACTGGTAAAAACTTACTACTGATAAATTATAGTTCTAAAGAAAAATGGGGCTAGATTTTGGAATCCTTTTACTTAAAATACTGAAGAAAGAGCAAATTCTCCACTGTCCTCCATTGCAGATTTAAAGGTCTTGAGCAAAGATCTGTTCATTCCCAATTGATTCCTTTTTTGTTTTTTGCTGTTTTTGGTAATGTTTTACACCGGATAAATAATTTCTTAGCCATTTAGCAATGGTTAAAACCTATTTATGTTAGTAAATCATTTCTGCTATAGACCTATGCCCAATGTAAATGCTACAATTTACTGCATATTCTGAATAGATGAGGAAAAAAGTAGATAATAAAATTCCTTCACACTACTTCCTAATATTGTCTTTAGATATTGATCCAATTTAGCTGATGGTTATTAATAACCACTTTCTTGTGGTTCAGAAGCAAAGCTCTTTGGCGTTGAGAAAGAGTCGTTGCACGTCTTGGGTTGTTATTAGTTCTTTGAAGGTCAAAGCGGCAGGAAGAAGCAGCCTATGACGGGTCATCCGTTCCATCGACCAAATTAGAAGCAAGAAAAAGATCGATGCTGTCGGATTAACGAACGAAAGAGATCATCTGTCTCTGTCGGACTTGACACCACTGGCCATCTGTCCATCCGTGAGATCCGCTTATTTACTCCTCACAATTCTTAATCCTTCAACTCACGAAAAGAAAAAGGACGACATTTACATGCTATAATGAAATGAGTGGAGGAGGATGAAATATCTTCACCTTAGACCGTATTTATCTTAAGCAGGTAATATATTTGAAAATAGTATTACAATATTAAAATATACTGCAATGCTTACAATCCTAACTTTTAAGTATTGCAGCTGAAGATCTTTCCAAGTGTTTTTGTAGTTTTTTCGATTACAAAAGTTGTCTTGTTCCAATGGAAGGCAAAAAAAAAGGTCCAATATTATGTTATTAAGATTCAAAAATCATAAAATTTTAGATAACAGGAAGACTTTCTTGGCCTTTTTCATTATTAAAATTATAATTTAAGATTTTTTTCTAAGATTCCTGTTAGGATCGTTTCTGTAGCTGCTTCTCAATTTCATTTTTAATTCAAATTCCGTTTTCCTCAATTCCATTCTTCATTTGAATTTCTTCATTTCACCATGTGCTTGTCAAATACATAAACATTAGCTATATATACATTTGTGTTTAGATAGTCTTGATAAATCGAGCTAGGTTTGAAGATATCGACAGTCATATTATTCCACTTTTAACATTTTCTACTTTACTTACCTGTTTCACTATTTGCACGCGTATCCTGCTAAAAGGGCTCGACAGAATCCTTAAAATCTGGTACCTACTTCTTTATGATCCAACTTAGAATATAAGTACGATTATTTTATTCTCTACATCATCTCCTCAAATTCATTCAGAAACAAGTCTTATTTCATGTATGTTAATTGTTTTCGGATAGTTACTCCTAATCTCTTAATCCAAGGTTTACCAAACTCGTTTCAGATTTTCCTTGCAACTACCTTAATCATCTAAGTATAAGAGAAATTCATAGTTTTCAAGTTTCCTTTAAAAAAGATTCTTTAAAACATATAACAAGCGATTCTGTACAAAAAAGGTCAATTATATCTTCCAGATATATCTTTAAATTACTTTCAATAACATTTCTTTTATTACATGTCTTTCTATGAAAGAGGAAAAACTATAAATGCTTGAGCCTTCATCTGAAAAAACGATCCTGAAATGATTGTAATTAAGTGAAGAATAAAATGAATTGCACGAGATGATAGATTAGCATTAATAATGACAGAACTTCGTCTTCATAAATTTTAATCATAAATCCTATCTATTTGAAAGATCGCTCACCTGAATGTCATTTGTAATCTAACTTTCTGGCAAAAAAAAAATAATTAAACGTAAACATATTGAAGGGAAAAAGTTAAATTTAGAAACATAAAATATAATTTTAATGAACCCTTCATGAGTTTGTATATTAATGCTAATCAAACATGCATAACAACTAAACAGTATCAGTTTATTTTTTAAAAATTCAGGAGTTAAATGGAAAATGACCAAAATGATTAAAATTGGGAAGTAGGAAAATTCTTGACTTAGCAATCATAAAGTAATAAAAAAAAGCTTTTTTACATGTACTGTTCATAATTTGCTATCATAAAGTGTAGGATTACTTTGTACAGCATCTCACAACATCTTTCGTTCAAAGGGTATCTATAAATGTCCATTCACGCAAAATGAAGTCCTGAAGCTCAACGAGATTTCTCGTAGGAGCAATGACAGCAGCAATCTGTCTTTCAAGAGCATCCCAGGTATCGCAATCAGATTCACATCAAGGAAATTGACTATTTTATCCTTTCAAACAATTCATAATATATTGGTCCTCAAGCAGATGCCTATCTTTCCAGACATTATTATCCATCAGCAGGAATCGGGGCTAGAAGGCAAGGAAATGTTGTTTAAATATCTCATTCCTATAACTTCTATTCAAAATATTTTCCTCAAAATGTGAAGGCCTGTGCTTGTTAGTGACCATGAGCACATCTACAGACCTCCACCCAGCGAATGATCGATTTTCCTAATATTTGATTACTGATATCATATACCTTTCTGAAATCATATGGCACATAATATCTTGACTTGCCTATTGGGCATGTTAAAGGCTCAAGTTAAATATAGGCGACACTTTTCCAAAAAGTATCTTTCTATATTGGGCTATATTGGGATAGAAAACCTATTGGTATCTTTGGCATAATTTTCTACTTCCTGAATCTTTCTGATCACAGTTCGCCTTGAATTTTTCCTCCAAATGGCATGGGGAAGTTCGAAATAGGAGGATCCTATTTCTATCTTTTGCAGATACCTTATTTGAAGGTAGAAGTCGTCCTTCAATATTTCAATGATGTCGGCTCTTCTGTGTAATTATTTCCAAAGTTTTGATGCCACCGTTCTTGGCATATTCAACTTCTAGAATATATCAGCTTTACTGAATATCCTCTATACAGACACTAATACAATCGGCAATCATTTATTCAATCAAATATACAGTCAGTAATCATTAAGCTTATCAAACAAGTTCGAACAAAACAAATAGTAAAAGGATTTATCTTCTTTCCCCCAGTGTGTATATTATTCAAGAGAACTTTAGGAAATAGTTCAATATTCTTTAACTTATAAACTGAATCTGAGATAAAACTACCGTAACAGATAATAAATTTATTTTAAGAAATTGTCCAGGAATTAATATTATCTACTAAACCTTCATTTTGTAGTGTCAGATTAAAGAATTTTCATCGAAATTTATGAAGACTTTAATTTAAGTAGTGTGTTTGTCTTTACATTACAAAGAAAGCTTTACAAAAAAAGCTAAGTTGAATTCTAAAAAAAAATTAATTTTGAAATTCGTGTTACAAATCGCTTTTTCTCTTTTTTTTATTTAATTTTAAAAAATGAAATCGCAAATTTTCTGAAAGGGTATTTAATTATGATATCTATACAATAATACTGAAGAGTCATGCACTATCTCAATAGGGTAATCATGAATCGTTGTAAATTGCCGGCGATCTGGTTTTCGAACTAAAGTAAGTAGTTTGATAATTGCTGATTGTATATTTGAAACATCTCTAGCACTATTAAGTGTATACCACCATCTGCAATTCAATACTTTATTATAACTTAATTAAATTATTACTCAAATTATTACTTATTAGTTAATTCTTTGTAATAACATTTTTTGTTGTTGTGAAATAAAAACTTTACATTTTGTTCCTTGACTTTAAAGTTACAGTAATTTCGAGCTGAAATTACGTGCGTCCTTTTAATTCTTCTAATTCACTTTTTGCTTTTCATTTCCATAAGATATCAAGTCACGTTTCATTGAAAGAAATAAAAACTTGTGTTTTATTTGCAAATACCCAATTTAAATTTTACCAGTTTAGTAATTTTTCCAAACTGTAACCCTCCCATTGTCCATTTCTGGCAAAAAAAGTCAATGTATTAGATTGTTTTGTACTTGCATATATTGAAATTTTGTTGCTTAATGAATTACGTTTTCTTGATTCCTGAAAGGACTTGAAGCTATTCCTGAAAATGTTATTTTTTATTTCAGCCGTAAAAACAATAAGATATAATGGTAGTAATAAATTGTAATTAGAAATTGAAAAAAAATCACTTCAGGACACATTTATACAATAAAAAAAAATTAAAAAAATATATATTCTTCTTCACGATCCAATTTTTTATTCTGCTGATGATGGCCTTGTTGAGGTAAAACAGGCCGAAACTGTACAGGTTTTTTTTTTTTTTTTTTTTTTTTTTGTATAAATATATTTTATTTCAATATGTGAGTCCTGAAGTGATTTTTTTTCAATTTCTAATTCAAATATCGTCACACGTTAATTTTTTTTTTTTTTTACTTTAATAAATTGTAAGGAAAACGAATCCAAACAGTATCTTCAAATTTTCCATTTCTTAAAAATGAATAAAATCTACAAATACTTAGGTTTCTAACATCCAATTAATTTTAAGTATAACGCATTGGAGTAATAAGTGAACTAATAAACATTATTAGATATACATCAATGGGTAAGACCAAAAGTTTTAATAATAATTCTCATTGTTTTAAATTTAAGGAAATCTGTATATCCGTTTCAGCGTGATGAACATGCAAACAGGTAGAGCAGTAGTTTAATGAGTTATTTAATTTGTTATTGATTAAAATGGGTGTGGCCCGGTAGCCAAACGGGTTCAATCCCCTGCGGAGGTTGAGTTTTTTTACATGCTGAATGCTCTTTTCCATACGGATTCTGGGCTACACCCAGACCTTTGATGAATGGGTACCTGTTTCTTTTCAAGGGGGTTAAAGCAGCACCCCCTCATAAGATCTTAAGTAGGGGGTGCTGGTTAAAGGCTTAGTGCCGTTGGCTACGAAACGCCTGGTTACGAAATGCGACTCCAAGGACCTACATAGGCCTGAAGCGGGAATATTACGTATAACTAAAAATGATATTGGTTGTTGCCATTTCTATTTACTTCAATTGAATTATAAACAACGAATTAAAAAAAACAAAACAGTCAATAAAGCCAGTGCATCAATAAGGATGAAATGAAAGAGTAAATATTTAATCTCAACATCCGTAGAAGAGATTAACGAAAATATAATCAGTTTTAGGCGAGTATAAAGGAAATCTTGCGACATAACAGTAGGATTTAAGAGAGCGAAAACAATATGAAGATAAAAATTAGATCTAATTGGTAAATTGCGTAGAAAACGTCAATTACAGTTATTGCTATTGACAAGATTCGAATGAGAAAATTAAAAATATTAATGAAAACATGATATAATTCAAAAAAAGATTCAATTAAAGTCGTAAGTGCAAATCCAATTTACTCGTGCCTTTGAAAGTGAAAATGCAATTACAGTTCTTTTAATCAAATCATAAATTTCTGGCTTTTTTATTTTATTCTGTTGCTGACATTTGTGCAAATAACTTCCAGTGTCTTTAGTCGCTTGAGCAACGTGACTGTAATTCAATAAATTAAATTACGTTTTGGTTGTAAAAACATTTTTTGGTTTCAGTCTAACTTAATTTAAACGATTGTCAGAAATTAAGATTTTTTATGATATTTTCATTTATTCACTTTTGTAAATGAATTTAATGAGACTTTTAGCTATTGTATTCAGCAATGTTATCTTTAGAAATCCTTATTAACCTTTTAATAGCTGCACTATACACTATACTCTACATAGCTACAATAATGCATATTTAAAATAAATAAAACTTGGAATATATTCAGTGGAGTGAAGACTTGACTATTTAGCGGCGTGAGTAAAATAATCCTAAAGTTTTAAGTTTGGATAATAAATAAACTTAAAGAAAATCAGTCAGTAGTTTTAGCATAAGTTTTGAAGATGAATTATAAAGGATTGCGGGATAAATATGCCTGTATTTCAACTTGGATTATATATAAGTAATTTTCCAAATTTTATAGAAATGCGTACAGCCGTTTAAGTGTGATGGTCGTACAAATAGACAGACCAAAGAAGCAAAATGTTGAAAACCTTTCAGTAAGACTTCGAATGATTAGCCAGAAGTAAATGATAATTACTTTCTGAGTCGATTTCCTTACACCCATTCATCACCAAGAATCAGCTAAAAGATGTCTAATGGCTATTTTCTAAGATGGCTAGTCCAGTATTATTCCTAAAGTTCCAAATGAAAACGAGATAGATCTGTGGCAACGCACAATGAAGCAACTTCCATTATATCAGTCATACGGCATTATTTGCACGGTTAGCATCTAAAAGTATCTATTTCAATCAAGATATTTAAAAAAAAATGTACAAAAATGGTAATAATTTAATTTTTGTCCTTCAGTGTAACATAAAAATTGATGCAGGAAGTAATACGGCATTTGAATAAAGCAAGATAATTAACAGTAATGCATTTTTTTTCTAAATATACTTTTCAAAAAGACTGAGATGTTGTGTAAGATAATGTTCAGATGGAGTTTCAGATGTTCAGATGGCTAGGTTATCCAGGGTTCGAAACAAAAAATGATCAAATTTTGTCCTTCAGTGTAAAATAAATATTGATGCAGGAAGTAATACGGCATTTGAATAAAGCAAGATAATTAACAGTAATGCAGTAGTTAGATGTAAGTAAATCATAAGTACGGTATGCCCCAAACAAACGATACTGAACATCACAAGCATTTGTTGCTCATGCGTATCACGTGTTGACCTCATCGAACGTCGTCATGTAAACGTAACAGTATATATACGTTGGCTGAAGCTTGATAGATGTTCAAATTGTGTTAACAACGGAGGAAAAAAAATTATTGTGAAGCATTTTCGATCATGCGAGTTGGACGTTCAAATAGACCAAGTTGCTATAGGTTGGAAATGCATTTCGAGAACGATTTCAAAAACCACCATCCACCAACATGGTTATGTTAGCAGTCGTTAAAAAAATTCGTTCAACTGGCAGCGATCTGACACAGCGCAAAGGCTGCACCGGACGTCCAGTTACAGTGACAACAAATGCGAATCGAGAAAGGCTCCTCGAGCTGGTATTACAGTTGCCTAAACAGACAGCATATCGAACACATGCTATGCCTCAGAAAACATGGAAATTGACTTCCATGTACCGCAAGCTTAGTCTTCGACGGACGGATGGACAGAAGCCAGGGATTTAGGGAATAGTCTTAGGGATATGAGGGCCATTGTAAATGGATCTGTATTAGTAGGTCTAATGTATTTTATTTGATTTTTTTTGTTATGTATCAAGAGAAATTTTGATTTATTTAAGATCACTTTCAATAACTTGGGTGCTTCTAATTCTATGTCACAATGGAAAAAGAAAATTAGATTACAAATAGATTTTTCTAATATTTTTTTAATATTTAAAAGTGAAATCAGGAAGTAACGGGATGATTTATAAGTGCAAATATGCAAAACGGAAGTTGCTATCAAAAAATGCTACCAGTGATCTGATAAAATTTTTGCAATTTTTATCAGTAATCTTCGACGAGCTATTTCATAAAGAAAACAGTAGATATATCGTTTACCTGACTCCTTGTCAAGGCAAGGAAATGATTTAGTGGAGATGTAACTGGTGCGGCAACTGAAGATTGAACGGGAATGCTTGTCTGATGACAACAATGTTATAAAATAACGTATGCGCATGCTTACTTCCTGCGGCTTGTCATTGACAGCTCAAACCACCAAAAGTGGAATTGAACCTTCATCAAAACAGCAATTTTCTAATAGACAATTTCCAACAGAAACGGTTTGTATTAATATTGGAAATTAAAAAATCTTTCAAGTATTACTAGATATTTAGTTTTAAGTAAATTACTAAAAACATGTTAATTCCAAGTCAATAACGTTAAAACAAGAAGAATAAACTTGTTTTTTAATCTCTGTATCGAATTGAAAGTGCAATAAACTAGAATAAAATCAAATGAAATAAGATATTTAAAGCAAAAGTACTTTAAAATACTGAAGTAAAGCTAAGGATAGGAACTAAGTCATAAGCTAAGTCATAAAGTTTTGAACAGATCCTCTTAGAAACAATAAAAGCATGTCTGACACCTAAGATAAATAAATATCATTGTAATCATTGAAAGACATTCTCTTTATTTACGTAGTTTGAGGTAAGTTAATGCTTCTGTTATTTAACCAGCAAAGTTTTGCACAAACGTAATTAGCTTTAAAGTAGATGTAACTTCGGTAATATGTCATCAGGACAAAACTTAATTCTTAACTATAGTTAATTCTTAACTATAATACCCTCAGAGAAGGAAGAATTGCCTCGTAAGGAAATAAACGGTTCACTTAGTTTATCCTGGAATTCATAGCTGCAGAAAACAATATGGCGGCGTTATAAGAATAGGCTACTGTAAGGCCTTCACAGCCAAGCTCGAAGCATAATTTCGTTTTCTACTATTTTAAAAGTCAGGATGATTATTTCTGAATTGCTACGTAGATTGGCTATTGTTGCAAATTTGTCCCATTTGACGGTGAAGATAATTGTCAACGAGCGAAAATCGACGGGATCCGCTGAACTTTTTCCTCGCTCGAGCATTTCATTTTCCATGTCCGAAGGCTTTTAGATTTGGATGATGTTTATAAGAAATAGAAATAATATAAAAATAATAATAACAGTACTTAGGTATGTTAAAGATATAAAAAATAAAAAAGAATCGAAAATCTTGTTCTCTTCTACTTTGATTTGCAGAATTATAGGACTTAGTTACAAAGCTTTGCAATTGATATCACTGAGAAAACATGGAAGTACTAATCCATAACCCACAATTTTCACCTTTTTTTCAATCGTCAAAATGTAAAATTTAAAGAAATTTTACATTAATGACTTTATTATTTCTTGAGTTTTCGTTTGTATTTTCTACTATATAAGGGGTAAAAAAAGACGATATCTTATCAGTCTTATGAAGTTAGAAACTGCACTGAACTACTTCACTACATTTTCTTTGTCCAAAATGTACAACAACTTCTAAAAAGGAACTTTGGCACCAAAATCTAATGAATGATGATAATTAAAGCGAAGCACTAAATTTGGTATAACCGTTGATTTACTTGATAAAATGTGTTTGTTCCATATTGTCCTAGGCCCAATGTAACTGGTCTATAGAAAATTAAAACTAATCATGAGACAGAAAGACGAAACTCTTAAATTAAAAGTTCGTACATTATTCATAAATTAT
Source organism: Thereuonema tuberculata (assembly GCA_023159025.1). Lineage (NCBI taxonomy): Eukaryota > Metazoa > Arthropoda > Chilopoda > Scutigeromorpha > Scutigeridae > Thereuonema > Thereuonema tuberculata. The sequence goes on along the minus strand of JAFIDM010002131.1, from coordinate 45,671,480 downwards.
ACAGGATGTGAATGAATACAGGCAACAAACTTGTAGGGTGTATAAGGGTGTTAAAATGGAACATTTTTCGATAAGGTACATCGGTTCGGAAACGCACGATTTCCCTCTTTTTTATTCACTTCAATATTTTGAACAGCTTGGCATCGTTTACTTAATGCAGTAAGCGTAATAAGAGGGTATTGTTGTGTTTCATTGCATCATATTAACAAGAGATGCTCGAAATGACGATCATCAACTTCGATGCAAGCGTTACAGCAAAAGTAAACTCAGCATTTTTGTCCTTGAGTAGATTTCAGCAAACAGTGAAAGACAAATGCGCGTGACAGAAAGCTCACTGATTTCACGTCATCATTGTGTACTGTGCTTTACGACAACAATGGTATACGCAACAACCTACTGCCCTGCATTAATAAAAGTGTCTAAGGCGGGCTTATCATGGACGGTTATTTGCTGGGAATTCTTTGTTTGGTGGCCGTCAGTTTTTTTTAGAACGCATTCTATTTTTTTCGTGGCTGGATGGATGGGTTTGAGGGCGAGCAGCGCCATGGTAGCAAAACATAGAACCAAAACTAGTAGCTTCTACTAAGTTCTAGCTGGATCAAAATCCTCTCAATTTTTTACTGAAAATTTTCGGAGTTTGGTAAATATTTAATTTCAATTATGAAATACTGAAAACAATTTATTATGTTTTCACGGGAGTTTTTAATGGGAAACGGATGGCCTTGTAAAACACCTCATTTGAAGTTTATGGGAGACTGGTGTAAAAGCGATGGTCAGCAAATTTCCATGCAAAATCCTACTCCGAACCACCCAACTCCATGTGACTAATATCCACCTAAAGCTACGCGAACACCATCCAATTAATTGACCCAACTAGTTGGCCAACTTCAAGTTGGCCGACATTGTCGGGTGCGAACACCATCCAACTGCCATCTCAAGTCGGGCAAACATTCAATTCCGGATAACGAAGATTTCAAATACGTCAAGTGTGATGTCGAGTAGAATGTGGTTATTTTCGTCCCAAACCTAACGTATCATTCATTGATTTTCAACATATGATAAATATTTTTTTCAAAATTAATAGTCGGTATGGAATCGAAGTTGATTGTAATACTTCGATGCAAGAGTAACGAACGGCCAACAGCCAATAACAATCCATTTTCCCATGGCAACAATGACATCACGTCTTCGCCTATTATGTCGTCACTTCTGCACTAACGAGCGAGCGGCTATCCCACAATTCCATGCGTTTCTCGCCATCGCTGTTGAAAATCCGGAAAAATCGAGGTTTCAAAAAACTCCCTGATAAATTCTGCAGCATAAACTTTATGCATTTCACTATAAATTTTATTTCTGTGTGACAGACAATCGCAATACTCTGATATTCATTGTGTAATCGTTCGCCGTCGAAATGACGCGGGAAGAAAATATGCGACGCCATGTCTTCAAATGGGCGTGACGTCACTTCTGACGTGTTCCAAACGCTGCACTATGATTAGGTAATTTCCCACCAACTCCGACCAACTCACGGAGTTGTTCCCACACCAACAACTCGAGTTGCCCAACTCAAATTGTGGAAAAATCGCTACCAACTGTGCTCAACCCGCGCTCTGCCAACTCGACAACTAGTTGGAGAGTGTTCGCGGGGCATAAGTGTTTAATTTCCACATTTTGATGTTGTTTTAATTTTTTTTTAATCTCAGTTTTTAGGGGATCACTTTAGCTACTGTGAATATTTTTCTTTCGTGTGCCTTTTGAGTCTTTGCATGCTGGATAGCCCTGGCTCAAGAGAGCCTACTAAGCTCGAAACAAGTGTTTCAGATTCTCAAGTTTTGACTTATAAGGCTTCCCTTTATCTTTCTTTTTTGGAGAGATTTCTTTGTTCTTCTAAGGCATACTTTTTTATTTAACATACAAACTATGGTAGACTTCACTCGAAATCTATTTTTCTATGTTCTGGGGATCAGAAAAGGGAATTTCTGCTGATAGGATCTAAATGTTTTAGGTCATTCTTATGATGTTTTCCCCCTCTCCCCCAAAAAGAAAAAAAACGAAAAAAAACACAATAGTTTTGAAAAACTAACTTTACTATTATTGTTATAATATAATATAATATAATATAATATAATATAATATAATATAATATAATACAATATAATATAATATCATATAATATAATACAATATAATATTGATTTTCCATGTTATGAGCGCAACCACGCAGATCAGAAACGATTCTCATACACTGGCAACAGCAGGAATCGGTGACGGGAGTCCACATCCCCGGAATTTATAATTTTAATATAATCCATCTTACAAGAAAGAGTTCTTATAAGAAAGCCAGCAAAAGCCAAAGAATGATAAATTTGATTTAAATTATTCTTTTAAAATTTAAAATTTCACGTTTTAAAATTATTTTATGTAACTTTATATTATAAAGTACACTTACTACAGTTTTGCTCACCCCACTTCCAATGTTTGAGAGATTTCTGTTGGCGCACATGTGATAGATTTTCACCAATACATTTCCTTTCTGCAACTAAAAGAAAAAAAATGAAATTTTGATTTTCAATCTAAATTAGAGTACGAGAAATTCACAGGACAGAGAAAAAATTATAAAAATTATGTAATGGCTTAAAAATTATTATTTAAAAGTTGCCCATTTCTAGAGACAACGCTCTCTTTTTCAAATCTATTATGGTTAATATTATTTCTCTTCATGTTGCTGAAAATGATTATTTGAAAACAAAAACCAAAGCAATTATTGTCAGACGATATAGATTTTATAGATATTTTCATTAATCAATAAGATTTCTATAGTTTTAATGGTTAACAAAACTTTATTTTCGTTTCGTAATATGCAATTTCATCTCATATTAATTTGTCTTCATTCAAATAATGCTTTTTTTAGTTATTGCTTTTAACTGTTGTTATTTGTGTGACACGAGGACAGCTAACGTGCGTTGCAATTTATTTAGTGACTCAAGAATTTAGTGACATATTTTAAGTTTAATACACAGACAATTAAGTAGCAAACACAAAATACATTTGCAATTAATGCTTATTGCTTAAGGAAACAGTAATGACCTTTCTTCGATTAAAGCAAAACGACCCATAATGGCTCCTTGTAGAGATAAAAGTCTTAACATTTTAATTGTGCTGTTATTTATCAGATTGAAAGTCATGAGTAGGCAAAGATAATCATAAAATTGAAAGACGATAAAGATACGCTGCAGAATATTTCCATATTTATTTTATATTGCGGCCATGTTCAGACTATGAGGAAAGGAATCGGAACTATGTTGATAGAGATGCTACTTATTTTTATGATGTCACGTACGTATCATAAATCATCTTCTTTCTGTCTAGCCTTTCAACTTCCAAGCAGTCTTCCTTTCTCTATTAATAAATAGATAAATAGATAAATAAATAAATAAATAAATAAATAAATAAATAAATAAATAAATTCGGTTTTTACTAAGGCCGTTTTCTGAATAACAAATTTAATCGTTTCCCAGATCTTTAATAATGTCTTAGAAATAAACATGAAATAAAACTTTGATCATTCCCTTTTTAGATGTAAAAAAATTCCAGCTTAACCTTTCTTCTAACGATTACATAAAACAACGATCTGTAATTATTTCCGTTCTATTTTTCACACATTTTCCAATTTCGTCAATAAATTACATAGATTAACTTCAAAATCAAATCAAAACATATTACTTGTCGCAAAGTAGAGAGTTAACAGCATTGTATATACATTCAAAAGTGTACTTCTTCAGAATATAGAATGGCAATTATAGACAATTTTGTTTACATTAATGTATAATTTGTAATTGATTGTTTACAAGCAATATCTGAACTTTAAGAATGTTTCTTAAAAATGGAAAAAAGAACTAAATTTTGTCCAATTTTGTTTGCCGATGTAATTACCACGTTGCCTGATTTCAATACTGAAAGGGGAAGCTTTCAAGATATATAAATTCTATATTTCCATTGAAAAATAAGGAGTAGTTTCAAAGTTTTTGCAACGCCGCAAATTTTGATGTAGCTTCAGAAATTATTTTACCTTTATAAAAAGATAAATGTAAAAACGAAATATCTAATAGAATTAAAATTTGCTTTTTTGTAGTGTGCTTGCCCACAAACATTGTTGTTCTTTAAGTTCATGGCCTCTACTCATAAATGAATTTCAATGTCTTAATTCATCACTTTAGAAATAAAAAAAGATCCTTTGTTTTGGAGAATCTCTGCAGTCTTCTGGAAAAGTAAAAGTCAGCATTTTTTAATTCAATGCAAAATACATTTCGCTGAAATTAATTCAAGCGTGGAATCCAAAAATGCAAACATCAGCTTCTTTACTTGTAGGAAATAAGTTGCTTATGAAAAATGTTTTAGCAGTAATTCAAAGAAAAAAAAATAGCTTCGGTATTAGTTAAAAAGTCCGAAGTAAAAAAAAAGCACTTGGTAACTGCCATTGATCCGACATACGGTGAAAAATTCATTACAGATAAACCTTATCCTTTGCTATAAAGGAAACTCTTAGTGATCCTGGTCACATTCCCAAAGTGAGATAAGTGGAGGTGCGAAAGGTAAGATGTCGTTAAGCGTTTGGAAAGGCGATGAGGCCGTTGGTCAGCATTAACATCTTCTTACGAATGTCGTGGGAGTTCTCCTTCGGAATCGGCAGCCCTCGAGAAATCGTTCAATTCTGGTCATTCACCATCAATAGCAGAAGGCATGAGACGAATGACAATGTTCACGTTTTCCAATCTTCATAAAACGAAATAGAGAACCAATACTTCATCGTTATAGAAAGTTTTAGTGCAGGTCTGGGAGAAATAGAAGAAATTGCAGTCTGTTTGAGAGGGAATAAGTCGTATCTGATAATTGCTATAAAAATATATTAAAAAATATTGCTTTTAAATATCGCTCAACTGACTTAAAATTGTTAAATTATTATTAAACTGAACTACAATTTTTTAATTTGCAGGAAGATTTTTAAAATTTGACTTCAGACAAAAGATAATTTTACTTGTGGCTAACTGATGAAAATTTGCGAATCTATTAATAGAAAACTTTAATAAAAATCTTAAGTACAAAAAGAATATTGATACTTCTGTAAGGTGTGAATATACAGAGCAAAAAAAAAAATCCTTGTGAGGCTTGAAGATATTACAAATGCAAATACACAAAAGTATTGTTACCAACATGTATAATTATGGTAGCATATATGTAAAAACCTTCTTTGTATGTAATATAATATTGAAAGTCCAATGTGTTCTTGAAAAGCTATTCAGAATACGAATACGTATATTTCTTTAGCGAAATAAAATAGATATCATCAAATTGCTTAAAGATTTACTTCAGTTAACTGAAAAATAGTCTTTTTTTATAAATGAAGGTGTCTTTTGTTGTAGTGCAAATTCTTTAAAATGTAGATTGCATACTAGTATTTCATATACAAAATTAGCCATATTTTACATGGGAAAAACAAAAAGAAAGATTTGTTGAATTTTTTTCCCATGTTAAAACAGTAATAGAAAGTGTGATATGCTGCCTAAGTATTTCTTTTATTTCCTTTCTCCAAGTATGTTTTCCAAAGAAAGCTTAAATGTTTAGGTTTCATCTCAATGGTTTCTTATTTTTAAATAGTTTCTTTTTCTTTTATTGGATTACGAAAGTATTCAACGTATGATATAAATCTTGGATCGAGAGGTTTTTTTCCGCGATGGCTCATGGGTAGTGGAGAAGTGATATATACGAAAAAAACGTTTATGGTGTCTCTGATGTCATCGGTATGCCTGGAATGTTCTTAGGCGCCATCAAAGCAGACATTTTCAACATAGGCTACCTCGAAATGAAGATAGAACTCGTATGCAAAAAAATGATTTAAAACTGTCAAAAATTCTTACTGAGACCTAAAGAATAAGTTAGGTAACAATAATAAGATAGAGTATTTTTTTTTTCTGCTTTCCAAGTTGCTTTATATCAGTAAAGCTACTTAATATATTCCTAATAGAATCCCAATATACAGAGCAACAATCTTGTAATATTATCTTTTTATTGCAATTCCAACAGTGTATTTTTATTCAGAAAGATCTTGGAAATTTTAAGAGGTAGAAGTAAAAATTCTCTATATACTTTCTCTCACTGAAGAACAAAGATTACATGTACTCGTACATAAAAAATTATAACTAGTTTCCTCCTAACTTAACAAGTTGACGTCATTTTTAGCGACCCATTTGGGAGTTATTGTGATAGCGACCAAAATCGGTAGCTATTGCGTTTGTTTATTTTTCCGTTCGTTTGTCCGTCCGTCCTTCGTGCCTTTTACCCCTAATAACTCCCGAACGGAAGGTCGGATCGACATTTCATCATCGTATTCAGAGGCCCAAAAAACATTGGAATAGGGCATTTTTAGGGCCCCTTCCCATGTTCGAGATATTTGGCATTGTTTTTATTGCATTTCCGCTATTAACTTAAATGCCAGAAATGCACCATTTTATTATTATGGGTCGCCCTTAAATTTATGCTTTGGCACAAAGTATATTCACTTGTTTTAACTTAAATTTCTTCACTGTTTCTTAGATATTCAAAGGCTTTTATCCCTTCAATCTCTTATTTCAATAAAATTACATTTGCTTTGGGAGTTTTTCATAGGATGTGAGACGTGTACATTAACGTGGCAGATCCTTTAATTTCTTGGAAACTTCATTTCATTTATTATTAATCATGAAGCTGAAAAACATTAAATTAGTGATTTACTCTATAATTCTCATAAAACAACTATCTTTAATTAAGATCATTGATGAAGCCATACACCTGAATTAATGAAATAAAAAAACAGCAACTTTATACATAAATATATACAAATTCCCGACTAGTTTCACGGTCGTATATAGTCGGGAATTTGTATATATTTATGTATAAAGTTTTTTTTAATATTTCATTTATTTAGGTGTACGGCTTTATCAATGATCTTAAGGAACCACAGTACATGTAAAATATTACTCCAACTATTTTTAATATTCATAATATTTCGTTTCTCTGTACGAGAAACTTCCTCAGGTGAATAAGAAAGATGACTTTATGAAAGATGACTTTTTATGAAAGATGACTTTATTAACATTAAATTAGATTCATGAATTAGAAAAACTAATTTACACGATAAAAATAGATTAAATAGAAGGTCATCTGAAAAATATGAGTAATTATGTTGTTGTGGCTTAATAATAGGGTTAGAATTAGAGATCGAGTGCGAGGCTCCGTCTTTTGGTGAGTGATAGTGGACACAGATATTGGGTGCGAGGCTTCCGTTTTTGGATGCGTGGCGGTGGACATAGACATTGAGTGCGAGGTTCAGTGCCTTTGAGTTCGAGGCTCAGCCCATGTGGGAGACCCGACAGTCTAGTTTTTAGGCGCGTTGCTCAAACACCGACTGCGTGTATACTGTCGGTCACCATGCAGTCTACAATGACGACAAAGCTACAAAGCTAGCCCGACAAAGCTACAATCACCGGAGCTTTAGCTGAAACCATCCTGAAGCCTCTGGATGGAGCGAGAGCTAAAGCAACTACACCGGAGGAAAACTACCAGAGTCTGATGAAACGAAGAGCCACCTACACATTGAGCAATTGTCTGTTCAATCCTTTTTTTTTTTGAGCCACAATTTTGGAGTGGAGTTTTGTTATTGCTTAAATTTAATTTCTTATCGATTCGCGGGCAATATATCAGAGACGCCAAGCCGCTCCATATGTTATAAACTGAAATATGTAACTATAGTAAAAATAACAATGGAAATATTTTCCTAAGAATAGTTTACATCTTTAACAGCGATAAAAAAAATATATTCTGTATACAGTACTTAGAACTGAAGATTTAAGGTAACCCTTTCGCAAATATTATGCTAATTAATTCTTTTTGTAAAGTTGACATATTAAATTAGTATGATTTAATTGGTTTTCTCTGTAATAACAAGTAGATCGGTAAAACTTTACTTGAATTCATATTTTATTACTAATAATTTTACTGTTAAAGGAGCTCATATGGGAATTTCCATCCTGTTTGGAATTATGTATTAAATAATAATAGTTATGAATTATTCTCTTGAAATCTATCGCATCTTCTTCATCTCATCATCCTTCTTTCAGTTAAAGACAATTTTAAAATGGCTGGAAACTGTTAATCTGATTTTGCTGGAATTTATCGTACAAGCAAATATCAGCAAATGTCAGTGTCAATGGTGAAATGTGGAATCTTTAAAATTGGCTCAAAACTAAAACGAACATTATCGATGTCTTTGTTATGCAGTATCTTAATCATTTGAATTCCACTGATTAAGCAATTTTATGGTTAATTATGATTAGGAATTCTTGGCTTGAAATAAATAATTAACAAAGAGTTAATTCAGTAATAGATAATTGCCAATTTCAGTAATTTTATTATCCTTATAGCTGAATTCAGTTACTTGGATTAAAGATATTCAACATTGAAGAGTAATAAAATTACTGAAATTGCATTATTAGTTGGATAAATTAAATAGTGAAATTAAATTACAAGTAATGGCCAGAATTTCAAGGGAATTTAAAATTTAATATTTAAACAATTAAAGTATATTCATATAAGTCTATTGTAATGTAACACAATATAATAACACTGCAATGTAATAATTTTTATTTAATCATAAATAGCTTTAAATTAAATATTTAGGTGTTGCTTTTAGGCTTCTGATACAAGTATCAGATGCCGTATATTCCCGGTTTGTCCTTCCATCTGTGAACAAGTATCATTAAAATCTCATTAAATTATCATTAAGCACAAAATTCGCAACAATCACATTTATAATAATAAGGAAATTAAATCAATAATTCAACTTAAATTACGTATCAGAAGCTGTTGGGAAACATTGTGATTGGATTACTAATCGTGATCCCTATCTTGTTTCCATTTAAAAATTCTGAAAATTGTTCTCAATTTACTTTGCAATTTTACAAAAGGAAACTTTTTGATGAATGTAATATTTTGAACTTGAATTCTCATCTCACGGTTTCTACAATTATATTGTGCTCCCAGTGAATGATGGCCGCCCTGTTTTTGTGAGATCTGCGCATGTATCATCGATTACTCTGGTCAGGCACTTCCGTATGAGTTTATCACTGGACGTCGCCATTACGGTAAAGGCTTGTTACTTTGCAAAAGAGCATTGTATTTATAAATAATATATATTTATTTATTTATATAAATACTTATTGTTAGCAACTGGTATTGAAATAACGGTAAATAGTCGAGAGAAGTTTTAATTTGGCGTTATCAACATGTCTTTCTCAGTGAAAACAGACGACGGGCGTCCATTGTGACAGGAAAACATAATTGATCAGCTACCGGAAGGGCTGCGCAGTTCAGACTTCCACCGGTCATCTTTCATTTTGAGGACAAAATATATTTTTCTTCGTAAAATCATTCTTTTCTGTTGGATTTTATATATATAGTCCCCAGGGTTACGGACGAGATACGTTCCTGAAAACGTCTTTTCGGTCTGATTTGTACATAACTCGGATTCCTAATGAACAGCGCATATACGGTAATAATAATAATAATAATAATAATAATAATAATAATTTTTTTTTTTTTTTTATTAACATAGATAGATAACACAGTACAGTCCCGTTAGGGAGGTATCCCTATCAACGGGTTCTGATATTTATATAATTTTTTTTCTTTCTTCTTACAATATATATTTACATAGTATACATTTGAAAAATATATAGCTTATAAGTCTACAAGATTGTAAATATAAGAACAAAAAAAAAGAAAATAACAATAATTGAGTATAGATGGGTTGACATATATAAATAAATGATTGATTATTAGTTTTGAAGGTATTTTTCGATAACGTGCTTGAAATGTCTTGAAACGTATATTAGTTTTATTAATAGTTAAGTTAAAGTTAAAGACTCGATCAGGCCCTGAGGACCGCACGAAGCCAAAGCCTGCCCGTGCAGGCCGAGGAGGCCGCTGGAGGGTAGGCTCCAATATTTATTTAATAGTACCAGTCTTATGTTTTACTTTGGTGTTTATTTATTTATTTTTTTTCTTTCCTTTCATTTCTCCATTTTGAAGTTTAAATTCTTCCAAACAGAGATATTTAGAGGAAAGAAAAACAATATAAAATAATTAATGATATATTTACTTTACTTTTTTTTTTTCAAGTATTTTCAATAAGCCATTTTTTAAGGTTTTTTTTGACAACAGATATTTTTTGATGTTCTGAGAATATATTTATATTCATATCATTTATGATTCTTTCTATATTAAAGTTTATATTTCTGTGCCCATAACTATTAAAAATTGGAGGGTATGGTAGTTTTATTTTATGGTTTTGTCTTAGATGATAATTTTGATTACTGTTATTCTTTATTTGTAATATATTATAGTAGTTTTGCATTATTACGTTGTATATAAATTTTTGTTTTGGGAATAAAATTTCATACTTATTTAGGTTATAATTTCTGTTGTGTGAATTTTTCCAGACATTTTTTGAAAAAATTAATTTAAGCACTTTTATTTGTATGTTTTTTAAGTGGTCCAGATCTATATTATTAGTATTGGCCCAGATATTTACCCCGTAGTTTATCAAGGAATCAAATAGCGCATAGTATATAAGTATCTTGATTTTTGTTGGTATAATATTTTTTATGTGATAGAAAATATATATTATAGAATTTAGTCTTTTGTGAAGCATATTTATATGTGTATTCCAAGTGAAGAGGTTGTTTATTGTAATACCTAAGTATTTGAAATTTGTTACTGTATCAACCTCGAAGCAAGAATTGCAATTTACATTTTGTGCATGTAAACATGAATGAGAATGAAAATACACCTTTGGTTGAAAGTTTGCCATTTGTTTTTTCGGTCTTATAAAAATAGCTTTTGTTTTGTTTTTATTTATTATGAGTTTATTGTCGTGCATCCAATTTTGAATGTTTATGAAGTCTTTTTGAATAGCCTGTCTTGCATTGATAGGATTCTTGTTTATTGCATAGATTATAATGTCATCAGCATAAATGTAGATATAGCAATCCTTGATTTCAGCGAAGAGATCGTTTATAAACATTATGAAGAAGATTGGGCCTAGGTTGGAGCCTTGAGGTACTCCACAATTTATCTTTTTCGCTTTACTGGCGTTCTTATTTATGTTTACAACAATTTTTCTGTTTTTGAGATAGTTTTTTATTATTTGAAGGGTTGATCCCCTAATACCCATTAGTTCTATTTTTTTTAGTAACAATTCATGATTTATTAAGTCAAAAGCTTTACTAAGATCTATTGTTAGAAGTAAAATAAAATTATTTTTGTTTAGTTTTTCATTAATGTGGTCACTGAAATTCTCTAATAACTTTGTGGTGCTTTTTAAAGTTTGGTAGGCATACTGATTACTGTTTATTACATTGTATTTTTTCATAAAATTTTGTAATGCATTTGTGAAGTATTTTTCTATTATTTTATTTACGGCTGACTGTATTGCTATGGGTCGATAATTTTCTAGTTCGAGATAGCTATTATTTTTATATATAGGTATGATTTTGGAAATTTTTAATTGATCTGGATATTTATTTGTTGCAATTATTAAATTTATTAGTTCAGTAATTACTTTGGGAAAAATTTCATTTTCTTTTATATCTTTTGTTTTTATGTTATCAAATCCTGCTGATTTTTTGTTGTCCATTTTTTTAATAATTGATATTATCTCATCTTCAGATGGACCACATATTGCTATTGAATTTGCTATGGTATTATTTTCCTTTTTTTTAATAATAGTATTTTTACATGAATTATTACGAGTTTCCCCTATAGAGGCAAAATACGTGCAGAATTTATCTGCCAGTTTTTTGTGCTTGTTAGGACCTTCCATATGTTCAGAGAATTTTTCAAGTTCTCGGTTGTTATTGCTTTGTTGTTTGGATGGTTTTCCTAATAGATGATTTATTTCGTTCCAACATTGTTTGGGATTTTTTTGATTCATATTAAATTTATTATTATAGTATTCATTTTTTGTTCTTGTGATTTTTGAGTTTAATTTATTTCTGAATGTTTTGTAGTTTTCGTAATAAGAGACGTTAGTTTTATTACTTTTGTATTTTTTAAATAATTTATCTCTTTCTATTATATCTTTAATTAGATCATCTGTAATCCATTGTTTTTGAAATCTTTTATCTTTCATTTTTGTAAGTTTTCTCGGATTCTCACAAGCCTTTCTATGTTTTGTATTGTTCTTTAGTTTTAATTTTGAGTTGTTATATTCTGTTAATATTTCATTATATAATGTATCTACGTCTGTAATTTCTGTACTTTGAATTTTGTCCAGTAACTTCTGTAAGTTATTTTCCAATTTTTCTTTACTAACAATTTTGTAGTTTTGTTTTTTACTAAATGTTTTGTCATTATTATTATTTTTTTTATTTAGTTGTGTAAGCTGAAGGAGAATTAGGTAGTGATCCGAGATTGTCTCTTTAAAAATGTAGCTATGAAATTTTTGGTTTGGGATGTTAATGAAAGCGTGATCGATATTAGTTGAAGTTACACCCTTGGAGTTTTCATTATGTCTTGTAATACCATATAAGCAATTTTGAAAACCTCTATTACTCAATGTTTCTATGTACAATTTGTTACCTCTGCATTCTTCTATTTTGAATAGATCAATATTAATGTCACCTAGAAGTATTGTATTTTTCCAATCATCCTGAGGATCAATTATAATATTTTCCAATTCATTTATGAAGTTGACTTTGTTTAAGTTTGGTGGTCTATATATGTTAATAAGATTATAGCTGTTTTCCCAGTTTTGCTTGTTTATTTTTACGCAGATACATTCAAAGTTTTCTGTAATTATATTTTTTTTGTTATACTGAATATCTTCTTTGATATATAATATTACACCACCCCCTTTACTTTGTTCTCTTAAGTTATATACAGTATGCCAGTTATTTATTTTGTAAAGGTCTATCTCATTTTTAGTGATATTAACTTCTGTTAATGCTATAATATCAAGACATTCCAAGTAGTTATAAATTTTACAAATCAAAATATCCCAATTTAGTCTAATGGATCTGATATTTAATAGTAAGATATGTAGATTATAATTTGGTAAAAATTTATTCTTTTGCTTTTCCATCCAGTCATTGAAGCTATCTCTAACCTTTGTTTTCGGGTAAAGAATGTCCTTTTCAATATTGTCATGCCAGTTGTTTCCGGCCATTTTCAATATGAATTTTGCTTTATTATGATTACCTTAATGTTTCTAATTGTCCTTACAGTTATTTGATTTTTTCCAAATCAGATTCATCTTCAATTTTTAGTATGTGTGAAGATTCGGATTTTCTCACCAGGATGTTGCCATTTTTAATCCACACAAATTTCATGTTTTTCTCATTAGCTTTTATTTTTGTTTTCCATAACAGAGATTTTTGTTTGGTTGTGAGATTTTCATTGATGAAGATTTTGGTTTCATCCTTATTCTCATATACATCTTTGTTGAGCACTTGGATTTTTTTCCTTTTTTCAAGCCATTCATTTTTTTTGTCTAATGTTTTGAATTTCAAAAGGATAATAATAATAATAATAATAATACAATAATAATAATAAATAATACTATAATGGCTCATATGTGATAATAATAATACAGTACTAGTTGACCCGTGCGAATAATTCGCACCAAAAAAACCACTTTTGAGAAATAATAAACAAATCCAACAGCTGTCGTGCAAATCCAACAGCAATAGATGGCGCCTTCTCCATTTTTATAAAAAGGTTGACCCGTGCGTATAATTGGCATGGTATATATTGATCAGTCACCGAATGGTAATGTGGAAATAAATAAATGAACGGATTCAATAGATGGCACCTTCTACATTTTTATAAAGGTTTTTAAAATAAAGAGTTTTTTAACGAAAACAATAATTTAAACAGTTTGTTTATTTTTCGTCATTAGCGATGAACTTAATCTTCAAAATATCTCAATCATTGATTTTGATAAAGTATTAAGTGAGATAAAAAAAAAAAAAAAACCTTCAGAAATAATATATGAGAAGTTGACAAATTGTTATGTTTTTTATTGTAATAAACCGCTTATTTTTATTAAAACATAAATCTTTGTTTGTTTTTTTACCTGTTCTTATTAAATAAACGATGAAATATCTTTTTAAAGTGCATTTTTATTCCAAAAAGGATGTATTAGAAGTTACGACGCTACAGCATTATTTGAAATTTTCTTTCGCTTTCGAAAAATAAGTCGCTTCTGTTCAAGCATGTCTACATTTTTATAAAAAGGTTTTTAAAATAAAGCTTTTTAACGAAAACATTAATTTTAAACAATTTGTTTATTTTTCGTCATTAGCGGAGAAACTAATCTTCAAAATGATGTCTCAATCATTGATTTTGATGAAGTCTTAAGAGAAATATGCCGTACCGACAACAAAACACCTTTGAGAAATAATATATAAGGATAAGAAAATTCTCGGCAATAAATGTTTGTTTTACCTTTGCTTGTCATGCAGATCAATGTTATTAAGGTTAGGAGAAGTATAACGTAACGTTGCAAACGCTGTAAAGTAATGAAAAATTAAGTAATAAAAAAAGAAATAAATAATACAAAACAATAGATAAATAATAATATATGGTACCTACTTGCGAGGAGAAATGTTGATTTAAGTGAACGTAACCTTCAAATGACGTCTCAATCATGAGCGCACCGACCAAAAAAAAAAAAAAAAAACACACCTTTGACTAATAATAAGCAACTCCAAAAGCTGTTAAACATAGTGTGCCTTCTACAACTAAAGGTTTTTAAAAAAGGTTTTTAAAATAACATTTTTTAACGAAAACATTAATTTTAAACAATTTGTTTATTTTTTGTTATTAGCGGTGGACATAATCTTCAAAATTATATGTCAATCATTGATATGATGAAGTATTAAGGGAAATAAAAAAAACAAAACACCTTTGATAAATAATATATGAGAAGTTGACAAATTTTTAGGTTTCTTATTGTAATAATTCCTTTAATTTTATTAAAATATAAATCTTTGTTTGTTTTTTATCTGTTCTTATTAAATAAACGATGAAATATCATTTTAAAGAGCATTTTTATATTATTATTTTTATTTTAAAAAAGAATATATTTGAAGGTTACGACGCTAGAAGGTTTCGTTTTCGAAAATAAGTCGCTTCTGTTAAAGCGTGTCTACATTTTTATAAAAAGTTTTTTTAAAATAAAGTTTTTTTAAATAAACGTTAATTTTAAACAATTTGTTTATTTTTCGTCATTAGCGTGGAACGTAATCTTCAAAATGATGTCTCAATCATTGAATTTGATGAAGTATTAACGGAAATACGGCGTTCCGACAGAAAAATAGCTTTGAGAAATAATATATAAGGATAATACTTTGGAGGCACGGTCATAAGGGTAAACACATACTCATAAAATCGAATAAAAAAAAAAAAGACGAAAGATGTTGCGTCAATGAACTGCTTATGCCATGCGGGTTTGTTTCCATGCGCGGAAGAAACTAGTTTCCGAAGAGGAGCGCCGTAAGTCGGGTCATCCGTAACCAGGGTACCGCCTGTTTAGAACATCATTCGAATTTCTGTTTATGAAAAACCGCGATTATTGGAGATTCATCCTAGAGAAATGTCGGAATTCCAAAGCTTCTAATTAATAAATTACTAATTAGTAAAATAAAAATAGAAAATCTCAAATTCCTTTTCATAATTAAGGTCTTAAAGGGGTATTAAATAGATCTTTTATTTTCTTTTAATTTTCATTATTTTGCAGTATATTCACACGGAAATTAATATTAAAAACAATTAGGTTAGTATTTTATAAGCCGAGTGATCCAAGTCAAAGGCCTGCCACAGGGTTAATACTCCTGAACTTGGGCTCGAATCTCGGCGCCGGAGTTGGATGTTCAATCTCTTCTGTGTAGTTTTCGCTCCTTTAATTACTAGGATTTGTACATAGGCCTAAACATCGCAGTTCTATTGGGATATATTCACGGATCTTCAGAAATCTTCAAAAATCCGATGTATAAAATTTTTATATATAATAGTTATTTTTAATTTTTAAAATTATACAAATACATTAGAAAACATTGCTTATATTTGAGTAAAAAGATAAGCAGCATTTACAGAAAGTTAGTGTTTTGTGTCACAACTAGGAACGAATAGTTAATTTTGAACTGTTCAATTCCTTTAATCTTGAACTGTTCAATTCCGTTAATTTTGAATCATTCTTAAATCCCTACTCTGCTTTTATTCTTTTATTATTGTATATTATTTTTGATTTAATGTCTGTAAATCTAAAAACTGGATGAAACCCTTTTGATATAAATAATACAACAAATTCTGTAAGACATTTTCTTATTTTCTATAAGATATTTTCTTATTTTTTTCTTTAAGATATTTTCTTAAAAAGCAAATGTTTAGTATTATTTAGAAACGAAGATGTGAGCAAATAAATAAATCTGCATTCTAACAAAAGATAGACTGGGACTGGAGAAGCCTGGGTTCGATTCTTGGTGGTGGTCATGGATTCTTTTTTCTTTTTTTTTCCAACTGTTATTTCTCCTCCAGATGGATCCTAGGTTTCACCCAGCCCTCTGTCAAGTCGGTATCGGAATCTTACTCGGGGCTTAATGGCGGACGGGCGTCGGGCTGTCCATCGCAGTTTCTTTGGTTGAAAATTGTTGAAAGCAAAACCTCCCGTGCACCTTTGGATCTTCATTGTCTATAGCGATACAATACCAATATTAGAGCAAACATTAGAAATATAAAATAAAGAAATATTATGAATACGGACATATTCTATGTTTTGTATGAGTAGAGATATTCAAAAATTCTACGCATCACAAAGAAACCGAACTGAAAATAAGGTAGGTTGCCCAAATAAGGCCCGGTTTCAAATAAGGCCCATCCTTCGTTTTATTAATAGAACGTTGACAATTTACCAAGATTAGTTATGTTTCAGACAGTTCATGGCTTCTAGCGGCTACACCAAAAATTAGGTCCGTTGAAGTGGATAATTTCACCATATTTGTTTCAGTTGAACAGTAAAAGTCGCCCGAAGCTTTTGTCGTTATTATTTCAACTTAATTTGATAAATCGTCTGCATTTTTTGGCAACTTAATATACATAAATATGTTTTATGCCATTTTAAAGTGTGTAATGAGTAGAATAAGATACTGTATTTGATATTTTCCAGTTGACGTGCATTTAAATACCTTTTAGTAAAACATAACATTAAAGCGTGGGTTAACAGGGGGCTCCAAATAAGGCCCTCCATTCTATAACATAAAGTAATTACATATAATGAGAAAAAATGTAACAAAAATCATCAAAGCTAGTTTTAAATTCACAATTTTATAAATTAATTGCTAATTAATTATTAATTTGTAGCTTAATATTTAGTCAAAACTAAATATTGGAAATTGACTGTTTTCACTGCCAAGCTCTTGTCCCTGTGGGCGAGTTTGCCTGTGAGCTACAGACCTTAGGAATCCCGGAGCGAATTGGGAAACACCCTTTATTTTATTTGATTTAAATTTAATTACAGAATTATTTTGGTTTAAATATAATTATTGTAATTTAATTGATTTCTGCTTTTTTCCCCTTATTTATTATTTATTTATACATGGGCCTTATTTGGGACTAGTAGTGGGCCTAATTTGGAACAGGGGTTCCTAATAAGGCCCTTCAGTTATATTTTCAAAACTGTGTTATTACAGAAAAATTTCAAATGCCACTAATTCTAAATTCACTTTTTCATAACAGCACACCTTAAACTACCTTTCAAGACAGTTTTCAGAATTTTCACTCTTGCAATAGAAATGTGAAAAATCTTTAAACGTTAGGTGGACCTTATTTGGGCAACCTACCTTATGTATGAAATTATCTTGTAGAATTTAAAGTGAATTTATAAGGCAAGTACATTTGTGTTTCACATAAAAGATTATTATTATTATTATCGTTACTGCACCGCCGCTATCAATTGTATTACAGTTACAATAGTTGAGATTAGAATATATCTACATTTTCAAGAATTAACTCTAGTAGATGGAAAGTTCCAGCGAAGACAACACCAATAATAGCAATCAGAAATAAATTAATTTTTCCAATGGCTGAAGATTTAGCAGTGAACCAAAAGCAATGTCATTGTCTTTTCAGCTAACTGGATGAAACAGATTATGATGGGTGAATAATCAAAGGAATTAACTAGACTAATTCAGTTTGGAACACTTTGCAAGTAAAGTCATTACAGGAATATTTCATGAAATTATGAACGCTGGTCTTGAATTCTTATTACATCATAATTACCAGTCGACATTAAAACTTTTTAAAAAAAAAATCTTAAAATTTAAAATAATAGTAAATGCAACAAAAATATAACTTCGAAATCAAACCTTATGTCAGATAAGTCAACATATAAAATTTCGAAAAAAAAATAAAGTTTCATAAAAAAAACAATTTATTCCAATTACTCAACAGTTGTCTGGTTTTAAGGCAGTGAGATAAATTTTACTTCTTTACAACTACAAAGAAAATAGGCCAGTCAATATCGACATAAAAAAGGCAAACATCGCAAACGCGCATGTATCTACGATTTTTTTATATGTTGTTAGGACCCCTGAGGGTAGTTTATACCCAAGTTTGCAACCCTGAAAACCCTGTGCTGCTCCCGTGGTGTTCGAAAAACTGCGGGATTTTGGCACTTGTTTCAGGTTTTGCGAAAAAACTACCGTAAGGAAGCGTTTTTCGGGTATCTTCACGCTATACTTTTGTAAAGCAAACTAAATTTGCTACAATTTGAGCCCAACCCGAGCTCTCGAGGTCCATTGGTTGCCGAGATACAGCCAGTCAAAAAGGGGCAATTATTTCCTAAAAGTGAAAAGTTATCGAGAGGGTCAATTTCCAAGACACGTACAGGCTAAACGAATGGTCCTACAGAAAAGTCATGAGAAAGGAATGTGTAGAGAATTGAATTAACTTTAAGTTGATTCCAAAATGGTACCTTTAGGCCTCATAGTTTCCTCAAAAACCAAAAAATAGTTTTCATCGGATTTTGGGAAAATGATGAAAACATGTTACTGAATAATGTTGGCATGGATTTCGTTAAAAAAACGTGCAAGAATGTGAATTTAACATTGTAGATGTAACATATGGCTTCAAAGAAACATACAGTAAACAAATAAACGTAAAATTAAATTAACAACGTAAACAAAAATTTAAACAAGAAAATACTATTTACACAGTCAAACATAAACACCGCACTAGTTTAGAACTTGGAGTAGTTTAGACCCGCAGTAGTTTCGTCCTTTTGGACAGGCCGCGTATCATACAGTGTGGATCAGAGAGGGAGGGACGACGTTTCTGGAGGTGGAGGCGGGTCGTCATATGGTGTGGGTAGTCCACAACCTCGTTCTCCTCGTCCAGGGCGATCGGGATGACGTTTGTGCAACTTCGCCCTTAGCAAAAGGAGCATAGGATAGAGCACTTGAGCCCTGCCTTTCTGCAAGTGCACAACCCTAAGCACCCTTTCTTGCATTTGCAAGCCATCATGCTAAGCAGGGTGTGAGGAGTGGGCTTTCCGCAAATTGTGACGGGCATGAAATCTTGTTCCCTGATGGTTCATCCCCAGTCACACGGGTTTTTGTCGACCCCCAACCATTTTTGCACCTGGTGGTAGGTCCTCCAAGAATGATATTGCCTCTGTGGCGGGGAGGGGGGGGGGAGGCGGGCAAGGTTGACTTTGGCCGTTGCTGCCGATTTTACAAATGCTGAGTATCGCAAGGTGTTCAGCGTTTCCTCATCTCCTTCGTAGAGGTTCATCAAGATCTTCTCGCCAGCATTTCCTACGTCTTCCTGGTCGGAGTTTGGATTAAGGAAAATGCTGGCGAGGTCTATCCAGTGGGGGTTTTGTTTGAGGACATTGCACCACTTCATCTTGCCTTGCCAGAAAAGGGCATAGGTGGTGTCAAACCCACTGATGGCATGCAGGAACACAATCATCCCTCCTGGACCCTGCATTTCTCCACACGTGAAGGAATTTGCTGGATATTGGACCCACCTCTGCCGCCTTTCTGGAAGTACACGTTCGTCTGTTCAGAGCTTAAGCCGTTGAGGAGGACCAGTAGATCGACGTCCTCCCCAATGATGAAAGCTTGGTCGAACGATGAGCTCTTGGAGAGGGCAGTCCTCACTATATCAGCATCGGCATCCTCTTGAGAGTGATGTACCAAGATACCCAGCCTCTCTGAATTTGATAGGTTGCCCATCATGGTGATCAGTTGACGTTTGTTACATTCATTTCAGAGCAGTTTTGCTTGGGGAACTTTGATGGGTGTTGCTTGAGAGAGAAACAGAGCGTCGCAGGCGTTCAACTGATTTAGTGTTCGTCCCGCTTCCGAGGTTATTATTCACTAACCAACAGATCCGACTGCCAGGGACCTGGCACAAACGATTTCTATAGAAGGACACCAGTACAAAAATTTTGTAACCTTTTTCATGCTGTCCCTTTTTCACATACGCATTGCACACAGTTTTCGATCTCACTTATACGGCTACAAATAATTCCGAGAGCCACAGAATACGCAGACCCGTAGCGGTACTCGCCCATATTATCGTTAGATTTGTGGAGTACCTTAGCGGGACTCATCTGTATTCCGGGATTATTATGTATTCTGTATGTATTCATGTATTGTGCTATATTTCAATGTATGATTTTGTATCTATGTTTAGTTGCAGCCATATTTTACATCTCAAACATTAAATTCGAATAAACTGAACAAGTGCCAGAATTTCGCAGTTTTTCGAGCACCACGGGAGTAGCACAGGGTTTCAGGGTTGCAAATTTGGGTAAAAACTACTCTCAGGGGTACTAACAACATATTAAAAGATCGTAGAGACATGCGCGTTTGCGATGTTTGCCTTTTTTTGTGTCGATATTGACTGGCTAACTTTTTTTAACGAAATCCAAACCAACATTATTCAGTACCATGTTTTCATCATTTTCCCAAAATCCGATGTTTTACTATTTTTTGGTTTTTGAGGAAACTATGAGGCCTAAGGGCACCATTTTGGAATCATCTTGAAGTTAATTAAATTCTCTACAAATTCCTCTCTCATGACTTGTCTGTATGACCATTCGTTTAGCCTGTACGTGTCTTGGAAAATGACCCTCCCGATAACTTTTCACTTTTTGGAAATAATTGCCCCTTTTTGACTGGCTGTATCTCGGCAACCAATGGACCTCGAGAGCTCGGGTTGGGCTCAAATTGTAGCAAATCTAGTTTGTTTCACAAAAGTATAGCGTGAAGATACCCGAAAAACGCTTCCTTACGGTAGGTTTTTCGCAAAACCTGAAACAAGTGCCAGAATCCCGCAGTTTTTCGAACACCACGGGAGTAGCACAGGGTTTTCAGGGTTGCAAACTTGGATATAAACCACTCTCAGGGGTCCTAACAACATATAAAAAAATCGTAGATACATGCGCGTTTGCGATGTTGGATGTTTTTATTGACTGGCCTAAAAGCTACAGATACTCTTATGATAAGTGTGAAAAAAGGAAGAGTCTTTTATTCACGATAGCGCAGAAAGTAAAGTAGAAAGTGAAGTTATTAATACAGAATCATTCTGGATTCCGAAAATTTCCGAAAACTGAAGCATAACTGAGCCCAAGAATTTCGGATATGGAATTATGGACCCCAGTTATAGTCAGTTTTTAGTTCTTATCTGATTAAAATCAAACAACAGTAAAGTTAGATCTATAACAATAGTATAGAATTAAAATCAGTGAAATAATAAATAGTCAATCATACTCGTCTACTAATTCCCTCTATTGAATTGGTTGTGAATTGATTTTCTTTATATCTAACAAGAAAGAAGCAGTAAAGAAAAGCTTAGAAAAGGTCTGAAGCAAAACTATTCGTACACATGTCAGTAGCAAGAAATAGAAAGGTTCAGCTTCCATGGGTGCAAGCAGAAATTATTTTAGGGTGGAGTTAGGGGAGCAACTGAAGTAAAAAAAATTAATAGCTTAAATAAAATTTTATCTTTTCCTAAAATATCAGTTAGTCTTAAGAGAAAAAAAATTATATGAATTAACTTACACTGAATTTGAAAATTATAGGAGGGAGGCAGTGGTTGCTCCCTGTTGCCCTGTATTGGGGCGCCCAAGTCAGCTTCTACATTTTCGTCATTCACCATCATAAGCTATGATGAAACAATACTAAATACTATGGTAACTGGTTTTTCTTTTCTTTCTTTTTTTTTTTTTTTTTTTTTTTTTTATAAGAGAAACTCTATTTTTTGAATTATTTATAAACTCATATTTGTACTTTAATTTGCATCAATATTTTCGTTTCGAAACATATACAAAGATATAAATTTTGTAACATTTTCTAATTAGATCCATTAATTTGGGTCTGTTGTAAAACCAGCATTTATATTTCATATTACGTATTTAGTATTTAGATACAGAGAGAGCTGAAGATGAGATATTAAAGTAAATACCGAAATGAATTATACAAACTTTTCTTTTTACTAGGAATACTGAAGTTAAAAAACCCTGTTATTAACGGTTGCAATCAGAGATCAAGAACGCAGTCGGAAAATTCTTCCAGTTTGAAATTTACTCGTTATTTATTTATTTAGTTTCCGAGAAACTTGGAAATAGAATTAAAGGGATAACGAATTTGTGCTCTTGGGATCTATATATCACGAGGATGGGACTCATGTTGCTATTCACCGCAAGAGGTATAAGGCATTGCTAAATATTTCATTAGACACTGGTTTTCATTTGGTCAACGCAACTATTAAATGTATTTTCCTGCACCTGCTTTTAGAAGCAATGGACAAACCAACAAAAGTTTGCAAGGTTAAATCCCAGAAACAGAAAATGAAAACAAACCAAAATAAAATGAAGTACTTTGTTTTATTTTCTTTTATATATATATATATATATATATATATATATATGGCAACGATAGCTCTCAAAGTTATTACAGACTTGATCTGAAGTAACTGGAGTAATAATGGAAGGTTCAGAAGCCAATCAGTGTAAGTAATTTTTTTTAAATTGAAATATTTACTGTAAATCTTACTCTAATGTTTATACTTTCGGTTGACAAAGCGCCTAAGTCACCGCTGCAAGTGTATGGTAATGTTCTCTTTCAATAAAAAATTTATACTTCAAATTTACAAACGTAATTTAAAAAAAAATCTAATTTATTTCATTTTTTTGCTTTATTGACTTACACTGATTGGCTTCTGAACCCTCTAATACAGAATGATTATGGAATTCTTTCACAACGTAAACAAAAGGACAACAAGACACATTAAGTTTTACAATGCCTAGTCTTAAAGTACACATTGCAGTTGAAGCGTTTGTACATATTTTTTATTTTGCTAATGAACTTCCGTAAAACTTATTATGTGTTATTCTTTTGATTGCAAATCATAAAGAGATATCAAGATTTTTTCTAATTGATTGTTGTAACCTCGTTTTATGGTTTTGCTTGGTGATTCCTAGCTACAGTTTCAATTAATGCAATTATAATTGGTAATGCAAAGTAAAAATTATAATGAGTTCTTATGTTATAAATCAAATTTAAGAAAAAGATAAAAAATATAAATGTAAAAGAACGAAAGTAACATAAATATACATAAGAAATAAAACAACAAAAGCCCTATTAAAGAAGACGTTTCAGTTAACATCATAAATCAATCCTTGATTTTGTTTTGGGCTTGGCCTGTTCCATCAGTTTCTCCAGGACTACTGGGACATCTTGAACTGTTAGCAAGTGTTCCCGATCGTTCCGATCTGCAATCCATGGAAGAAAGCTGGAAACATAACATTAAAATGTGTGCTATAATTAGATAAATAATATTAAGGAAACAGTTACGTCATTCTGCTACGAATGAATTTCTAAAATACATTAGTGATAAATTAGACAATATCAATACGTTTTGACTTTTTTTACATTGATTATAGGCTGCCAACAATTAGTTTGATTAAGTGTCGTTTACAAATTTTTACAATGTTTGTTGACAATGGAAAGATTGTTTATTTTAATTTAGATGTATTTTCTTTCTGCTCTTCTCATTGGGGCCACGAAGTAAATAGATATAAATGCCACTTATGTTTAATCACAAAGTATTGTTTGGTACAAAAAGTACATTCAGGATATTAAAATTGAAGATATTCTTTGAAAGAAGATCTCTCTTTGAAACAGTATTGATTCAACAACTGAAGTAATATTTCAGAATTTTCAAAACAAGCAAAAAGATTCTAAAAAATTTTTTAGCGAGAGATATAAATTGATTTGCAATACTAAATTCAGAGAAACAAGTGAAACGATTTGAAAGCGCTTTTTTCTGCACTTAAGCTTCAATATTTTAAATTCAAAGAACTGATAATGTATCTACGCATAAATTGCAATATATTATAATGGCTGCATTTTATAACTTTAGGTGCAGTTATAATTATGATTGAAATAATTCAAAAATATGACAAGAAAAAAAGTTTGAAATAAGATTTAAGTAAGATCAAGTCACATTAACAGAATAAAAATTTTGTATGGATCCATTTGGAAAACTAATGCTAAAAACCCTAGGAAGAATTGCGTAAATATACAGAATTTTTTTTAGCAATTTAATTTAAACCATAAAAAAATAGCATAATATTAATATTGAGGCCTTAGTTATTATAAAAATAAAATACTACTTTGTGTTAAATAAAATCACAGTAATTCAATGTGTAAATACCAATCAATATATTATGCATCTTATATGCATAGGCATTGTAAAACTTAATGTGTCTTGTTGTCGTTTTGTTTACGTTGTGAAAGAATTCCATAATCATTCTGTATTAGAGGGTTCAGAAGCCAATCAGTGTAAGTCAATAAAGCAAAAAAATGAAATAAATTAGTTTTTTTTTAAATTACGTTTGTAATACATAACTTTCTCTTTCGACAAAATATTACAAGTAAGATGAATTATGAAAAGCACATATAAGAGACAGAGCTCTTATCATTTTAGTGTTTCTAAATTATTAGGAACAAAGAAATCCTAATAAAAACCTTAAGTAGAAACTTAATTCTAACATTAGTTTTGTCACAATAAATTAAGTAAACATTTACAGCAGAGGTATTTTGGAGCTTTTTATAATTGCAGGGTTTGAATAAAATAAGTTCTAAGTAATTACAGAACCGTCATTAATGTCGGAATAAGATTATTGTTGTAACATGTTTCCTTTATACAAAGGGAGATGATGTAATAAGGCTATTTCTCGGTAATTGAATTAGTCATTTAAGGTAAACCGATTAAATTAATCACAAGCCATCTACTCCTTGAGTTTTACTGTAGATGGAACCATCAATCCTCAGTCTCGCTTAGTAATAACAATATTTCTCTTTGATATCCAACAAACACAAGATGAATGCATTCCTTTATTATTACAAGTATATAAATGCTAGAATGTTTTTTTGAAACAATCTTAAACTATTGAAATTATCCGAAACTTTCTCGATCATTGGAAATGGTTTAGAAAACAGAGTCACAGTCCTTAAGTAAGTAATTAGTGAAAAGAAAAAGAAAACTTATCTTTCTTTTTCTTTAAACGTGATTTCTTCAATTTCAGTCACTCAATTAGCACTTGTTTTTCTGGATCAGTCATCAGTAAATCATAGGAAAAACAATCGCCAAGTAATAGTCAACCAATCTAAGATGATGATTTGATGGGGAGCATTCATCTTCCTTGAAAAATCCAAATACACAAGCACCATAAATTTCTATCGTTAAAATTTTATCATTTCAAGATTTATACATTATCTAGGTCCATAAAATTAAACCTCTGAGGTTTCGCTGAGATCCGAAAGAGGCAAAAGCAGATTCTTCAAGAATTTGAGATAGTTGTTCTTTCTACACGAACAAGAAAAACAACTAAATAAATATGCTACTAAATAACAAGTAAAGAAAACTAAATATCAATATATTATCTGAATACCATTAATAAAACTCAATTTCTAAAAGAATCTTAAAGAAATCCAGATAGGAACCTAATTTTCCAGTACGTTGCTTTCAGGTATAGTCAAGTGGTTTACTCTACTGAACTGACACCCTCACTTAATCTGTGTTCGTATCGTGATCTTCAAAATGCTTGTCTCATTATTATCTTTCTCTGACTTTCTAAGACCATTGTAAATCTTTTAAGTATTGTACAGTTTGCCTACTCTTATTGGAATACATGTTCGAGGTAGTCATTGTTGTCATTGTACCCCTAAGAACTCCCGAAAGTCGGATTGACAAACGGACTTCACCATCATTTTCAGAGGCCCAGACAACTTAGGAATAGGGTATTTGCAGGCCCAACCCCCTCCCCGACATTTCGAGATATTTGGCACAGTTTTCATTGGATTTCGATATGAGCTTAAATGTTAGAAATGCAGCCATTTCGTTTCAGTTGTCAGCTATAGCTTGATGGCTAAGTTCTGGAACTCATTTAATGGAGGTGGTCGGTTCGAATCCGTATGTCTACTGCTTTTTTTTTTTTCACAATGTCCGCATGGTTTTGTTTTTTTCTTATTTTTCTAATTTTTTTATATTTTTTTACATAACTTCTTTTTTTATTTTCCTTAAATTAATGTACTTCTTTTATTATTATTATTATTATTATTATTATTATTATTATTTTTTATTATTATGAGTCGGCCTTAAATGTATCCTTTAGCACAAAATTATACATTCACTTGTTTAATATAAAATCCGAATTTCAAAAAATGTGCATGTTTTAAGCCGATAGATATGTCATAATTTCAGATGAGAAAAAAAAAAAACATTAAAAAATAAAACATTTTTATCGTGTTTGACAAAGTTCAGGATAAATTATTTAGTACAATTTTCAATCGAAGAGATTTGAATAATGGTAAAACATACATTAAACTATATATATTTAAAACATTATTTATATATTTAATATTTTAAAATTTACATCCGTTTCGGCTTCGAGAAAGGCAGGCAAATGTTTCATTGAAATACTGACAGAAAACAAAACTAATTTAATAAATTTATTAAAATTAAATCTCAAAATCTGCTTCGTTTGGTCAGTAACACTGGCTTGCCGTCGACTGCAAAAATTACAGATCTTTAAATTCAAGTTAATAGCAAATTATATTAATTACAACTAAATAAATTTCTCCATAATAATAATTATAAATCGTTCATTCATTCATTCTTCTTCTATTTTATTTCTTACGATATTTCGATCGTAACCTTTCATGATCTTCTCCGGGTACGACTACAAATCAGTTATTTTTAAGTTAACATATCCTCATAATGTCAACTTCATAATATGTATTATTTAAAAATAATTTAAAAGTAATATCTGAAAACAATTTAAATGTAATATCTGAAAACAATTTAAATATTATATATGCCACATATGAAGTTGACATTATGAGAATGTTGTTAATTTAAAAATAACGGATTTGTAGATTCATATCCAAAGAAGTACTACTGAAGGCATCAGATTAATAAGAAATTCCTGAAAGAATTTGACGCCTACTTTGCTTAAAATATTCGATATTCCATTTCTTTCTTTCTTTTTCTGTTTTTTACTATTTTTTTTAATCGTTAATGAAAGAGTTTTTTTTTCTAATTTTTATAATAACTGCTGAATTTTTATTAGATTTTTATTGATTTTTCTGAAAAAATTACTTAAATCCAAGTTATTACCAAAATTATTTGGTTTCAATTAATTTTAATCATATTAAAGCTCAGAAATTAATAAGTGGATTAATATCGTTTATAGGTGCCGTTAACAATCAATTGTTCCAATTCTATAGGAATTTTTATTATCTTCTGATGCTACTTGTAATAAATTAAAAGTAGGATCATGTCTTGTGCTTAAATGTGCATGCTAAATTTCAGGAATATTCAGCCAACAGTACAAAAGCAATTACAGAGACACATACACACACATAGACTGAACTGATTAGACGAGCCTCCCTTCTCTAAGAAAGTAAATTAAAAATAGTTTCAGAAACAGATTAGAAATTAACAGATCAGTAGTTTTAGAAATGTATGTTGATTCAACAACATGTATTCTTAATAACAGCGAAAGTATTTTGCTTTCCATATCTTTGAAATGACTGAAAGTTTAAAATAAAGTATGGATTTTGTGTAAAATTTATCATAAGTATGATAAAAAATATAGAATGACGTCTTTATGCTGACATATATCTTATAGACTTGTAAACACTTGTAAGCCTCCTCCTGATTTCTTAATGGAAAAAAAAAGTGTCAGAGTTGTAAGACAAAGAGATGAGATTCTTGGCTGGTTTAAAACACTGCATTTGGATGTAATTTTCGTATTTCATGAACCGTGAAAAAAAAAATTAGAAAAGCGAAAGATAATAAATGGATCCTAAATTGAAATTTGTAAAACCAGTATTTAATATGAACCACACAGTTCTTCCCCAATAAAGAATAGGAACATAAATTTATTCGTTGGCGACAATGAGTCGCCCACAAGCTACAGACGAATTTGGCAACGACAAGAAAGAGGAGTCAGAGAAAGAATTAGGAAAAGAAGATTAAAAAACCCAGGACCATCTAATTGGATTAACTTAAACTATTTCATTCCAAACTTTTTTAATTCTAAATTTCTGTCTGGTTAGGTTTGAAACAGATTTCTTTCAATGCGGTTTATTTTTCTTAATTGAGTTAATTGAACAGTTGTCCTTTTTCCTCGGATTTTAATTACTAAAGTATTGTCTGCTTCATCGTGCCACGCTTTCTTTGTTACAAACCTGAAGGATTGGATTGCAATTGTGAAATGAATTTAAGGTGGGTGGAATTAAGTTTATGTAGGGGACGTATCAATGTGAAAAACAAAATTACAGAATCAAGTGGTGCTATTTATGTGTAAATAGTCATGTCTAAAGTGTTTATATACTAAATGGGGCAGTGTTGCGATGTTTATAGAGGCTTACCATCGCGACAGAGAACGATGAACACATTACTGAAATTTTAAAACCAGAAAGTTTGTTTTTAATCTCACAAAACTCATCGTAACAGCGCTCTAATTGACTCAGAAAAGCTCAGTCCTACTTCTCTTTTAGCATATTACTAGCGTGCCCTCGTATTTTGAAGGTGTATATAGCAATTCTACTTTGGACCACTCAAAAATAAAAAGAAAAAAAAGAATTAGCGGCTCACAACAACTAATCATAATAAAAACCAACACTATTTTTATGGCGATGATTTCTTTCTTGTGCCTTTCATTGCTTCCTTCTTTTTTATTTTTTTAAGCAGATGCAGTGAGAATAGTTACAACCCCCCATCACCTTCCTTTGATACTTTCTTCATCAATTTATAATGATCAGTCCCTATCAGTAATGTGTTACTATTAATTGAGTTGCCATTATTCTGCTACAGTATCTCTCCACTGTAAACGTATTCCATGATAATTTTTTTCGATCTGCAAAGAAAAAAGAGCTCCCATTATACACAGACAAGGTAGTCAATGTCAATACAAAATTCAATCTTTCTTATTCCACATCATATTGGGACACTTGTAAGATTATATTCACTGCACATAAAAATTCCAGCTGCCGCAGACGATATTTAAAAAGCAAAATTGATCCTAGAGTTTATATCAGTTAGAGGCTCAGAAGGCAACAGACATGCTAAAGATTGACATAGCTTATTCTGAAGACTATAATTCTGTGGAAGTAATAGCGTTTGCTTTGCAACAAACGCTTCCGACTGCGCATTAGTGAAGATTTTTGCAAGACAGAAATGCGGACATACAATTTTTGTGTTCACACTACACATCAGATGATATGTATATGTGTATGTATGATTTGAAAATAGTGCAGGGCGTGGTGCTGATGAAATAATATCGTGTTTAGTGAAATGTGCTTCTAACAATGTTTAAATAAATAAATTACTTGTATGTATATTTTGACAATTTCTTTGCTCAAAACAACAATACTACTGTATGTCGTTAGTGACTTCTTTTGGTTACAAATTATTCACAAAGAACACAGTGACAGTGTGATTTTGAAATAATAGAAAAGAAAAAAAAAAGAGTAGACAAATGCATTTATACCCCTGTTGAGTGAGTACAAGTGGTGAAAAATAATAGGACAGATAAAAAGATTTCATGTTACAAAAATGCAGCAGGACGATTTTGTGAGTGTACAATCATTAGTTGATAAAATAACTAATCGTAAATACACTGAGATAATAATAACTGCAGCTCGCTGTTGCACATCCATGCAATACTATGTTAAATACTCCTATTCAGGTGAGGTAAATCTTTGTTAAAGGAGAAAAGAGAGGGATTAAATATACACTTCATCTGAACACTTGTAACCTAATCCCAAAATATTCCAAACCAAAATTAATAATTCCAAAAAAAAAGTGTAGGTTATTAATGATCTTTTGCAATATGTATTTACCATTGATTTTACAATACTCTGGTTTATGAAAATAGAACTGAAGATGGACAGATAGAAAATAGGGTGATGAAGAAGCTCTTTTAGGGCATTCCTGACAGTGTGTAATATTGTGTAATCATTAAAACAGCCTACTAAAACTTGAACAAAAGTCTTACTATTAAAGAATGTTTCATTATATTCAAAACGTCCAATATTTATTCAAATAAATTTATTCTTCTTTCTTGGGTGCAGATAATGCAATAGTGATCGAACCGAGGTAGTGTTGCACGATCCTTAAAAAATTATAATATTATAAGCCATGTAATATCGTATTTAAGTTATCAATGCATCACTAAATACACCACTAGCAATAAAATTATGGAAGTAAGGCGATACTCCAATAAAATAGTAAAATTAAATATAAAAAAATTAATGAAAGTGATAGAAGAAATGAAATGGGAGTAATATACGACATTGATTGCAGTAACTGTGATAAATTTTACTTAGGAGAAAGTAAAAGAAAGTTAAGAGAACGAGTAATCGGAACATGGGGTTATATTTGAAGAAAATTAATTGAAATATCTGAAATAGCAGATCATTGCTATAAGAAAGGTCATATAATGAATAATAAGATAAAACTTATAATAATAGAAATAATAACACAAAGACAAAGACAATTATAAAAATTATGTTCCTAGGAAGTACAAAAGAAAGAAATATGAATGAGGAATTAGAAATATCAGAAAAAAATTATACAATGGGATGATACTTTAATAAAAGAAAGACAATGGTAGAAGTAAAACTGTGATATTTAAAGAATTGGTATATTAGCGTTAAGTAATCGTTCAAGAGAATTGTGTTGAAATAATGATGAAGGTAAGCAAGGAGTTTGTTGATGGATTTCATATAGTTTCTATTTATTGTAAAGTTCTATTTGAAATTGTAGTTTGAGAAAGGAAGATCGAATTTACTTCCGAAAATTTGAGTAAGAAATATATATACATGAAGAGGCTTTGTATGTATTTTCCTACGAATTATGAAAAGATTGAAGGAGAAGTATAAAAATAAAGGAATGGTATGCTTTTATATAGATAGAAATGACTACTCTCAAAGAAGAAGACTGGAGGAATGCTTTTACCTAATGTAAACTTATCTTAAATGAAATCCGAATCTCATGTTTTAGATGCAAACCTAATGATAAATAACCATCAGAGTTTCGAAATTTTATAAAAGTTGGAATTGATTTAGAATCTATAGCTTTCGGAGGATCTTGTTGCAGTAATCACATTAGACTTGGTTTGAAAGCTCAAAATAAATAGG
Source organism: Thereuonema tuberculata (assembly GCA_023159025.1). Taxonomy (NCBI): domain Eukaryota; kingdom Metazoa; phylum Arthropoda; class Chilopoda; order Scutigeromorpha; family Scutigeridae; genus Thereuonema; species Thereuonema tuberculata. The sequence goes on along the minus strand of JAFIDM010002131.1, from coordinate 45,639,667 downwards.
AAAATCAGCACAGATTTAAGAAAATTACTTGTAATGGGAGGAATCTGTACATTAGGCTGAAGAATTTTTGATAATTTCTATTTATACTCATAGAACTATGACTTTGGAGACTATGAATAGTGCATTAGGGAGATCCAAAACAACTAAATTGAGCAAAACAGTCTAAAGCTCTCAATCTAATCCTGTAATCGAAACTTTATGCTGAGAAAGTGATAATATAATAATTATTATAAATTTAGTTCTAAACAAATTATTTTAAATTTTAGAGTTAAATTAAAGTATAGAAATATTAGTATTATAGAGCAGGAAGAAAATTTAGACAAATATGCTTTAATTATTTTTATAATTATTTTTAATTATGTTTATAATTATTTTTAATTATTTTTATATGCTTAATGGAATTGCTATTCTCTATAATATCAAATATAAAGCTTGGTATAAAATGAACATTCTTCATTTTATAATTGCTAGTTAAAGTATTGAATTAAAACTGTTAATCCATCTGTTAATCTAACATCTAACTGTTAATCCACATCTAATGTCTAACAGATGGATGTTGACGATCCCGTATTTTCGTGATTTCACGTAATTTACGCGAGAATAGTCTCTATCCATGTCTTCTCACAAAATACTGAAATATTTAAATGAATTACAATACGGGGAAATGCATGAGACTTTTACTACATTTTAATATAGTTTTAATAAATTGAAAACAGTCAATAAACAAACAATAAATTCATTATGTAGCATTTTCCTAGTGACAGACATTAAAAATACTAAATTCCTTGAGACCTGCTGAAGAGGCTAATGGCGAGATCTCGTGTTTTTCGTAATTCTCGCGCAAACGTGATCTCAACATCCATCTGTTAGACATTAACTGTTTAAATTTGAATGTAAACCATTTATATAAACTCTAAATATCTCTCTCTCTCTTTCTCTCTCTCTCTCTCTTAATATATATATATATATATATATATATCAATGCAATATATTTCATTGAGCAATGCATTTAACATGTTATAATTACAAATGTTAAGTGCATAATTATTAATCAAAATACTGTATAATGCTATTATATAAACATACAATGCTCCATTAAGAATATTATTAATTACTAAATAACTTATTTAATTTTATAAAAAATTAAATACAAATTTTAACTCAGAGTAAAGCGTTTATATTACCGAAAGGCCTAAAATAGTTCTAATTTGCTTAAACTTTTTCATTAATAAGAAGGGTCTAAAAATATATTTTTGCAATTACCTAACAATTATTACTCATAATGTAAAATAAGACTGTTATATGTAATTATAAGAGTGATTAACTATAATATTGATTCTTAAATAACTTAGTTATTTAATTTTAGAAATATTAAGAGATTAACATTTTAAAATATGATAAACATTAATGGTTTATCTAAATCATGAAAAATGTGAAAAATCTCTTTGCTTTAACTTCAGCTAAAATATTGTTCACTGCTTGTGTAACCAGAGGACGAGAAATATGATCTGATCGTGGAGATGTGGTTGTATCTATTTCATTAACAATTACATCTGCAGGCAAACAGCCAATGTAAATAGAATACCTCACCATTGGGGTTTCCGTGGAAACTAGTGTTTATCATTCGTTTAAGAAGTTACATGGGTGAATCTGATTCTTAGCTATCAAGGTAAAGAAAAGTTCAATGCAAAAAATCTTTAAGAAAGGGTTAAAAAAAAAACAATGCCACGCCACTTAAGTTTGTAAGTAGTTTATAACTAAATAGATTTTACAACAGGAAATTCAAGAACATAATTTCTATTACTATTAGATTTTTATAATAGTGTTTGGAAAATTTTCAATCTTCCATTATTGATTATAAATTATTGAAATTATTGTTCATAAATTGTTTTCCTTTCTGTAACACGCAGACTGCCATGCTATTATCAGAAAAGTTGGCATAATTTTTATTTAGCCACATTATTTTAATATTCTAACTTAATATTTATTTTTTATTTTTGTTTATTTTTAATTATATATTTTATATTTTTATCACAAAATTAACGAAAAAATTATTTATTTAAAAACTAGCTGTACCCGGCATGCGTTGCAATGCCACTCAAAGAAAGAAAAGGCTCGGTGAGAAAGGGGCCGTAAATATATGGTCCCAATGTCGATCGGGGGTGGGACACTTAGGCCCTTGTGTCGCCATCCCCCCACCC
>JAFIDM010002131.1:45578447-45628576 GCA_023159025.1 Thereuonema tuberculata | reverse complement strand
TAAAAAAGGGTAGAAATTTAATCCCCGCTAAAATCAACTTAGCCTGTGAAGGATTTTCCTTTTCAAGTAATAAAGTTTGCAAGACGAATTTGCCCGCACTCCACAGCTGTACGACAGGTAAGCACCATATCAAGAGACGGCCGTGATTCTCGTTTATTGATATCGTTCTCGTCCTTCGCGTGTACCTTTTACTCTGTGTCAGCACTCTGTCTGTCTGTCGGAATGTTTGGATGAGGCTAAGAATCAGACCGTTCCTTTGCACGTGCTTCCGAAACGTAAACGTCTCCTTCGCATATGCCCGTCTTTTCGTCTTAGTCCGCATGAAAGGTTGTAGTACTCGGAAAAAATACTATTATTGCCTCTACTTATTGAAAACCTTACAGCAGTTACTATTTACGTTATATTCAAATAGGCAGTGACATTATCGCCTGAATGTTTCAGTACTGTTTATTTTGCCCAATACTGTTGATTGATTGATTGTGGTGAATGTGAGTGGCAGGGAAGCGAAGCACCGCGATATATAGATCTATTGTGCTATCCCATGGAAGTGAGGACAGAAAGACTCAGAAAGTATGGTGGGAGAAGTACAGGAGAAACGGGTGAAACCCGAGAAAACCTGCCCATCCACCATCACGAAACCCACATGAGAACCAAACCCCGGTACTCAGAGGTGAGAGGCCAATGTCTTAGTGACAACGCCTGCCCAATACTATACTTTCAGGCGTAACTGCCGCTTGGCAGGCAATCACCTTGAATTCTGGTCATGATGGATCTTATGGTAATGAAACCCTTCAGATACAAATAGAATTCATCATAATTTGCTAGAAATGTAAATCAGAGCGTGTTTCTGGGCTTATAACCCACGTAAACCCAGAAACAAAATATGAGCTGTTGAATTCATTTATAAGTGACCGAAATCCATACATTATATGTATATATATATATATCTTATTCCATGAATAGTAGCATAATCTGTTCCTAAGAATTAATCTATAAATTTCCATAAACAATGGATGATGAACCACGCTCTGGTGTATATTTCTAATAAAAAGGTGGACTGTGTTAAGATCTCAATGTGCAGAAGTTGTCGTAAATATAGTATAATGACAGTCAGAACAGAGCAAATAGGACGTGCTATAAGTGTTAATAATTTTAAATATATGTGCCGTGTTCAACTGATTGACTTACTCAAGTCAGGTAGTCATTGTTAGAAATAGTCTTCAAAGGGATACGAAGCCTATAGAAGAAGTTAAACAAATGCCGTTTGGAAGTGCATAAAGAAAAGCCACTTATTGGATATTACTCGAGTTAAAAGAAAACTTTTCGGAACAACGGATATTCCAGAAAATGAAGATATCGCTTAGATATTGACAAACATGAAATTAATACTCACTGAATTGCAGCTAATAGCAAGCGATACATTTGATCCCGCGATGTCTTGGATCAGCTCTTAGACCCCGAAGCTGTTATGGTTCCTGTGTCCAGGGAATCACGTTGACTGATGTAACAGACACTTTTAATTTCATCGCCATATGCGATAAAGTTGTGTTGGATTTCAATCGCAGGTCTAAATCCAATCGCAGGATGAAACCGATGCAAGTAAATGCCACGAAGATGACGGAGTTAAAGAAAAAAGGAAGGAAAATAAAATTCACAGACTGTAAAAAGATGTTATGAATGCGAAAGTCCGAAACATTTAGCTCGGCAATGTAGAAACTACGAAGTACCGCAGATGTCAAAGAACAGTTCGAAGAAGAAACTGCCAAAAGACAGGATATCCTATTTTATATAAATAAAAATGAAAATCGGACGATAGAAAAATTTTCGAAATTCCTAATGGTTATTGTTTAATAATGGATAGCGCATCAACAAACAATAGCTACTGTAATAAGGAATTCGTCAGCGCTTATACGACGAATTAAGGCATCCAGTAGCGTCTGTCAGGTCATTCGAAGATGACTTCTGCTTGACCGGGGAGTGGAAAAAAACTGTGGTATTGTGATACCATCACAGGAGATCCACGTCCTGAGATGGGGCAACGGGCCTCACGCTAGCCAGGTGGGTGCTGGAACTTAACAGACAAATCCCTACATCGTGTTCTAAGATGTACATATGAAAGGGGGCTGAGTTCTCTTAAGGAAGCTACACGACAGTCTGCTCTCCCTCCCATGTGTTTGCCGTGCAAGGCGCCCCGTGTCATCGAAAACGGGAACTTGGAGCGGTAAACGTCTGACTGCGCTAGGACCGACATTACTTATCGGGACCCCATGTATAGCTAGACGTGCGGGAGCTGTCTAACCAGAAGGTCTCAATAGGCTTCACTCGACGAGTCTGGTGAGTGCGGGACGACCGTTTCTGTCCTTTCGTCTCGTGCTCGAGCAAACGGTCAGCGTCCTTGTGATGTATTACTTCGTCTAGTCCTGGAGTCGGCAAGTTCACGTTTCTTGCGCCGCGTTGGAAGTCTATGGTGATCGGGGCCTCGGCTGCCGAATTCTGTGTGGAAAAAATGATTACTAAAAATGGTTTTTCAGTGGTGACTAACGGGCAAAGCCCACTCTTGTGTTCATCCTGCAGTCTTCTCCCAACTACCAGGTTTAATTTTTACCGCTAAAACCCTCAGTGTTGGGTATAAAGCGCCACGGACTCCTCCAAACCTATAAAACCTATTGGAAGAAGAAAGACCTATCTGATGTATAGACAGACTACCTTCAGATCATCAAAGCAACCATAATCGGTACAGCATCAGGATGATAAACTTGTAATCTGAATATCTAAGATATAATTTTCATGAAGTCAGCTGTAATATCGTTGAGAAAAAGGCCAAAGAAATCATAAGACAGAACTGCAAGGAGATAAAGTAAAATTATGAGATGAGAGACTTGGGCATTTTTCCTTGAAGAAATTGGACGTGATTACTTAGAATAAACTTCTAAGAGGGAACGACATTAAATCCTAAGATGAAATCCAAAGAAGTGTGAGAAAGCTTTAAACTTGTCGCTTAAATGGATCGTACCATTTACGAATGGAATTCTTGGCAGGTGGGTCATTCTGAAATTTGGTGTATAAACCACGCTGCACCACCGTCATCGACCTGGTTGCATGATATTCTAAAACACAGTATGCGTTTTCCTCAGCTGTGAACGCCCAATTGTCAACAACACCACCAGGCGAGCGACAGAAGTAATCGTTTGTTATACGATGCAACAGCTATTAACCCACTGCTGGCGCGTTAGCCAGCAACTGGACTGCGTACTTCGGGTTTCCAGTTGCTGTGTGATTGATGTAGGTCGTAGTTCACAGTTCTGAGAGATATAAAAAAAAAACTTGAACATGTGCTCTATCCAACTGAACCATTCGTCGCATCGTAACTGTAATAGCGCTTTTACAGGAAATTTTTGAAATCGTTCTAAACATTTGTAATCACCCTGTACTTTAATATAATAGTGTTCCTCAAAATTACAATAAAAAGTCATAATTTTTTCAAGAAAGAATAATATTGAATTCAATTACAGATATTTCAAAACATTTTTAATAAATATTAATAAATCTAAAATTATCACTTGCAATTCCAAAAAGTATTAATTTTAACTTACAAACTCTGGAATATTTTTATAATCTATAATATAAAAGTGAAATCTGGGGATATATGTGTGTCTGTGTGTCTGTCTGTTCGAAATCTTTGGCATACTTACCAGTATGCTACACACTTGAAATTTCGCATGTGGATAGGTTTTCATACTATAGACAATGTAAGAAGAATAAAAATAAACTTTTTGGAGAGAGGAAATGACCATGAAATTTCTTGAAAGCGCCACATTTGCACCTGGAGGCGACAATTGGAACAACAAAAACATTGTTATTCAACAATTGGAACTAAATTATGGTTGTGCATAATAGCGCCACAGATTAACTTGGTGGCATCAATTGGAATTAAAATATTGTTGTCCAGAAAATGCCACATATTAACTGGGGGGCAAAAACTAAACTACGGGGTGTAAACCAGAGGGCGATGAGGGATTGGGCTTAAACATTGTTTAAGGATACTTCTACGGGGTTTTCAGGATAGCTAAAGATTTTAAATATAGATTGGAAATGATCACATGATTCTTTTACGAACTGGGAAAGAGTTGAAGTGATAGGGATGTGGAGAACGGGAGGAAGGAGTGGGATGTTAGGGTTCTCGAGTTACAAAATTCAAATATAACGTTACTTTATGCCTATCAGGTGATTTTTGTAACCAACTGGGAAAGTTTCGAATTGATCGCAGAATTTCAATTTCTTCCTAATCTACATCAGAACAACTCTTTTTTTTGTAACCCGTACGAAGAACGGGTATTTTGCTAGTTTTCCTAATAAAATTAAATACAGACGTTCACTTATTTTTTATTTTATTTTTTGCAAATTTGCTTTTGAAATCTTAGAAACTTTCCTGAAGCCATGCATTAAACCCTTCGTAAATATTTATAAGTAGTATTTCTATCGAATTTAATTGCGAAAAAAAATTAGAATTTGAAACAAAAAGATAAAAATTAACGGAAAAGAAATAAGGTTCGATTTTAGTTATTGAAATATTTAAAGCATTTAAGTTGTCAATAAATCATTATGGCATGTACTTTTTGCAGTGGGATTTATCTATTGGATGGATCGATGGCTTTATTTATTGATCTGATTGTGAATGAATCTGGTTTGTCCAATCGTAATTCAGGTAAAGTGATCAGGTGCAGTGTTTATGGGAATGTGGTTTACGGTGTCACAGTTGTGGGTTGTTTCATTTGACATTGATTTATCCGAAGCCTATATTTAAAGCAGGTCAGTTTCAGGCTATTTAAAAACTACCAGTTTCATATGCATGCTTTTGTAGGACAATGAAGATGTTTTCTATATAATACTCTTTGTAATACACTTAGAAAAAAAAAGAAAAAATCGTACCTTACTTTGTCAATATAGAGCAATAAGCTTTCCAGTTATCTAGACTACGTAAATAATAAGTTATAATGTGTACCAGTTCATTTTCACTACGATAAATTTTTTGACATTTTTAAATAAGGTCTAAAAACCTAACACACAAAGAAAATGTGATACTTTAACAATCTACTAAATAACATTGTATAAATATAAAACTAAATTGATAATTCTTTAGTCATTTAAATTGTCATTGATGAATATGGCTAGTTTGATTTTGTAGAATTCCTATCATTATAGGAATTTAAATAACTGGAAAGCATATCATTATTTTTATAATCTTAGTTTTTGAGATTTTTTTGGTAAACTTTAAAAAAAATTCATTATTTTATATCTTTAAATTTTTAAAAATAAATGGCAGTTTAATTTAATTGTACTGGACTGCAAAATTATAAATCGGAATTTAGTATTTTTTATAATCGATGATGTGTATTTTAAATCATTAACCCCTCCAAATATATAATAAAAATAGGCACTTGTGTGTTACCTGATATCGTTTGGAAAGAACAAAACAAAAAAAACAAAAACAAAACAACATTTTCCTTTTAATTAACACTAGGTTAGGTGAATTGAGGTGGGATCCTTTCTAGAATAGAATGTTTCGTTTGGAAATACGACGGAAAAAAACATGCTTTCCATTTAGAAATGACCAGCGCTATCATAAATAACAACAACTATAAGTTATGCTTTTTCCAAAAAAAAATACATAAAATAAATGAAAAGAAAACACGAGAATTCGATTATAAGAAATGGGTCCGATAGCACGTAAGTACCGATTCTTTATATAGACATAAATAAAGATAAAGATATAGATATAGATCTTTGGCTATAGATTGTTTGTGAGAAATTTAGAAAATGTAGATGAGACTTTTATTTAATTTCATTTAAAAATCGGTATCTATTTTGTTTTACCATTGTGACATATTCGATAAATGCATTTGGAAAAAGCGAGAAACTGAAACAAGAGTCAGTTTATTCAAAATGTAATTACGTTCATTTATTAACATTCAAACTAAATTGTTTGAAAAATTAGCACATTAGCTAAATAAAATGAATACCAAGTAAGAACATATCAATTCACTAAAGATATTCAAGCAACCTTAAGAAAACAATTAAAACTTAGCAAAAACAAAAGAATTTTTACAGACCTTTGCAACTGTCTCGAAATGCATATCAAATGTTTCATTGGGTAATTAGGATGTATTATGTGGCCTTTTATTGTAGTCTAGAGATCCGACGCTTGTTTTCACTTAACTCCATCTAATATATGAATCATCCCCTTTTATCTACACACAAACGGATTATTTATTGCCTTTATTAAATTTCAATACTAGTTTTGAAAATTATAACATTTACTTCAGATAATTAAAAGATATAATCCTATATAATTTTTAAACTGAAATTTTAGATTATTAACAATAAAGGCTAATAAAGCCTGGGTAGTTATAAAGGATAGTCAATGATAGTCTCCTTGTAGAATCTAATTTATGTTGTATATCAACAAACAAATAGGCATTTTGTTGCTTTTAAGCATGATATTCATGATCTGAAAGTACCCTCAGTCAAACTAACATGACTTCCTGTTTTTTACTCAAATACTTTGTCCTATTTCTTGAATATTTAATTAGTAGTGCTTTTAAGCTGCTTTAGATTCCTCGTCTTGGATTTTTTTTCCTCCTCTCCGTAGGAACATCTAATCTCTTGTGGTACTTCATATGAAGGACGGCAAATTTATTCGAGATTCTTGACTATCATTTTCTCTTCCAAAATCCCAAATAATGTTGTTTCTGGTGAATGAATAAGAAAAACCCTTAATACATTATTCATTTGAAGGAAGTTACTTTTAGGTCAGTCATCAATAGATTGTCCCAGAGATGAGTTGGAAAGCCATCAACAACAAGGAACGCAATCAGCGTTCTTTCATTTTGAGAGAAACATATTTTGGTCGGGTGTAAAATTCATAAAACGGAATTTGATCGATATCAGGCCTGGATTGGCACCGCTACATCAGAGAGGATAACTAAAATCTCAATTTTATGGCTTTCTTCAGTGAAAGAAGCTCCTTATCTCGGATTAATTTGCAAACTTTTAAACGTTTATGGCAGAGGAAATTGTTGTTTGCAAAAAAAGAAAATGGGACGTGAAGTTTCGTCAATTAGGCTCATCAGACTTTCCAAAACAAAGGAATGGATTTAATATCAAACCAAAAGCTATAAATGACCGACTCACCACTTCGTTTTATTTCCGCTCATCTACTTTTCTGAAGTTAATTTTCAGTTGCACAAAGTTTGATATTGATAGACAAAACGATAAGAATATATTAGATTTATTTATGAAAATTGCAATGCAACACCCGTGCATTTTTCTTTTTGTTGAATTCTTACGTATCTATCTTGTCATTCTGGAACTTTTACATTGAAGTTATCAAAATATATATTTCTCTCAATAACAAATTTAAGTGAAACTGCTTGTTGAATATCCACAGAACTACTTAATACATATATTCCAATGATTTTGAAAATAATGTGACGGAGTTATAATTAGAAAATTTTGTATTCGGAATATGTATTTGGAATACAAGTGTCAGAAGACACTTTCTTCCTTTTTTCTGTCCATTAAGTTTCCACAAACGTATTACTGTACACATTGTAAACAAAAAGAAGAAGCAATTTTATTTAAAAATATTCAGCGGTATCTGAAAGTATTCTTCAAAAAAATGTTTAAAAGTATAAAACATCTGTTCATACTTTCTTTCTACCTTTTGAAACTTTTTCGATATTATATTGCTTTTTTGACTCATTGCTTCACCACTGAGAAATATCTACAAAAACCTTTAATTATAGAAGAATTACAGAAAGGTAATGAGGAATCCTGTATGCGTCTAACAACTCAAAAACTATTTTAATAATTGTTAAAATGACTAGTAAATGAAAATTATCAAATTTCTCGCTTCTATGCCTTTCCTACTATTGAAATCGAAGCTAATTAGAGATGTCGTTTGTAATTAATACTATCGTAAATTGATTTTCGCATTTCCAATTTAATTGGTTTGCAATTTCCCGTTATTGAAAATGAATTTAAAATTTCTCTGTGAATTTTAATTTAATAAAAAAGTTTTGGGATAGCTTAAATACATTTTTAGAATTTGATTGAAATATGATTTCACATAAACACAAAATTGTTTATTGCAATTAGCTTTCTTATTTTTATAAATTTTATAATTATACCGGAGCGATTTCTCTTTAATCTAGTTCCTTATGAACTACATACCACTTTAATATAAAATATTCACAGTTACCCAACTTCGTTTTTTCCTTCAACCGCTCTTATCTGTACATCATCATTCTTGTTTCATAATCATTAATACTAGTTGCAACACGTGAAATATTTACAGAAGTAAAACAAATACCCCATTTTTGAAATATCGTGAAATTTTATATAGCGCCACAGCACTGACCGAAAGACCATCGTTATACGATTCATGATTTTTTAATATCAACATGGTTTCCTGGCACTTTCGACGAAGTAAGTTAACCTCCTGCCCTAAAATAATAGGCTCCTCCAAATCGAGCCTATGAGAGAGTGCCCCACAATGCCTTACATGGGCGTAGGAATTATTTCTAGTTCATTTTGTATTATTATTCACTAAATGAATAGATGCAAAGGTTTATACTAATTTGTTTATACTTAAGTATTCTTTTCTTTCAAACTACACTAACAAAATTAAAAATACACCTTAAGATATTCTTTCTCCTACTCTCTCCGCTCTCTCCACTTTGATGACAAACAAACGTACATCCATACATCCGTTTTTTGCCTATTAATAGTATTATTGTAATGTATGAGAACGATTGATATTATTTTACTAAAGAACAATTATTAAAAATCGAAAAGTCACTTTTAAAAACTAAGTGTCTATTTTGATTAAAAAAATACGGATAAAAAATGAAAAAATACACAGTACAAAAGGCCAAACAGTGCAGGAGAATTTCGATTTCACGTTTTTCAAATTCCGTTTCAGGTGTATTGGAATGAGTAGGATTAAAAAGGATTGTTTTGTCTATGATTGTGGGTTTTTTGTAACAGCAAATGATGTAATTCGGTTTTCGGAAGTGATGGACGGTTTTATTAGTGCGTCTCAAAAAGGAATTTGTTTTGTTGGTTAGATAGTTCTGTTGTAAAAATGATAGAGGGACGAGTATATCAAGAAAAATTGATGAATATAAGTTACATTTTATTTTTCAGCGATTATGAAAATATCATCCACATAATATCTGTAAAAATTGATTAGGTTACTTGATTTGGATGTTCAATAAATTGTAGGCATATTGTGAGTTTTTACATTTATATTTATATTTATTTTTATTTATTTATCCTGTGTGTTCTATTTTAACTTATTAATTTATTTATCTAATCAAAATCACTTGTTCAATTTCAAATTCCAACCGTTAACGGTTATTTCTGTTTTGTTTACTTTTAAATCCCAACGGCTGGAAGGGCTCCCATCATGCACCTTAATTTAAATCTTTCTGTTAATTTCAGTTATTATTTAAACCTTCCAATCATCTGTTAAAACCCTCCAGCCAATCAGCAATCACTATAAATAAAGCTATAAAAACCCTTGCTCTCCCTCAATAAATTAGAACCCGTTCTGATCCAGCATCAGTCTCGTTCTACCTTATTCCACGAACCAGGACAACAACAAAAATCACCACAATATATTCCCGATAGCATCAGAGACTGCTAAGCCCTTAAATAAACCTAGCTTGAAATGTTAGCTTGAAATGTTCATTATCCAATTTGAAAAATTCTTTAGTGAAAATAATCTATTAAATTGAGCAAAGTTGTAACAGGTATGCCTATTTTTATTTCCTTACCATATGTTGGAGAAAACACACAGTTCATGGCAATTTCAATTAACTCCAATGTTAGATCAGAGAAGTCTAGAGACAAACATAACTTGTTGATGTTGAACTTTATTTGTTCTATTTCCTTGGCAAAACTCGGAAATTTTTTGTATATCCTGCAGCGTTTTTTTATGAAAGTTTTTAAAATTATAAAAATTTAGTCCGATGTATGTTCTATGTAATTATTCCTGCAATTTATGATTTTTATAAATTTGAACTGGTTGGGTACATCTTTAGTTTTGTGTTTCTTAGATAACCTTTTATGTTTGGAATGTTGAATTCACTTGGAATTAGACTTTTTAGTAATTCTTTGTTTAACCTTTTAGCATGTTTCAAGTTTTTGATGTCATTTTTTATAATTTATCGAAATTGCTAAAAATAATCTTATTAAAAATCTTAGTGCTAGATAAATGACCTAATACAATTTTTTTGTAATCAGCTGTATTTAAGATAATTACAGTACCTCTTTATCCGCTTCTGTATAATGTAAAGGGTCGGATTTTAATTGTTTTATAACATTTTGTGCAGTGGGATTAATGTTTTTTGAAATTCGATAAAAGTGTACTTTTTTTTCATGAGGTCTATTTAATTTTGGTTGAGAATCGTAATTTCTGTAATCCAAATTCAATTTCAGAAAAAAATGATAACTGGTTTATTGTGAACAGAGATGAAAAACAATTATCATATTTGTTAAGTGTTGCTATTTCAAAAAGGTTTAAGGAACTATTGGATTCATTTACAACATGATAATCAATCTTAATTTTCGAAGGCCATTTATTTATACTGTTTAGGACTATAATACGTTTTTTGATATTTGTATAATGACTTAATGACTTCATGGCTATTAACTTGAAGACCTCAACATAAGTATTTGGTCTAAAATGATCTTAATAATTATTGACTGGTTTTTGATTCGACTTTTTGCTTATTCTTAAGGTTGATAATTTGTAAGTTAATGAATAGTTTTACCAAGTTGCTATTAAGCTGTTCATTTTTTTGTGTTCGAAAGGGCATGTGATTACCTTGTAAATAATTTCGGAATAAAAATCATGTAATTTTCATATACGTAAAAAGTTGATTTTCGTCTGAATGGCAGTCAATTTGTGGTTGATTTTTATGATAGAAGTAATTTTGTATTTAAGGTTTTTTCCCAAATCTTTTAACTGACAAGGAGAGGTCATGGCCTACACATCGCGAAAATCATTCCCTTTTGTGAGATGAAAGTACTCACGGAATACTTCAAAAATCTACAGGGGTTGAGGAGCCAACTCTCAAACGTTTCCGAGATATTTGACATTGTTTTCGTGGAATCGAACGTACGATTCTTACATCTACAGACCAACACTTTAACCCACTCACCATAACAACATTTGTTTAGAAAACGAACCAGAGTTACTAAGCTAATACTCGAAAATCGATGAAAACAATGTTAAGTATTTCGAAAACGCTTGAGAGTTGGCCCCTCAATCCCTATATATTTTTGAAGTACTCCATGAGTACTTTCATCTCACAGATTGGCATTGATTTTCACGGTGTATAGAGGCCGTGACCTCTCCTTGTAAGAGCTAGCGGTAAAACGAAAAAGGATTACCTTCTTATAATTAATATTTGGAAATAATAAATATTTTAACGAGTGAGGAGGATTGATATTATTTTACTAAAGAACGATTATTAAAAATAAAAAAAAATATAGACTTAAAAACTAAGTTGTCTATTTTGACTCTATTTTGACTAAAAAGATACTGATAAAAAAATTACAAAAATAAAAAGATAAAAAGATATTTTGACTAACAAGATAAAAATGATAAATATATCATAGATTTCAGAACAGAACCGGACAGAACATGTTCGATGAGCTAAATCACAATCAGCTTGAATAAAAAAGAAAATCGACAAAGTCATGGAAAAAAACTGAACTATTGTTCTAATTAACGACAAAATAGTAATGGATATGTGTATGTGAGTGACAGGAATGTAAATAAACATCTCATGTGTACAGACAGTGATCCAAAAGGAAGTGGTAAGAACGACTGTATCCATAATTTTAGTATAAACTTGTCATTCTTATTGTTTTTCTTTTTTAATGGCACTAGTTTTTAAATGTGTGATGATCGATTTTTAATAATCGGCTCTAGTAAAAAATATTTGTTTAAAATTTCATTTTATTTAAGCTGATATTTTGTGATTAAATGTGTTTTTAAACTTTTTTTTTACTTAGAGTAATTTCCGCTCACAAATTCATCGACTTTTAAAAGAATGTTAACTAATTTTGTGGAGAATGAATGACCTAAAAAAATCTCATTTTTGATCCTTACGGTATTTTATTCCAAATTATTGAGTAATTTGGAACACCTATGCATTGCTGTGTGGGAAAATGTTTCCAATTCATTCAATGTTAAAGATTACTTCTTACAGTGGTTGAGTGCTTTGATAGGTTGCAACTTTAATGCTTTTTCTTTTCATCTTAACATTTATTGGGAACTAATTGGTTTGCCTAATGTTTAAAAGATTACCTGTGCCCAAAAGCCAACTTTAAGCTTTAGGCTCGATCCTTTGGCCTCTTGAACATCAATTATTGCTTAACGTATTTTCGCCTTAAACTAAAACAAGTCATTTCTACCTAGTGCATTTTAATTGCAGCTGTGTTGAAAAAAACATACCAAATAGAGAATTTCTCGTCAGTGCAAGTAATAAAATGAATTTCTGCTTAATTTTTTTAAGTTCACTTTATTAAACATTAAATTAATACGAGATAATGCTAACGATTTCTTATTTTCTTTTATAAGTAATCTTCTTTTCTTGAATTATGGAAGACTGCATTTACAAAGATTTAAGTTTAAAGTAATTAATGAATAATACATTCTCATTAGTCCAATTGCTTTTTGTTATTAACATATATTTTTTGGATGAAAGTTGCATTGAAACAGTCTCACAAAATAAACGGTAAGTGTGAGTATACTTTTAGCTCTTGAATTAGATTAAAAATGAAATGTAGAATCGGTTTCATGTGTTATAACCAGTAAGACTATTATATTATGTATATTTTCTTGTCTACGCGAAGAGGGTGGAACTCTTATTAAGAATTTGGTAACCCTTTCACTAGAGTTTTCCCAAATGGCTTGTCATTAGGATTAGTAAGTCCAAGTAGACTTTGACGTCGATGGCCTAAAGCTATGAGTTGTTGTTCTTCCTCTTCATCAGATAATCTACACATTTGATTCTGCTTGATAATATCCCAAGAGTGTGGATGTTTTATGAGATGACAATGATCCGTAATGGGTCCTGTCACCATCTTTATCTGCTGCCTGCTAAGACGCAAAATGTCATCAATTAAGTAGGCCTAAAGAGATTGTTAACTCATCATTAACTTGCTGTGTCTTGTAAGTTCAGTTGTGTGGTTCCGATAAGACTTTGTTTTCCCATGCATAGTAACTTTAACAATTCCAGTTACTGGTTGAGGACCAATAAATGTTCTTTTGATCACTCCACTTCTTAAAAATTGCCTCTTTTGAAATGAGAAATCTATCTTAATGAAAGTTGGCATCATATTTCCGCTCATAAACACATGAAGCTGGGTCAATCAAGCTTAGGTTAAAATTAAGGGTTGTTCAAATCGCCTGTTCAAAAGTTAGCTACCCAATTTTCTTCTGTTAAATCATTCCTCAATTAGAAAAAGCTCATCAGCTCCCGCTCTGTTCACCTTTTCCAAGATGGCTAACATCAACTCCTGTTTTGACGACGAATTAGATGTATGAACAGTACTAAAAGTTCCGGAAATAAGGCTTATGAATTTTAAGACTCTTGTCTTCAAGGGAAAAATTAGACCACCGTGTTTTTTAGTCTCCGTGGAAGATGCCATTTCGAATGGTACTTGCGCAAGCGAAAAATAATCCGGAAATGACATTAAATTTTATTAATCAATCGAGCCACTTAAAGAAAGACGACAGGTTCTAAACGACTTATCAGTAAAGTTTTGTGTAAATGCTTGGACATGTTATTTGTGAACATATACAGATCTTCGATCACGAGTAGCGATTCATCGGCTGACAACCGTTTTGACAAAATACTGGTTAAAATTGATCTCCTATGATCTATCGTTTTGGTTGAATATTTCTAGGTGCAGATTTCTTGAATGAAATGTGATAAAACAAAATCCTACACCTAAGCATTAAAACATGAACTAATTAATTCTGGCAGACAATAGATGATAAAAAATGAATTTTTTAATCGATATCCAACAATGCAACCATTTTATAATCTATTTTTTTTTAAAAATGATTGAAATTATATTGATTGGACTTCGATTGGTTTATTAGATAATAATAAATCAATATTCAAATGGGAAGAAAGATTCATATCCTGTGGGAAGGTCGAAAGCTATTTCTATCAATTATTATCTTGATTTAAAAAGCAATATCATGATTTAAAAATGAAAAATAAGAGAAAAAAATGAAAAATAGAATCCAACATTTAAAAAGTGATGCTTAAGTTCTTTGAGGAACTTCTTTCATTTTCTTTTGAATTAGATTAAAATGACTCGCAAATATCAGAATATCAAATATCTATTTGAATTACTGAAAAGTAAAAGTAGTTATCTTGACGTTTGCTTCAGTACTTAATTTTCTTATCTCGATGATGAAAATAAGACAATTAACAAAATAAAAATTAGCTTAATGCCCTTTTCATTGATGTTGATGAAGAAGCAAATCATTTGCATCTGACCAAATCGGTAGAAAAGACTTTAATCATTTAAGTTATCCCATGACAACTCAAGATTAAATCCTTTCTTTGAAAGTTTTGAGTTTGATATAAGATAGCTGTCACCGTTTTTCCGTTTTTCTTTTTTTTTCTTTTTTTTTTTTAAATTAAATATATTTAAGAAATTAGAACGAAAAACCAAAAAGAAAATAAAAAAAAGGATATAAATAATAAAATATAAAAAAAGATATAAAAAACAAAAGAAATAAAAAAAAAGAATATGTAAGATAAAAAAGAACAAAAGTCTTTGAATATTGCGTTTTTGTTTTTCTAAATTTTCTTAATTTTAATTACGATTTTTAACACTGGTGCCGCTGATGACGTGAAGACATGATTGGTTTGTGTCTCCATAGAAACAGTAATTTCAAAGTTGATTTCAGATTTTTTTTTCAGATTGTTTTTTCAGATTAATTTGAATTTCAGATTACAGTCCGGCAATATATATATATATCAAAACTAAGGCAATTGAGGTATATTAAAATTCTAATGCTTTTCTGAAACGTCATATTTACATTTTTTCAATTGATATTTTCAATATAATATTAATATTTTTTATCGATTGATCTACAAATACATCGAATCTATACTGTCCAGATGCTCATTAATGTTAAAGATTAAGAAATGTTAAATTGATAAGTGCTTAAGAAGTTTTTACAATAATTGAGTGAAGAAAATTTTAAATATTTGGACATTACAAAACCAGACTGTTACGAGTTTTATTTCAAGGGCGATAAGTTCAATTCTCATTTGTAACTCTTAAAAGAAATTGTAAAAGTTTTCTGGTAAATTGTAATATTTATCAACATTACATACATTGAAAATTTAAACTTAAAATTTCTTTTTCAATCGAAATGTCTGTGATGACAGTACTTCTTTAATAGTAAAAAAATCTATACCGTAGTAACGTTGTTTCTCCCTTTGCAGTTAATTCCGTCTGGACTAACGCTCTTTAAACTTTCTTTAATCTTCTTCTCTGCTCTTTATCTATTCATGTTCCAACGAGTTCCTGTTTTCTGCTGATGCTCTTCTCCTCTGGAAAATTAACCTTGTTCCAGTCTTCTTGGACACACGACGTATCTCAGACCAACCACCCAAGAACGGTTATCTGTGCGTCAGTGTTAATAGGTCTCGACCTTAAAACACCATCACCGTGCCCGCAGTTAATTAGACCTCACTAACCTCTAACCTCACCCTTATATCACTTTCACGTCACTTCCTGAAACTCGTAATTTCGCATTTCGAGGATTTTTTGTAGTTATTACATCATTATGTTCATTTGGCAACTTTTAAACTCAAGATAAACAAAAAAAAAAAAGCTACACAATTAATTGAAAAGGCTACATTTTTGAAATGTTAAATGGAAAATATTTCAAGGGAAATAAATTTAACTTTTAATATTTCCAGTTGTAATAATCTTTAGTGGAAATACTTATTATTTTGGTTAACGACTTCGAAATATGAAGAAAATCACGCATTTTATTTTCGTTACAACAAGTTTTTATGTAAATCATTAAAATAAATATAGAAAAACATGTATATATTGAATTATTCAAATTCATTTTTAATTTAAAGCTTAAAGCTTAAGGAATTTTGTAATAATGTATTTCTAATTTTTTTTATATTAACTAAACGAAATAATTTATTAAGTAAGTAAGGTGTATTCCATACTTGAAATTAATTAATTATTAAAAAAATGTAAAAATAAGTACTGTTAATTATTTTCGTTTGTTAAAGGTTTTTTCCACGACTTTTATTGAAACCAGTGCTGAAAAATGCTACTCCTAACTTACGAAATACCGAAATAATCGTGATTTCATGATTTTTCTTTAATGCAACGAAAAACGTTAAGAAAACTTTTATAAGTGTAGTAACAAGAATGTAACGAAAACCAAAATTTAAATTTGTTTTTTTTTCATTAGAAGATGATAATAGATCGTTTCTATTTGTGCTGTATCCGGCTATGTTTCAAAACTCTTCGATCGTGAATCAGTCTGTAAACAATTTTATTTATAGTTATAAAATGTGTATTTGTAGTTATAATTCTTCTTTTCAAATGTAATTTATCAGGAGTTCTAATTCTACCGATAGATATCCAGAAGCGTTAGGAAATGAACCATGAATTTTTCGAATATTCTTTATACCCAATGGTAGTTGTAAGCGATAAATCCAAATAAAAATATAAAACAGTATAGGTGCAAATTACAGTTTATATTTGAAAAAATCAGCAAACCAGGAGGACTATCAGCTGACAGAAAATTTTAAGCGAAACACTGAAAAAAATGCTGAATACTTGTAATCCTAACTCTAAACATACATGTGGGTTTCATTGATGGTGGCGATCCGCGCTTGGCAGGTTTTCCCGGGGTTCTCCCATTTCCCCTGCGTTTCTCACACCATCCTTTCTCAGTCTTTATCTCCGTCTGTCCTTCTTTCCGTGAGATAGCACAATAGATCTTTCAGGTCGACGTGCTCGGCTGTCAAGCCACCCACATTCACAAGTAATCTAATCTAATCTAACTCTAAACATATTAAAATTTACATTGAAAATATAAAAAAAAATTAAATAATCGATATATCAACTATAAAGTAACAAAAGTAGGCTATATAATTGAAAGTAATTGAGTAGAATAATAAATTTTACTATAAATTTCAATGATTCATAAAATTTCATTAATGTTTTAATATTAATGCTAAATAACAAGATGCTCAGAATTATATTCTTTATAGCATTACTGACTTTTATGCCTATTAATCTATTTCCTCTCGAAACTAAGAATTCATCACCTATCGATCCTTCACAATCTGCAAAGTCGCTCACCGAATAAATTTCAAGCATGAAATATAATTGGCAAACTCTGAAAGACCGGAGCTAAGTTTCTGATTGGAAAGTGGAAGATCTAACTAGTGCTGGAACAAGCGATGCTTTCTTCAAAGAAGAATGTTCGATGAATACCAATCACTGGATGTTAGTCTCAGATTACGTAACAATTCTTAAGGCTATACCTGAGATTCTGCACACTTGTTTTCTTAAATATTCCAATAAAAAATTTCAGTCAAAACTAAGCAATTTTTAGGGCTATTACGAGAAGGTTAAAAATTTTAGGAAGTATTAATAGAGAAGGTCCAAATATAGGCTAGGATCTAAAAATGGGCTAGTTAAAGTATTCGGGTAAGGGAAGTACTGCCGCACAGTGGAAATAAAGTAAAAATGTGTCTGAGTAACAAAGAGAAAGGAGTGGAACAGTTGATCGCCTACAGTCAAGTTATTCAGACACAGTGTGGTGATAAGTCTCAATCAACCTATTTCATAACCGTCAAACATTTCACAGATACGTTTTCTTATTTTCTTTAATCAAATTATATTGAATCAAAAGATGATTTGAAAATTGCATGAAAGTACTTATATTCAAATATGTTCAAGCGTAGTTTATTTATTGCATAGAATCACGTGATAATGGCGGGAATCGATCTTAATATTTCTTACCAACTGGTCTAAATACAGGCTACCAAAGAAGGTGTAAATATAGGCTAGCCCATATTTAGACCTTTTTATTTATTTGGAGCAAAAAAAAAAAAATGATTTATGATTTCTTCTTTTCAGAATGCCCATAAATACTCCAAAACATTATTCGAAATGATAAAAGAAAGTTAACAAACTCAACTACCCGAACATGATAGCGACCTAGAAATTTCACAAGGGGAGGAAACTTTGGATCAAATGTATTCAGTGTTTTAAGTGGGCTCGCAGTGATAGACCAAATGCTGAAAAGGACGTCTGTTTGTGACTTTGAAATAGACAATTAACATTTAATTGTTTCAGCATATCTTCATTTTTTAAAAATAAATTCGGGTATTACAGCAAACTTTTATTGGTAGCTCATTTTATTGATTTTCAAACTTTTATTAATTTTCAAAAATCAGATTTCTGTAACTTTTTTTAAAAAAATTAAGCAATTTTCTTTATTTTTTTTCGTTTATTTCAACCTTTTCTTATAAAGTATACTCATTTTCTATAATTAAGAAATGGTAGCCCATTTTTAGACCTTCACCTCTACTGAAAGTTCACAAAAGATTTCACAAAAAATTATGTTAAACATATTGGGAAGGAAAGATTACTGGACAGAAGATTAGAAGACTGCTTTAACTGACTATATCAAGTGAAACGTAACATTATAATTTCATACTTAAGATCGTACGAAATTTAGGGTACTTATCACCAAATCTTGCTTAAGCCTTTAAGAAGATAACAATAAAGAATTGAAAGAGTTCAATCCTTTCAAAAATGTCTATGTAACAATTGAATGTTTTAAAATCTATCGAGAATCCTATTGAAGTTTCTCTTATCTTAGGAAACTCCTTTATCCTAACACTCCAGTGTCACTCAAGATCATTAGGACCTATTTATGGATTTCGATTTTCCAGAATCGATTAGATGCATTAGAATTCTATTGAACGCCAAAAAGAGAAGCAACTCAATTAGATTATTGAAAAGTCAATTTGGAACTCGAAACGTAGAAGAAAGTTATTCATAATTTTGAATTTTCGAAGGAATGGGTAATTAATAGATTTAGCATAATGACTTAAATCTAAACACTGAAGTTACTGGCATAAATAAAAACTAGAAATATAAAATTTTATATAAACTATTCGCTTTCGGATTGTATAATTTTACTAAAATATTAATTTTTTATGCTTCAAAAATTTTCTACCGAATTCAATGCAAAAAATCCCTACGTATAAAGCGCAAAACGCACAATTTTTGATTTTCTTAAAACTTAAAACCGATTAAACAATTTGAAATCTCACTGGGATTGTATAAAATTAGACAAAAGCGCTTTTGACAACCTAAAACAAAACATAATTTTACTGCATCTTCTCATTATTGAAACACTACATTTAACAAAAAATATCGCTGATAACTTTCAATTAATTTAAATGCGGTTAACTGGATTTCTAGAGAATTAAATTGTGTTTCTTTAAAGATATAAATCATCTCATATTCCTCATGAAACAAGAATAATAAGATATTTCTTTCTCGCACCAACAGGTACCTTCATAGACCCTTTTTAAAGTTGAAAATTTTTGCGGCATTTCTTGGAGTATTTCACTATTCAAAATTTATTTTTTGTTTTACGTAATTTTATACATTCTAAGTAAAAAAAATTGTTGATTTATTAATTAAGTGTAAGTAATAGCAATAAGATCTGCCTATCTTCTTTCTATCTATATTATATATGAAGAGCAATAGGGATGTTTGTATGTTCGTTGGCTTCTTCTTTGTCATTATGCACAGGGCAACGCTGAGTCCTTCTGCTAATATTAAGTAAATAGATATTCATAATGATTTTTTTCTTTCACAATCTCTATCCTATAATATGAATCATTTTGTAATCATAGAAGTTATTTGTCATTACCGAGGTGTTATTTTAAATAATAATGAATATAATGATTATAAAATTGAAACTTACACAGAAAAAAGTCATATTTTACTTCGTTATTAAATAAGATATTGCAGTTATTAACGAATATAAAATTTATGAATTCTTGGATGTGAGAGACATTCCTTAGAAATCACTTATAAGAATGGTAGGCAATAATAACGAATTTTAACAAAAAAATTATTGTTTATTTTACTTTGAATTTATAGGGGTACAAATTTATATGCTAACTACAAAATCTTTCTGTCTGATAAAGTGAAATGAGTTGTTTTAATGTACAGTATGAGGAAACAGTAGTGAAACACAGACAGCAGAAGTGGGAACAGTTAATATAATTAAACATCAGTTACCTAGTACAGTAATACCGTAGCTTAGCATTAGTGTACAATATGTTCTAAATGTTCGCCATTACGGCGGAAACACAGTTCACACTTTTCTGCAAATGTCTATCTTGAGACAGAAAAGTTTTCGTGAAGAAACTGCCTGTTCTCCACAGCTGTATGACACCTTTTCCAAGATACAGTCGTGATTCTCGTTTGGCCGACCATTTACTGTCTGTCAGAAATTTTGGAATTTTTGAACATGTACATTGGAATTTTTCGATAACGACAAGAATCACACTGTCACTTGAGGCGTGTTTCCTAAACGTAAGCTGAAACCGTTCCTTTACATAGGCAATGTTTAGTCCATCTTTTCGTCCTAGACCGCATGAACTTCGCCTAAAAATACCTTTTTTGTGCTTAGAAGCATTTTTGCCTTGACTGATTCAAACCCTATGTCAGTTACAACACCGTTTATATTCAAATAGTCCGTGACGTTCTTAGTCCCTAGTTCCTATTATTGTTCCGAGATGTGGAATATTTCACTTTTTGTTTTGCCCAGTACTGCACGATGATTGAAATATTTCTGAAGTTAATGTAAAGATGGCTAAAACATTTTCATTGAATTTATGTAGCACTAAACCAATTCAATATTTGTTCTACTCTAGCTTCTGAATCATTGTTTAAAGAAGCTGTGATGAATCAACTGAGTTTTTTTTACTTATTTATGTATTTATCTTTGTTCAGTTACTAATGTAGTCACGCAAAACTGCAATTGCCTTAACTGATGACATTTTACAATAATAGAGTTGCAGCCAATTAATGCTAATAGGATTTAAATGAACTAAATTTAACTCAAATTTGATAACTGAATGCAAATTCCGTCATCTCTAACGTGATTCCTCAATTGTATCTAGGCCTAATGAACACATTAGCAATCATTAGTCGTATATTGACCACATTCCAAAAATGTCTTGTCTTTCAAAATTAGATTTCAATGTAGTGTAGGACTACTCATAGATCTGATGCACAAGTTAGGCTCTAGTCATGACAATACGTTATTGAAAAGAATTCAGATTTATTCCATGAATTGTTAAAAACATTGAACTAGCCATAACAGCGTTTTTTTATTATCTTGATTTTGTAAATCTCCAGTGCTTAATTCAAAAAGAGAAACTATATTCTGTAACCATATTCCATATTAAAGGAATAACTTAATTCATTGAAATGTATAAAATGTTAAAATGTTAAGATGCTAAAATTAGAAAGTGCTGACTAAAAAGAATAGAGGCCACCTGCTTTAAAGAAATATCGACTACAAACAGTAGTAAAGAAGAATTCAGGTAAAATAAGCCTTAGGCTTATGTTACAAATCATGGCATACTTTAGAATATCCCATAGAGGACAAAGGAGAGACAGAAGAAGAAGGAGACAAACAAAAGAGAGAAAGGAAATACGCATGCCGTCGCCCAGGGCCCCCACAAGGGGGGGGGGTTCAGTTGGTCCCTCAGCACCGGGGCCCGACCGTCAAAGGCCCGGCTGAGATCTACAGTTTATGTTTGTGTTTTTTGTTTTTTTGTTTTTTTCTTGTCGATTTGGAGATTCCGTTTTTCTTTAATCTTAAGGTGACCTCAATTACCTCAAGTACCTCAAGTATACTCCAAGTGCCGCGGTCACTTGGAGTATACTTGAGGTAGCCCTTACATTACAAAAGGCTGCCCACCAAAAGGCTGCTGTAGAAGTATGAAATCGTGTGGTATTTTCGCGATATTTTTGGCTAAGAATTTATGATTTTGTTCATAACATGAGGGGAGGGGGGGGGCAGAAGGCCTGGTATTGCATTTGGTATCTGGGCCCGAAATTTGAGGTGGGGGCCTGCCGCCGCCTTAACCCCAAGGCTGTGCCTGAACGGCGAGAGTCGAGTTTTAGGAATTCTAAGTATAATACAGTAAAACCTCGTTAAGTCGTCACTCAAGGGACCGAACATTTTTGACGACTTAAGCGGAGTGGGCATTTTTGAAAAAAAAACAAAAAAACAAAAAAAAAAAAACACTGAAATACAATATTTTTATGAATTGCTGTAGGATTCGATGAGAAAAACAAGATTTTCAGAAATCAATACATGCAAATGAATGAGTGGAAAATTAAAAAAAAAAAAAAAAAAAAATAACACATTTTATACTTACCACATTTTATTTTCTTTTACTGGCATTAAGATAATCCAACAGTGTTGATTGATGAAGGTGCTGATTACTGGTAACAATTCGAAACACTTTGTAATGAAATGGAACTCCAACTTTCGTGCAGATAGTTAATCGTATCTAAAACCGAAACTTCTAGCTTTTCGTTCCTATTCAAGGCTTTTATCATGTCCTTTACAAGTACTTTCGTTTTTTTGTACTTTCGTTTAAAGTCAAGAATTATCCCTTGATCTAAAGACTGAAGAAGTGCAGTTACATTTGGAGGAAGAAAAACAATTTCGATCGCTTTTAAATTTTCGGGGCTTACTCGCTATGAAATAAAATCACACTCAGTAGCGGTCAAGAAAAACGTCTACTCTTGACAAGAGTCGCAGCGAGAAGTGTGTAATTTCCCAAGTGATTTTCCCACGTGAAAATTCCCCGTAAAGGCTAGGTTTTCTTAAAGTGAAGGAGCGGGGCTGAAAAGATAGCAGGCAAATTTGTGAATAAAGATGCTTTTCGCCATTTTTGAGGGTGACGAGTTATCCGGAGTAGAATTAAATTTGGTGACGAGTAAAAGAGGGTTATTTTACATTATTGTCTGTGAGACCTTGTCGGGACCAAAGGAAAACGACGACTTAAGCGGAGTGACGACATATCCGGGTGACGACTTAACGAGGTTTTACTGTATTTCCAATTCCCAACGCATTATCATGCAATTTAAAAAGCCTGTACTTCTGAAACTAAATACACTTCTTAAACTTTCATTGTTATCTACCTAAAATAATTCTTATTATTGAAATTATTATTAGACGAATTATTTTTATGTATTTACGATTTAAGCTATTGACGAAAATCTATCAATACATTTATAAATATTAAAGTTGATGTTGAATTTTAATCATTTTCCAAATCTAATCTAATCTAATCTAATCTAATCAAAACCTGGCGTAAATGATTATAAATTGCAAGGAAGAAAATGGTGGAAATTGTGTAGAATCTAATTAAAATTTCTTTAAAAATAGAAAGTCTCGTAGAAAATCAAAGATCAACAATTGAATCGACTAGCTCAAAATTGACAAAATTCTTCTTCAAAAAATTTTATTTTTTGTTGAAAAATTAAGCCTAAAGAAATTGTGGGGTCTTTGAAATACTAATTATGAAAATAAAACATTATAAGGTAAAACAAATATATCAAAAATGATTACAAAATATTATGAGAACTTTCTTTTTCTCCAGTTGTACATACACTGGTCTGAAAGTTACGAATCTTTATCAATAAAAACTTTATCTGAAAAGATTCGTACTTTTTTGGTTAGTGTTTGTGTGACATTGAAAAAGATATATAAATTCTTGCTTCTTTCCCGAAAAATCTATTGAAAAATCTAAAATTGAAATATGCAATTCGAAATTGAATCTACTTTAAACGACTGTCATGATTTGTTGAATTAAATGTTAAAAATTTAATTTTATTCCATCATTGGATGGATTAAACTCTTAAAACATCATCTGTTGTGAGACGAAAAGTTGGATTTAAAAATCGTTAACAAGAGAAAACAATTTCACAAAATGAACATTGCGTAAGGTAGAGAGTTAGCTCATTAATAAAGAGGATTAGTTCGAAATTTTATTTAATTCCACATAAATCTTCGTTCATCCCTGAAGGGATATTTGGAAGATTATTCAAGAGGACATGTCGATCCGGGCTTGCAGTATTTCCCATCTTTTTTTTTTAAATGTCGGCTACAAATATTTCCGCCAAAGCAACATAATAAAAAAAAGTTTCTAAAAGAATTTGGAGCCTAATTTCGTAAAATAAGTTTAATTCTTTCAAATTACATCCCGTCATATTATTGTTTTATGATCCTCTGTTTGTAAAGAAAAGATAGACAAAAATATTGATTGAGAAAGCTTTTTTGCTTTCAGAAATGCACAGGAAATGCCTTACTTAAATCATTCATAATGAATCATGTATTTTTATTTTCTTTATAATCTTAATTTGTAAAGCTTTCGCAGTATTATTGTTTTACATTTATTTTCTTACAATTGCTACTTTGAGATCTTTCTCTTTTGAAAGAGATGTTTCACTCAGTTGTTTTTACAAAAGTTGATCTCCAAATCTCAGCAAATCTCCTTTAATATGCAGCAAAACAACGTAATTCACTTCCACTTCACGGATAAACAGGCATAAGATTCCATATAATTTCAGAAATATCACGGATAATTACAAAATTTTTCGGAAATCAATTACATCCCTGTGGAATTCTAATGATCTCCGACAACTGAATGTTACAGTAAAAGGTAGTTTAAAAGCATAACTTCTAAATATAATAATGCCTGGAACATGCATAAATGATTTTATAGAATATACGCGAAACCTACGATTGGGTAATAATTGATTGTTAATGATTTAACAACAGCTTATATTAATCTACAATAATTACAGATAACATATGTAATATATGCATATTAATTATTTCTAAAAATAACCTTGAATTAAATTCGAACACCTACACGGAACTTTTTAATTTGTGAAAGCATCAACTCATTTATTTATTTTTTTTATTTATTATTAAAGTGGTTTCTAGGGAATATGTAATAGGAATGTTAATAAAACTCTACGGAAATTGCAATTCAATTTTTCGAATGGATTAATTGTTCCACTTCCCCATCCTACTCACTGCGATTCTTTAGGGGTTTTCAGTTTAACTATGGCAGTATATTGGGATGCCGTCGCGAAGCTATGCAGTGGACCATTTTCCTTAATGAAATTATGCCGACGGAGAGGAAGGAATTTCGGAGGGCGTCAAATGAACAGATGGGGTGAAGTGAGGGCGCCCAAAACAAGTGCTTCAAATTACTTGGAAGCTTCAAATGACCTCAATGAAACATCACATTGCTTTTATTGGAGTCCTGACAGTACGACAAAATGCGCGCAGAATGATTCTCAGATAACGTCTCCAACTTTACTAGTTTTCTAGTATAATTATTTCTGAAAGAAGTTATGTCTTTAAATTATAAATGGCTCTTAAAGTCTGGAAAAACTTCAACTTTTTATTTCTATTTCGAAATCTGAAATTCAGCTTAGAATACCTAAATTATATACGAGTATGTTTTAGAGATCTCAGTTTAAAACAAAAGCGAATTTTTATTTTTTCTTATTGCGAGATTTGTTACGTGATTAGAGAAAGAAAATCCCAACATATCTTAATAATTGATTATTAACTTTAATCTGATTGACGAAACAACGTGTTAACTTCCAATATATTTATTCTTTACCTGACAGCAAAAGAATTTGTCAATCAAAATAGGAACATTATTGCCTAAGTGCACCAAACTTCAATTAACTTTGATGGCTGCATTGTGGACGTAGCTAAAATTAGAGGGGGGTTATGCTGCAGAAAAATTTTAGCCTTTGCTTTAAAATTGTATTAAAGAAAACAAACATATATAAAAAGAAAATTTATTTATAAACTTGATAAATTTCTTTTTATACATGCTTGTTTCCTTTCACACAATTTTAAAATAAAGTCTAAAATTTTTCTGCAGCAGCACTCCCCACTAATTTTATTTACGTCCACAATGCAGCCGTCAAAGTTAGTTGAAGTTTGGTGCACTTGGGCATATGTGTGGTAAGAATCAGTAATGATATCAATATCTTTATTGAATGAAGTTTAAGAAATTAAGATTGAGTCACACACACACAAAAAAAAAATGTAGATCTTCGCAAAATACAGGATTGTCAAATTTCTCTGTGATCTAGAACTGAAGTGGAAATTTCAGCAAAGAAGAAAAAAAAATCCTTCCTCCAAATATGAAAAGAAAGCAAAAGCTTTTAGGAAATAATGTATGTCTGCATTACCTAGAAAGATTGCTAGGATATTAAATTATTTCTATTCTAATAATTTAATTAGTTATAGTAAAAGGAAAGAAATAAGAAATACAGTTGTCATAAGTGAAGACCAAGGTAGGCGAAAACTCAACAAGTTCAAATAAAGAGAAGTGTAACTTGGACTGAGCCATTTCGTATCAAGGTGCGTTGGTGTGATTCTTATTCGAAGAACTTTGGAAAGAATTAAGTGAAATATTAGAAGATTAATACAAGACTATTTCAATTAATGAAGGAAGCATTTCCCGTCCCAATTATTATTCGTATAATACGAAATAGTGGATATTTAGAAAGCAGTTGACATTGACGCTAATAAGTAACTAAATTACTACGAGTAAATATTATATCCAGAACTCTCTAAGAATTAAATATAAAAGTGTATTTAATTCAACCTGAAGTTTTCTAATATTTATGAATTTGGATTTAGAAGAATTCCTTTTGATATATGGATAACAAGCGTCATTAGTTCCGGAGCAGATGAACTTTTCCGCAAAGCATTATGGGAAGAAGAAATCCGATGTGCGACAATTAAGCGCCATATTTGAAATTCAACGGAAAGTGAAGTGTGCATCGAAACAGATAGGCGGAATCTCAACTAATGGTTGTCAACGCAGCGACTTCGCCAAGGTGAAAAGCCCAGCAGTGTCGAGAAACTGTAAGTAATTAAATATTTTCTTACTTCCATTTTGGAGGGTGCGACGTCGTTACTTCGATGAAGAAGAAATAATTACGGAGCAATGCTGATACCGACAGAGTACATCGGACATTGACAGTTTGTTAGGAAGCGAAATTATTAAAGTACATTTATTCACACAAGGGTATTATTAATATAGAAAAGCCTAAGATTAATTATTATTAAATATCTTTATTGAGATTATAAAGATAGAGTGCATTCATACTAGGGTGAAAGAAACCATTTATTATAGGTAGTGAGAAATCATACAATTGAATTGCATTATTGAATGATTTATGTTAACACACAAGGGAAGAGAAAGCCTGAATATATTCACACAGGTGAAATTGGGAAAAGCCATTCACACTTGATATTGAATCGAAGTGCGTATGATGTGAACTTCGCCTGTGTGTGAACTTTATTACTGTGAATAATATATATATATATATTGTCATTATCAAGAAGCGTGCATATTATTATATTATTAGTATTCAAAGAATTACTTTGAGAACTTGTTTAATGATAAGTATCAAGTTGATACCCATAAAGGATTTATTATTATCTTGAGAGCAGTGATTTCAAGAACTGTTGCAGACTACATCAGAGATAAGTCTATTGTACATATACATACGTCACTTGTATATATACATAGCAAGGAAATATTTTTAAATGAAATGTAAAATAAATCACTTCATGATTTTACATTGGCTTCCCCTAATTTTCTTGTTGCATTTCTGCAACTATGCGTTCTGCACTCATTCGCAGCAAAGATAAATATATAACTGATGGCACCTACCAATTCAATGCGAAGGAGTTGAAGGCAGGGAATTTTGGAAAAGTCAATACGGCCCCCCCCCCCCCCCCAAAAAAAAATAACACCCCAAAATCTTTTACTTTCAGTAAAATATAATAAAATTGGTTATCTAGGATTTTTGAGCTCAAATATTATGATTTTCGGCTAAACCGGTGGAGAGGGTACCAAGCAATCGCAGTGTTCGGAAGGATACGTGGCGGAGCGAATTAGCCTAAGAAACAACTTACATGCTATTGAGTTCCGGAGGAACGAATCGTCGCTCACGATTAGCTGTAGGTTAGCCAAGTTAGGTACCCAAAGCTGCAGGATGTATCTTTAAGGAAATTTCGAAAAAATTTTGGCCCTTTCTAATTTTTTTCCGATTCCGAAAGTAGTTCCAAAGCGGCCATTACCTCGAATGCCGGTACCCTCATCTCCGGTTTCACCTGATTTTCAATCACCCTTTTTTAAAATTAATGAGTTCCAAACAATACGTTGGCCGATAATTCATCTTTTTTTTTTTTTCACTTTGTACAAATGAAAAATTTTGATTTGTGTATTTATTCCAACTTGAAACAAAATATATTAATAAAAACTTGATTTTTGAAAAGAAAACTTATCTAATTTCACTGAAATTGTTATTATCAATACTTTTGAAATTCTCCCGGTAAGATAAACAAAAAAACATCCCCTACTGACCAGGTGACTGTGGTGATGAGAAGGGAAGAAAAAGGGGACAGCGAAGAAACAGACAAATACAGGGAAGAAAGTTGAAACAGCCAAGCCACAACCGGGAATCGAACCCAGGCGTCGGCATGGATATTTCCTTTCTTTCCTGTCTTTATCTGCGTCTTTTCCTCTTCTTCCGCTGTCTATTGCACTGACAAATATTTCAAAATTCAAAATTGTAGGATTTGTACGATAGATCCTCCAAAGATGAAAGTACTCCTGGGGTGTTTCCACGGCCCTACTCAGAGTGAAGGATAATAAGAACTTGGGAGTTAATGAGAATACTCAGAAAAAGAAATAACGCTTTTGTATTTCAAATTAAAAGGATATATTTAATTTTCCAAAAAAATAAACTTTTAGATTATTTTTTTTGCATTGGTAATTCGACATAGATATCAAAGCACTTTATTTCATTTTATTAAATGTTATTGTTATATATTAAAACGTTCATTTCCTGTTTAGATACTTACAAGGATTACAGATCGTAACTTTGTAATAGCTGTAGTATTAACAGTGCTACAATTCCTTGAGAAAGAATGAAAACTGAACATGAATGGCTTTTTGGGAGATCAATAATTTTCGCTTCTGTTCTTTAATATTTATAGTCACTGCTTACTTAATAAGAATTCAAAGCTATATTCATTTTTATTAATAGCATTCTGAACGAACTAAGTCAGATTTTATCCCCTGCCGCTTATTAAACATTAACGTTTCCAATATTTGTTCATTAAATAAAAACCTTCAATGAATAATTAAAATCTCACTGTGCAGAAATTTATCAGAGAAAATGCCAGATGCTGAAGTCTCTTATAATGTTAATATTTTAAAAATCAATTTACAGCGAAGAAGTCTCTCCAAAACATTCTAAATATATATTCAGACTCTCAAATTAGAATTAAAAGATTTTGCCTTGTATCTTACAAAAGTCCCAAGTCAACAGTAAAATTTAAAATAGTTATATAAATTACCCTTAGTATTGAAATATTTATCACTATATTTATTAGCTATTTACGAAAAGTAATTATTGATAGATAATTACATTATTTGATAAGAGGTTTAGGAAACTTCTAGAATCTAAATAAGATCACATGCACTTGATTTGATTTATTACTTAGAAAGGGCACATCATAACTAAATCTTCATCATTCGTATTCTGATTCGCTTTAGTTCAAATTTTCATGAGTGCATTAAACTTAACCTCCGAGATTTCTAGAGTGCTAAAGCAACATCTGAAGTTTTGAAGAGCCATCCTAATAGGCACTTATGCCATTAAGTCATCGTAAACTTCGTGTTCATCAATATTCATTTTGTTTACTTTTTATCTTTTAAAATGCTGTTTGGTTCATACATCTAATCTTTCTGGAAAACCTCATAATTTATTAAAGTTACGATGTTGCTACGGTTGCTTAATATGAAAACATGTTCTTCATAAACATTGGATATTGAGACTAAAAATTTAATGGAAATAGAAAAAAAGAAATTATTGAATGCAAAAAAAAAAAAAAATAATAAGAAAGCCTTTCCATTGTTTTAAGTGAGTTAGACAATAGCATTAATATTATTAACTTTTTGGAAAATGATACGATATTTATTAGTAATATATTTTTACGTAGCAAGCTTAATACCTGGAAATATTACAAATTGGTCTAAGAGTTGTAAATCTCTTTCAGTAGGCATCGTTAGAGAAAAAGAATTAGAAGAAACATTTAAAACCCAAATAAATAGAATCCGTCAGTTCATTTTTCCGGATTCCGCAATTAATGTAATTCCAAATTTATTTCTTGGAAATTTAGGCTCTATATTGAAGGCTCACTATTAATTTTATGGTAACGTGATGATTGCTTGGAAATTGAAACTGCTTCTCTTCGACAGCTAAACATTGTAGTTGGGTAACATTCATTTACAGTTTTTTGACGAATCTGATTTTTGAATAATGAACTGTCTTTTATTTTTGTAACAAATGGAAACATAAATAAAATAAATCTTTATACTTTTTTCTGTATTAAGAATGCAGAATGCGGATGCACAAAATTAAAGTATAAAAAAGTACAGTTTTTTTATTAAATTTTAATTTTGTGTGTCGGCGTTCTTCCCTCTTAATATAATTGTTGCACAACATAAATCCTATGATACCAATTTTTATTTTTTTCTGTATTGATCGCTAAAAATTTATTTTCTGCATTTCTCTTATTTTTCTATATTTCTATTATTTATCTAACATACAAAGAACAGGAAAATAAATCATAAGACTTCATCAATTCATGAGGCTTCTGGATCACATCCATAGGAAAGTGTAGCTTATAAAAAGAAGTGAACTTATGTATGTGGATATTCGTTATGTTTAAGTGACTATTTGTTTGCCAAATTTCAAGAAGATCCAACTTCTAGATAAATCTTCTTGAAATTTGGTAAACATATTTATTCAGAGATAATTTGAAAATTTCCATCTTGGATCTTTTGCAAGAAATCAGTAAGATTATAAGAATCAGTATGCATAATCTTATAAGCATTCGAATAGAAACAGATGATGTACAAATGATTGTTAATATGTATTAATCCATTTGATAATTTGCTCATTTATGTATGTTTTGATACGATTAATTAATTGAATTCAGACAATTTAAATAATAGGATTTAATTTTTTTTTAGAATAACTTGTAGTCTACTCTTCTATTCCTTGCAGGATTTTAATGAAAGTTAGCCTTTAAGGTTTTTTTAGTAAAATTCAAGATATACGATGTATTACTGAACTATATTATTCTTAGTAAGTTTGATTACAAAGTATTTTTAGTAAAGTTGAAGCTGTCTAAAAAGTTTAGATTAGTTTAAAATCACTAACTACTTAACCATCGCAGAAGATCAGTTGACTAAGATGATTAGATTTTTTGGATGTTTGCCCAAATTATGTTCGCGAAGATCTCATTTTCACTTTCATTTTCTTCAGACCCTATTTTGGGACCAGAGGAACTGGAAGATGTTCATAACTTGTACAAATTTTAAGACTGATGAATGATTTAGATTAATGTAACAGTTTTTGGTTCAGAAGTAAATTCAGGTGATCTCATGATTAAAAAGAGAAAAAGAATTTTATATCATGATAATTGCAAAAAGTAATCTCATATCCTTCAGTCATTTACAATAATTTGTGTTTTGTTTGAATGACCAAAGCAAAAACAAGCCAAACTATTTAAAAACGATTGATATAATTCATTTCCAAATTTTATCTATGTAAATATTTATTTATATTTAGTTATCTAAATACTTTATTAGTTTTATTACTCTATTAGCTATTGTGATAATAAATAGATCGCTACACAATGTACAGTTCTAATTGAAAACACTACTTCATTTGTATCAAATATGCTTAGATTTGAATTCACAAACAAATACATAAAAATAATCTGATTTTGACCAGTAGCCAAAGAGAATTTAGAATGTTACATAGGTAACAGAGATATTCGTTTGTTAGAAACAATACTGCTTGTTTACATCATCGTTTCGCTTTATTCAAATATTACTTCCTCGATTTTATTTCATATTTTTTTTCTTTTTGATCATCTTTGGTTAAATACTGTCTATTGATTCCTAGTAATTATTTCAATTCGGTAGAAATTCTTATTCAATCAGTTCTACTCTATCCATTCATCAGGACATCTT
This sequence comes from Thereuonema tuberculata, assembly GCA_023159025.1. Taxonomy (NCBI): domain Eukaryota; kingdom Metazoa; phylum Arthropoda; class Chilopoda; order Scutigeromorpha; family Scutigeridae; genus Thereuonema; species Thereuonema tuberculata. Next base: position 45,596,270 of record JAFIDM010002131.1, on the reverse strand, counting down.
AAATTTCAAACATTTTTAGATTATTTGAAAACTCAAAAACTAAAGGCCGATTTCACTCAGATAGTTGGAAACAAATCCCTATAATCTATTGTATTGCGTTCCGCAAGTCGGTCACTCAATTCCAGAAATTGCACTTTTTTTTTAAACTAATGTAGCTCATAAAAATGAGTAGTTTGTTAACAATGAGCCCTTGTTTGTTAACAAGAAGAAATTTGACGAAAGCAAAAACATCAAAAAATACACATTTTCCTCAAGGTTGAGATAGTTTGAGTTACTTCGGAAGCGACCCGAAGAAAAATATCCTTATATCCCTTTAATCATTTAACTATTCTTTGTGATATTGTCAAGCTTTGGCTTAATAAATCTTCCATTTTCCTAAAGTTTATCTTGATATTTAAAAACAGAAAATCGTATCAAACACTTTTCCAATATTCACCATTGCTCTGTCAGTCGTCTACATTAACATTTGTTTCTATGTTTCTTTGCTCTCCGAAGTTTTGTAATGATGCCTACTCTGGTTTTGAAACTTGCTCAACAATTTATTGTAATCGAAATATTTCATAAACAGCTTAGCGTTTATAGCGATCACATTGTAACGAGACTTTGTAGTGGCAACGTTATTGAATCGGTTTTATCTTTGAACTCCTCCCCTTTACCGTTTCATTCTAATGAATTCCTGTCGGATGAGTTATTAACGATTCATGTCCTGGGACCCATTTGCAATCGCGAATTTGCGATAGTTCTTGAAAAGTAATTTCAGTTACATTCTGCTTAAATTCCTGAATTAGCGGAACCAACTAACATTTGGTAATTTACAAGCTAGAAATATTTGCTTATTATCCTCAGGGTGGATATTGAAGAGGATCACACTTATACTATCAGGCCGAAGATTAAAGAAAATTAAGAGTTTTAATTATAACATTTTAAAAGTTGATTTACATTATCAAAAAATTCCAAGTTAATGTTCAGTGTATATTCTTAGTCTTAGTGCTATTGTCGCGATCACTTTGGTAAAATCAGAAAGAGAAGCTGAAAAGAACTTCGGGCGCTCTTAAATGTACAGAATAAGGATTCTTTTCTTTTTAATGTTTTCTCGTTAAAATATTTTTAATTTTATTATTATTAATAAGGGTCTTACACACACTGCTGTCTTTGTCATTATGTGACCTTCATTTTTTTTTTTTTTTGAGATTCTTCAGCTCTTATCAAAAACCACTGCATGAAAATCGATATTTCTGCAAAATGCAAGATACGAGGTCTTTTTTTCCCTGGAATTTTAATGAAAATAGTAATTTATTAAAATTAAAAAAAAAAAAAAAATCATGCTTTATTTAGTTACATGTATGTTAGAGTGTTTACATTACAAATAACATCAAAAATACATCTTTCTTTATGCAATTTCTGCTAAATCGAAATTTAAATCGTAATTTTTAGAATGTGAAATATGTGATAAAGCGTTTATAGAAAGTTACTGAATGACTGTGTTGATAATGATGTATTATTGTAAAATGCCATCTGCTATTAACTCATTTCGTAATAGCTATTTCTTATTTATTAGCTTTTCGTATTTTCTTTTTATTTTTTTATAAGATGATTTTTTTTATTACGTAAGTTGTATTTTTTTTATTTCGGAAATACGTTGAAAGTTGTCCAACCATAATTATAGGCCGGGATCTGTAATAACAGACTCAGAATATTTATAAATTAAGTAAAAAAGTAAAGACTATGTTATAAATTTTAAATAATCAAGTCTTATGTTTTGTTCTTATATATAAGAACAAAACATAAGACTTGATTATTTAAAATTTATAACATAGTCTTTACTTTTTTACTTGTATTCAAAATTTATAGTACAAGTAAAAAAAAAATAAAGTAAACATAATAATGTAGTTATTAGATAAAAATTATTAAACTGTGTGAATAATCCTTAAAGTTCAGATACAGTCATTTTTCTAATGTATTAAATTCAGTTTTTGAAAAATTAAAAGTATTTTTAAGACTATGAATACTATTTAAAAATACTGTGATATGTTTCCCACAAAAAAATAAAATGTAATTCTATTTCTGTATTAGTTGTAAAGGCGTGTAAAATTTACTTTTATATTCTTTAGTAAAATAAAGTGTTAAGTGATAGAAAACAAACAATAGTTTTAAACAATAGGATATAAATTTTAAACTCACAATTTTAATAATAGTAAAATCATGATTAATCAAGCATATCAATTATCCTACGATTCATAACTATAATTCTTACCATCATAATTAGAAAGAATTGTTTTATGTATCAAGTATTGATGTCATTAGGTGCCGGATTCTAATAAATAATTAAAAACTGCTTCCCCAATAATACAAGTAGTATTTTTAAATGGACATGCTTAAGCCATCTTAAACCTTCAAGTAATCAGATGTAAGTAAATTCAACTCGTTTTCATTGGTGTCAGTCTACTTTCTCTCTCTGTTTCGAAATCATTCTTCAACATTTAAATAGTCAAAATTAGATATCGTTCGACAATTTAATTTCGAATGAAAGTGCATCAAAATTAAAAATCTTTGATAAATAGTTAGGTTAGGAATTCCACTGGGATCTATTCAGATGCTCGAGGTAAAGCTCCAACGTTCTAGTGACCCGGGACTGAGATGAGATCGGTGGTTAGCCCAACGCTTGCACGCCTGTATCCCCGGGAAAGAATCCTGGTACCCATTCTACATAGGGCTGGTTTGACCCTAGGACCTGTTTGGCGGAGAACGGAGAGTGGAAAAATCCCTGCAACCGAGGCTGGGGATCGAACTTCCAACCCTCAGTCAAGTGCCTTTGATAAAGAATGTACTGGAAATAATGTGGTAGAGCTCAAGACCAACTTACTATCTATGAATCTGGTTCGAATCCAGCGTTAGTATGAATGCTCTTTTCCTATTTTCTTCTCGTTCTCTTTCTCTCCATTCCTGATAACTTTATTTTTTATATATATTTGCTCATCGTTACGTTCATGTAACGATGATGAAATTAGGGAATTTCATTTTCGATAATTTATTAGTTTTATCTATTCGTTTGTAAATTAGCTTAAATAATTTACAATATAAGAAGCAGACGTATTTCAAGTTTTTATTGTTATAATTCTTTCTAGAAAATAATCAAGAAAAACGTATTTAAAACCTAAACTATTGTGTAGAAACCTAAAATGATTCTTTTAAGATCTAAAAAGAAACAACAAACAAACGATATCCTGAATGCCAAATGTTAAATAATATTTACTTAACTGAACCTGCATTCCATGATTTATCCCTTTTTTATGATCTCTTTTTCTATTTTTAAATGAACAGAAATACTGCTACAACACTCTTAAATTCTGCATTTTCTTTATTGCAGAAGGAATTACAGACCTAAAAGCATTGAAGAATTATTTAGAAGCCAAGCCATTAGTAAAATACCAAACTCAGTTTAAGGAGAAAAGAAAGATGTCTCGAGGCATTACGACGAAATGCAAATACAAATACGACGAAATTATTTATAAACATATAAATATAATGTATTTACAAATATTTATTTATTTAAAGTAAAAATAATGATCCTTACGACTTCTCAAACTACATTATTCAACTTCTTGAGGAGAGAGGAAATACTTTTCTCCTACCTCTTTATAAGAATTTACATTAATAAATTTCAAAATAACAATTAAAGATGATAACTGGTCTTAACAAATTACTAGTAATGTTTATTCAACTTCATTATTAATTTAAACAGCTAGTGGCAATTTTCGCAATAACCATTAAGCCTTTATTATTATATTACAAAACTAGTAACCGTTAAGTCGATACCTAAATAAATTTTTGTTTGTTTACCGAATAGATATGAAACAATCATCCTATTAATAGGCAAAAGTTGCACGATCTTTGTAAATTTGTATATTTGTAAATTTGTAGTTTTGTAACTTTGTAATTTGAAATGACCAATCACAGTGCAGCGTTGGAACACGTCAGGCATGACGTCACGCCATGGGGAGTTCTGATTCTCCTCTTCTCCACATCCTATCACATCAAACCTTTTTCAATTGTTCTAATTGTTGCAGAAAAATATTTGTGTAGTTACCAATTTCGCCGTCAGATTTTTATGTGGCGCTATTTCATAGATTACATCCTTTTTCACTTCTTTGGTGGTGGTTAACCCGATTCCAAGGTAGCCTACATTTTCCACAGAGTAGTAGAGAGTATCTAAGTTAAACTTGGTTCCGATCAGTCAAAAGGTGTAAAATTGTATAGAGAACATATGAACTTTGACTTTTGTATATATATATATATATATATATATATATATATACACACAATATAAATAGATGAAAGAGCATTTTTATAGAATTATGTATTATTAATACGTTTCCTTGTGCATGTAAAGATAAAAGCTTAAACGTTAATGATTATATTGCTTTCAAGAGAGCTTTGACTAATAAAAAAACAGAGATTAAGTATCTATTTATGAATTGTGGTAATTTAATAATAAAGATTTGTGCTGTTATTGTTATTGTAAAAATTACAAATAGCTTTGTAAAGTACTAATGAAGTTAGGTGGTTGATTATACATACTAGTAGTTCATTATCATCTGTTACGATCTTTAATTGTTATTTCAAAATTTGCTAACGTTTTGTTATTTTTTTGTTAACTTTTTCTTATTTCTTTTCTCATTTCTTATAGCATTTTCTCTTCTCTTTGTCAAACTTTTTCAGGCATCCAATCAGCCGAATGAAATATAGCAGTAAAGGTTGTATAATATATTTATGAATATTTTGATCTTTTTAAATGTAGGGCATACTTCGCCAAAACAAAAAGCATATTTTCTTTATATTATGGGATTTTTTATGTATAGAGCATTAAAATTCTACAGAACGACGAAGTAGGTTTTCTATCGTTTTGACTGGAAATTTCAATTTTTTATTTTTTTTAGATTATCGTGAAGGTCAAATTTTGAATAGTTTAGTTTGTACTTCTAAATATTTTGAGTCATAAGTGCATTGATGAAACTAAAATTTTAGGGCACAAAAATATAGGATAAAAATATATATAGATATATATTGAATTTTTGGTCATAAAAATTACTTTTTTTAAGTTGCACACAACGATAGACAAGATTCTGCATAACAGAAAGTCTCTCTCACACACACACACACACACACACACACACACACAAACATACCTATACAGACATCACCAGAAAAAAAGAGCCTATCTTAGTTGTAGGAAGTAAATAAATTTTTTTTCAATTAAAACCAGGACTTTTTGCAAGATTAACGCCCTATTTTATATGGAAGCTTTCGTCTAAAGTGATTGGGTACATTACAGAAATAATATTTTCTATTTGCATGTCGCTTGTTTAATTACTTTCATATTAAGATTTATTTTTTTAAATAAAGTAATGGGAAACAGATTCAAGTACTTGCAACAATAGAAATTGTTATTACACTGAAATGAACCATAATATTTTGAAGGGTTTAAACTGTCACTGACAGGATATCTGAGTTTGCCAAAGGTTTATCCTGTTAATTAGTTTTAAGATTAGTAACCCATACTGATATGAAGTCATACTGTGCAATGACTCCAATGGACCGAAACGAATGACCACACTGGTTGTGAACCTCCGGAAATTCGCAGTGCACAACAGCTTCCGAGGATCTACTGGCAACTATTGTCTGATTGCACGCCGTTGCCTTGGCCGAACAATGATGGCCAGTTAATAGTTGAAGACTGTTGACTAGTTTAGTTCGACACGTTTATTGAGTTGTGGCTACGAATAACTGGAACGCCTAAACGTTGGACAATAAGGTTCCATGGTCCATTTAAACATTGTGGAGATAGCAATGGCACCGAACTGTCTTTTCCGATGCGCTGTAATTATATCTGCACCAAAACGATGGGCAATAAATTGTTAATTACAGAGGAAGGCGTTACGAAGAGAATTCGCAAACGACATATTGTCCCAACGACGGTCGTTACTATACAATTGCCAATGAAAGGGTACTATAATGATTGAAGTATAACGTTTATATAGATTTTGACCTGAAAAGTCAGCGTTACTTGGCTATAGAGTTCTCTGTGTTAGAAGTTCTGTCTTATTTTCACAGGATTAAATATCGTTAAAGTACAGTTAAGAGTTTTGCTAAAAGTAAATATTTAACTTTAGATAGTAAGTCAGAGTAATGGCTTACATAACAGTAAATTTTAGAAAAGTTCACTTTCTATGTTATTATTTGCTATGCAGTAAAATCTGAATGAGAAACATATAGAAACTTTTTTATTAATCTTTTCTGGATTGCATATTTCTTAAACTTACAAACACAACCAAAAATGGCTAACAAATTTCATTTCGTAACAAATTTTTCGATTGAAACACGAAAAATATTTTCTTTATGCGCTTGAATAATAAAACAACTATATGTTTAAACTGGCATGTCTTTTCAAGTACCATAAAAAAGTGTTTACTTTAGTTGATGTTTGAATGTCCTATTTAACATTTTCATTTCAATTCGACAATCTAAAACTATCTTTAAAATTTTATCCCCTGAGGTTAAATTCTGAGTTCTGAAGAATATAATGAATTCCACATAAAACTACACTCCAAAATCAATTGAGAAAGACTACAGTATCCACATAAGTTAGAAATTTTACACTAAAGTTAAATGTTAATTATTTGAAAATTTCCCTTTAAAGATGTAAAAAGGACTCGGAAATACTTAGCATTAGAGAAACATTCGAATTTGAATATTTCAAGATGCATTGTTCAAATATTCAAGTTACGTTGTTCAAAAAAAATTAAATAAAAATATTCTTAATATTTGCTATTTTTTCATGTATTGATTATTCAGGTTTGAGGTATGATTGAAAATGGCTTACGGTAAATGGTTGGTATTTACGTCATTAAAATTGAAATCATTATGTTTGTTTTCTTTTAGTATTGTTTTAGTTATATATATACTCACATATTATTTTTGAGTGTAATTAATTTCTAATTTCTATTGCATTATAGAAGAGATAACATTATTATTCTATATTTTGTTTTGTTATTTTTTTATCTTGATTTATTCAACTATTTTATTGTTAATTTAATTTAATATGATGTTGTATTAATGTTATGTAATTATATGTAACTTCAGTATCTTCACACAGAATCCCGAAGTAGAACCTAGCAGGATTGTAATTTCTTGGTATTTTAAATAAAAATAAAAAACAAACAAACAAACAAACAACACAAAACAACAGCAGTTCTTAAAAAATGAAATCTTAATCAAATTCGAGAACCTCCTGATTCCTGAGCATTCGATGCAGAGGCAACCTCGGAACTTTTCATTAAAGTTTTCAAATCAAAGCAAGCTTCATTATTTTTTTATTTCTAAGATGAAAGAAGATGATTTTTTTTTCTTTATCTGGTTAAGTTGGTTCAAGTTGAAAACCTATCAGTTGAAAACCTATCTATTTTTTTCTTAAATTATAAGCTATTTTCTGATTTACACTGCACTGCACAAATATGCATACGAACTAACAATATCTTTTTTTACAAACTATGTAATTTGACAAAAGCTATTTTAAATTTGTTTTCTTTTCATCCAGCATTTCCTGTACTTTTATTTCCTTTGATTAATTCTATCAATTGAAGTACTTTGTGATCATCTAGAATTCAGAATACTACATTTCATTTTGGTTAGTTTTAGGTTTCTGAAAGACGCCTTATATCCCCGGTTTGTTTGTCTGTCTGTGGACATATATCCCACAACGTTCCGCAACGGCTTCTGTTAGCTCACTTGATTAGAGCGTCGTGCTAATAACGCGAAGGTCGTGGGTTCGATCCCCTCATGGGCAATTCTTATTCTTCCATTTTAAATCTTTTCACAGTTTCTCAACTTATGACATTATGAGATATTGGTTATGTAATCCTTTAGAATTGGGATTTTGATAACTACTTTATTTAGTTTAAAAATTTGTATCACGTTGTTTAAAGTAGATACTTAGAAAGCAACTGTTTTAGGATTTCTTGAATGTTGTAGGTGGCCTGTTAGCTCGTTTGATTAGAGCGTAGTGCTAATAACGCGAAGGTCGTGGGTTCGATCCCCTCATGGGCAATTCTTATTCTTCGTTTTTTTCTCCCCATTTTAAATCTTTTCAGTTTCTCAACTTAAGTTGTTTTTTTTTTAATTCTTATTAGGAATTCAGTGTGTTAACAAGGTTTGAGTTAAGAATGTCGATTATTCCATATAATAAGGGTGGGTAAGATAGCATGGGGTCGCAAAGAGACTCGCGCGCGCATTTTCTAGACCAACCCGGCGCAATTCATTCCAAAGCAAAGGTGACTCAGAAGCCGTTGCGAAGCACTGTGATTGGTTTACTAATCGCTATCCTACCTTGTTTGTAATGATTTTTGTTCAGTTTCATCAACTTTATCTTGCTTTTCTATCTACAGGAACTTTAAAAAGAAAATAGTAATTTTTTTTGTTTGTTTCTAATACAGTCGTTTAGAAGCAGTGATAAAATGTTAGATTTTAAACATTTTAAACTTTTTTACAGGGTACTTTATTTTCACACCATGATTTTAAACTGTAAATTAAATTGTAATCCTCACGTTTTCATCTATAATCACTCAAAGAGACTCAATTTACCTTTTGGAAAACTAAAAAAGCTTTTGAATTAAAGTGTCATATCTCATGTGGCAGCTTATTATTCTTAACATTAATTGGATTGGAAAATGTTCTCTTTAGGTATAAGAATTCGAATGTTGAGTCTACGATAAAATTCGATTTTATAGTCCCATTGTATCTTTTACAAAATCAAGAATTGTTAGTCTTTGTAAAATTTCAATAAACCCCAACAAATGTAAGAAAATTTAGTTTCAATGCAATTGATTCTCGAAATTTGCTGTTATGTATAGTCACCAGCTGTTCAATGTCCTCAAATGTTTCCTCGGTTGTTTTTTTATCTTTCTTTTGACATCATTAATATATTGTTAAGTATACAATTTTTTTAAGAATTATTAATGAAGAGAGCTACAATTGTGAAAAAAAATTTCTTTTTGTTCTTTTAAATCAAAAGACAGAAAAGAAAACAAAAAACAATCCATGCACAGATAAACGATCGCCTTCTGAGCTATCATGGTAGGGAATCTGGAACAGTTGTTTCATCATTATTGACTACGATGATCACTCAGATGGCAGTGCATGGATTGTTCTTTCATTTCTGTCAACTTATTATCTGCACGTTAAAACTTTTGCTCATTTTATGAATAAAACTTTTGGTTTTATTTTGTTTTTAATTTTTTTAAGCTTGGCTGTTTAGTAGAACAAACAATTTTTCTGTGCGAGAGATCCCAGTAACTTATTTCTTGTTGTTGTTGATTATGAGGTCACTTTTGGGAGTGGAAGTGATGTCCATAACCTTTTGCATCGTCTGAGCAAATATAATCGAGTATAATCGAGACTAAATCTGGCTGATGATTCCTAACAAGGATGAAACGGCTGTTTCAGAGTCCCTACAATGATAGCTCAGCTGGAAATTGTTTATTATGTGTATGGATTGTTTTTTTTCTTTTACGTAACTTATTAACTGCAGTAATAACTTTTGCTCACTACACGTTTCCTTACTTTTGCTCACTAAAGATGTGTTTTTTTATTAAGTTGACAGATGAAATGGATCGAATAAAATTCTGAGCCAACTGATAAGAAAAGAGCTTCAAAATAAAATTTATTGATAATCTATAACATTAGGATATTTCGACATTGTAATGATTGACAGACGGATAATATCAAACATTCGATATTTGTTCGCTATCACTTAAGCTTAAAATGGTTCAATAGAAAATTTTTGGTACTGTTATTTTTCTTCTTTGTCCCTTAAAAATTCAAAAGCTTATGTTACATTGATTATTATGTAATAAGCAGCACAAAAGTTGCTTATTTTTGTTACTGAATGCAGCAAAGATTAAAAAAAAGCAAGCTAATTTTTTTTCACTGATGTGGAATTCAATATTGTATTAACATTAAAATCAGAAAGATTTAGCATATAGTGTGGTTTGGGAGTTCGCGTACCTCTTTTACGTAGTAAGAAATGTAAATATTTAGTAGTATTTTTTTTTGGTGAGCATGTTAATGGCGCCTTATATACACAGATTACTGACATGTTTTAATCCCACAGCTTGAAGACGCGGATATCATGGAACGCGTATGGATACAGCAGGACGGGACATCTGCTCACTTCGCTCTTACTGTATGCGGGTTTCTTTATAAACATTTTTTGAACGCTGGATTGGTTGCGATACTCCAGCATCGCCAGCTCCATTGAAATGGCACCCCGAAGTCCTGACCGCACGATGCCTGACAACTCATTGTGGGGAATGTGGGGAAACATCAAGGCCTTCGTATCTGAACGTCGTTATGCTACAAATGAACAATACACAATGCAGTTGAGGACACATTTCGAACGATCACACCGGAAATGCTCCAAAAAATGTCAAGTAAGACTTGGTAGAGTAGAAGTTATGTGTACAGCATGATGGCGAACACCCAGACGCGTTGGACATTGAAATGTGTAAGTATTTTCTTAAAATATGACTACCATTAAAGAGGTACAGGAACTTCCTGGCCACACTGTACATGCCTCCTTTGGCTGAGAAGGACCACGTTGCCAGCTTTATTAAATATATAAACTGTATTAAAAATGTGTGAATTGAATGAAGAGATTAAAAAAAGCACAGACACACAAATACTTTAAAAAACAAAAACACATTAAAACTTAATGAAACGACGAGGTTACGAACCGGACATGCCGGACATTTACTTTACAAGAATGGTTTTTTTTTTGGTTTTTAAAGTATTTGTGTGTCTGGCCATTTTTTAATCTCATGAAATAAAAATAATTAACATTAATAAATACAGTTAATAAGAATCAAAATGTTATTGGACTAATAAGTATGCAATAATGTTTTTACACCAATAAAACGATCAATTACATCAGATATCACTTTATTAACAATTTATTAAGTAAAGAATCAAACATCTTCTACCTACAATTGTTCTTAAATAACTAATTGCACCAAGCAGAAAATATATTACAGTAATCAATAGATTATTTTTACAATCAAGTGTTTCAAATTTGCCAGAAATGAATGTTTCACTCTTTAATTACGTTGTATACGAAATTAACTGGATTTAACTTGATAAAACAGCTGGAAGATTTCCGGCAACCACTCCTCAATGCTATCTAGAATCTAAACTCGACGACCTTAGGTTATCTGCATTAGCCATAACTACAACGCTGTAAGTGGGGCTAAAATGTGATTCACTGAGACCAAGACTTTAATGCTTTTCTATTAAGGATGTTAATTAATTCTTGATATAATCTCACGCTTTAGTGAACCTAACTTTCTTGTTTGGAAGAGAAAGAGATGCTTGAATGGCTCTCTTTTACGGAGAGACAAAACTACTTTTGGCGATGGTTCAGGGACCCTTTTGCCAAACGGTTAATAAGGGGCAGGGCCTTTTGTCTCCTAAGGAACAGCATCCATTCAAGATCTTTCTTTGCTTCAGTTAATTCTCAAACTCTTTCAAAATCTTTTTAATTAAGATGTGGTAATCATCTAACCAAAATAAATTAATCATAAAACTTGTTTCTTGGAAGCAAATTGCATTCTCTCGTTTTCATGTAGTAATAATAATACGTTCAATAATAAGTAATAAAGAAATATATAAAGATGCAATGTCTTTATTAAGTTTTCAGCATAAAAAAAATATCTCACTTTATTTCATGCATTTTTTTTTTCAAGTAAATAAATATTAATGGTGCTTTATTAACTCTGTAGGAACGATCACAATGAATTTAATACTTAAATTTCGAAAGTACTTTAGAAGCCGTAAACAAAGTCTTAATTTTCAACTAAATTTCAATTAACCTACTGGCGAAATCTTACTATTCCATTTCTTCTTTACTAGTCTAGTTGTAAGAGCACTACTCTAAAAGGACTAGAAGATTCATTAAAATTTAATACATTGATAATTAAGGGTCTCCACCTCTCATTCCTTCAGAAAGTATTCCGTAATTCTTAGCCAATACATTACTGAAAATTTATAACGATTCTTATTTCTATTTCAATTTAAAGTATGAACCAGATTATTATTAATTTTTATTTTGTATTTCTTTGGGGAGTGGTGCCCCTCTTGGGAGCAAGAGCCGGGATAGCTAAAGTATCGCACCTCCTGAGCATGTTATCGGTGGAGTTTGGCTGGCTGATGAGCACATAACAAGTGCGAAACGGTCCGTCCCAGTCTCTTCACGATGACCGCTCGGGGTGCGAATCCTTTGCGTAAATTGTGCGTGTCAATTGTTTTCCTAGATATGAACCAGATTACTTTGTTTCAGTTCCTCCACCCAAGTTAAAAAAGTGACCCTCCCCCTTTCCCATCTCTATCGCCACTATGCGCTAGATATAAACAAAACAAATTCTGTAAGTTTAAACTATCTGATTTATTTGTAATTAGATGCTTTTTCGGTTTTTGTGTTTTAAATGCCTTATCTAAATGGAATTTTGTGATCAAGGTTTTGAATCTGTACAAGTTTTAATAAATTTTCTTGTTGTTATTTGTTTTTGTATCGGGAAAACAATGAGATTCGTAGTGGTCTTTAGCCTTACGAAGCTGTTCATGAACTACGACAATGAACTTTTTGTAAGGACTAAACAGCCGTCTCAAATTCAAGACGAAAGATATGATTGGGAACATGAAAGTAGCAACAAAGAATGGATTATAATTACTAGAAACTACTTTATCACAAATAACTGTTTTTAAAAGCTGTCAAATATATGGAGGGACATATCAAAGATCTAGGAGTATACATTAATTGTTTTCTATAAAGAGTTTTTGGATGTCGAAGGTCCTAATGAACAGGAATTCAATAATCGATTGAAAAGTTTATTTTTTGAATTGCAATAGATACACACAGTTGTTTCAAATAATACATAAATGTTAGTGGAACCCAGAGAAGAGATGATTATTAAAAATAGTTCACCTATTAAATTTTTATCATTTCACATTTTGAAATGAGTTTCTTAATCAGAAAATGATCATCTTCTCTGCTGTATATTCTTTACTTTAATTACTTACGTTAATTTTTAATTGGAAACATTTAGTGAAAGTTGATGGGCGGAATTTGCCAGTGTTGCTAAATTTTAAATTAGCAAAGTCTCGTCTTACAATTGACTTCGCTAAATTATTTAAATTTTACTTCTGAGGATTTTGAGAAAGGCATTTGTGTAATTGCTTCTTTAGAGTTTAATAAAGTCAATTCATAAACTTAATAATTTCTTGTTTTGACAGGAAAAATGAGATTTCCCTCAATTTTTTTGCTAAAATAAACTGGATTCCATACAAGAATATGTCTATCATCTATTAATTCTAAGTAAAAAAAGATTCTGAGGATTTTTTATAATTGAATGTCTCTTAGTTTCCAAATAATTTCATAAAACAAGATCACTTTAAATGAATCTCGTTATTTCAAATTATGACAATTATGATAGTTCTTGAAGATAAATGCTTTAGCTTTAAGATTAATTATAATCAGTTCTATCTCTATAAATTATTAAACTAATTTATGTCTCAGGGCATAATCATGAAATCAATCATATTTCTGATTAGAATTTAAATATGTTTAACTTCACACAATTTCTAAATAAAAGTTTCTAAGTAAATTTCTAAATTTCTGAAATTTCAAATTTTAAATGAAATAAGATATTTTGAAGGAAAGTCATTGAGTTCCAATTATAATTTGTAGCTCTTCTGATTGTGTGATAAACAATCATTCTTAAGAGTCGTCTTTTTTGAGTTTTGGGAGCTTAGTTATTCAGATGTGTCTTATATTTCTGTATGTATTTTAATACATACATTCCTTCCTTTTATCGATTTTGGCCAACTAGGGACCACGTGACTAGCTCAACCTGACAACGTCAGGGCGAGGCTAGTGAAATTCAAGAAAGGGGGGACGAGAATTATATCCCGTCCAGGATAACCCTGAGAGAGTAAGTCCCAGGTGGGAAACGGACGAAACACAGAAGAAGAAAGAAACAGCCATGCCACCACCGGGATTCGAACCCGGGTGCTGCCGCATCGGCCACAACGGCAGCCCGCCGGCTAAACCGCACGACCACGCCAGCACGGCAATACATACATTATTTTAATAACATTAATATTAAAGAAATTAAGAAACCTTTTTTTTACTCGTTGAAAGAAGGTGTTTTCTTAATGCACAACTGATGAATAAAAACAGAAACTCATTTTATTTTTGGAAGCTAAGCTATTCTTTCTAGCGTTTGAAGTTCAATATAGACTGTTTCGATATATATATAGTTATCAGTAGGTTTTCTTTTCAATTTTTATATGCCTATTTTTGCTGATATGTATTATAATTATGTATTATAATTGGTTTCAATTTGCTAGACCCTTGTTGAAGATTTAATTTTAACTATTAAAAATATTAATTATTTATTTAGAAATAAAAGTGTTTGCAATGAAAGTATGGCGTCTTTTGGAATGTTTTGTGTATCTGTGGTTGGATTATTCGAAAAAGTATTATCAGAGCTGATGCAATATCGTTTCTTGCCCATATTAAATTTTTTTCTCCTAATATTCGCTATTTATACAAAGAAAAAAAAAATGTTCACAAAATTTTGACTGAAAGATTAATATAAATTCAAATTTTCCATTAAAATGATAATGAGATTCGATTAGCAGTGAGTAAAATTATTAAAAAAGAAATATCGTTTCTGTATCAAGACAACGATTTTTCAATATTTCATTTTTCTTTCCTTTTGTTTCTTTTCCAGTCCAGACCAAATGCTTCGAATGCAGAGGAAAAAAGTGGTGCAGAAGAATAAATTATAAGTCGTGTCTAAGTGATTAATCATTTTCGGTAATTTCCTAATCTCCTTCTTATCGTGTAATTGAAATCACTAATTTCTCTTAATGAGATTTGAATGTGGTTCAAATTGAATGTGCGCCTACAGGGTCCATTTTGTTCTAATTGTCTTTTGTTTCCTTCGTCTTTTTTCACATGGAGATTCGCAAAGCTCGATAAGTTACTTAATGAATAAATTTTGTCCTTTGTAAACTGTTTTTTAATTATTTATTTATTTATCAAAAAAAATTGAACTGTCAAATTTTAGTTTACAGATGATAAAACGTATTCCAAGTAAATAATATTTTTTTTTTCAATTACTTTTATTATAAAGTTGATTTAAAATGAATAAACAAACTAATGAGGTTAATCTTGAATACGTTATGCTTTTAAAAATTGATTAAAATTCATTATAGTATTTTAGGCGCTGGATTCCCGACTAGCGGACCCTGAGTTCAATTCTCGGAGGGGGATCCAGGATTTTTTACGATTATTTCTCCTGCAGACGACCCTAGGATTCAATCAGCCCTCTGTCAAATGGATACCCGTTTTCTTATTTAATGGCGGACGTGCATCTGGCTGACCATCCCACCTAACCTAATCCCGTTGGTCGAGAATCTAAAGGAGCGTAAACCTCCTGCGAACCAAGGGTCTGCTTGGCCTGTGGTGGTACAGCTTAACCTTTTTAAAATGCATATACGATATACATAGATACAGAATGTATTTTCTTTATCAGAAAATTTTCAACTAGAAAAAGCAGAATACGTCTGCTTAACGATTTCATGGCTCAAAAAATTTTAAATTTTTGATTAAATAATTATAAATTTCCTTTGTGTTTAGAAAAATAAAGAAACTTTAATAATAATAATAATAATAATAATAATAATAATAATAATAATAATAAGGCGTTTGATTCTGTCCCTCATTCCTGGCTCCTACACACTCTTCATATCTACAAAATACACCCCAAGATCACGGCATTCTTAGCTGCCACGATGAAGAGTTGGAACACAACATTACACCTACGCACCTCTAACACCTCCATCACTACAGATCCCATTCCCATAAGGAGAGGTATTTTCCAGGGAGACTCCTTGAGTCCTCTTTGGTTCTGCCTCGCCTTGAATCCACTGAGCCATATACTAGATAACACAAAACACGGTTATAGGCTTACCACAGGCACTGTGACACCATATAAAATCACACACTTACTCTACATGGATGACATTAAACTCTATGCCACAAACAATGCACAACTTACTAATTTACTACAAGCCACCACACAGTTCACCAAAGACATTGGGATGGAATTTGGAATTGACAAATGCCGCAAGTTACACATAATACGTGGGAAGACTTCGAATTTGGAGGGTTTTGAACTGGATCATGGTTTGGCCATCCAATCCATGGAAGAGGGAGAGACCTATAAGTACCTGGGCTTCCAGCAAGCGCGCGTCATTGACAACGCAAACATCAAAAATGCACTGAAGAACACATACCTTGCTCGAGTTCACAAAATCCTCAAAACACAACTCAACGCCAGAAATAAAATTAAAGCTATCAACACTTTTGCCGTTCCCACACTAACATATTCGTTCGGCATAATTCCATGGACAAACACCGAACTCGAAGCACTACAACGCGCAACACGCACTACATTCACGAAACACAACATGCACCACCCCAAGTCCGCTACGGAAAGGATGACTCTTCCCCGCAAGGAGGGAGGCCGAGGACTCATCAACCTCATCACCCTACACGAAAAACAAGTATATACACTTAGGGAACATTTCCACCAAAGAGCAGAAGACTCCTCACTTCACTCAGCCATTGTCAAGGCTGACACACACCTCACACCCCTGAACCTCGAAAACTCTTCTCCAACACTCACCACCCCTGACACCCACACTCAGCAGCTGCGTGAATCATGGGCTCGTAAGGAACTCCATGGCAGACATCATCACGAACTCAGCCAGCCTCATGTCGACATGGAAGCGTCGAACAGATGGCTGACGAGTGGTGAGCTGTTTGGGGAGACCGAAGGGTTCATGATCGCAATACAGGACCAAATCATCTCCACACGCAACTACAAGAAACACATTCTACACGATGCAAACACACATGACGACAAATGCAGGAAATGCCACACTACGCATGAGACGATCGACCACGTAATATCAGGCTGTCCCCTTCTCTCTCAAACAGACTACCTCCACCGACACAATCAGGTAGCATCGATCGTTCATCAACAACTAGCACACAAACATTCACTTATTAAGAGCACGGTCCCGTACTACAAGTACATACCACAAAGCGTATTAGAATCACCCTCATATAAACTATACTGGGACCGCCCCATTCACACAGACAAAACCATACATCACAACAGACCTGACATCACACTTGTTGATAAGGTCAACAAACAGACCTATCTAATTGATATTGCAGTGCCTATCAGCAAGAACATGCAGAAAACTCACGCAGACAAGATCAGTAAATACACTGATCTAGCACACGAGCTCCAGAAGCAGTGGAGGCAAGATCGAGTACGTGTTGTACCCATCGTTCTGTCTGCCACTGGTCTGGTGCCTCACACATTGCACCACAGTCTCAGCACACTAGGACTTCACAAAAACACTTACGCACAACTGCAGAAGGCTGTGGTACTCAACACTACACGCATGGTTAGGAAATTTATGGACACAAGCACACATCCCTAATCATTCTTGCACACATCTTTACACTTGGCAGTATGTGCTTTGGTCCTTGGCCCGCCATATTGTTTTTGCTGGGGAAACCCAAGGTTTGAAACATACAAACATAATAATAAATATTAAAGTATAGCAAAGGCAACGACATCTTAGATCTTCTATAAGATATCACAAATCTTTATTAAAACTCCAAAACACTGC
>JAFIDM010002131.1:45519183-45578047 GCA_023159025.1 Thereuonema tuberculata | reverse complement strand
GCAGTGTTTTGGAGTTTTAATAAAGATTTGTGATATCTTATAGTAAAGGCAGATACAGAATGTGAGTCTAAAAGTTTCCATTGTCCAATTTGTCCAAACAGGTCCTAAACTTAAGGACGAACGCCATCTTAAGAGTTACAGCCACAAAATCCGACAAAACAGCTTGTGGCGATTTCTATGAGTGTAGATGTTCAGTAGAAAACAGGTTCACAAGCAAATTTCCGAATCGTGAACATTGAGATCTCATGGTAGCTCGAAAGCAGATATAATAGGAAATTGGTACGGCTGGATAATTGTCTTTGTTTGAACTTCTGAACGTGAAGGACTAGCTCTATAAATGCCATCTCTCTCTTTTTGCCATCTCTCGAAGACATCATATCGATCATTTCACCTGGGAAGGATTATCGGAAAGTTGGAAATAATCTGCACAATCACCGATGTGCCAGGGAGTTTGGAATCGCATAAAGTGTTGTCTCCAGGCTCTGGGCAGCATTTCAAACGACAGGAATATGTTCCAGATCCACTGGAGGAGATCGCCCTCGCTTTAAAAGTGCATATTAAGACCGATATTTAGCGGTAATAGCTAAACGCAATCGACGTCAGACCGCAAGTCAGCTTGCAAGTACCCTCCATTTCAGCACAGGAACGACGATATCCCGCCAAACTGTGGCTCGACGGATGCGACATGTAGGGCTACATGCTCGAAGACCGGTCATCTGTGTGTCGCTATCGAGTGAACACTGTTGAAAGCGTTTGCACTGGTTTTAGATCCACTAAAATTGGACCAATGTGTTGTTCTCCGACGAGAGTTGATTCAGTCTGCAATCGGATCCCACAAGTCAGTTGATCTGGCGTGAAATGGTTATGGCGTACCAGCAGGAAAATTTGCAATAAACACTTCATTGGCCTATTGATCCTCAGTCTAATTTCGGTTGATCTGACACCACTGCAAAGTCTTGTAAATTAACTTCACAAGTAACTTTTATATTGATTACAAGTGATCAATCAAACAATCATCTTCTACATCTTCCAAACACTCTTTTCCCCAGTCTCCCGTCTTTCCTCCCAAACTGTCCAGGCTTCTAAAGATGTCACAATTCCTGAGGATGCTCTTAAGATGCATCTGCTTACTTCGACTTGCAAACCTTCATTTCTCTACGCAGATTAGAATCTTTTCCTGCTCTTCTCCAAAGTCTCCATTAGATACTTTATCTATCTTTTAATTTTTAACATTCTTCTAATGCACCAGTTTTCAAAGACTGCAACCTTTCGTTCGAGTATAAATCTCACATTTGAAAATCCCTCAATTAGCTAAGTTTTAAGCTCATTGAAATATCCCATAACTAAAGCTCTTTCTGTCTCCGAAAAGCAGCTTCTGCCATTCCAATTCTCGATAGGAATAGAACTAGAGGTCACTGATGAAAGAAAGTCCAGCCAGGCGATTAAGAAGATAAATCGGAAGATTTCCACCAGTATATTCTAAAATATCAAACAGAAAGAAACGAACGCGAAACAGCGCTATTGAAAGAATCCAAATAGTGGACATCAGAATTTGAAAGAAATAGACATACAGCTTCCAAATCAAGAGACTCAAGCAACTGGAAGACAGCTGCCAGCGTTATTAGGGATAAAGTCGTTGTTTTAGTGCAACAGAGCTGATAATTCTGTCATACTGTTAAGGACATAACAATAAGAAGTTCCTTATTTTAATTGTAAAAAAAAAATAAAAATAGGAAATATCGAAATTGATTGAAAAATATTTTTATTACTTGGTCTTAAGTTTTAGGGAAACCTAAGTATTTTAAAAGTCTTTTAAACCGAAAAAATAAACAGTTTCGCAGTATTTTATTAAATAGTGATTGAATTTCCTAGAGAATTAAGAAAACAATGCATTCGTCGAAAATAAATCTGTGGTCTTAAAGAAACAGAATATTAAGTCTTCGAATATTAAATATTTAAATTAATTTTTCAACTTAAAAATACATCTTTTATCTGGAAAATCAACAAATTCTGATTAATCTTTGACTTGAAAATTCTTTTTTTTTATCTAGAAAATCAACAAATTTCCATCAATCGTATACATAAAAATTTTAGAAAATTTCAAGAAATTTCGATGAATCTTCTAGTTGCAAATTCGTCTTTTTTTCTAGAAACAATCAATCTTCGACTTCTGTTTTTTTATTTTTTTGTTGTTTTTTTATTTTTTAAAATTCTGTATGGCCAATGGTAGTTTAAGACAATGGAATTTGAAGATTGCAGCATAATTATCTATATCATAATTTATGCTTTCTTAATTTAATATAAAAATTTTATTATTTACAATCGACTGAATGTACATAGTTAAAATTACTATCATTAGAAATACTTTAAAACCTAATCCATAAACTGCAAAAATTCACTGAAAATTAAGACAAACAAAATTAAATAAAGGTTATTCCCAGAACATTCAAATCTTTAAATTGAGAATCTAGAAGTTTAAGAACTAATAATTAGTAATTTTCTCTTAACCAATATTTTGTAGTTCTATTCCTAGAATGACAACTAATAATTTGTAATTTTCTGTTATTTTCAACTATTCTAATTATTTTTCAGTTATTTTTAGTGAATAGCTAATGTGCAAAGCAACTCCTTTGAAATAAAAATTACATTCAAATCTAATGATGTCAGTTTCCGTTCCTTAACGCAATGGAAAACATGGTGATAAATAAGACAGATATTTATTGATAATTTTGTTCTTGTTTTATTTTGTTCTTCATACCTTCGTAGATAAGTCGTCTTAGCTGACGATCGCCAAAGCTGTTTATTTACCCACGATCTCACTTATTGATATTATATTTACGTATGAAATATTTTTCTCTTACAAATAAATAAATAAAGCTTCTTTTTATAAAGAAGTCCATAAATGTTTTCCCTTAAATATTAAGTCAGGTGACGATAATACCTTGACTGCAACTGTTTGTTTAAAAAAATGTGTAGTGTCTTCGATCATATAAAGTCATAATTTTATATGTAAAATTTAGACAAAACGATAGAATTCGTTTTATAATAGTACTATAGCTAATAAAGTAAATCATACAACATATGACTCTTAGGAACTTAATACGAAAACCTACTATTAACCTGTTAATGTATTATTGTCTTTTTTATTTTTTTGGTAGCACCACTAATGAATATTTAGGCATTAATTTTTTTAATGCGCTTAACAACTGAAAGTTTCACTTAAATTTTGATTTCTTATAGTCCATCTGTACTTGTTCGTTACTTCAGGAATCTTTTCTAGAAAATTTATACAATAATCTTTAATAATTACAGGCGACTAAAATATATAACAGTAGCGTCTCGAAAATCTCAGTAAATTCAGCATTATTATCGGTTTCCCTTTAAACTCAAATTATAAATCTATCTGTAAAATTATTTTTTTAAAAAGTTAAATCCTTCACTTGATTACAGTTTGATCACTAACCTTTAGGAGCGAACTTAATTTTTCGATTTTTTTTCTCTTTGTTCTTAAATCATAATGCAAAAATAAAAAGTATTGATTTACATTTTCGTTCTTTTCTTTCTTATCTAAATTGAAAGGGAGAGAAGTTTTAGTGGAAAATTGCGTTTTCTCCTGATTAAATCTTAGTTTGAACGAAATTATTCCTTCTGGTGGTGATCTTCAGCGTTTCAATTTAATTGAAATTCTCTTCACAACTTAAGAATAAAAATATTTTTCTTCTACTTTGAGAATTTTTACTGCCAACCAGATCATCACCTGCCTCTCGTAAAAACTCAAATGAGCCGAAAGTTTTGCTGACTGCTTTTTTGTTATTCGTTGAGTTTCCTGACTCTGCAGTTAGTGTCATCATTCTCTGAAGCCATCAATTATTTTAAATTAATCCAGTGACATAACCGTCACAGACATCTTGATTTTATGTTAATTAATACAATTAAATGCGAGATTAATAGTCTAGGCAATGATTCATTTCATAGTAAGAAAAAAGTGAAATTTGACTATAAATTTTCCGTTTTAGGGAAATGTTATTGGTATAATATGCACTTAAGATTTTAAACCTCGAATAGTTCTACATACTCTGGTCCGTTTATTGGAATATCTTAATAGTCATTGTGTTTTGCAATGTCTGTAAAATAGCAGCTCTCTTCTCTACGATCCATGAAATCCATGAAATATTCCCGAGATATTCGTCCAAACTTCTCGTAGTTATTGATTTCGTTTTTTAAAATCGAAAATAATAATAATTGATGATTTGATTATGTAGTAATCACTACCACAGTTTTTATCATTGCTTTACTCGCTGACACAATCTTTAAAGCTTTTTGGTCGTGGGATTAGTTTTTATCATCATTTTCATCACTCGTTTCATCATTGAAAATCCTTTTAGAGGAAGTTCTAAAGTCTTTTCAAAGATGAAACTGGCAACAAAAGCAAATCACGCGATGAAAGAGTTTCAATGATGATCAATCAATGACAAAAATAGGATCGTCTAATTTCGAAATTATATAAAAAGGTCAATGATACAAGATTCTCTTCAATGTAATTTCACAAATTCAATATTAATGACAACATTATTCAGCAGTAGGAATATTAGTTGATTAAAATCATTGCAATAGTTTATTGTGTGAATTATTTATGTGTAAATATCTTGAATCTTCATCTAACCTCGACTACAGCATTTAGGAAAACAAAACTGATGTCCAAAAATAATTGCATAGGTCTTAAAGTCTGCAAAAGTACAGCGTATGAGTATCCACTACCCATTTCTTCTTAAATCGACCTGCGTACATGCTAAATTTTATATATGCAGTCCTAATTATTGAGATAAAGCGCTTTTCGTTCGTTATTCAAAAAGACCCCTCCCCCCTTTTTTATCTTCTTAAAAATCGATGCCAAAATTTGAAATAAATAAATATTATTATTATTTTTGAAAGCTTTAAAATGTATTTAAGTAAATTAATATGAAATAAATTTGAATAAGGAAACGTAATAATTATGTCAGCGAAGAAAATGAATAAGAAAGGCAATACTGCCTCGATTTGGAGTTGAGTTGAGATGACGACATTAAGAGAACAGTAGTTAACATTATTAGTGAGAATTGAAGTTATGTTGATTGACAGCCAGAAGGCGCAGCGATCGAGAATCATTATGTTGTGGAGAGAATTTGCTAAAGCGTATTACGTCACCATTGGAAAGCAGTAACGTCACAGATGGGGAAGCGACTTCAACAAATGGCGTTGCGAAGGGTTGAGCAAAGTTCTGGCGGGATGTTTTAAATGTGCTACGCAGTTAGACTATGAGCTACTGAGAATTTTAATATCAACGAACTCAATAAAAGGTAAGTAGAAATCTTATTCAAAATATTCCATTGAGGGTCTATTGAGCATTGGATTTTACATTCTGCAAACAGAGTTCTGAAAGTGCAGAAAGTCACGGGAAGACATAATCACAAGACTTTTGAAGTGCGAAGAGAACTGCAATTAACAGTTTGGTTTAAAGCTATTGTACAAAGTATTATTTCTCAATTATTTATTTGAAGAATTATTCGAAGCTTTATTTAATTTGTCGAAACTACTGAAGTGTAGTAGAGGGAACAGATTAGTGAGATTTGTTATAATAGAATCTTCCGCAAGTAGCGTGAAACGATTCAGTTATTATTTGCGCTTTAATGAAGTGAACTGGTGCGAGTTGTGATTATAGAATTCTTAAAGAAGAATTAAATAATGGTGAAAGAGAACTGTTAGTAATTTCTGTACTTCAAGATATTAATGTTAGGAGATACGTAATGTTGAATGTATTAATGTTGAATGACGTAATATAGAACTGTGACGTGAGTCGTAAAATTCAACAGTGTGCAGCTTAAATATTTCACGAGGGTGAAAAGCCATAATAATACGTCACACATTGTGAAAAGACAGGTAATATTAAATTATACATTGTGAAAAGCCAATTAAAATATTTCCCACAAGTGAACAGCCAAAATGGTATTTCACACAAGTGAAAGGCCATTATCCTAATATAATTGATATCAACGGTATTGGAGCAATACAGGGAAGACTAATTGAAGTGAAGCAAGTTATAGAAGAACTTTAGTCTTAGGATTAAAATATTAAAAGTATCTAAGACAAGTTTTATGAAGCTGATGGAACTATAGAAATAACCCGAACCATTATTACAGGTTTATCTGTATCAGCATCATAGTTGTTACAAAAAAAAAATAAAAAAAAATAAATCCACTCAATATTTTTATCTCAAAACCTTAGTAGTACTCTGCATTTAATTCCAGTAAATTCTAATATTAGGTACAACCCGATATTATTACACTTTCCATAAACTTAAGTTTTCCATAAATTACTTTTGTTTTAATTCAGAATCACGCTCAAAAATCATAAATTTTAGTTCACTATAATGCTTTTTTTGTTTTTGTTTTTTAACTTAAGTATTTCATCGTCTGTTAATTTGTCTAAATGAGTGTATTGATTTAAAACATACCGATTCTTTCCATACTTTGTGTTTTTAATGCGAAGGAATCTTTCATGATATAATACTAATTTACAGGGATATTCAGATACTAGCCGTTTAGGCATAGCTGACTTAGCTTACTAATTTGGCTGAAATGCCTGACACTTGGTTCGAATCCCGGAATCTTGGTTCGACTTCTTTTCTATGTTTGTCTTCCCTATCTTTTCTTTCTCTCCTTCCATCTGTCTATGGGCATTTATTAATTCCCAAATCAGTACAATAGGCCCTTGCGACCTCGCAGTGGAGTGTGTACTGAATAGAATAATGAGATGGTGGATCTTAGCTCAGGAATTACTGGAAGAATTTGAATTCAAACTGAACTTTCGCTTGATTATGTTTTTATAAATGCATGTAATTCTCTGGCCGTTTTCACATTTTGGTCTGACAACGGTTGTTTCAGTTCAGTAGGTTAATTATTTTCGATTAAAAATTTAAAATCAAAAATAAAGAATTAAAAGAAGAAACATGACTATCGTTGGTATTCTGAACTGAATTTAATTATTCTTCTAATTTTTTTTAGAAATATATGTCTTTGGTTTCTTTTCTTTCAATCAGTAATGATGTAAAATACTCCCACATTGTCAAAAAGCTTGAACTGGAAATGAAATGATATTTCCAAACAGTCACATAATCGTTCTTGAAGTAGAAGTCTTTTTTTTTTAAATATCCCATCATCATTTATTAATAATTTATTTTGTGATGCAAAAAAAGATGCTTTGTCGAAGTTAGCATCACATCCAGCAGTTCCACTGTCAACAGATGCAATATCTAACTTAAATATGGTCAATAAATAAGAATAATATAAAAGTTGTGCAAATTTATTTTTAAGGCTAAATGGAATCGAAAGGAATCAGCAGAGAAATTCATGTTTTTCGAATTATTTATGCACCCGTCTGGAGGAGGAAGAAGAAAAAAGAAATCTTCTGTCACAGACAGAAATAGAACGTGGCTCTTGTAATACTCGATGTTCCGAAATAAAGTCCCAACATTATAAGTTGGTCGGGAGCACAGTCAGATCTACATTTAATAGTTATTTAAGAAAGAAATTTGGATTACAGAAAAACAAAGACTTTCCAGTAGCTTTCAAGAAGAAGAGAAAAAGCATCAAAAATTTGCTCCTGATTGGCTCTTACTTTTTTGGGAATTTTCACTTGTAACAAATAATGTAGATTAATAGTGGTTATAAATCTAAATAGGCATACAAGTGTTGCTGAAGTTAAGTTACTAAAAGAAAAGTTATATACCGTGATATTAGATACATCTTATGAAACACAACGTCAAATTATTACATACAAAGGGAAAAAAATGTTAAAACAAATAAAATAGTAAAAAAGCTAAAAACTAATAAAGGAATCACAAGGTAACCTGTAGGTCCACTTATTTTTATTACAGATAAGTTTATTTGATATGGTAAAGCATCGTAATATTTTTTTATATCTAAATATTACATCATCAATAATATTGTCATTGATGTAATATTGTCATTGATGTCGTTGATGATATTTATTGTCATGTATTTAGTTTACAGTTTTTAGTCCATTCAACATCTGTTTTAATTGCAGTATCTGATTACAGTATATTATTAAAACATATGTATATCTGATTTATATATCTCAAATAATCTTTTCGTAAATAATGAATCTGATTTTTTTTTATAACTCAAACAATAAAAAATATATATTATACAACAAATGTATATTATCAAGCAAACAGGAATGCCGCAATTCATCCATAGTTCAACGGTGTTGGCTGTATTTTCTCTTATTATATATATACTCATATATGTGAAAATTGCAACTCCATGAAAAGGAGCCATCAGAATGGAAGGAAATTTATTATACAAATTGCTAATAGTGATTCAAACAACCGATTAAAATTTCAGAGCAATGCAGCAAAAGTATTTGCAAAAAAATCAGTAAGGTGTAAAGCCTCCACGAGGCTTTAAGAACTGCTGAACGCCGTGGCATCGAATCAAACAAGCCTTGGATGTGTTCCTGGGGTATCGCCTGCCAGGCTGCTGCTTTCCGAGTCCACAGTTCATCGGTATTGGCTGCTAGATGACAAGAATGAGCTAGTTGCCGAGTGACCATATTTTAGACATGTTGAATAGGTGATATATCGGGCGAACATGCAAGTCGGGGATGAAGGAGTTATTTGCCTTGCTTCGACATTTCTGGCAATATGTGGTCGGGCGTTGTCTGGTTGGAATATGGTTCCAGAAGTGTGTTGAAGGAAAGATACGACTTTAGCTTCCACAACTTCCGTGATGTACCGGTTGCTGTTGAGAGTGCCCACAATTCGTAGCAGCCAAGATCGCCTATGATACCTAATTGCTCCCCAAACCATCACGCCTATCGTTCGTGCAGTATAACCGCTGGACAATTCAGTCTGGAAGATGGGGCTCACCTGATATCGTCTAATGAGTATGCCGTCATTATTGTAATCCAAGTTGAAGCGGACTCGTCCCCAAAACAAGACATTGTGCCAATTTGCACACCAGTGGGTGTGTTCGTGAGCCAATCGTAGCCTGAGGCGTCGATGATACAGGTCCAAAGGATGCACGCACGCAGTGTTAGACCTTTTGCAGTGTTCCGAAGTTGTGCTAACACGCGAGAAGAAGCTAAACGGTCGAAAATAAATGGTCATGGCAGATCGGGCATTGTGTCGGCACCCGGGTTCGATTCCCGGCCGTGGCTTGGCTGTTTCAATTTCCTTTCGTGTTTTCTTCGATCTGATGTCATTCCTTAATGGCGTCCTGGGGCATTACTTATATTACTAAAGAAGTATACATTACGAAGAAATAAAAAACGGCTGATTGGATTAGAAATTGCTTCCAGACTACAATTCTTTGTTAATTTCTGGAAGTGGCATTTTTATTTCGCCTACAGAATTGCAGAAATAAGCAGATCTAAGGTTCATAGGTTCAGCTATTATTTTATTACAGTTTAAAAAAATTCTTAAAAATAATACTTGCGTTTATCGAGGAAGAGAGAATTGGCATTTAAAAACAAAGTACATCTGTAGAACTCCTTAAATATTTATTCCAAATTTCAGCTTTCTAGGCATTTTTTTTATTTATATTACAGCCGTATTATCAATCGTTGCTCAAATATTTATATTAATATTATATCCAATTAAATATATTTCGTGATTGAAAAATTTTAAACTTTAGCACTACAAGAATTACTTAAATCAAATTATTTTGCTTTATAATAAGTGAATGATTTTCGTAATCTCATCAGAATGAAATTTAAAAATTTTTAAGCTTTTAGTTTTAATAGATCTCATCTACTATATAAAAAATTTCTTAAGATCAACAATGTTTTCACAGAACATCACATTTTACAACACACAAGACAGGAAAGAACCATCGATATTTCTATAAAACACAGGATGTTTATGGTTATTAGGCAGTCGGATGTATTTGGACATAAGGTATTAAAAAGATTTACGTGTCCTAAAATGGACGATAAAGCAAGAAAACCAAAAATAGAAGCTAAAAATACAAGCAAATACAATTTAAATTTTTCAGATTTGATTTCTACAAAAGATAAAGTTAAGCCAAATGATTTATCTATAAAGTTTGAAAACATTCTAAAATTAAAATTAAATATATTAAAAATTAAATTCTTCTGAATTATTTTTTATGATATTTTGAAAATTTATTCTAATAATAAACTTTATCTTCTTAATATTAATTAATGTAAATAAATTTTTGTTAATTAAATTGATAAATTTCAAAATCAAATAAAAAAAATAAGAATTACTAAAATTATCTATCTACTTTCTCTCTAAAGTGGGATAAACTTATTTATTTAATGATTGTATAAAAGTTTTAATTTTTTTTCTATGTTTATTCAATGTTTCTTTAGTTTTTGTATTTTTATGTATAAATGGGGAATGTTTTTATGTTAAACTAATGATTCTTAAGGTAAATCTTAAGAGCTGAATGACAGCATTCTTCGTACAGTGCTGAATCCAAATCCACATGATCTTCATTAAACGAAAGCATCTGTTGTCATCAGCCTAACGGTTCTAACCTAATTAATCCAAGTGAATTCTAGAGAGAGAGGGTCTTTTAGTTACCTGTAGAAACCTAAATTGATTGCACTCGTCTTGAATGTGATAAAATTTGGGGTAAAAATACTTGATTAATTTCACTTCAAAACTTTGCGGTGAAATCAGTGTAGAAGTCTTTTAAGTTGACTCCATCTACTTTCAGACTTTAATTTAAACTTACGGGGAAAAAAAAAGATTTTTAACTAAAGAATGAAATCAGCTAAAAAAAAAAAAGTCAAAAATTATATTACTTTGTGTGTCGACTACTTTCAGTCGGAAATGAATGTAAATGGTTGATTGCAAAAGAATAAGAAAGACAAAAATATAAATATCAGTATTACAGCACAATCTTCTGTTAAAATATACACTCCTTTATTTTCAGTCTATATTTTATTTTTCTGTGCGAAAGACTTCTTTAGGACATTAATGGAGGAGAAGAAATGTTATTCTTTCTCCTCTAAATTCGTTATGAATGCATTTGAATACATTTAAAAATTAACGATAAATGCAAATATTGATTCGTAAGATACCATCTATTATAATAATTTTGTTTCAACAATTAGGTTGAATTACAAATAATTACAATACAATAGATGTAATAGATATCTAATTATTTGTAAGAGAGGATATCTAATGGTTGGTTTAAAATGAAATCTAATTGTAAGTTTTAAAATAAATCAAAAGTATTCTAATGGATGATATTAGAATTAAAAAAATATCAATATTGTTTTTAAAATTAAGATTAAAAGGTTTTTAATTGAAGCTTATTGACATAATTGAAATACTTTGTAGTAAAATGAATTAAAAAAAATCTTAGTTTACGTTTATTATTATAGAAGATGGACATAAATCCTGGACGCAGAGAAATATACAAATGTCAGCAAATAGATGTGCTTTTTCATGTTTTTAATACAGAAGAAAAACAATGTGAGGACAGCACGTAATATGTACAACGTGTTGTCCCTCATTGACTAAGCAAAATTCAAAACTGATTGCAAAATGATTAAGAATTCTGTCCATTAGCGCTGCATCCCCAGTAATCTTTGCGCAAACCTTCTTGTTAGTTGTTTCACATGATGGAAGTATCTGATTTTCACTGAATACACTTGTGCTTTCAACATGCCGCAAAAGGAGAAATCGAGGGGAATTCTGAACTAATGCTAAGGGAGCCCATCCCATATGGACACGATTTCCAATCGTTAGGAAAGTATATATCCAACCATTCCTTCACAGCTACTGCAGAACGGAGTGGTACGCCATTCTCCATTCAGACCCTTTTTCCCTAGTAGATCAAGTGCATTAGCTGGTTATCAAACATGTGCAGAAGTGTCTCCCTAGTTATATTGCCTTACAAAAATGAACCTAGAACATGTGTCTGCGACAGCTCACATCAAATCAGTGAGGTTTGCGACCTGTACCGCATGCTTATTTACCTCCGCGTTCATATAGGAAGAAGCGTCGTCATTGAATAGATCACGAATTTTGCAAAGTTGAAATTAACATCGAGGCACTTCTAGAACCACTCACACATTTCCATTGGACGGCCATCCTCGTTTAACATTTGTAGCACTTGTCATTTGTACGGATGACATACAAAATCTTTTGGACCGTAGTCAGAGTACCTCCAGTTCCCTGAATGTTCGGAATGGTGATTTCTTACGGTTTGCCAATATTTTCACCATCTCCGTTACCTTCACTTCATCCTATACGGATGTTCGTCCAGAACCAGTTTTGTCCATTATGCTGCCAGTTTCCTTAATTTTCGAATAAATTTGCCACTGCAAATAGTAATACCGTATCTCTTTCTGGATGAAGTGGTCCGCTCGACCAGTCCTCACGGCTACTCAAAAACATCATATCCACTTGTTCATACTTTGTCAACCTCATCATTAATATGCCTCAAAGAACATCTGTAAACACAACTTTAGTTGAACCTTACAATTGACTCAGTGTTCAATGTTTATTATAACTTGTTATCACTAACATACAATTAATGTAAATAAGTACTTGTTTGGTCTTCGCAAAAAATAAAAAATATATATAATGCTGAAAAAGTTTACCTTAATTTTTTGGAATGATGTATATTTTTATAGGAACTTGTGGTTTATAATTTCAAAGAAAATAGATATACTCATGTAAAAACCAATTATAAACTTAGGCAATGAATTATTTGTGTGAATAACTTCGAAGAAATATTATTTACTGAATAATATCGATTCACGAACATCGAGAAAGAATAGCTACGCCTCAACAATGTAAGTGCGTTTTAGCAATTATGCGAAATGACTAAAAGTTGATTGTTAGAATGACTTCTGATTGATCAGCGATAGGTATAAGATGGCAGCGGAGAATGATTAAGTCAACCATATTCCCAGATAGAATTTGGGCTGAATAATTCTTCTATATCAAAGGATGGACAAACAATTATTATTTGAATTATTTCTAAAGTTACAAAGAATAATTCTTTGCATTAGACTACTGATTTGAATTCTGATTTTACATTGCACTTTAGGAACTGTCACGAGTTAACCCTAACTTAGTGAATGCAGGAGTAATCCATGGAGGCCGCCATCTTGTTGCTTTGGGTTTCGTAGCAACGAAGTGTTATTTATTACGAAGTAAGGAAATTGCCCGATAGTCATAGGAACTGCTGAGTTTTAAGGAATTGCTTTTGTATTAAGAAAAATACCAGAAAGTGGAATTTTATTATTTCTTAGACAAGGGAAGAAAGAAATAATAGAAGCAAGAAATTTATAGCAATAGTCATCGAGTTTTTTAAAATTATACGTAATTGAGCTAAAGGAAGATTAGTTTGTTTCCTTACTAAAGTAGATCATTCTTTATGTATCTTTCATAATATATATTTTCTTATAAAGAACTTAACGATTATGTGATTCTATTACAAGAACTTTATAAGTGCTTCGATGCAAAGATCTCAAAGTTAAAGAATAAACTCAGACATTAAGTTAAAGGAACAGTTACATGAGTTAAAAAGTTCAAAGGATCATTAGCGCTGATAAACATTAAATACTGATTAAGCGTTATTTCATTTTCAAGAGAATCGAACATAGATTCTACAGTGTATCAATTCCACAATTCCATAAGAGATAAATAGTGAATATTTACATTGAAGTCAGGTCAATATATATATTTATCGAGAGTTACATCTATTTAATTTCTATTCATCTCAATTAAGCAATTAGTTGATATTATTTCGGCCCCTTTCATCAAGAATAAATATCTTATAATACTTAAAGAGAATATCTGATTGATTTTGATATACGTTAATTTACTTAAGGTCTAACACAAATTCTGCTAATAAGAAAAGTTAAATGGTTAACCACAAAACTTCACTTTTACCCCAAATATTTCACTGACATTTTGAATACACGAATCTAAATGTAGATGATTGTTTAAGTCAAATGAAATTAAAGTTTTTACCGATGCCAATAATCGACAAAAATGACTTTCTGTGGAACATCTCCTGAAAACTAAACAATCGATTTCGATTAATTTTTTTCTGTCTTATTTGATATTGGTATGGATGTTATCGTGATATTCTTGGAGCTGATTATTATAGTATGTATATCGTTAGGATTTGTTGAAGTATCTTATTGAAGTAAATTATAATTGTATTAGTCATTCACGTGATATTTATTGAAATTGCTATTTTTTTCCCGATTATTTAATGCGTTAACTTGAAACTCAAGCTTGTGGCAAAATAAAAGCAAACCTTTTTCCAAATGATTAATATTTCATAAGGAAACGATCGGTTTTCAGTCGTATTTAATTATTAGCCGAGGTTAGATTACAAGAGAAGAGACAGTTGTGCTATTTTTAATTGTAGAACTATTTTGAAGAACAAACTTTAAGATTTTATTTAACTAATTCCAACCATGAACCTTCCAGTTTTACTGCCAAAATTTAGCCCAATATAAAGCTTGTAGTTGATAAAAACTACTTTGTAATACCTGATTTTGGGAAAGTAATATTTATGTTTGGAAATTATTTCTATAGAAAGAAAGTTTTTCAAGAAATGTATTCTAGGTAACCACCGTTTTCTATTAATTTGTTAAAAATATCGTCAAAGACTCTCTGAAATATGCCAAACAACATGTTTTAATGGGATTGGATAGATCTATTTTATTTTTCTTTCTATTTTTTTTTGGGGGGGCGGGGGGAAACTTGATCTTTCTTTACATCATTTTCCAATTTATGCTTACCATATCTTTTTATCTATAATGGAAAGAAGAAGGATTTTAAAAACTAAAATAAAAAAAAATTAAAAAACAAAATCTAGAAACTTGATGCTCAGTTGATTACAAAATTCGATTGAAAGCTCTAAGCTGCTGAGACTGTAAATGTCGTATCGATTCATAATGGCTAAACAAATGAATCTAGCAATTTTGTAAAACATGTGTAAAGTTGCTTGTAATGCTGAATTAAAATGGAGTTCCTGTAATTCTTGTCTAAAAACGATTGACAAATATTTGACAATCAGCTGTTGATCAAGAAAAAAAAAGAAGTCAAATCTAATTATTCTAAATTTCTGTGTAAGGCATTGTGATGGTATTGTGTTTGTTTTTAGATTATATAGAAGTACACAATCTTAAAAGAAAATTAATACAGGCAATAATTAAATTCCACGATAAATTTATATCAACATAATTCGATAGGCAATGCTTTTACTGCCATCCTAATACAAATGGATCTGAATTAAACCTCATCTTGATTATATGATTTAGCATTAAAAAATGCATTTAATGCCAGAGGAATGTATTACGAAACAAAATGAAACACGACTGAAAGACTCCAAAATATTGCCAAAACATCTACGAGTCTTTTGACATTAAAATATCTAAAGAATTTTGTGGTATTAGGATAATTTGGAATATAATTAACCCACTGAGGTTAATGTGTTTAACTACATTAGGTTAGAGTAAGGGAAATTTGTGCCCATAGTAGATCGTTTCATTACAAACAAAATACTAACCCAAATTTCTATTTACAGTAAACGTTCTGACGTAGGAATTCAATCATGGTTCGAAGTTACTTCCGGCACTTGGTACTACTAATATCCAAAGTAACTTTATTAAAATTTTCAAGTTAGATGTTACCAATGAATGTGGTACATCTAAACGATTTTTCACTCACAAGAAAGAAACTTTTGTTTGGAGTTAGGTTTTCTTTGATTTTTCTTGAAATTACGTAGGAGATTTTGTTTCAGTTTAGATTGCAAAAGCATTATTTTTTTATTCCAAAATTCTGATATTAAAGAAAATACTAAATGTATTTGTAAAGTGTTAGAAAATTAACATGTTAAGGAAAAATTCTTAAATTTTAATAACTTTAAATATAAGAAAATTTATTAAATTTAATATTATAAATTGAGATACAAAATGAGATTTTCTTTTACTTCTTCAGATATAGAAGAAAGAAAATATTACTCCTTTGCATAACGGTTATATTAAATGCAAGACGACTGTGCTTTGATGCAAGGGTGGGTCTTCTTCTAAGACGTTAAAGAAACAAAAGACAGCATTTACGCAATAAAACTTAAGAAGAAAAAACAAAGCGGTTCCAAGACTGACAGATGACAGAATATCTAAGTAAATAGCTTTAAAGTTCCTTTAATGTACCACATTTAAACTGGAGACAGGAGATATTTTATTCAAAACAGAAAATTCATTGAAGATATAAAAATTTAACATCACGGATGGAATATTCTTGCAGATGAATTACTGACGATACAAAGGGCCTAGAAAATAAACTTGTATCATGATAACATCAATGGTTCCTTTCCTTCTGTTCCCAAAAAAATGACAGTATATGGTTCTGTACAGCTTTAATAGGAATTAGTTTCGGAGTCAAACAAAAGTTATTTTGTGAAATGTCTTCAAATCATTTATCTTTCCTTTCGTTAATTTCCGAAGGTAAATATTTAACTATGAAATAATAAAATTTTTGCATCACAAAATAAAAACTGTGAAAGATTTAACAAAACTAACTTTCCAAAAACGGTATCAGATTCGAAGATCGCCGAAGGAGCAATGACTTAGCCTCTCCAGGGAGTTAGACAGATCAAAGAGTTTCAAATTTCCAGTGGTAAAGACGAATAGAGTGAATTCACTTGACTTTGCAAGCGAAGTTTATATCTTATATAAGATAGATGGGATTTCGAGATTTGAGTGCACTTCTGTTTCAGAAGTATATTGCATAGAACAAATATATTGCATAGAACAGAAAACTGAGTCGACACTTTAAAATCACTGCTTTTCTATTTTATTTACAAAAAGAAAAACTTCAGTGATTTTAGTTGTCATTGTTACCTTTACAATAGTAGCTCGGCAGTATTATTTTTTGATAAGTTTTTTTTTTGATAATATTGAGAGGATTTTTATTTTGCCAAAGTTGGCAGTAACTATTTTATAAAATAAATCAAATTATCTAGTTTGGGGGTCAAGTTATCAAATTGAAAAATCTGAAAAACCTGTAGTGTAGTTTACCTAAAACGCTTAGGATATCAGTTATTTTATAGTCATAGCTGATATTTTACTTGTAAAGAAATCTGAGAAATAAAATCTGAGAAAATATGATACAGAAGAGCCTCGGTTATCTGAGCCCCGACTAACCGAGTTTCGGGTTAACCGAGATAGTCCCCCGAAAAAAAAAAACAATTCTCGTTTTACGCGGTAGAAGCGTTCGGATAAAGTGCCGCCCAAAGTAGTGTAAAAATAGAAACGGCGCACAAAGTAGGGGTGGGAGGGGAATGAAATGATAGTAGAGGTTGAAGAAAATGAAAGTGACAATGAAGACATTGAAATGGAGAATGAGAAAATTAGCGACAGTGAAGGATGCAAAGCGATAGAAAAGGCCATCGAGTACCTAGAGCAACAGTCAGAGACAACTTCAAGAGACCTTCTACTGCTACGATGATTGCGTGAAACGGCGGCACATAAGCGAGCGAGTTCCGTTAAACAGAAAACACTTATGGACGTCTTGAAGAAATAACTTTCTTAACTGGAACATGTACTGTATGTCTTTTTTCCATTTTTTATTTTTATTTTATTTTTACATGTTTTTGTACGTCATTTTTTCATTTGATAATACAGTAGATCCTTTTTTCACATCTTTGACCACGTTTTCATTCATTTCATATAGTTTACTATACGTTTCCCCCTCGATTTTTGACAAAGAGTCCGTGTTATCCGTTTTCGGTTATCCGAGGTGCCCTCGGTCCGCATTACCTCGGATAATCAAGGCTCTACTGTATTTAAACCCTTATTTTGCCTGTATTTAAATGTATATGTTTCAACCCAATAAGGTTGAAAGCTTAAATCTGATTAAATGTTTAATAAAATCAGTTATTGAAGATAATTAACTCGTGTTTCAACTGACCATCATAAATTATAAAATTAAAATACAAAAATACTTTTAGCCCTTGATTTATTATTATTCTCAGAAAAGGTTTTTCTTCTTATTAATTGTTTGTCTGTAAGTTTGTTGTAAGATCTGTAAAGTACATATCTGCGACAATTTAATAGCAATATGTTTAGGCACTGTCATGTAGTCAAGATGCCTGCCTTCCACAAGGTTGAACCTGTTTATAACCTAGAACCGGCATGGCTGTGACTTTCTTCATTTGTACTTCGTGTGTTTCTGGGGGTATAATGTAAACTGCTTCATATGATACCTTGCAACGATTCTTCGACAAGTAGTTCACAGAATTTGTACCTTGTTGAGGCTAAAATTCGTAAGATCCGAGCAAAAATAATCCCCAAACATTTAGATAACAAAAAACAAAAACAAAATTACTCATTAAATTGCAAAGAAATAGTTATTTTTTTTTTATTTTAGTAATGGTTTTTTTTTCTTTCTCAATTTTAGGAAGTAATGGACAGCATTAACAGAACTCAATCAATTTATACTCTTTTCCATAACCAATGTCATCAGCAGAAAATTGCAAAAATTCACTTTCTCTCTATTTATTTACGCAAATCCATTATTCAAAATTAGATAACTTTTATTCTTCAAATTTGTATTTGACAAACAGACATATTTTCGTGTTCAAATAAATGTTCCATAATTAAATTTTGTTTAAAAGCATTATGCATATTTTGCATCAGCTATGGGCAATTTATAAAATACAATTCAATACTTTAAAAGTCATAATTTCATTGCAGCGAACATATTAATGTTTTTAGGGTAATTGTAGTATGCGAATAACTTCGATGTTGGAAAATTTCTATCATGTACCGATTTTTTTGTTAATTAAATGTTATCTTAATGCGCCTTTATAAGGAATGGAGGAAGGAGAACTTTCATAACCAAAGAAAAGCAATGATAACACTGATGTTTGTTGACTGCAAAAGGATTAAGATGAAACTCTAATAATTATGTCATTTACATTTAGTTATATTTACAAGAAAATGCGTAAAAAATATTTCTTAAGGTTGAAAGCCATAAAACCGGCCCCAAAATGTTTCGAAATACATTTTGGTTCTTAGTATGGATGATATTTAACGCTATCGCTCCTGTTCATGTTATCTGTATATTGTACATTATCCACCATTAGCCTCGAGGCATGTTTCCGCCCGGCTTGTCGAATTGGATACGCCATGACTCACACGCAGGCCGATGAACACTACACAATACTCATCAACGCATGCACGACTGTGGCGAACAATATCCGCAGCAGATATTATCACATGCGCAAGATCATTAGCGTTGAATACTGTCTACAGCGAACATACAACATATACTTTGAAACCTATTGGGGCCGTTTTTATGTGCGTCACCCTGTATTTCAAAATAAAATATTATAAAACATTGAATACCGTTATTACCCTTTTCCCAAAAATCCATGCTTGAGAAGAAAAAAAAATCCTTTTCAGGTTCAGCAAAATTATATAAAGATTTCATTTGCTTCAATGAATGATGAAAAAGTTCGAATTCGCATTCTGCCAAGAGTAGTCAATAAGTGTGTCGATGGTCCTTGTCGGTAGTAAGCAGCTAGTAGTTCTAGCTGCTCTTGCATGGAACAAGATCTGTCCAGTACCTTCCACACTGTGTTAGAC
Organism: Thereuonema tuberculata; assembly: GCA_023159025.1. NCBI lineage: Eukaryota > Metazoa > Arthropoda > Chilopoda > Scutigeromorpha > Scutigeridae > Thereuonema > Thereuonema tuberculata. The sequence goes on along the minus strand of JAFIDM010002131.1, from coordinate 45,558,391 downwards.
GATACATCTAGCTGCTGTGACACTACACGTGCACCACTGGCGCCAGAAACATGAATCATTGACTGTTCGGCAACAGCCGTGCAACATCTTCAACAACTTCTTCAATGGCAGGCTTGCACCCTTTGCCTGGTTGAACTCCTAACGATCCAGTTTTCTCGAATCGACATATGATGTTCCTCACAGCTTATGCACACATTAGTTAGTTCTTACAACGGCGAAATTCACGAATAGCAGCCCCAGTATTCCCATGGTTTTCGCAAAAAAGATTCACAATTAAAGCAAGTCCAGGACAGTGATATCCATCGTAGCTGATAAGTTGCAATCATTTTTATTCTCAGATATTTTCTGCAGTGCGGGTGCTTATGCAAATGAGAATGCGTTTTCGTTGATTACATCGCCAAACGTGCCATTGTTTTCTCTAGTTTATTCCTAATGTTGATAAATGCAAATTAAAAGTTTAAAATGTCATTTTAGCTTGGTTCTTAGTTATTTACCGTCTTTTTTTTTTTGTACAGTGTATTTTGCTGTAAAGCGCTCATAAAGACAAAAAAATACGTCTTTATCTCGGTTACAGTTTCATAATTTACTGTCGGTTCCTTTTTAAAAGTAAAAGTATAAATTTTTTAAATATTTTTACTAACTTTAAGTAAATTAATAATGATTTGGAAAATATGAGATTCCGGTTAGTATGGCCATTACGGGATTTACAAAATCTAATCCTAACTACATCGATTGAATATTTAATGTTTTCTCCAGCATTGCATGAAAAGGAAATAACTTCATTCTCTGATTTGAATATTATAATACTCACTGATCCGAAGTATATCTTGTATACTTAAAAAGTATATCATCAAACCTAACTAGTTTGATGACACTGTGATGATAATGGAATTTTTTAGACAAATCGGCTTTACTGCTAAATTGATTTTTCATTTATGAATTCTGTTCAAAATCCAGTTTTAGCAATAGATTATTTAAAGAAAAATAAGAAAATATCAAATTACACTTTGTATTGGACAATGGTGTGAATAAGACTCTCTAAGAATAGAGGCTCTGTATTGTATGAATACGCTCTTTAGTAGAATTTAATATTTTGAAATTTTGTTTATTGATGCGAATTATTAATTATTTGCTTGAAGTCAAACTGCACATTAATAAAAGTGCAAAGCCGCTATTGAATTTTTTATGTTGCACATAGTTGAAAATGCATCTTGTTTCTAGCTAATTTTAATTAGAAACTAAGCCTCAGGAATATTTTCGGATAAAAGTTTCGTTAATCCTCCACTTGTCAGCTTATTTATTAGTAATTAGAAAATTTTCCAAAGACTCTATAGCCTTTTTTTTGGAATACCTAAGAATAAACGTGAAAGAATTAACGAAATCTTTCTTTTTCATTTTAAATTAATCTGAAGCTTAATAAAACTTGATTGGAAATGCATCATTTATGAGAAATTATAACGGAAATGCTGAAATTGATTCCATTGCATAATTACTAGAGAAAAATAATTAATTTTGTTTTTAAAGGACTAGTTGCTAACAATTACACTTTGAAAATTTTCTAATAATTTATAACTTCGAAACAGATTGATGGTCATTTGAAATTTGTTAATTGTTGTTAGTATTACATTTCAACCCTGACTCAAACAACTGCAGGCGTCTGCAAGCCTTTTATTTCTTGTTTATTTTTCTTTTTCCAATGCACCTAAAATTCTGAAAACTTAAAAATAAACTTGTGAAGCACCTGGGATTTCAATTTTCTTGTTTTTAATATTCAAAACATTCTGCAATTAATTAAATTAAAGCTCAAAAACAGTCAATTTTGTGGGTGTTTGTGAGGTATTACTCGGCATTTTCACGTTAAAAAAATTTGACGAAGACCTGAAATGATAAAAAAAATTTGTAAAATAATGTTTTATATTTCAAATATTTATTATTAGTGCAATAGTTAATTTTTAAAAAATATAATTTAATCTCATACAATTTTATAAATACACAATTTTTATTGTTAAAAAAGTTAACTGTTGCACTAATAATAAATATTTTAAATACAAAACATTATTTTACCAATTTTTTATCCTTTCAGGTTTGCGTCTGGTTTTTTTGAGTTCAAAATACCTAATAATACCTCAAAAACACCCAAAAAATTGAGTGTATTTGAATTTTAATTTAATTAATTGCAGAATATGTTGAAAATTAAAAACAAGAAAATTGAAATCCCAGATGCTTCACAAGTTCATTTTTAAATTTGCAGAATTTTCAGTGCATAGGAAAAAGAAATATAAAAATATAAATATAAATGAAATAAAACGTTTGCAGTTGCTTGAGTCAGGACCTTGCGTTGTAAAAATTTTATATTGTACATAAGGCTTAATATCACCTGAAGGAGGCTGATAAGAGTGTATGTCGAAATATTGTATGTACAATATATTATAATAATAGTAATGGATTTAATGAAGAGTTTCAATTATTTTATGTTCAATTTTGTTTTGCTTTTATAAAACTGATTGAAGCTATGGAACAGCGGTAAACACTTCATGCATTCCGAGATTACATTACAAAAGATCTCTGAAATTCTGCCTTAAGTCATTTAGGTTGATGGAGACGAACCAGTTTGTGGTTATATTAGGAAGAGAAAATACTTTATGGATTAAATTTTCCATAATTAGGAAATAGTTTGAAAGTTTAGCCAAGAGTATTAATGTAATCGGAAATTCATTTAGGTAATTAGGCTTGCTTGAGCGATTTGCTGGAAATTATCTCGAACAAATTATCCAGAACTTTCAAGAACAAATTATGCGCCGCCCGTAACAGAGTTGCAAGGAAATCTTCTAATTTTCTTAAAAAAATACAAAATAAAACCATATTATTTTCCATCATTTACATAACTGCTACGTATTTCGGAATGGGTCGGTTCCAAAAAACAGAAAATTCGTCTTAATTTCACTGGTTCTGTGTTCTACACAACAACCTACATTCTATACACAACAACCTACATTCTATAAGCAGAAATTGATTGAATTTAAAAAGTAAAGTAAAGAATTAGAAATATTAAATAAAATGACTGGCGGAAAGAACTTATCATAGTATTCTAGACTTTATTAAAATTTCATAAGTCTAGTGGTGGTAAAGTTATTAAACTCGATCTTTAGTGAAGTAGAATAGACATCTTCTTTATGAAGAGAATACAGAATTATCAAATTCAAAATAAATTCACTGCAGGTATTTCCTATGAGTTACGCATGGAATGTTTAAGCTATGGGAGGATATTCTCTGCTGCAAACATCAAAACTGCCCAATAGGACTGCGGTACGAAAAAAACGAAGTTAAGAAATAACTTTACAGTTGCAATTTTACGTATGTTGATCATAAATTTTACGTATGTTGTTTCACCAAACAAAATTAAGCCGACGCACCTGCTTATATTATATTATATGATATAAGCAGGTGCGTCGGCTTAATTTTGTTAGGTTAGCGACTGTTAGCGACTTTATAAATAATATGAGAATATAGTAAGGCTACCGTTTTCAAGAAAACCAAAACATGCAAATCATGCAATTAAAAACGTACTACAACGTTAACGCCTATACGTTGAAGAAAAATAGACAATTCAGAAAGTATCTAGAAAGACATACAGAAAGATGAAAGCATCGATTTCTTTTCCCGAATATGAATGAAATGATCTCCTTTAATTAATTAGAAATTTGAAAATTACTTCATGAATTTTGAAATAATTGTTTTACTTTAATGGAATTCCATATTAAAATAAAACAATTACTTCAAAATCTTTAGCAGATGATTAAGTTTTTATTAAACGTTTAATATTTAATTAAACAATTTCTAAATGAGAAAAATCAAAATTTCTATTTTGAAGAACTTTAACTATTGAATCAAAATTTCTATTTCGTAGTACATCGAATTACTTTATCCATTCAGAAGCAATTGCTTTATTTTTAGGTTAGAGGAATATGTTTCTTCATTTTGCTGTTTAACCCAAAAACAACATTTACGATTGATTTCTTACACAATTGATAAAATTTATTAACTGTGAAGATCTGAGATTTAAATGACGCAGAGAAATATACAAATGTAAGCAAATAAATGTGCTTCTTCATGTTTTTAATACAGAAGAAAAACAATGTGAGGACAGCACGTAATATGTTCAACGTGTTGTCCCTCATTGACTAAGCAAAATTCAATACTGATTGCAAAATGATTAAGAATTCTGTCCATTAGCGCTGCATCCCCAGTAATCTTTGCGCAAACCTTCTTGTTAGTTGTTTCACATGATGGAAGTATCTGATTTTCACTGAATACACTTGTGCTTTCAACATGCCCCAAAAGAAGAAATCGAGGGGATTCTGAACTGATGCTAAGGGAGCCCATCCCATTGGACACGATTTCCAATCGTTAGGAAAGTTTATATCCAACCATTCCTTCACAGCTACTGCAGAACGGAGTGGTGCGCCATTCTCCATTCAGACCCTTTTTCCCTAGTAGATCAAGTTCATTAGCTGGTTATCTAACATGTGCAGAAGTGTCTCCCCAGTTATATTGCCTTAAAAAAATGAACCTAGAACATGTGTCTGCGACAACTTACATCAAATCAGTGAGGTTTGCGACCTGAACCGCATGCTTATTTACCTCCGCGTTCATATAGAAAGAAGCGTCGTCATTGAATTTTGCAAAGTTGAAATTAACATCGAGGCACTGCGAGAACCACTCACACATTTCCATTGGACGGCCATCCTCGTTTAACATTTGTAGCACTTGTAATTTGTACGGATGACATACAAAATCTTTTGGACCGTAGTCAGAGTACCTCCATTTCCCTGAATGTTCGGAATGATGATTTCTTACGGCTTGCCAATATTTTCGCCATCTCCGTTACCGAGTTGTTAATTAATTATAAAATTTTAATGTCAAAACATATTTCTGAAAGACTTGTTGAACATAAAATGAAGAATGATTAGCCCAAGATCAATTCGTTGGGTCATTTTTCCCATAAGAAACGCATGTATCGCTTGTGTCGTTTTTAGCATTAAATATTGATGCATATATTTGATAGATCCCACAAATTGCAGTTATAACCATGTGGCTTTAGATTTTACGAATGGTATTATAAAGGAAAAAATTTTGAAACTTACTTATCTTAAAATGTTATTTCTTAAAATTTCTTTATTTCTTTTTCTATATTAAAATAGTAAAAACGACAAAAAAAGAAAATTCCATATTTATTTTCAAATTACAATATCTGATGAAAAGAAATTCTAAACATTTTAAAGTTCTGAAAAGTTCATTAATTCACATTGAAGGCATCCTAGTGACCTTTTCAATAGTCGGATACCCCAACTTCATTGGGTGGTCGAGAATTGTTGGGAGCTATACCTCCCATGTCCCAAAGGTGCCTGTACACTGGGATCCTGTAACTTTAAATCGTGTTAAACTGTGTTCTAATTAAGAATAGTACTCGTTGTTTAATATTACTTGTTGTTTCATTCATGAAGGATTAATAGAAACAGGATAAAAATCCATTGTTTACATTCCAATTCCTATCTTTAAGAATTTTTGCGACTTTCTCGAGCCAATTTCTCCACAAGGATCTACATGGAAAAGTTTTCAAATATGAAGGCTAGATCGTTTCAATTCCATAATATGCATACTAAATTTCCAGAATAATCATCTGTCAGTTCAAAAGTTATTAGAGAGAGTGGACACACACAAAACACATGCAGATATCGTTTGACTAATTTGTTGAGACTCACTTTTCTAGGAGTGAAGACTAATAACAACGATATTTTTATTATCGAAAAACTGCTAATATATTATCTATTTATTTTGGGACTAGTCAATTCTGAGATAATTAGAATTATGTACTTTGTCCTTTTAAGTATAAGACTTCGTTTGAAGTTCATTCATTTGTAGGTGTTGCCATATTACTAGCTCATGAGTATTTGCTTCAAAACCTGATAAAGTATTATTTTTCCAGAGTAGTTTATTTCCAAAGTATATTTATTTACTTTAGTATGCACTATTTAAATTGTTCATAAAACTATTGGAGCTCTATTGGGAACAGATGGACTTTCTTTGTTAAGTAAAATAAGAAATAAAACCTGTATTTGTTTTGATAATGCTATCACCTGTTTTCTGATTACTATTAGTTCTGAATTTTAGGTTAAAATGAAACTCGCTAATAAGACGAAACATTGTTGTAAATCAAAAACGAAAAATTTAAAGTGCAGAACAATAAATCAACAAAGAAAAACATAACTGCACAAATGTCGTTGACTGATGAGTCCTAATAAGGACGAAACGGATATCCCAAATTCTCATCAATGCTGGCTCAGGGGTGCGAAAGCAAACCTTTGTGCAGTTATGTTTTTCTTTGACGAAAATTTGTTATTGACTTTAAACGTAGTAATGAATGTAGCAATGATTCTCTCGATAAATTTGAACTTTCATTAACAAGAAGGAAAGAGTTATGTTGCCTGCTATAAGCCTCATAGGAGTTTACATTAAAATAAACGTTAGATATCTCCCATTATCGTAGTAAGCAAGTACTAAAATGCTCATTTGAATCTCTGCTCTAGCTGTTATACTTTTGTCGAATTGAATCTTAATGTAAATATTCAGTGAATAATTAAAAAGATTGAACATAAATTGTATATTGACTAAAACAGATTTTTAAAAGCAAATATATTTCGAATGCAAAACTAACAAATCTCAGTAAATACAATTAAGTCTCAGTAAATATTAGCACGAAATAAATAGAAATTAAATTAAATTTCTAATTAAATTTAGAGTTGATAAAATTTATCCGAAAACAGTACTTGATCCAATTTCATTCACAACGAAGAATTTTGACGTAACTCCGATCCACTATTTTTCAGAAAACCCAAACTCAAGAGTAAGTGTCCTAACGTCACAGATCAACCTTCTAATATTTGCTGTCATTTGTCCATTAAAGTCTAACGCTTATACAGGGTGATTCAGGAGGAATTACCGCCACTTACGGAGCTCCTTTACGACGATATTTTTGAGCAGAAAATGTCATAATAACCCGGTTCCTATTCTCAATATTTACAGTTACAGTAATGCGAAGGTTATTTGTGAAAGACCTCTTTCTTTAGTCAAAGAAACACCAAATGAGAAATATAGAATGAACTTTTCAAAATTTAATGTTTTCTTTTATTGGCTATTTTGTTGAAGCTCTAATATTCAAATTTATAATACGCAATTAATTACTAATAATGATATAAGACACATCCTCTTTCTATCAACGCTATATTTCGCAGTTTATTACTTTTAACTGCTTCATCAGGTATAATATACATAGAAAAAACTCTTCGTAAAATATAATAAAGAATTTGGTAATAATATCAGAAAAGTCTTGGGAATATATACAACTTATATACTGTTAACAACATTTAAAATAAATATTTAATGTGCGTAAAGTGAATTTAAAAAAAGTTCAAAGTTCTAGCCAACGCACATAATGAAATAAAATGATAAAACAATAATGAAATAAAAATTAAAAATTAAAACTAAAAAATTAAAAACATGTTAAAAATAGCCAGACTAGTTTCGGCTTAATTAATAAACCAGCCTCAGTGTGGAAGATCATAGGTAGGAACAGGCTTTTTAAAGGTCTTTCCTCCAATCACCGTGTCGATCAATCGATGCCTGGCAAATTTAGCCAATTGTCGTGATATGTAAAATAGTTGTGAAACGCAATTGAGCCCCTGGTGGCGATCAATCCGGCGTCCATGGATACGATCAAGCAAGAACGGAGCACATGTTGTGTTGTTTGTAAACATTGAGACGCCCTCTAGTGTAGCTGGTTAAAAACATGTGTTTACAAGTATGAAGATCTAATGAAGAGCTCATTTCACAAACATCAGGTCTCTAGGTTTCTTTTTAAAACCATATTGATAAATGTTTCTTAAAGAAACAATCATTGATACAATGGTCATTAGTCACATTAAAAAGACATTCTTTGCACTTCCTTATGATTTCCGAATTTTCTTTAATGAGAATTCTTGAATCACTCAAATTAAAGGTATGGCCCGTTTCTTGGCAATGCTGCGCAATGTTGTACGCCATATTTTTGTTGCGAATGGCCCTTTCGTGCTCATCTATACGGGTACTAAGAGCCTTGCCGGTCTCTCCTATGTAAATGAGGCTACAATCGGAGCAAGGAATGGAGTAGACCACTCCCTTTACCTTATCCTTATCCTGTTGAACGGTTTTTTTACCCAACAAGCCTGTAGTATTACGAGACGCCGCAGTAACCAGGATTCCATACGTCTTAAACAGTCCCTTGATTCTTGGAAAAAGGTGGGGATGATAATCGATAGACACAAATAGGTTGTGATTAGCTTCTTCTTTGGTCAGATTGTTATAGATTCTAAAGATGGTGTTCTTTGTGTGCCTAAAAATAAATTCTTTCGGATAACCATTTTTTAACAAGTTGTCGTGGATAAGCAGCAACTCACAATTGAATATGGTTTCGGAACTAGATAAGGCAAAAGCCCTCCTCACCGCCATAGCCACGATGTTGATTTTAAAGCTGAGAGGGCAGAAGGATTCAAAATTAAGTGTGATTCCTGGACATGTTTTTTTACGAAAAACCTTCGTTTGGAAGCACTTAGTGTCGTTGATGATTAACACGTCTAGGAAAGCCAAAGAGTGATTTGACTCCCGCTCAACATCAAAGCATATAGCTTCATGTACATTATCAAAAATAGACTTAACCTTATCTATGTGATCCTTATGAGCATAAAACACTAAATCAACATATCTGTTATATAATCCTATAGGAATTTTTTCTTTATCAATGTTTTTTTTATGTTAACAACATTGTTTATAATAATTGTAAAACTTTTAAAACTTCCATATTATTACAATAGATTTTGCTTACAAACTATTTTCATTATTGAAATTCTTGAAATTTTTCCAAATTTTTTACAATTGACTTTAAATTATCTAATAGGGCTTGGCTAATTTCTACTCCTTTCTGTTTGTTTAAACATTTAAAAGTGTTTATAACTTTTAGTGCTATAAACACTTTTAAATGTTTTAACAAACAGCAAGGAGTAGAAATTAGCCAAGCACTATTAGATAAATTTAAAGTCAATTGTAAAAATTTGGAAAAATTTCAATAATGAAAATAGTTTAAGCAAAATCTATTGTAATAATATGGAAGTTTTAAAAAGTTTTACAATTATTATAAACAATATTGTTAACAGTATATAAGTTGTATATATATTCCCAAGAGTTTTCTGATATTATTACCAAATTCTTTATTATATTTTACGAAGAGTTTTTTCCATGTATATTATGCCTGAAATATAGCGTTGATAGGAAGAGGATGTGTCTCATATCATTATTAGTAATTATTTTGTTGAAGCTAAAAATGTGTTGTGAATTGCTTAATTGTGTCGTACAGAAAGTTGTATCAAGTTGTAACTAAAACTTTGCATTATTCTGAAGCACTTATCAGAACAATTGTTACAAATCACACCAATTCTATCGACTTGAGTCTTGTTATACGCATTACTCATAGTAATGTGTTTTCAATAAAAGAAAACATTATTTCTGAAAAGTTCATTCTTTATTTCTCATTTGTTTTTAAGTAACGAAAGAGGTCTTTCACAAACAAACTTCACATTATTGTAACTCTGTAAATACTGAGAATAGGAAACTGGTTTATACGATATTTTTGTATCACCCTGTATATGATCTAATCTGAATTTCTTCGTTATGAAAGAAGAACTCCACGGATCTCTTATATGGTGTGGTATTTCGCTGCTACGCTTGTTCTCCATTCCTTGATTGATTTTCTGCTTCGATTACTCTCGTAGCCAACTGATTTGCTCATATCGCTGACTTTGATCGAGTTTCAAAGGTTGGAATGTCATTCTGAAATAAAATTTCCAACTTCTCCGAAATTCTGGATGTCATATTTAATTAATATCGCTCCATTGTTCGCTACCTTAGCAATTTTATACAAAAATATGTGTTCTAGTTAGAACTGAATTAAAGGGGGTTTACAACATTATGTTCCGATTCGACATTCGTATGTTTGTAAATTAAATTTTGTTATTCTTAAATGCACTGCCGACATATGCTAACGACAAGAAATTCATCGAAATTACGAAACACCATATATTGTGCGAAGATTGTCTCAATTAAAATATACTCTTTAATGAAATGAAATAATTTCAAACGCAATTTTTAGCTTAGTTTTGACAGTTCAATTTCTCTCGTCTAATTAATATTAGCAAATCTCATTAAAAATTATTTAAATATTAATAATGAGATAACGTTGATAGTTGTAGTAATTAGCACATCTAAACATTCTGTTGAAAATCGATGCCACGGAGCCTTCGCCTCAAAGAACAATTCATTATATATTTTTTTCTTTATCAAAATTAAATTGGAAAATATCGATAGCTTCAGAGTAATTTTTTGATTGATGTAAATTAACTGCTTTTATTAAATTAGTTAATTATGTGTATATTTAAATTATTAATTGTAGGTAAACTTAAAAATGTTTAGAATCGTCACGGCTAAGATATTGGAGTTTGGGCTAGCGCGAAGAATAGTGACAGTAAAAGGTTAAAACATTGACCTGAACTATGAAGTTAGTTGCAGGAAATTTATGCTAGTATTTATTAATTTAATTACAGTCATAAACTTGTTAAAAGTAAATATTCATATTGAAGCTTTCAATTTTTTTTTTTATATCTGCTAGATAACTCAGGGTGTATGGGGCTAAACGCAATGTAACGTTAGCGTTTGCATACGTTAATTGCTTTAGTGCTGTAGTTATGTGTTCAAAGTCATCAGACGGTGAATATCATAAGGATTTTTCGTTAAAATCAACTTAATTTCGCGTCTTCCATAGAAACGTCAGTCAATCCGTTTGTGAGTAAAGCCACAACGTCACTAAAGCAATTAACTTAGGCAAACGCAAATGTTGACGTGGCAGAGGAAAACGATCTAAAATGCAATGTTAAGTCGAAATCTGCATAACAATTTCTCCGTGAGTCACGAAAACTCAGAAACTAAATATTCTAGAAAGCTGAAATTTAAGATATATGGTTACAAGAAGGATCACTATCAGTATATAAAGAACTATGGGCCAAAAATCGCTAACATAAGGAAAATTAAAGTTTTTCTGAATAAACATCTAACTTTTTTTTTTAAATTAACAAATTTTTATGAGTCAAAAAGAGGATTTGAAAGTTGACACACCAACTATATATTGATCTTTATCAATTTTTATTCCATTTAATAACTTTTAAAGTATATATATATATCATAGAATTATATTATAATAAAACCATTTTAAAACCTTGTATAGACCTACCATACTTTTCACCATCCATTTATATTTATAAGCTAATGGTTTTTCACTTTTTTTTTAAATTAATGGCGTCGGCAAAATATAGATAATAAATCTAATTTCTTATCGACAGTATTTTATTTCTAGTTTCAAAATACTTCTGCAGTACAAAGAGACCAAAATTTCAGTAATCAACCTTTTTTCTTAACTACACAAAACTCTTTCCTATCCTTTAATGCATCTTAGCTCATTAGAACTACTAGATATCCTCATTTCCTGCATAGACTGAAATGGATATTATTTTTATTGAATTTACATTCCTTTGTATTTAAATAAAAGCAATTAAAAACAAGAAATTTATGAGGTTGACGATCTTTTAAAATTCACTTTTTACATCTCTTTAGGAATTATTTCTAAGCTGTTACCTGAAAAAAAATAAATTAGAATTTCTTTAATTCAGTTTAATTAGCTAGTTGTCTATTTAATGATGGTTTAATTATTAGACATTTTTTTTATTAATCGTAGTATTTTTCTTAAATGTAGGCTTATTTTTTTTAGAGAAGCAACAACGGAAATTTTATTAATTTCCATTTTTTCGAATCACTGAACAGCATCCCTCTTAAAAAAGAAGAGATTAGTAGAAGTATTATGTCACATGCACTGTGTAAGTGTTTGCTAATTTTAAATGTTTAAAAGTAGTGAAGATTCTTTACCTCTAGAGTTTCTTTAATATTTTTGCAAATGATCAAGTCTGGTAAGAAAATAAGTACAATAAATGCCAAATAAAACGAAGTTGATTCTTGCTCTGATTCAGTGAAGAATATCGACTCAGCTCTTTCTCTATTCTTATTTTTCTTGCCTGTCAATATCTACAGATCTACGGAAGTGTTGGGACTGCTCAGCTTCACTCATCTTTCACTTCATACGTTCCTTGATTCTTTACACCGGAATCCTATTCACAGCCTTTCCCTGAATCTTTCCATTCCTCATCTAACTATATTCTATTTGTCCGAATTGTCTGCTACTTCCTTTCTGTATTTGGTTTCATTTGCTTTCCTTTATCAAATTGACTACATTAAAATCAGTTGAAATAATTCTGCACTGAAATCTGAAATATCTCAAATATAATGTGGAAATGAATAATAAAATAAAATGATTATCAAAAAATTCAAAGATCTTGGTAAATAACATGGATCCAGTTTTCTAACAACTAATCCCTAATTTAAAGTCTGGTATTTTCTACATAAAAGCCTATTTTATGTCTACGGCAAGTTACTTAAATTTAACACACACAATAAAACTATACAAATTAATAAATGTATACATTCTAAACTTCGGTTATAACAATTTTCCGATAACTTAGAAGTGTCATTCTTATCGAGTATTTTTGCCTCGATAAAACTTCCAATTAGCCAGAAGAAGCCAATTGAGTAACAAAGAAGCCTTTGATTACAGAATCTTTATCGTGCCTTCCAAAAGATTAAAAGATTGTTGTTGATAGACTAGACAAGCTTTTCCTTTTGTTTTCGCGAACGAATTTGAACTAAGTACCTTAGGTTAAAGTACTTACAGGATGTTCAAAGGAGAAGAGTTATAATTAACTACATTATGATTCATAAGGAACATATCAATCAATAAGAGTTTAAATCATGTGATTGTCTTACTTTGATGTCTTCTTTCATATAACAGTAAAATTTCTTTCTGTAAAAAATCAATCTTTATCTTGCTTTTACATATAATGTTTTGTTCGTTTTCGTTATCTGAAAACTGCTTCATAAAATCTCTAAAATAACTACATAATGAGATGCAATTACAATCGAATACTGAAATTTTATTTTTCCTTCAGTTCATTCCAGTACTAGTTTAAGTTTCAATTAGCTTGATAATTCAGAAAGTTCAGAAACCCTAAGATATTCTGTATTTTATTTTGATTTAAGTTTTTCAAATTATTTCTTTCTATCTTATTAATGGCTGCGGGTTGGAGGAGGCGGGTTCAGATACGTTCCATTCTCCTTCAAATAATCCTAGGGCCCTCTGTATAATGGGTATCGGGTTTCTTTCCCGGGGTATAGGCGGGCCAGCGCCGGACTGACCAACCGACCTCATCTCAGTCCCGATGGTCAAAAAAACGTTGGAGCCTAACCTTCTGCGCTCGTGGGCAGTGAGCTTTGGGACAAACTAAACCTAATCTAATCTTAATAATGAATATTAATGTTAAATTCAAAACATAATTAAGCTAAAAACGCAAATTAATGAAGTTCACTAAAGCAAATGCAGTTGTAACATCTTTAGTGATTTTTGTCAAGATGGAAATATGGAAATTTGGAATTCCATCATTTCGGAATGTAAAGAAGGAAAATCATGATACTGCGAGATATTTGAGAAGGTTACTTTTAAGATAACCAAGATATTGTCCAGAGAATAATAATATAGGCTTATACAACACAAACCAATTGTTTATTTTTTTGCTTTTTAATATCTTCTGTCTGCTGTCTCGGCAAATTTTTCCTTCAAACAAAAAATTAATTTCCGGTTTTCAATCGAATGTTCCAATCATTTATCGATCGATGTTTGTGTGGTCAATATCAGTGACTGCTTTGATGATTGAAATTTTATATCTTAATCGATAATGCAGTTTACATTTTTGAGGCAACTATATTTATAAGATCATCAGATTTATGTTCAGTGTAGATTTATTCTAAATTAAGACGGACTGTAATGATTATATTATAAATTAAAATATCGATTTTTCTAGACCAGTGTTTCTCAATCTTTTTTGCTTCATGGTATACTTAGATATTTGGAAACATCCGGCAGCACACTAACCATTGTTTCTATTATCACAGGCACTCCAAACTTTTTCGTTGCTTTACTATGTATAATAGAATCCTAGGAAAAATATTAAAAAAATTATTAAAAATATTATTATGAACGACAGCCCATATTTCTCATGGAATTATAAAAAATGATGGAATTATCGATTTATTAATTTTAGCAATTTACGGTTTCTATTATTTACAATTTACTTGTTTCTTCTGTGTTAATAAATAACGTTGTTGAAAATATTTAATACCTATTTTATATTTCCACTTTCCAGTTTAAAATAAAAATACTTTTTGTGCCGCGACACAGCCACACAATTCCTCGCGGCACAAAAAGAATTGCTGCATTCAGAATTGCTGCCATAGATCATTGTTAGTTGGCTAAAAGTAACATTGATTCTTTCTATTAGATTGCAGCAAAAATGATTATGACACTAAAATTATTTACTGTGCTCTAATAGAAAGAATTTCATTTTTAGCCATCACTAACTCTAATAATTTCAAAATAATTGAAATAATTACAGTTGATTTATAAAGAAGCATTTAATGGAATTTTATGTAATGGCCGAGCCATCTTGCACACACACACACCCCACCACGCCCATAAATTCTGGTACAAAGAGAAAAGAGCACAACTTTAACAAATTTACTAATATTTTACTGAAAATTTTAGAAATATTTCATTATTACGTAATTACTAGAAATTAAATTTATTTCTCAAAATATTCACTCCTCTCCTTAATACAGGCCTGCCTCACAAGATATCTTTGAGAGATAAGTCACATGTAACGCTATCGAGGATTCGCCTCCAGTCCTCGACAACATTACGACAGTGTTGCACGTTACATATCTCTCAAAGATCTCTTGAGATCGGCGATATTTGTTCAGGGTTTAGAATAAGCCTTCATCTCCAACTTCGACCATAAGGAGTACTGTATGGACTTTAGATCTGGCGATGCATACAAACACTCGGCGCTTGAAATGAAACCAGGAATTTTATCTGTCAAACTTTATAGTGGTTTTCCATTTATGAGCTGGAGTCGTCTGATATGTCAAGGATGTAGATTGAGCAAAGAATGATTAAGGTGCTTGACACATGATTCCAGAATCTCATTTAGATTATCTTTTGCCAAAACTGTGACACCTTGGGTAAAGAAATGGAGATCAGATTTGCCTAATCTGTTAATCTCTCCACAAATAATTACATTACCTGGATTGTGGGCTCTCAGAGATTTTCACTTGCTTCGTGGGATATCTTTAATAAGTAGTTTTGGTATAAATACAATCCATCTGTTTGTTGAACTTCTCTCCCGCTGTGAGAAACATCCGGCAGCACATTTTTCGTGAAACATTTTTCGTCTGTAAAGAGAATACTTTTCGCATCTTCAGGGCCATACAGTTTAAGAAGAACCTTACAACGAAACAGCATGTTTTTCTTCTATATATTCATTAACAATCAACATGTATCACATTCTAAAGCCTTCATTCCCCAGTCGTCTCGAAACGTTTATCTGTAGTGTCAATTTCTTTTGGACGCGACGCGGATTTCTCCGAATTCTGGACTTCATAATTCTATTCAAATATATAAACGACAACAAAAACCTCCTTTGACATCTATTTATTCATCATATTTCGTCAACTCTAAACGAGATGACTTCTTCAGATGAGAAAGATAGGGATAACTTATCCCTCTTCTTTAAATTCATAAAAAAATTAAATTAACAAATTAAAACATTAACAATCTGTATTATAGATAATAAGTTTGTGACGTATAATAATAAGATCGTGGGATCAATCTGTAGTTTAGAAAATAAAGTATAACAATAAGATTGTGATAATAAGATCTGTTGAATTATGTTTTAGCATACTATTTTCCTGAGGGCGACCACTTCTCCTACGATCCTTAACACTTTCCAATGTGAGGTATCGGTTTTATGGAATTGTAAAGAAATTTGTTGTAACCCCTGTATTCTTCAACTGCTGAAATATATCGGGGTGAAATAACCCGTTTTAAATTTTAAATTGTATGCTCAGTCTTTCTCATTGCTCAGTCTGAAGTAAAAATGAGATATTAAAGAAGTTATTTATTTTTACCGATTCGTAGAAAATCGAACGAGGAATAAAATACTCATGTGGTTGTGCCCGTACATGTGCTCTTGCCACGAGATATTTTCATGCAAAATTTATACTATAATTAACAGACATCGGTGTATAATCGAGTACTACTCCATAATGTTAAAACAATCTGAATTTTTATGTTGAAGATTCAGCTTTCTTTCTCTATAGATGTATAAATTTGATGTAACTGTGCTGAAGAAAGGCACCATTGTCCAACTTTAATGTTGTAATTGATCACTTGACAGCTAAAAATGCTCCTTATTCACTGGAGCCGCAGATTTATGCGAAAAGAAGTGTCTCTAGTTGCAGCTTTCTCAACGTTTGTCATTATTTTTGATAAATGAAGCCAAATTATAGGATTATTTAAAAAAATTGATAGATTAGCAATTTTTTTGTTCTTTAATCAAAATTTTAATTCTAAATATTAATTATATAATGTAAAGTATTATGGATTTCTTTCTTCCTAATAGAAATACAGCTGTAATCTATAACAATTCTAAGTTTGCATCCTTAATACATAATTTCGAAAATATTTTCAAACAAATCATGGTTGGAAATGATTTTAATGATATGGTAAAAAAAGAAAAACAATATAAGTATTACTAAGATTTAATTAAAATAGTGGCAATTTGATAATTTTTTATTATTTTTAATATATAAAAATATACTACACCTTATTATTTAATTTTTTCAATAAATATAACAAAGTTTATAAAGACATAATGACATTTAGTTTCTTGATGTCGAAAATATAGCATATAAATTAAGTGTAAAATTGGTAATTGCTGTAAAATTGATATTGGTTGCACTAAACAAGTATTAGAAAATAAATTATATCAGCAATCTGATTAAAAAAACCTGTACTACTAATAATAACTAGTCCTTGTCTCTTATTATAACACTGTAAATAAAACCGAAGCTTGTCATAAATATTCCTTATGAGATTAAGGTGTTAGTTAGATGAGACGAACTTGGATGGCGGTTATTTCCAAATATTTTTAGTATTATCTCTTGTCGCAACTTCATTGCATTGAATTGAACTCAATTCCAGTTAACTATCGACTATTTGAAACATCTGCCGGTAACTACTATTGAAAGTTGAGTAATGCGTTTTAAGTAACACCTTGAACCCACATAAGAAGAAATTCAGAAGCAATTCAGAGCATAAGAGAATTTAAGCTGTTGATCATCACTGGCGCTCTGGAGCCAAAATCTTCATGGATTTCAAGGAAGGATTTACTGAATTGGTAAATCATTATTATAGTGTTATTAAATCGTATTTACAGTATTTATTACATGATATTTATTGAATTGGGAAAATCCATTTGCTTACTGATTTCCCAATCCTACAAAATGATAAAAGTATAGAAAGAAGGCACCCTGGGCGCTCGTATCATAATTTTTCAAAAGAAAATGGATTAAAAAGTGGAATTAATTTTTTATATATATGTTTTGTAATTTTAATTAGAAATAATAAAAAATCAAAAGCTGGCGATTACAATACTTTATCTTTGATTTCTTTCTTTGATAGCAAAGGATTTTGAAATAATAAGCAAGTAACATGGTATCCTGGATGAATCCTTAAAGAAATTATAATCATTTTGTCTGAATTTGGTCTTAGGGAAGTACTGAGATGTAAAATTATTTACAAATAGAAGATATTTCGCCTTAAAAGTAGTGTAACCAGTAATATGTACTGTCGGCCCTCTATTTCAGGAACCTCTATTTTGCGAATTTCTCTATTTTGCGAATTTCTCTATTTTGTGAACTTTTCTTTGGAACCAAGAACATTTTGTTAATTTCTTTGTAAAATAACCTCCAAATAGCGAAGTGCATTTTCTATTTAACGAACTTTTTTGTGGTATCTATTTTTTTTTCTCCTTGAAATGTTTTTATTATTAATATTCCCTTAGAGGAAATGAAAGAAATATGGATACAGCTGAGGTAAAAAGAAGAAATTAACGATGATATTGACTGAAATTAACTGATTAATGATTATCTTTCACTTGATTTTGAAGTTGAGACCTCGGAAACACTAACACAATATTTTAGAAAGTGTGAAAATTAAAAACAATACAACTAAGAATTGCGATGAAGATGATGAAAATGGAAATGATCATGATGCAGAAATCAAAAAACCTTCGTATGATGAAATGATAAAATCATTTGAAACATTCCGACGTGGATTACAATTTGAAGAAAATACTGAAGGGGTTTTTGGCTCATTGCAAAGATGCGAGACATACTAAGAGCGAAAACACTTTTTCCAAGAAAAAAAAAAAACCTCAGACAAAATTGATAGACTTTATTAGTAAAATTTAAGTACGCATGTGGTATTGTATGCTTTATGTCATTAAAATTATTACTTTTTTTAATAATATTGAATAATAAAATGTGAATCTCTATTTAATGAATTTTCGATATAACGAACTTTTTACGGGATTTAGCGACTTCGTTAAATAGAGGCCCGACTGTAATTTTAAATAAATGATAAGAATTTTATTAATTTAAACTACATTTTATAGTTTCTATAATGAGGCTTAATAGCTTTAAAAAAAATTATAAAAATGAATATTAAAAGAAAATCTTTTATTATTTTTTTATTCCATAGAAATTTCTATGTAGCTTGGCAAGGAGATTTAATTAAAAAAAAAAATAGAAACAGAACATTAAAAATGCAAGTCCCCAGCTTCTCGACGATCCGCTTTTCTACAATCCTCAATTTCAATCTTTTTCAATTATAACCACAACCCACATATGACGCATGGACCGTTCTTTCGACGTATTAGGTCATGTTTCCACTATCTTCCACGGGTACTGCGACTAGGCGCTGCTGTTTCTCTCAATAGACTATACATATGTAGTGTGTTATTTAGCTTTCGAATCCTTTCTCAAATGATGTATATTGTGTTAGTTACGTTTTTCGGCGGCCAAAATGCATTTATTAGCCTTTCGTTCCCCATTTCGACCATTTCCCGGTTTTCGGCAGTGCTCTGCTTCCTAACTTGCAGAATGAGCCGGGAACGCCTGTACAAAAAGTTAAAAATACATTTTTAATCTGTTTTTCAATAAATTACTAGTGGACTCTTGATTGCTATTGACAGATGATCTTCAGTAACAAGGGTTGTAATTTATCACAAATGAAGCATCCTGTTTATCTATAAATCGTTTTATTTTAATTTGAATGCTGGATTATTTGATAGATAGATAATGACTCAATCATGAGAGGGAATTGATGGTTATGTGAAGAGGGATCAGAGAACATACAGATGACTTCTGATTACATATGCTTCTGTTTACTTATTTTTGATGTAGTTGTGCAAATGGGGACTAAAAGAAATGGAATAAAGTAAAGCACATACGGAAAATAATCCTTACTGAAGATAATGTGAAAAAAGATAAAAAAATATAAATAAATTGGAATGTATACAACATGTAATAGTAAAATAGACTAGTGCTCCATGGTCCATTATAAAGATTTAAGTTATGAAGGTAGAATTAGTTTTTTTTATTTGATTCAAGTATTTTACTCCCGAAATAAGGAAATATTGTAAAGAGGAAATCATCTATTGCAAAAGTTATAGCCATTACATCCATTCTGAATCTAATCTTGATGTACTTTTTTAAGTTTCGTGAATGTAAAATGTAAAAGTATTAACTATCTAGCTATTTATTAAACATAAACACCCAGACATGCTCACACATACACACTCAAACATTCACACATACAGACACTCAGTTACAAGTACAACACATGCGTACAAATATAGTTAAATTATGTTTTCCAAAAATACTTACTTTTTTTGTCAATATATTTATGCTTCAAGATTGTTATTTGTAAGTAACTTTATAAAATATAGTTTTCAAAACTTTGTTTGATACCATTAAATGAAACTACATATAAATTAAATTTGATGAGAGAATATGTAGCTATTATTGTTTATCATTTTTTTTTCCAAATAAAAAAGGAAAAATAAACCCATCCTAGCGTAAGCATCTTGAAAATCTCCTGTACATGTTCCAAAGGGAGGGCATTTTCTGTTTTCCAGTTTTCCACTGAGTCAATTTGCTTTTCATTCATGCAAATACAATCTTAAAAGTGAAGAGTCCTTAAGTAATCGTATTCCACACAAATCTTACCAAAACGATATTTTAGAAAATACTGACTTTCAGACGATTTTCGGATAGCATTTATTGACGAAGTTAAGCTTTTTTTTTACGTCTTTCATCAGAGGCGTTGACCATGTTTCAGCCTGCAGTTGGGGAATTGATTTTTCGGGCTTTGCAAAGAGACTTTCTTATGTGTTACCATCATCTTCCTAAAATACGTGATCTAATTGTTGACTTGTGTTTCGCTGTCTGTCGTGTTGCCTTCAGTTTTCTGAATTATTAGATAAGTGAATTAATAGTGAGAGGTTGTTTTCTAGCAAATTGCATTGAACAACACCACTGCCTTAATTTCAACAACACTAAATCAAATTCAACAGTACACTATGATTTCTCTTTGCGGATGATATTACTGATATTTTATTTATGGATATAAACAAATAACCTTTGTAAATTTCTTTGAAGGAATAAACAAGAAACTTCAAGCAACTTAAAAATAATAATACATTAAAGAGAAAGATAAACAATTTTCTTAATTAAAATGGAATTTTAAATCTCTTAAGTAAATTAATACTTTTAGTTGCGTTTGTATTGTTATTTGGTTAATGATTAATGAAGTTTTGTAGTAACGCACATTGACTTTAAATATACACCGATATGGTAAAATGAAATCTTGTAAATACTTAAGGGCAGCCGAAAGAAATAAAATATTTACTTAGTTGCAATGTGTTTGTAGTTGCAACTTCAAAACTTGATTTTAGACATTGATTTTAAAAAACAGACGTTCATGAAGTCTAGAATGCTTTGAAGTTGACATCACGAGCTTCAGAGACTTAAACTACCATGTTATTTAGTGGAGCGCGATAGTCTGTTATTGCTGTATGATATTGAAAATATATTTTTTTTCCTGGAATTAAGAAAGCACGTGTTTAACACTTCTGGGTTTCTTCGATCGGTATTTAAAAATACTGAAAATTTTTTAAAATGTTATATTTATAATCAAGAAATTCCAATACCATTTTACACAGACTGTTGATTTAAAAGCATTATTACACATAATTTAAGGCGAAAGAGGAAAGATTAGAATATAACAGGATTTCTAAATACAGGATTTCTAAATGTTATCAAAAATGGTCAAAAAATGCAATTTTGCAACTATTTTAATGTGATCATCGAAGTTAATGTCATTTTGGTGGAATTTTATTTTATGTTTTCACTTCTTTTGCAAGACAAATATCCTATATTTTTCTTTTTTCATTTTACAATAGTATTATTGTAATTCATTTATATTGTGACTTTCACTGTAACAATTTCTATTTTGGTTATTTTTAAAATCTCCTTTTAAAATTCTTAAATTACAATACAAGGATTTTTTAGAAATCCATTTTCCCAGTATGATTCCATTGATCACTTTCATATAATCAAGTCATACATAAAACTGCTGCAGACTTTTCGCTCAGGCATTGATGAGAGGTCAAAATGATGACCTTCCATAAGCTAATGCACTGAGGTTGGTTCGATTCCTGGCGTCGGTTTCAATTCTTGTTTTTCTCTTTGGTGCATGTTTTGTCTTCATTTTGTAAAATAAATTAATGGGACTTAATTAATTAATTAAGTATGAAAACGTCACAATGCTAGTTTGATGTGAGTATGGTCCTTCAAAAATCTAAAATCTACTACAAAGTTGTATTTGCTCCCACGAAATTAACATGTTGGGCAAGAAAGAATATTTTTTTTTTATTTAATATATTCTTGCATCTTTTCTCTGCTTCCTCCACTTTTCTTAAAGCATCGAATTGTAAGTGAACCTCATCTGATTTGAATAGTTTATTTTATTACTAAATGAGAAGCGCCCATGAAAATGAGAAGTATAATAATACGTGAATTAGTGAGAAAGTATGACTGACTTTATTTAAATCAAACCCTGCGAAGTACACCTTAATTGTGATAACACAGTCTGGTCATTCAATTAAAGGCCAATTGATGATTCAGGAACCCTGTCAACCATCTAACTTTTATTTTCAGGATCTGGATAAGGTGTAGGTAATTCGCGAGTATTATAATTAACATTATCGCAATTTTTATAAGGGACTTAGAAATCAATACATTTGAAAGAAGATAAAATAAATATTGAGTGATTGAGATGAAGATGGGCTTCAATATTGAACTATTGAATATTGTAGATAGATTGATATAAGGGAAGTTGTGCAAACATTGATTCGACAACAAATTTTTCTGCTTTCTTTTCAGTGCCATATATTGCTTACAAATATGGCTTACAAATATGGTTGCCATTCTGGTAAACTCTTTTCAAGAAATTCAATGTTTATAAATGTCTGAGAAATTCTAAATCGTTATATTCTGAACTAAAGAAATACTTAAGTTAGTAACTTTATGATTTTGATATATTTAAATGGACTTGATTCGATTTATTATGCAATAAAACTCAGTTATATACATTTAATAAAATGTGTATTGATTTCATTAGTTTGTCTTTATTTAACTGGTTTAATTGGTTAAACTCAGTATAATTTTTTTTTCTAATTCCGTGCATTTTATGAGATTTTAATTATATTTTAATTGAAAAAAACCACTATTGAAATAAAGAAACATTAGATTCTTAGCCACTACTAAGATATTTATTTCTAATATTTATTTCTATAAAATGATTTGGTAAAATTGAAAAAAAAAGTTATAGAGAAAAATTTTTTTCAATTAAATTGAAATTAAAATTTCTAAGTAATTACTTTGTTTTTAATCAAAATTTTTAAAATTTGTTTTGTTTCTGCTCTAGAAATTATAGAATTCAGATAGTGCCGTCTGACAGGATTTCGAATACAGAAATCCAATTACTTTTATTATTACAATCATTTCTATAAATCTGTAGAATGAAGTAAGGGAAAAATCTTTCGTCGCTTTTTATTTCAAGAAAAAAAAAGGAAATTACAGTTTTTTGAGAATTTTTTTTTTGACTGTAACTGGAAGTATTCAAGCATTAACTTGAGAATCGATTCCGAGCCAAGCTTGTCTAGTATATAGTCAATATGCTAGACAAATCAATCTCAGTGTTAGGTGAAAGCTGTGCTGCATCATCGAAGTTTATGTTTCAATAGACAAAAAATTCAATATTTCAACAATCCTTTTAGGTATCAAATAAGATCTTATCAAATTGTCAAACTGCAATACAATCAAAAATAAATCAAACAGTTAAAAAGAAATAATTGTTCTTCTAAAATATGAAGGAAGAAGTGTCCTGAAAAATCGAAACAAGAATGAAATAGACAATCATTTCATATACTCGTATATAGAAAAAAGTTGGATTTTTTTTTTTGTTTCTTGTTTTTCACTTTTTAAGTTTTTTTTTTGATTTAGCATATTGGAGTCTTTTATTGCTTCATTTATTTCCAAGTTGTTCTTTTCTTTTCTTTTGTAATTTTTAGTGTCGTTAATTTTTGTTTATTTACTTCATCTTCGTATTTAGTTTTTGAATCGTCTTTTACATTTTTATTGTGATTTTTGATTTATGGAACCCGTGTTCGTGCAGGAATTATCATCTGCCTCTCTGACTTATTTATTGTACATTTTTGCACATTCAAAATTTTTCATGTATGGGATTTACCTATCAGTACATGGACAAAATGTAGACAAAATTATTTTTGTCTACGTATGATAGGTAAATCCCTACATTAAAAATTTTGCATGTGAGATCAATGTCTTTGGCAAAAGTCAAATTACAATTTTATAAACCTATTTATATACATTTATTATTATTTTATATATATATCTCAACTTATGTAATTGGCTAAGTTCTTCTGTCTGTCTATAACTCGATATAATTAAGCTATTAAGATAGATCCAAGGTTCTCAATGGTACCCTTGAATCAAGAGTACTCAAATTGGATGAAATATTAGTTCATTTTGTCATTCAATGTTGTTTCTATGAAATTTTATCCTTGGGAACTGACCTAGACAACTGAAATTCTAACAAAACATACGTTCAAAATCAAATAATTTTGTTACCACTGCACCCATTTTAATGAAAATTTGGCATACTTACTCAATTTTTTGGGCTGATTTTGAAACTCAAAACCATTTTTGCCATTGAAGCTTCGTTCACAAGTTAGCGCAGTATTTAAATTACAAAGGTGAGTTTTAAATGCCTTTCGGCGTTATGAGTCAAAAATAATAATTATTTCATTCTTTCTTTTAGTAAAATTTATTTACAAGGACAAACTTTAGATATGATTGGTATTTATTTCATATCAAATCATTAATCAAATCAAATATATACATAGAGATAAATTGGTTAAGTTCGTCTGTCTGTAACTCGATATAATTAAGCTATTAAGATAGATCCAAGGGTTCTCAATGGCACCATTGAATCAAGGGTACTCAAATTGGATGGAATATTAGTTCATTTTGTCATTCCATGTTGTTTCCATGAAATTTTATCCTTGGGAACCGACCTAGACAACTGAAATTCTAACAAAACATACGTTCAAAGCCAAATAATTTTGTTACCACTGCACCTATTTTAATGAAATTTGGCATACTTACTCAATTTTTTGCGCTGATTTTGAAACTCAAAACCATTTTTGCCATAGAAGCTTCGTTCACAAGTTAGCGCAGTATTTTGATTACAAAGGTGAGTTTTAAATGCCTTTTGGCGTTATGGGTCAAAAATAATAATTATTCCATTCTTACATATAGTAAAATTTATTTACAAGGACAAACTTTAGATATGGTTGGTATTTATTTACCAGAGCCTGTTTTTAGTCATGGACAGTTATATTTTGCTGTTTCTCGAGCACGTCGTGCTTGCGACGTCAAAATCAAAATTCTTGACCGAATAGATCATGGAAATCTGAAAGAAGGATCTCATGCTATTTTTACAAAAAATGCAGTTTACTTTATAGTTGATAATAAAATGATTTTTAAGATTTTTTTATGCCTGTCGTCCGACAGACTTTGCTGCTAGTATATACATTGAATCTTATACTTATGCATAAGATTAATTTTGCATTTAAAAAGCAAAAATGAGATTAGATTTGTATCTGGGAAAAGATGGTACATCATTATCATTAATGGAATGATAAATTGAATAAGCAATTCCAGGATCTATATTCTTCAACTGGATAGCTTGAGTACAACGTAGGAGAACTTTCTTTTTAAATCTAGTCTTTTAAAAAAAATTACTTAAAAAAGAAAATTCTCCTAAGTTACTAAAACTATCAAATTTAAAAATATGGATCCTGGAATTGCTCATTCAATTCCAAGTTTTTTTGTTAAGAAAAACCTAAATTATTTTTCATCAATAGTTTTATTTATTTAATTCGAATCGTGGATTGTTTAAAACATGATTAGTTAAAAAGTGTTCAATATTAAGTTTGGCTTTAATAATTCTTGCATGATGTATGGTGCTTTACCGTGTGTATATTTATTCCTATTAAAAGACATTACACTATCACACACAACTATATTAATTAATAACACATTACAATATTAAAAAGACTAGTTTCTCGAGCGATATCTGTCAAGTCTTGAGAAAACCTGACCGATATCGCTGGAGAAACCGCTCACTTTTTAATATTTAATGTGTATTAATTATGTGTGTTGCCGTAAAGTTGTTAATAAGAATTCGTGCATGACTTAATAAGACAAGATATATTGACAAGAAAGCGGGTAACCAGTAATAAAGTTTAATCGTGTGAACAGTAATATTAATCCTGTTAATTATTGGAATTAGAAGGAAGATAAAATTAACTTGAAACTAAAGAGAAATTTAACAATTTAATATTAACATTTAATACATTAAAGAATTGATCATCTGTTTTGTTTTCGTTTTTGGATGATTTTAGCATTCCTGGAAAAATAGAACACATACTCTTCGCATTGTAGCAGTGAACAGTGTTCAGAGTAAGTCAATCTCTCTTTAATTCCTTAGATTGAAGTGGTACAGATATCTTAGTTAATAAGTAATTGCTGAATTGCTTCTTTATAAGATTAATATGAAAGGAAAGGAATCTTTTTCATTAATGTAATAGTTTTAATTCATTTTTGGCCTGGTTCAGCCATCGTTGAGAAACTCGTACATCAAGATGTTTCAGTGCCCTACACGATACTGAGACCTTTACATTACATTTTACCTTACTTTACATTTTTTTTCATTTTAGCATTGATTTAGGAAGTCAGTATTCTCAAAATATATTGTATTGTACACAAATGTCAAACACAATAACAGCAACAAAACAAACTATCTAAATTATATTAATCAACAAATTAACGTGTATAAACTATTAATTATCAAACATTTAACTCAACAAACCAAATTATTATAAACATATATTAAATTTCAGAAACCCGTTACATGTTTCGGCCAAACCTTACAAAGGCCCTCGGACGAAGAATGAAGGAGCAATATTAATGCCGCGGTGATAAAGGTATTGTTTAAAAGCATTTTAAAATACCAAACCGTCCTCCAGTACATTATCAATGGATAACTTAGTGTTAAATGACTTATCCTTCAAAATCCAATTTGATTCCATAAATTCCCTTAAGAAAGCATCCCTGTGTTGTCCTAATACGCTAGTTATATCAAAGTTGTACTTGAGGTATAAAGAGCACCAGAGGGCGATGGAAAAGAGAAATTTACAATATAAAACAGCAGAACATTTGTCAAGTTTAAGCATTACTTGGAGTTGTCTATATATTGTCTATATGTTTATATTAATTTAAGTGCGTTATGTTTGGCATTTAAATTATATTTTAAGAGTTACTTAAAAAAAATTTTGTTGTGCAATAATAACTGGGAGAAACCTTCTAGTTATTAAACAAGGTTTCAGTGAAAAGGCTAAAGTGAAATGCCCAACTGTAGTCCTATGTGACCCTTGGGATCACGGGAGGTAAGGATCCCGGCGTTTCGTAACCAACGGGACTAAGTTAAGGTCGGGTAATCAGCCCGACGCCCGTCCGGCTTTAACCCCAGGAAAGAAACCGATGCCCATTCTACAGAGGGCTGGGTAGACCCTGGGTAGACCCAATAATCCGTTTGGATAAGAATGGAGCGTGGAAAAATTCCCTATTTCCGTTGAGTCCAGGGATCGAAAATTAAATAAGGTAGTATAAATTAATGAGAAAATAGGGAAAAACTTTATGCAAACTTAAAAAATTATTCATTACCTAATAAGTCAATGAACAAGTATTAACATTATTAATTTCAGTGGTTTTCAAAACATTATTACTTGCTACATATATAAATATTCTTTTTTACAAAAATTATTTATTACATGTGACTATAAAGTAAATGTTCGTCCGATACACGAACCCTTTGAAAAAGTCATGCATTGTTGTTATTGCAGTGAATCACTAAATCCCCTCGATTTGAATCCAATGTACTTGATAAATGGCATTACTATTCAGTCTTCAACTAATCATAGAACCAAAATGTAATACAATATGTTTGTAGATCTGACATTTTGTATTTTCGGAAATGCTTTATCCTCGATGAAATTTTACTTCTTTTAACGATTATTTTACTCAGTATTTTCAACTTTACTGTTGATCTACCAAAGAAGTCTTTAATGACCAAGTATCTGATGAAACTTAAAGCCTAATTTTCTGAATGTGTTGTTTTAAAATTTTTTTTTTTCTTTTTTACCTTTTTCATTTTCAAGAGCAAACTTCTGGACAATAGCTACACGAAAAAAATTTAAAATAATAAAAGCCAGATCCTCTTTTATGTGAACATATGCAAATGGCGTTCTAGGAAGATTCATTCCCAGATTCATAAGTTATTTAAAAAATCACACGATCATATTGACACTAAATGTAGGCTATAAAAGGGATTTGGAGAGTAGCGATGATATTACAAAGTCTCTTGTAATAATTAGATAGAAATATCTAGTTTAGTAACATAAGCAATTGTGCTTTATCATAAGGAAAAAATTAATTGTACTCGTGCCGTAAGCAAGACCAAAGCAATAGCGCCCACCCCCTTCCCTTCCTTCAACTCTCACCCTCATTTTCAATCCATATTTTATTCGCAAAGTGACAAGCTGCTAACAAAACACACTACATTTTACAGGGACAGAACAACGCTGACATGCTTATGCTTTATTATGATTTCGAGCTTGATATTTATGTGTTCTATTTTCACTGTTCCTACAAAAATTTGAAATATATTTAATCGATGATGTCATAGATCTTTACAAATTGAATGAATTGATTAATTGCAAAAGTCCTCTGGTTTTAATGATTGTAATTTTCATTGAGACCTGGTACATTATTGAACACCTTATGGTTATGATGTAGAGACATTCTTGGTTTTGCTCCACGAACAAGGTGGGTCATTCCAGATCAAATCATCTAATGAGTTCACCACATCATCACAGAATTTCAAGAAAATTTGTTTGCATGTAAAGTATCATCAGATAACACCTTTTCAGTTACTTTTTCAGACTAGGGTCAAAATCTTAAATTTTTAAATGTGATCCCACCTGGCCATTTAACTTTTTTTCTAAATGCTTATTTGCTTTTCATTACAATACAAACTGTTCGTCCTTGACTAATTTCTTTGGAAGTTTTGGATTCAGCATAAAAAAAAGATGGGGAAACCAAATTTGGTTCCATTTGACTGATAGGAGATGAGGTATTCAGAAAACACGTAAAATAAGAAAGCGCAACTAAAAAAGATAATAACTTCAAAAATTCATTTCTAGGCATGTATTTATCGTAAAACTCCCATATTTTGCAGAATGTTTATGACCCCTTATATGCAAATAAATTTTCCTGAACATCTGTGATGGTGTGATGAACCAATCAGGCGACCTGACATGGACCCAGTTGCCCAGTTATAGCGAGCTTCCAGATTAGAAGACCAAGACCATAGTTATTTGGATTTGTCAATCAGAAGTCTAGTCTCCGTAGACTTCGAGTTACGCAGTTAAAGCAGAATACAAATCATTTCTATTGTATGTCCAAGGCGTTTTACATAGCCAACGGACCTTCAGGACCTGGACTCGAAGCCAGGATGTTAAGTTGCAAACATTTTTAAGCTTGTAATTGTAATTTTGAAAACAATGTTATTATTATTTGTTTCGCTGAGTATTCCTTTCCTCTTGATGCCTCAAAACACTTCCTTATTTTGCTTAAAGGCTTAACTTTAATATCATGGCTCAAAAATTATATAATTATGAAAATTTGCATAATTAAATCGGGTCGAGTGCAAGTCGTACGTATTTTGTAAATATTGTGATTTAACTTTGAGTAACCCGTATACCGTAATTTGAAATGGTTCAAGTGTCGCCGCTAATGTCTAGCGTCAATTGCACGTCATCAGTCACTTGCAAGTGCGCATCTCCTCAGTCGATTTTCTACAAATCGGTAAAAACAACTTCTTTAATACCTCATTTTTCCTTCAGAAAGGGACCTAAAAATATATTGTAATAATACAACAGCAGTAAGGCATTATCGTTTCAACTGACCATCCAACCCGAATGTATTTTGGCAGTTGAAGAACACCTGAAACAACAAATTTGTTTTATTGTAACATAAATCGATATCTCACAACGGGACGTTTTAAGGATCTTAGCAGAAGTGGTTCGTCCTCGGGTCAATAGAACACCAAATATGCTAAAAGCACTGAAGACCATAATTCCCAGAAAGCCGCGCCGCGTTAAGAAGAAAATGGAACAGCATATGAATATCTTGAGACAAACCACACACCGAGCGATCAAACAAGACCAGATATTGAAGGCTTTGAAACATTTTACATGCTAACGAACATACAGAAGAAAACATTGTCTCGTTGTAAAACTCTTCTGAAACTGTGCGGCACTGAAGATGTAAAAATGATTGTCTTTGCAGACGAAGAAATCTCACTGTGAAAGATAAGTTCAACAACAAAATGATCGTGTTTAAGACATTTTGATATCCCAAGATTTAAAGATATCCCAAGAAGCAAGCGAAAATCTCTAAGAACCCATAATCCAGGTTACGTTATAGTTTGGGCAACTGATTAGGCAAATCTAACCTCCATTTCGTTATCCAAGGAATCGAAACATGGGAAAAAGTTAATTTAAAAGAGATTCTGGAATCAATTGTCAAGCAGATCAATCACTCTTTGTTCAATGACACCCATGGATTCTTCAGCAGGATTCGCTCTTGCCCACAAAGCGAAAACGGTGAAGACTGGTGGAGAGACGAAATTCCTGGTTTCATTTCAAGCTTCGAGTGGCCGTCTGCATTCCCTGATCTAAAACCCTTGGATTACTCGTTATTATCGAAGATGGAGTTGAAGGCTTGCTATAAACCCTACATAAACATCGCCGCTCTCAAGAATAGAATAAGATGTTCATGGACACAGTGCATAGCTCTATCAAGGACTGGAGGCAGAGCTTGCAGCCCTGTATTAAGGAGAAAGGTGAAGATTTTGAGAAATTCATTTATATTTGTAGTAATTACATAGCAATGAAATAGTATAAGTAAAATTTGTTAAAGTTATGTTTTTTTTTCTTTGTATCAGAATTTATTAGTATAGGAGTAATCACTATCGCTGATTATGATATCAAAAAAACATACAGTTAGTGTTTAGCGATGCCTGTTCAGTAAGTTTGAGAACAGAGATTACGACACAAATCTGAAAAAAGAATAGATACGATTCTTTAACAGTAACTTACAGTAATATTTACAGTAACTTAAGCAATACTTAGAACAAAAGAAAATGAAGGTTACTTTAAATCAGTGACGAAAGAAGACACTTTGAATTCTTTTAATCCCCACTTTTCTCCGAGTTCCTTTCGAATTCAACTATTGTATGAAACCAAAATGATATTGAAACAATTGATACTTTGAATAAAGATGTAATTAACTGGTTTTTTTTAAACAATGTATATCTAAAAATCACAGAATGGCATGGATTTCATCTAAGATTAGAAATTCAATATGTACCGGAAGAAAAAAAAATAGTTAAAAAAAAAAAAAATAGTCGAAAACCGCATATCTATCCTTCCGTATCCGTTCTTCTGTGATCACGATAACTCAATGCATCATCACAGATATAGACTCTTATAAGAAATATCGCTACTGATTTTGTTAAAAACTGGACCAATAGATAAGAAGCTAAAAGAAGTTAAGGATACAGAAAGAAAAACGTTTCTTTTTTTAAAAAAGATCCTTGCCTATGTTCGAAAGTTGACAGATAACTGTATGATGATTAACTGATCTTATTTCTTATCATTTATATCTAAAAATGTATAATTAGAAATTATACTGCAAGAAATTCTTATGCTGCATAAATATTAAATTAAAAATAATAATTGGTTAAGAAAAATTCATATTGAAAGAGAAAATTACGAAACAAGTGAATATAATTTTTGAATATAAATTCCTTAAATTTAAGGACGACCCATAATATTAAGAAAAAAGTAAAAATAAAAATAATAAAAAAAAGGAAGTACATTAACGTAAGGAAAAATAAAAATAAAAAGTTAGGAAAAAAATAAAGAAAAAGTTAGGAAAATAAGAAAAAAACGGACACTGAGAAAAAAAGATTAAGAGAGAGAAAAAAAAGTATTCATGCGGATTCGAACCAGTAACCTTCAGTAAATCAGCCCGAGATGTTAAGCATCAAGATGCAATTGACAACTGAAGTCAGATAGTTGCATTTCTAACATTTAAGCTAATAGCGGAAATCCAATGAAAAAGTATCTTGAACATGGGGAGGTGTTGGCCTCTGAAAATACCCTATTCCTGAGTTGTGTGGGCCTTTGAACACGTTGGTCAAGTTCGTTTGTCGGTTCGACCTTTTGTTTGGGAGTTTTTAGAAGAGTACAATGACAACAATGCCCCAGAAAATACGGTATTTGCGTCTCTTTACATGATGGTGAAATCCGTTTGTTGATCTGACCTTCTCGGGAGTTGGTAGGGGTGGAGAGACAAAGACGGATGGACGGATAGAACAAATGCAATAGCTATCGATTTTTGCCATTATCACAATAGCTTCCAAATGGATAGCTAATAATTTTTTATAATTGTTTAAAATTAGAAGCAGTTTTAAATGGAAGGTAATTGTCTTTCATATATATAACCATATGTGTAATATATTTTTATGTATTTATTAAGAAATATATTTATCGATATAATCAGATAGTTATTCATTTCCTGTTTTTGGGATTCTAACTGGCTATTTTTATGAATTCAATTTACTCAACATTAACAGTGTAATAGTATTAATGGGATGTTCGTTGTGAGTGAGATTTGGCTCTAAATCGAGGACTATCATTTCTATCTATATTTATTTACGCAACTAAAATATATTTTAAATACATCTAACACTTAATACATGGCAATGTATTTACTTTCGGGTTCAACTTTGGGTTAAACCGGATTTGCATAAAAATAACTATGAAATCTGGAGCAATGCTCCGCACTACTTAGACTTTGCTGCACGACTCCTTTGCAATGCAGGGTAGTAGACAACAAAAACCGGTACTCGTGTTATAAAGAATTAAAAAATGTTTGATCAATTGATCAAGTAACTGACTGAAAATTGAATTCGTATTTGTAATGATAAATTAGTATTTGTAATCGTATTTGTAATAAGTTCTTGATTATAAAGATTTTATTTCATTAATTCTTATGAAATAGAATTAAATTTACTTTAAGGCTACCTTGTTTAAAGATACCTTAATCTGTTGAATGTAGTCCGTAGATGAAAAACATTAATCCAAATATTGTTGATTATTCGGAATCTTTCTAATTGCAAACATTGACAATTAAAGCATTTTTTATAAATTCATTGTGAATTTCGTATTTCATTTGTTTAACATTGGAAGATAACGAGAATTGATTCGAAGCAGATGAAAGAGTTTTTATTTCGATTCTGTGTAGGTTTTTCCCCCCGGTGTGATTGTTAAATTGATGTTGATATTTGAACGTGGCTTATATTATATCGTACGATGTAATTTGCTGACACATGTCCAATGGCTATTGAGCAAGAGAATGTTTTCCGAGGCAAGATAAATGCCGATTGCTAAACGCTTCAAATAAACGTAACTTCTAATTGAGAAAGTAGGAGCGGATCGATTGAGAAGAGCACTTGGCGCGTGCGCCGTCTCTTCCTCCGCCGTTCAGCACCCCCTGGCGCGACGCCGGCGAAGCACTCGTCTTTCATAACACGCGGTAGTTTCCCTCACACTCACACACCATGTGGACCGGGTCTCTGTGGGGAGATCACGTGCGTACACAAACACAGGATACTGCATGAAGCAAGGATTGCTATAATCAGACGTTACCATACACACTTTCTCCACCTTGTGAGAATCCAAACCCATCGATTACGGGTCTCCGTTCGTTGGAATAACATGAGACCCGCAAATTCGCCAGTGTTGCCGCTCCTGATGCTTTGGCTGGGATCCTACTGTCAAGGTAAGAGAAAAAGAAAACTCTTTCTAGGGGGGAGTCAGAAACGCCAGAAGTCGATTTTTTGCGAAATCCAACAAATTTTTCACAACTTCGAGAAAAGAGTTCTAATTAAAATCAGACATCTAAGTAAAACTTTTAAAAAACAAATATTGTGGACTTCGATATTTATTTTAGAATTGAAATACTTTCCAAAATCATGATTTTTTACTGAGAGAATTTTTTTTCAACTTTTCAGTGTTACACAATTTTACTTTCTTTCGAGATAGCACATTGTTGCTGTTTAATTATACGAACTTAACTTTTCACATTTTTAATTTTAGAAGTAACTTATTTTTTAGCTTAGTTTATTTTTTTAGAAATTTTTATATCATTCTTCCATTTCAAAGAAGGGTGCTTCCAATCTATAAATATGCAAAAAGATATTAAAAGCTTGGCATTCTTAATGAATGTCATAATAATTTATGATCACACATTTATTGCAGGTCAAGTTGTTTAATTACAAATCTATAAATGTTAACAAAATTATTAATAATTAGCATTTACTGAATAGAGTTCACTAGTTCATACCCATATTTTCCGATTTTTTTTAATCATAAACATTTAAGAAATATGTAAAAACAGTTACAATTTCCGTGAATTCTATTAAATTTTTAGTTATTTATAATAAGTTTTTTTTGTTCTATTTCTAATGACTTTTCAAGTGAATTATAGAAACTATTAGTAAAAATAACTTTTTATATTTACAGTATTAGTTTTGAGTATCTATCAAATAAGCGAATTCTTGGAGAATTTATAACTCCACTATTCTTATTAGTTTCAGACATTGAAATTCTGCACTTCTTAATTTCTAACTTGAGTTTAACGAGACAGAGAATTTTTTCCTAGCACTTCAGATGACATTTTTCATTAAGAATTTCTCAAGCCTTCTTAATCCCAATGTAGATTTCCCCAAATTACGAAATGAAAGTACGTTTGCACCGCGGCTGTTGGAATTTAGGTAATTAAATTTGTACTTTTCTAAAAATAAAACCTCGAAATTCATAATCGTGAGTAAGAAAAAGTTTTAGAACTGTCATGATAAATCCAACTTTAGTTGATGATAATTTCTATCTTATACTGTAATCATTCACATTCAATAAATTTCAAATCTTATAATTTACTTAATTTTCAAAGTTATGTTATTTCAATATAGAAATACAAAGGCAGCATTGTTATTTTAGTTTCGCTATAAAAAAAAAGTACTATTAAAATTAATTCTGTGTTGTTTAATCCGCCGTGTTCGCTGCAAAGGCGGCTAGAATTCCAATTTCATTTGACATTGTTTTTTTTTGTTTTTTTTGGGGGGGAGATGAGCTATAATTTTGTGAATTAAAAGGAAAATTCGATCCCAAGGTAACATTTATTAAAAAGTAAGACACGTACTTCTATAGAAGCATCATCCTTCTGTTATTATCGCAAACTCTTCTTCAATTTGGATTCTTAAGCGGAATATTAATTTCCTTGGCTTCTCTGTACTTTTTTCCCCTCCCTAATACTTAATTACGAATAAGATAATGCCTCAAGGTTATTCATTATGTGTCGGCATTAATGTTTCAGCAACTAATGGAAAATGCTGAAATTTTTGCTGAAAGACAAAATGTTGGATGAGCTATATTAATCATCTCATAAAATAAACCATATCGTCTTAGTTTATTTTTATTTACTTCTGTTATTAGAAAAACAATCAAATAGGTAGTTTTGTTGAAATGCCGGATTGCTGGATTTCATGTTGGTATTCCAATAACACACTTGCTGAATCGAACTATACTTATTTCAAGAATGTTTCCAATAAGGAACCTCTACGTTGATTTTCTTATTTAATCGTTTTGACGTTCCTTTCAATGGATGTCAGTACTTAGCGGAATGAATTTTGATCTACACTTCCATTTTTAAACTCTAATTTCAAAACATGTTACATATGCATTATCTTTCACCATTGAACAGGATCTAGACATGATTAAATTTAAATCTGTGAGGCAGCTTCACGTACATTCTTTATTTCCTTGTTTTTATAATAATTATCAGTCGCTTTAGATCAAAGAAAGGTAGTTATTACAAAAGTAAATAGCATCAAGAACTTGATATTTATTTAATTATATTTATTTAATCAAATTATTGCAATAATTCATGAGTCTCAAAGATATATTAAATCACTTTTCAACACTTACATTGCTGTACATGCCAAAGAACATGCAAACAAACTTACATTTAAATCGATTTATAGATGTTAAATGAGGTTTAATACTTTTATCATTAAATTTATGAATTACAAGGAATAATTTTCCTTAGCTTTTTTATTTTCTTTTAGATTTAAAATCTTTACATTACTCACTCAATTTTTCCCAACTTTTCCAAACGGATTGTAATGTTTTATGTTAAGGCTAAAACAAAAGGAAGAGTAAATTTTAATATGTAAAAGTATTAACCAAGATTTTGTTAAACCGATATTATTTCGGATTTCCCTAAAGCTTCTGTTAATCTATTTATCTAAATGTCCCGATTACCTGCCGAACCTAAAATGGATTCAGGATCAGGCAAGTTTAGTTGGAGTTTTCAATTGTGGTGGCGCTACATGTTGCGAAATGTGCATCGCTTCAATTGCCTGAAATAATAATAGGGGGCACGAATAATTACGGAAGAAGGCCAGAATGATTTCAGGGAAACAGAGAAACACAAGAAAATCGCCTTTCAGCGCGGTTTCTATACCGCGATAACCACACGATCGTGGCTGGTCGCAAGCGAAGGGGTTCAGCGGTGGCAGTCGACGGCTTCCACATCATCCACCGCCGTTCCTCTGCACTTCATTTAGTTCTCAGTTTAACTGAGGAAAGTGCCGTTAGCCAATTACTTCTGGGAGCAGAACATCTATTGTCTGTTTTCAAAGAGAGTTCAAGGAATAATGATATCAAAGAAATTAAGTACTCTTAACACTAATTTTTTTTTTAAATTTATCTAATGATAGTCAAAAGAATTAACTTAGGATAAAGATTCAAAAACATCATCATACTTTTAAACCGGAATACCTACCAAAATTTTAAAGTTATTAATTTACTGAAATGTAAACTTAATGTACATTGAATTGGGGATACCTTTTTACAAATCAAATTAATGAAAAAAAATGTATTTTATGTAAGCTGTAGTTTCTGTAAGGGAATGTTTGGAAATAAAATAAAATTAGTTAATACATAACCAATCCGTGTTTAGTTTAGTGAAGATTTACTGCTGGCGAATTACATTGTAAAGTAAATATATACAAAAAAGTAGCTAGATATCCTGAGCTAAACATTTTCAGAAAATAAGTTTATTATTCAATTTTGATCCAGTGAATTGCGGGATGGAGAAGCTGGGTTTCCGAGGGAGTTCGGGGATTTTTGTTCCTAGGTATTTCTTCTCTTAGAGTTCACCTTTCCCTTTGTAAAAATGGGAACCGGGATTCTTTCCCGGAAGTTAAAGGCGGGCGGGACTCGGGCTGACCCCTGACCTCAGCTAGATCCCGTTGGTCACGGAACACCAAGAGCCTTAGCTCCCACGACCTCAAGAGCCACACAACGGGATACTTTAGTTTTTGAACTTTAGTTTTATTATGAATTATAAAGAAAGACGCAATAAGATTACAGCTCTTATGGCGTTGTTTTGTAATAGTAAAGTTTATCTAAGTTCGAGATAAACTTGAATCGTTCAATCATTTAAGTTTTTCAAAATAAATTAGGATTTTTCATTACAATTAACAATCAGTTTCGCTGGCAAGTTCACTAAGTTTCTGTGGAGAGAATTCACAATCTATTTAAGAGTCTTATCTTAAGGAGATGCCAGAAAATAATCCTTGAGTTTTCATTAGCCTATTTGTTTTTCATTAGTTTATCTATAATGAAGATCAGAAACAGGTTTTAGTTATTTGACATTTTTCGTTGATTTTAAATTATTTCAAGATTAAGATTTTACACTGAATTAAATGTTGGATTCACCTAAAATTATCACACTTCTCAGTAGAACTACTTCTTAGAAGTTGTACTTGGTATTTGCTATGATTTAAAAATTAATGACTTAATTTTTTTCTAAGAATTTCTTCGTCCTTGATTTCACGGTACGTAATTATCGTTTATGTCATTGGATCAGTTGCTGTGTTTTGTTTCATTAAAGATAAATGGATCCTATCGTTGCAACACTAAATAATTCTCCCTCCTTACAATCGCTATAGTGACAAAAAAGGATATATTTATTATATTTAATTCAATATATTTGTTATTAATTATTAGATCTAATATGTGAATAACTTCGAAACTTACAGTTTCATGATTTGTTCCAGTTCTTGAGGCTTGTCCTCATACTTGCCTTGAGTCGCAATTTCAAATTCAAGAAATCCATCTGTTTTATCTGTTTTCTGTAACAATGGAAGTGTGTTCAGGGATGGCGGCTCTGCAGGCATTGCTTTCGAAGTGAAACTTGACTTTTAAGCATTAATTGGTTTCTGAACGATATTACTTACGTAAGTCATATTAAGTTACCATAGCAGTAACTTTATACTTTTGAGATTCGTGCTTTCAGAAATGAGTATCTAAAAGCCGCGCAATGAGAAGAAATATCAATGCGATGCGGAGCTACGTGGCATTGATAAGAAGTAAAGTTCACAGTTGAAGCGCAGAATTATGCTGTACAACAATAGGTTATTCATGTCCATCATAATGATGCAATGATTAGTAGTGGTAATTAGACATTATATCCCTATTTAAGTATCGATTTGCAATAGGGATTTCTTTTTCATAATGGAAATCAGTCAAATCAATCTTAAAGTCAGTAGAAAATGTTAAATAATCTAATAGAAGAGTAAAATAGTGAATTTGGTTCACATTTACTTATTAATCTATTTTTAAATCATAGTCAACTTTAGATACGTCTCTCGCGGTTGCGATCATTATTTATTGAGATCGAAAAGTGTTTTCAGGAAGTAAGTTTTTAAGAGAATAATAATACTATCCGACACATAGAGAAACTGGAAAATTACATTAAAATGCTATTTATAGTGTAATAGTCTGATTTTTACAGTGTTTTTACATGTTTCCACTTACGTTTTGTAAAAAAAAAAAAATCATTTTTAACAAACTTCACAAGAAAAGTGAGCTTATCAGATCATTTACTCTGTGCATATGTGTCGTTTTCCAATAATTTTTGAACTGCTGGGTCTTTATATGAATATTTATAAATTAGAGATGAACTTTTTATTTTTATATATTTTCCAAATGGAACCTTTTAGAAAAATTAGCGCCAGAGGTGACTAAAGCTTCCATAGATAAGTAAAATAAATACTGCAAAAGCATAAAGTTAAGGGCGACACATTAAAACCTAAACTTCACCT
>JAFIDM010002131.1:45393507-45518783 GCA_023159025.1 Thereuonema tuberculata | reverse complement strand
ATAGGAGACACTCTAAAGTAAAGAATATCCAAATTTCAAGTCGATCGGATCAGTAGTTGAAAAAAATTCCCAAACTTGCGGAAACAGACAGTCGACTCTTTCCGGATTTTTCCGGATAGGCAGAAATAAACTCCCTATTCCTACGGTGTTTGGGCCTCTGAACACGATGATGAAGTCCATTTGTCGAGCCCACGTTGTCAGGAGAGTACAGACACGGACAGATGGACGGACAAGACAAACGCAACAGCACCCACATAAATAGCTAAAAATTATTACAATCTAAACAAAGGACTTCTAATCTATTCCTGTTAATACTTTATTGTTTTAAACAATAAAAATCCTATTTACCTAATCTTTTAATTAGCGTATCATTTCATGTGA
Organism: Thereuonema tuberculata; assembly: GCA_023159025.1. Taxonomy (NCBI): domain Eukaryota; kingdom Metazoa; phylum Arthropoda; class Chilopoda; order Scutigeromorpha; family Scutigeridae; genus Thereuonema; species Thereuonema tuberculata. The sequence goes on along the minus strand of JAFIDM010002131.1, from coordinate 45,518,402 downwards.
TTAAAGTTAATCAGATTTCTACAACTGAAGTAAGTAAATGGGGAGTTTATTTTTTTTTCCTTCAGAAAATGTTAAATTGTTTGTATTCAGCGATTGTTATAATATGAAATTTTTTAAGTTGTTTTCATGACTTTAATAAAAAAAAAAAAAAAAAAAAGATGTTTTCAGAAATCACATTTTTTTAAAATGCAGATATTAAATTCTTCGAACTTCTTATTTAATATCATTCTTTATTAGTTTTGTTTGTTTGCCTGTATTTTTTTCTCTTAAGATTGAATTCAGTAATAATGTTATTTGATGTTTAATAACGGAATCTTTGATATTTGAATAATACATGTGCGCTGTATATATTAAAAACATTTCAGTGCATTTTTTTATTCCAAACCCAGTTTGAATCCGGCACCAGTAATCCTTTAAGCTTATGCATTGGAATTTCAAGGATCTCAAACATGTTGTGGCTGCCTTTGTATTTTTTCTGGTCCACTAGTAGAATAAGTTGCTAATACACATCCTGTACATTTATTAATAATTACTACTTATTCATTCACATGTTATCCATAAAAGAAAAGGTTAAGGTATGGAATCGTCTATTGTAAAAACATAAATATAAAAACAATACAAATAAAAATTATAACAATAGCAATGAAAGACTACAAGATTAAAGAGTGTTTATATTTCAGTTACAAATTTATAATTAAGTAACCTTTCTTATTATAGATATAGCAAAGTAAAAGTTCGATATCGTAAGCCAGAGACATTAAAAGTAACAAAATATTAATCAACACACATGAACTAAAAGTAGATAATTTAAGGAATTAAAGAAAAAATTAAAAGTTAAATATTGCACTTGTGTGCGATTGATTTCCGTTTTTTCGTCTTAATGGAAAATACTGAAAAATCGAATTCAAGATCGTGTTTAAACTTATACCTTAAAAGCAGAGAACAACTTTGCAAATGCTTTTTTTTTTTATTTAAGAGATCCATTTCGTACGGTTTGACAAATTAGAGATACAACCAATCTCTAAGATTGCTTTCTCTTTGAAGGAAAAAAAAATCTTCTGCACAATCAAGAGAAATTTTCTAAGCCTATATTCTAGGAATTCTGGCTCCGTGTTTTCACTCGTGGTTGCACGAGTTTGTTTATGCCTATGTAGGTGGTTGCAATAAATATCACAACATATAATGATCTATATGCTGATGTAGTGGAGAGAGTTTGTGCTTTCGTTAGGGATGGTGGTGGTGCAGGGTATTTCCGGAGATAACTCATTGTGCCTTGACTATTAATGCGATTCAAGAGATACCGCTTGTGGATAGGAGGGTGTGTCGAGCACTTAATTGAACCAAAAGAAGATTGTATTATCAGATAAATGTTTATGGAAAATCGAAGTTAATAAGAAGATAGCGTAATTGAATAGCGTGTAGTTACTTCCGCTGCAACACTAAGTGGAATTTGCTTTTATATCCGCTTGTGATCGCAGAAAAACCGATATGGAAATCATGGCGGCTATCTCTCCAAAAATTAACGACTGTAATGTGGTTTTATTATTTATTTCCTTCGCTCCTATGGCTGCAATCCAGTAATTAAACAGGAATAGCAAATGTAAAATATGAATGTTTTATAGCTAAATAAGCAGTTGATGTAAATACATTTCAGAGATTAATTTTTGTTCATGTTACTTTATTAACAGTACCGGATGTTCCGTTAGTTGTTTTAGAAGCAGTATTTAACTCATGCTTTCATTTTTTAAATTGTAACATAATATTAATTGAAACTTAATTGAAACTTAATATTTTTGGGTCAATTTATAATATTTTCATTTTACATTGATTTCCATTTTTATATTTAAATATTTTTTCTTTATTTATTTACTTTCATAGTTATTCAACCTATTTCTGACATTAAAACGTCTTTGAAAAAAGTTTACTTTGTGCTAAATTTTTAGTTTAAAATGAACCTAATAAGTTCATTTAATTTAATAATCTCTAAAAAAGTTCCCAAATTTTTTAAACTTATTCATAACTACTTCAATTTTATAGATATAATTTTTTTTGTCCAATAAATATTTATCATTAAAAATACTATAAATGATAATTGTTGTCATAAATTCTGCATTTTAAATTTCATTAAAAAAAGTAACTTTTTTTTTTTTTTTTTGGAATAAACGTTGAATCTTGTCCAGAATTGTATCTCGTTTCCTTGGGATTTGTCTCCAATCGAGGTGTAACAGTATGTTTGTTATAATTATTAATTAAGGTAAATAAATTAATTTTAAATCTAAAAAAAACCAAAATCAAACCAACGTACTATAGCCTTTAGAGATTCTAGCAGGAAAAGAACCGAATTATACCCGACTGCGGGAATTTAAAAACTTACGGGGAGTTTACTCATAAGGTGGCAGGAATCTTAAAACAAGTACGACAACAAAATCTGTGTAACTCAACAAAATCACAACTTTATTAACATAAAAATAAACAATTGAAAAAGACTACAGATTATAAGTTTTTGCTAATAAAGCTATTTTCCTGATCAAAAAAATATAATCTCCGGAGCGACCGGACATGTCGGAATTGGCTGTTTCGATCAAGCCTAAAAAAAAAAAAAATAAAAGAATCCCATAGCTTTTACAAAAATTACAAAGGCTAAGGAAAACAGTTAAAACATAAAAAGCAAGTCCTGGAGCTTCTAATCCTATACATACAATTTAAACAGTAATTTGGCTTACATGGCTTTTAAGAGTCCCTTGTCCGACTCACTATCGCAGTCCACGGGTTCACTAATATCAGGCACTATCAATATCACGAGACATCTAACCATAGACATTAATCACCTACGACGGGACATCACAGTATCACACACATCCTATCCTCGGGTCCACTAACAAGAAACTCAGCTGCTGCATACGGGCGACGCCTAACCATCTTTCCGTCCCAAATCCGATGGTCCGATTTTCTTCGGGCAGGCACACATCCTACTCGAATTTGTCCTCTGCCATGGTAACTCTGCACGGCATCCTTTTCCCTCCATTCTACCAAAGCTCTTTGGGCTTGTCCCAGCTAGTTCCACGGCAAACAGTCTTTCTACCCCATCACTAACAGCACTCTCAGCGTTTCGTCCTCCGATTTCTCTCTCTCGCTAGCTTAATGTCGCACCTCAATTTGTAGAAAAAAAAATCTCATGTTCTCAGAAATCTCCATCCTCTTTGTTTTTCAATCGGAATAAAGCCGCATACCATGAAGGGGGGTGTTCTTTTAATCCCGATAAGTATTTTCTTCTTAAAAACTTCCCACACCAAACATCAAGGTAAGCTCCAGAACAAAGAAAGAAAAATGTGGTAAACAAAGCAGAGAGAAAACAAAAAGAAAAATCACCCTTTCCAGAAACAAAATTCAATAAACAAATAAACTATTACAATGCTACTAAAACAAATCTTATCCAGAGATTTTATTTTGATCATTTGGAGTAGGTAAAATTTCAGATATTACTTTACCCTTTATCCAGATATTAATTTAGATATCACTTTAGATATCGCATTATCTCGCTTAATAATGTGAACATTTCGAAACATCAAGAATTAATGTTTAATATCAATGTTGACTTTTGTTGATTGGCTGTTGTATATTTTAGAAACAAACACTACTGAATTCTTCTTTTTGACCCGTGCTCATTAAATGGAAATGTTTGGTTTTAGACAGAAGAAAAAAAATTGTTATCCCGTTTTGTCAAAGACAAATTAATCCACAAAGTTTACTTGTACGATATCATTTTATAATACATTAATATTTAATGTATAAAAAATGCAGAAATGCAACAGTACCCCGAATCACGTTGCTGTGATTTCCCTCTCCTCGGATTAAATTCGTTTTCAATTGACACCTACGCCCAGGCTTGCGTCCGCTTGCTTCGAACTTAAATCCGTTAACATATTTTTTTTTTCATTAACCACAATTGTCAGCCCAAGTAAGAAAAAAATGGTTAAGGTCAGTATGGATTCTTCTGTTCTTTTCCTCATCTATTTAGGACAGTTCTACAGGCCTATCTATGTTACGCTGTGCAGTTGGTGCAGTTAAGTTGATAAGTTAAAAAAATAAATGTTACACGAATTACAAATTCAAAAACAATTTATGTAAAAAGTATTAAATAAGTACAGATTTTGAACAATCATATCATTGAAAAAATAAATCGTAATTAGTAGGATGGGTGAGCCTGTTGTTCACTGCACATCTTCTCTAATATTGGAATCAAGCAGGACAAGGCCACCTTTATTTCCTGTTCCACGTTTCTTTTCTCACGATTCTTGCTTTTTATCCCAGTGACCACCGAAAATCCAGCTTCGCAAAAGTTTGACATCGTTGAGCTTTAGCGCTTAGGAATGGAGATTCATCTTTTACTGATATCCAAAATTCAATCGGTTCCATGCTGCCAAGTTTTGCTTTCAGTGTATTGTCGCAAGACAGCTCAATAAGATTTTCGTCTTCTACTAAATTCAGATGGAGCTTTGGCTATGCATAGGTCTTGAGGCCTTGCGAACTTGGCGTATATTATCTCCTGTGCTCTTCGAAAACAGATTTGATGTTGCGAGAGAAATTAATTTCATTTGAGATCACAAATTGCTCCAACAAGGGAAAACAATCTTTGCCACCATCTTCATTCATTTTTTTCTTTATAGATGTAATTTTTTTTCCGAAAGGTGAAATAATTTCAAATGTGCATGTTGTCTCCCTCATGTAGCGATTCAATGCATTTAACTTTTCAGACATTTCACAGAATTCTAGTTTTACCAAAAAAAAACACTGTTTCCACGAAGTGATTGGCATATTCGTGTTTTTCCTTTTAAAGAAAAATGTACATTTCCTACCATAATTCAAACATGGAATATATTTCACGGCGCCTTTGTAAGCCAGCCACGACGCCCCAGGACGCCGCGGCGCACAGTTTAGGAATCACTGCTGTACGCTAATAAATCCCAAAAGCAATCTCCTAGTGGACAATTTATTCAATACAGCATTTGATTGTGGTTGCTTTAGTAAATTATTTATTCCCATATGCAAATACTTATTACTTGTAATTTTATTTCTTACTTATTTATTGACAGCGTTTATTTTATTTATAAATGAGTTATTCATGTCTGTTACGCACTTCTTTGATCGATAAGTGAAAAATAAGATAGTGCTTGTTAGTGTCCATCATCATCCCTGAAACGGTGACGAAAAGTGTGGGCCATGCCTATATTTGAATCTTTTTCGCTATTCAATAGGATTCCAGGACGTTAACAATGTGTATCATTGGATGGAATAACCCATTGACTAGAACAGCAGAATTAGGCTTATTAATAAACAGCATTCAAAAATAGGAATCAAAGTTACTTTTCAATTATAAAACATCAAAAAGTTTAAATTAAATATAAATTTGTCTCCCATTTGTTAGTAAATCGAATCTGATTTGTTGACCATTGAGTTGCTCCATCTGATGATGTCGAAGTAGTTCTCTCACAGATTCCCTTTAACTAAAGAAGACAAAGTAAGGTTTAGCACTTGAGTACTACTTTTCTTAATAAGAAAAAAAAATAGCTAAAACATTTAACGTATGTATATAACACTGAAAACTCCTGCCTAAAAAATTCGGCAGGAGACACATGACTACAAAAACATTTCTACACATTAAAATTACATGAGAACGACCAGTTTCGCCATGAACCAGTAAGATTTTGACGACTTACAACAGAAAATGATAATCAATAAGGGCATATACGTCTTCAACCTATTGATTGTCCTTTTCTATGGAATTCGTCAAAATCTTGCTGGTTCAAGACGAAACTGGTCGTTCTCATGTAATTTTAATGTGTATAATTTTTTTATAGTCATGTGTATCCTGCCGAATTATACTTAAAAAAAAATAGCTTTATTTGAGCTGAGGTGAGATAAAGTTAACATTGCAAAGGGAAGATTGAAAAACAAGGTTTGAAAATAAAACACTGAAAACCTGAAAGTAAATTTAAATATATAATTCAAATGAAGTAATCTCTTTCTCCCCACCCTTCAAAACAATTTCATTAAGTACTAATGAAATTTAATAAAAACCTATTTAGTTAATACGAATAAGAGTTATTTTCAGGAGACGTTGTAGGACAATAATATTATTAGGTTTTAAGCAATACGTTTGAAGTAAATTTGCCAAATGGAAAACCCTGGTATTTACTCTGCCAGTTCCAAATGGAATGGCTAGAGAAAAAACAATATATTTTCTGGGCCTAAAATGGAATCTCAAACATATTGATTTATGGCTTAACAGCTATTGAGTGTAGCAGCTAAAGACAGTAAAGTTCAAGTTCAAGGCTTGATGTCTCTTGGGGATGATGGGAATTTCACTCGTTCGGAGCAGCCCTAGGGCAACCTGCCTTCATGGAATAAATACGGGCAATTTCTCGGATTGAGCTGAACGAACTAAGAAGGTTATCGGCCCATTACAATTTTTATTCTTAAGAATATGAGAATGAAAAGGATCTCGTCACTTTCATAAAGCATTAAGGGAAATGCCGATGGCTATTCTTGTACTACATAGTAGATTCTCTCTTCGTGAAAAGATCTTTTCAAAAAGCTGGCAAAATCAAACTGCTTGAAAGAACGACAAATTGCTTGATTATAATCTGAACGATTTTTTTACAGCAGCAACAACAACAACAATAATAATAATAATCATAATAATAATAATAATATCTCAAATCCTTTGAAGTTAATGACCATCTTTAAAATTGTGATTATTAATAATTAATTATGGATGGGATTGAATTTAAAAAAATGATTAAAGATGAAGATAACAAAAAAACAATCCTCAATTAATTTGAGGACAGTTTTTAATTTTTTTATTTTTGTTTTTCGTGAAAAAGGTATTGAAACAGCCTGTGACGTGACTATTTCTTCCTTGACATGCAATAAGCTGTCAACTTTATATATTTTGTGATCTCATGATTTTTGTTTTAAACTTTTTCAAATAATTACTATTTCCAATGAATTTTACATTTCAGTTCTCGATTAAAAATATCCACTGTGCGTTACTAGGGCTTTATTGACAGATAAGAAGTAGAATTAAAAACTTTTGGGTCTTTTAAAATAAGATCAATATAATAGATAAACTTACAACACTTCATGTTATCTTGATGCATTCCTGCTTTCAATTCTTCCAAAGTTTGTATAATCATTTCAAATAATTTTGTAATGAAACAAAATTCAACATCACTTACCACTTTTCCAGTGCAGCTCATTTCCTTTTTTTTTCTAAATTAAATAAATTGGAGCTATATTTTGCAAAAATCAATATTCTGTAAAGCAGTGAAGACTAACTAAATATTGATTCTATAACGTAAATGAACATTGCTAAATACAAATTACATGTGTTGTTAAGTATTAACAATCTGGCAATTGGTATTTTTACATTTGTAGTATCAATGTATAAAGTTCCTTGAAAATAACTAACCTGATATCATCAACTTTTCGATAAATAATTATCATCTCTAAAGTTGGCAGTCGTGTCTCTATGGAATAATAGAAACCCGTAAATTGATTATTTGAGAGGTTCCTACACTTTCTTGTATTACAGCGTCTCAGCAATTTTTTAACTTGGTTATAAGCCAAAAGAAATCTAAGCTGTCATCTTCTGCAATTTGGAACGTTCTGTTTCTCTCGAAAATATCAAGTATTCCGCACCTTCGGGTGAGTTCACTACATATAAATAATAAGAATCTTTACAGAACTTCGATGGAATTTTTTTTATCTTCTTTTCCATTTGTATTAGTATTAGCTGTTTGGCTAACAGAAAGCATCTGGATTCAAATTTTTGTGATTAAGAGAAAGATTGTTGTTAAAGTTGAAAGTTTTGAATTTCATGAAATCTTTGACTGGAATTTTTTAACAAACATCTAGTTTCGTTGAAAGACATCAACAGTATATTATAATTTTATAGGTCTCATGACTTGATTGAGAGCTACACAGAGACTCTTTTCTTTAAAACTGTAGGGAACAAACGCATTTCTGGTTTATGCATCTACTTAAATGATTTTAACAGGCTTTTGTAAGTCTTGTAATACAAATTTTATCGAGAGACAATTAGTGTAAGCTCTGAATCATCTAAATTACTGAGTTTCTTTTAGTGACTCCAACTTTTCTCCATCTAAAAGAGTTTGTTCATTTTATTCGTCGTCAAGGGATTCTTCCAGCACCTAAACTGCACTTCTGTGGCTTACAACTCCCCTACCGAACTTAAATTCCATGGTCTTGTATTTTGACAAGAAACTAAATCTTTAACAAAGTCCTTTCTGAAAAGTTATATTTTACAGTTGAGCTGTTTAAAAGTTAACTCAATTTTTAGTTTTAAGTTCTAAAAATCGTTCATAATCATTTATTTCAACTTCATTTTGATCAAATTCTAAGGAAAAAAAATATATATGCATATATTTATGCTTCTTTTTTATCAGTAGGAAAATCTCTTCGTTTTTTTTTTCTTTGCATCTAAGATAACCTGCCTTCAGAATTTTAATTTAACAAAACAAATTAAAATGACAAAAACATTAATAAAATATATAAAGTAAAGGGCAATGTGAAGCAAGAGTCAGGATTTGTCTTTTTTATTTTTCTGCTTCACATTCTTTACTATAATAAATAAGTAACGACACTAATTAATCGAAATAGAAATATTAATTCTAAAACCGTAGTTCCAGAAAAGAATTCTCTCTAGAAATGATGTTTATGCTCTTAGATGCCCAATTCTTATACCCAATAGCATCCACACATGAATTTTCATAACATTTTAGTTTAATGGAGATATTAATTAGAAGTAAGAAAATGCAGAAATTTACTTTCTAAGTTTGATTTTTAATGTGCAAACAAATATCAATTATGCAAAAGAACGAAAAGGGGAAAAAGCTTTTTAAATTTAAAGAAAAGATGAATTATATTATTTCAGTCATGTTATTTTTGATATGAATGCTGTATATGTATGGTATAATTCTAAATTCTCTCTATTGTAAAATCGTATAATACATCTATATACTATGGTCTAAAATACTGCGCATCGCTCGATGTACACTGAAGTAACATGATTAAAATTACTTTTTCCTAACTCACAACGTAAATTAACTCAAATGAAAAAAAAAAGAATTTTGTAATCGATTTAATTGATTTTCCGTGTCCCTTGTCATTGCCAAGAACTTTTGTTGACATAGGTTTCCTATTCTTCTGTCTTATAATTGCGCAGTTTGTGGAATTCGTAATTTAACTGAAGATAGTTATGGATGAAAATGTCTTCAAAGAAATTTCAGAAAAAGTTCTTTTGTAGATTGAAACTATTCTAACCCTTTTCTCCTTGAAAATTTGACCCAAGGAACGTCGTATTGATTTCATATAAACGAAGATCCAATCAAATAGAAATTTTGCATTTTATCTTAAAATAAGCTCATAGTTTTGCATTTTTATTGATAGGAAATTATATTTTAATTAACTAATTCAACGAGATTATTTTTTTAACTAATCCAATGAGTTGAGAAATTTTAACTTTCTTCCGAGATGAAATCATGAATTAAAAGAATGTTGTATGTATTTACATTCTGCTACTTGCAGATGATGATTCTACATATTTTCCATATATTGGTTTTTTAGCGACCTATATGGGAGTTATTGCGTTTGACCTGTCCGTCCGTATCTGTCCTCCCATAACAACTCCCGAACGGAAGGTCGTATCGGCAAACGGATTTCACCATCGTGTTCGAGGCCCAAACACCGTAGGAATGTGGTATTTATTTCTGACTATCCGGAAAAATGCGGACAGAATCGACTGTGCCTCACACAAACAGTGGACTGAGGCACAAACAGTCGACTGTGTCTCACACTGTTATAGATACGCTCGAATAAAAATATGAATTGTATAGTTGACACTCCAAACTAAAGCACATCCAAATTTCAAGTCGATCGAACTACTCCTTTTTCTGGTGAAAGTCGGCTTTCGTTGCGCGATGAAATATGCTTATCCAGCACTCCTTTTATGAACTTTAGGTCAAGTTTGGAAATTTTGTGCTCGACACTTTCTTGTATCCGCGAGGCTCGTATTGGGTCGCCCTTAATTTTATGCTTTAGCACAATTTTTTTTTACTTGCTAAACTATAAACAAATAAAGACTGTTCTTTTCCATAATATTAGTTTAGGATATTTCGCCCTTATAATGACATCATAATCATTTAGATATTTGTTATTATTTAATGCTGTACCTTATACTTTTATGGAAGTCATAAATTTAATCTTTCCTGTAGATAAAAATGTTCATCATTGATGAAAATGAATTGTTTTGGTCAATTTTAGGTTGAAACAAGTTTGAAGAGTAAAATTCCTTTTTGAAAAAAAAATATTCACTAAGGAATCTGTCAGATAATTTGTAAGGTATAGCATTGAATTATTACAGTGCATTATTTATGTAAAATTCTCTAAAGAATATCTTTTGATATAAACCTATTAAATCTAATAAATTACAGTCTATTAAATACATCATTACAAAATGATGAGCAGATGAAAAAAAACAACATTATAAACAAATAAAAATAATTTTTTTTAATTATTATTTTTATTATAATTTCTTTCTATTGTAAGTAAACATCTTAAAGTTATTTAAGATATGAAATTATTTCCTCATTATATGTAAAGATAGATTATTTAAAAAGAAATAAAAATACATTTTTCCTGTAAATTTATTTTCCCTTTCTCTACAAAACCTTTTTTCTTCCGCAGAATAACAGCTTGTCAGATTTCGGCGACTTTATGTAATTTTAGAACAATTTCTATTTCCCATTTACTCACACAATTTTGTAAAATATATATTTTTCATAATGTATGAAAATACAAGTGATAACAATGACTTCTTCTTCATTGATATTTGAATTCCAATTTTTGAAGTCATTTCTCAGGCAAACTCAATAACTTAAACTTTATTATTCTAAACTTTAACGCTACCTACTTTATTATTATTTGATTCTGAAGATCATATTGGCATCTTCTGAGTCGTTCAATAATAAGGACGAAACAGCTATCCCAGACTCCTTTTGAAAACAAATGAAGATAAAATTATGAAAACTTTCACCTTATTTTTGAACCTTAAATAATGTGAACAAATATTAATAGATATAAATAGCATTTGCACAAAGATGTTAACTAGTAAGAATTTCTTATCAGACAACGTAATTTCTTTGCTAAAAAAATAAGTTTTTAGTATAAGAAGACGACAAAAACGAATAACTAAAGTTTTAGGCAAAATCAATTCTGTAAAATGTTTGGGAGTGCTTTCAAACCATTTCTTTATGCCTGCAAGAAATATTGCCTTGGACAGCTAGGTTTGCTTTTATTTGTTAGAATTGTAAGCTGTAATGTTATCCTATCCTGAAAACGCCGAACCCGTTTGGTTTGCTTTCGGCTAACAAGAAATGAACGGTGCGATGGAAGTCCGCGATGATCTCTTAGGTTCCGGCGGTCAATTCGTTGGTTGCTATCTGGTAGGATATTCTTCAAAGCGACAGCAAAGATACTAACCCACCCGAGGACGTGCCAGTTACCTCTCCCTGACCTCAAAAGCAGCAGAAATTGATCGAGTCTGCCACGCTCCATAAGGGCCTTAGCCTGACTTCTCGTCTCCTCATTCTGAACGAATTCTTTCCAGTTCTTCAGATGCTCAACTGATGATAGAGGGACAGTTTAAAAGTTTTGCAGTTTACAAGAAATTGCGAATGCAACTAGATATTTTTGAAGAAAGTATTCTTTTGTTTATAGGAAACGATCACATTACGTCTGTTTAAATGTTGATATTTATACATTCTTTTTACTTCATTACTTTCAAATAGCAATTTGTAAATCATAAAACACTTTTTGAGCAAACAGAGATAAATCTTAGCGTTTCAACCTTCAATAAAGTCACTTTTTAAGACTGATACTGGTTGTAATAATATAACAATACTGGTTTTAACAATCTTATTTAGTAAATAAGGTTTGAGAATTTAAACTTTGTAATCATTATGAAAACGAAGTCAAGTGGTTTTGTATAATTTTAATACACTGAACCTCAAAATGAATTCCATTTTTACTTCCACATGGATTTTTAGTAAAAAGAGTAATAATAATATTGATAGTTCAAGATACAAGAACACCTTGTAATATGTTTGAGGGAAGGGCGATCCATATATCCACCATTCAGTATAGAAAATGTGACAATTGACATTGTGGTGGGGATGACATAACATACATAATGCAGAAATTTGTATAATCCAGAAATTTTGTCATGATCCTTCCCCTTTGCAAAGCTTTGACTATTCTAGGACATTCTGGAAAATTACTGAACATATTCAAGCAGGAAAAGCTTGATTTTATGTCTTGATACAATAAAAAAGTGAAAATTTTAATTCATCATTTTCGAGTTATTCTTAAATAATGAAATCTCATAAACTCGAAAATTTAAACAATGAAAAATCGAGTATGTAATGGAATTTTCTAGAGTTTATTTTGGAATTACGTGCTGATTAAAAAAAATTAAAATGCTCGCTGCAATGAAATCTAGTATAAGCTTTTATAAAAGTGAATTAAGGTATCTTTTTTCATCATTAAAAAAAATATTTATTATTCCTTCAATGATTGTTCTAAAACACATCTTTGTGACTGAGCGACTGCTGTTTGACAATTATAGAGAAGCAAGTACATTGAGTTACATCTTTAAAGGAAAGGCATTTTAATCTATTAATTATCAATATTTACTATCTTTATCTTTACTTCGAATAATGTGTTCTGATAGTAAAGAAATATGTTGCCTAATAAAATCAATCTAAAAAAAATTAGTGTATGCTAGTGTATACTTTATTTCAAAAACGAACATCAAATATTGAAATGCAGTTTTTGTTCCTATTAGCAATTCAAAATTTCTCATCACTTATTATTTTTTATAATTACTGTCCAAGTTCGCAGTTGTATCTGAAATAATAGGCTGAACAGATTTTCTTACAAGCACTATGGTCTATTTGGAAACAATATTAAAGGAACTCATTTTTGGAAATGGTTTTACGAGCGTGGTCATCGACTATTGACCAGGCAACAGATGAAAATAATGATACAAATGAAATTGCAAAGCATTGTATTAATGGAAATGTATATTCCAATGTGATTTAATTCACCTACTCCGATTAAGAATGTAATTTCATCGCATAGTATAATTATCACCAGTTAATTAATTTTATATAAATTCAATTCTATATAAAAATTTGGCTTTAGGTGGATCTCCGCAATGTTAATTAACTTCCGAGTATTGAATTAAATTTGAACTTCCGACTATTGAAATTTCATGAAATATTATGCAATAATTTATTATACTGGGGAAATTTAAGACATTAATTATAAATTAAATTGAATTCAATTTAATTACAAATCAAATTTTTTCTAAATCTTTAAGAGGAAATATTCTACTAAATATGCAAAAGCTTAAGTGTGTTTGTATGTGAGTGTATGTGCCTGTGTGTGTGTGTATGGGCCTGTGTGTCTATGTATTTCTTGATTTTCCAACTTAATATTCTCCCGCTTATATTTATCCGCACATATTTTGTTGCGCCACTATGTACATCCATTATAAAGTACAATAGTTTCGCACGACATAAAAAAATAGGAGAATTGTATATCTTATGATGAAATGAAGTACATAGATTTAGGAACTATATAAGTATTTACTTTTTCAGCTTTCAAAGAAATAAACATTGCAAAAATACCACTTTAAAATATACTACTTACTGTATTAATAACAAGTAAAGTAAAAAAAAAGAGAATCATATTTCAGAATGTTCACACAAGTCTGGAAAACATCAGATTTAATCGTTCTCTCTTCCAAAGGGAAGACGGAAAAAATCTAAAAAAGGAATAGGAACGTAGGAAGCAATCTTCAATGCACATAGCCATGAGAACAGTAGAGACTAAACCTGTCATAGGCTTTTTATTATCCAGATATTGACTTACATTTTTACAGTAAAAACATAAGACATATCATTACCACCATTATTCTAGAAGCTAGAAAATAAATCACAGATTCCAAGAAGGATTTTTAAAGCCCATCTTAGCGAATGTGTAACTCTTCAAATACTGCAAAAGATTATATTCTATTATGTTAATGATGTTCAGGCGATTTTCCTAAAATGGAATTGAAAATAAATCAACAGGCTTCTTTGAAGAAGTTTCGGGATTAATTGAAACATTAATCATTGTTAGTCAAAAATTTCCCATTTCCTAATCTCCGATTTTGTTCATTCTAGAGGAATAATGAATCTGCCAAAAACAGCATAATTCTCATAGAGATGCTATTTCCAAAGGGACTTAATTAGAGTTTTTGCTTTTGTTGAAATTCCTTAAAGAGATCAACGAACACAATCTTCATGGCGAGCTCATATGTTCATAAACAGGTTCTCCCTAACGGTATTAATCATTACTAATTACAAAGTAATTTTTAGTTGATCCTGAGATTCAAAGTGTTTGAAGGGAAAATGTTATAACTCCTCTGAATTAAATTATATAAACAGTAATTGCAATTACATAGTAATAGAATTAATTAACCTGTCAATGAATTAGTTTGAATGTATATGAATGAAAATATTTGTTTCATATACAGTACAATAATCTTTAAACCCTTCAGTTCCGGTTCTCATTTGGCGCGTTGTACTGGTACCTATTTCAGTACAATACAAGTACAAAATTTTAATACAACGACAAACGTCAACTCATTCAACGTAATGAGACTTAAATTTAACATAAGGAGATGAAATTAAAAAGCACTAGTAATAATAAACTTGCATTTAAATTGTTTTAATCAATTACGTTATTTATTCAGAAATATATGTATTTGGTAGTATTTCAAAGAGAAATACAACGTATGAAAAAATACTATTAACTTATAAAACTTCCTTAATTACACTTATCTTCTCCATACTTGTAATATTTCGGAGTCCTAATCGGCCCTCCTTTCTCACGCATTACATAAAGGGAAAAGAAATCTCCTTTCTTCTTTCCCAACTAAAAATAAATAATAATCATAAATTTTTAAATTCTAAAATAACAAAACAAAACGTGACATGCTCCACATGACGCATGAAGCATTATTACAAAATAAATATCCAAATTGTCCTTTTGAAGAAAAAAATGGAAATAATCCAAATCTTTAAAGAATAAACATAATAAAATATTCTTTCGAAAAAATAAATTTCCTTATCTTTGAAGAAATAAATCACTTCTTCCGAATAAAATGAAATGAAATTATCAAAATCTTTAACTTATTTCTGAAGAATAAATAAATCTTCGAAGAATAAACATAATAATAGTATTATTCATGATGGTTTGGAATATATTTGAGATATGGAAAAATACATTTCAAAATAACGACAATCAACATAATTCAATGACCAGAGACTAGGGGTTGGTCAAATAATGAAGTTAGGCAGAAAACAGGAAAAAGACACTGTAATTTACTTAAATTACACCTAACTAAACTATCTAAACACCTGAACCATTTATTTAAAAGGAAACAATTTCACGTTACTCAGAGCTAAGTTTTGGCTAATTAGAAGCTTTTTACACGAAGCTGCTTCATGATAATGATTCTTTTCAAATTATTTTATTTTTCTTTGAAATATTTTTCCAATCGCAATTTATTTTCTTAGGTTTACAAATAAGACCATCTGTAGATTGAAATGAAATTTGTAGGCTAGATTTTTAACTTAATTACTGAGCAGAAGAAGTCTCCTTATTCCCTTTGAAAATTTTTCTACTTTATTTGTCTGTTTATATGCGCATCAAGTTCCATCAAATTCAGTATTTTTTTAATTTATGTTCAACTTAAACATCCCAGAATTCTAAGAAAGATTAAATAAAATTCAACAGCAACGGAATTCCTTAACTTTGCTGTTTACCTTTATATAGAAGAAAACGTGAAGGTTCTGATCCTATTAATTATTAATATAATTTTCCACAGAATTGTAGCAAGAGATTCACAAACGGCTCTAGGTCTATGGATCTGAGTTTCTTCCTCTGAACAAGACGAGCTTTGAAAAACATTATGAATTTTTAAAATTTTGGTCTCGTACGAAAATGCGACTATTTAAACTTCTTAAGGATTATCACTTTATTTAATAATACATTGTAAATCTATAGAAAAGAAAATTAATAATATTTACCTAAAAATATCAATTATGGACAACTCCTTTAAATAATTTTTTTTAAAAAAAGGATTTTTCGTTTTGTAATTCATTTTAACTTTTTATTAATTTTTCATTTATAGTTTCAGGATTTAATGGAATCAAAAATCAGTAAAATAAAAATGAAAACTTAATAAAATGTTAAAATGAAATACAAAACGAAGATTCTGTATAATAGGTTTAGCTGCCGTTCATCCATTGGATGTATTCCTGGCTCTTATAATGGAGTAGGCGACAATAGAATTTGATCAAAAATGTCACATTTTTATCACATTCACTTTTTACCAACATTAAATCTTTTTTTCCTAAAAACAGACTCTCCTTTTCTAAATTATCTTTTACTCTTCCCATATCTCTCCCAAACATGCATCCTTTACAACAAAACTTCCTGCAGATATTTGATCTACCCCAATTTTTATGTCTTCGTCAAATGTCAATCAGATGCTAAAACAAGTGAATAATAATTTTGTGCTAAAGCATACATTTAAGGGCGACCCATAATAATAATAAAATAAACTTAATAATAAAAAAATAAAAATAGAAATAAAAAAAAAAGAAAGTAAGCCTACTTTAAACTAAGGAAAAGTAAAAAAAAAAGTTAGGAAAATAAGAAAAAAACAACAACACGCAGGCATTGAGAAAAAACAATTAAGAGAGAAAAAAAAAAAAACAAAAGCAGAAGATATACGGATTCGATCCGACAGGCTCCAGAATACGAGTCCGAGACCTTACCCCTCAAGCTATAGCAGGCAAGTGAAATGAGGTGGTTGCATTTGGAAAATTTAAAACTAATAGCAGAAATCCAATGAAAACAGCACCAAATATCTCGAACATTTAGGGGGGAGGTCGTTGGCGCTGAAAATATCCTATTCCTAAGGTGTTTGGACCTCTGAACACGATGGTAAAGTCCGTTGGTCGATCCGACCTCTCGATCTTCAGTTTTTAAGGGGAGAAATGAAAACAATGCCAAATATTTCGAATATGGGGGGCGTTGGCCCCTGAAAATACTCCATTGTTAGGGTGTTTGGGCCTCTGAATACGATGGTGAAGTCCGTTTGTCGATCCGAGCTTTCGTTTCGGAGTTGGGGAAGGACGGACGGACAGGACAAAGGCAATAGTTACCGATTTTGGTCGCTATCACATTAGCCCCCAAATGGGTCGCTAAACAACGATTTTAACGTTGTTTAGAGTGATTAAATGTTTTTTTAAGTGTTTTAGTATAAAATGCGTTACCGCAGCTAGTGATTGTTGTTTTATAAAGGATTATAAATTTAAAAATAAGATTTCGGTGGAACAAGTTTGATTTCAATAACGTAAAAATATTGACATCTTATATTGGCAGCAATGGGATATATTTGCAAAAGAAATGGCTACATTTTACGGTAAAAAGTATACAACAACACTGATTAATTTAATCTGATCAACATAAACTAAAAATACAGGCCATAGTTCTTGCAAGGAAAAAATGCAGTAAAATAATAACTGTTATTGTACAATAACAATTTGCTTGAAAGCCTCTGTTACGTAAAGCTGTACAATGCCGACGTTTTTCTTTTCAATACTATAAAGAAAAAGGGTTATTCATTCCTCTAGGAATTCCTGTCATCCATTCTGTAAGGAAATTACATCTTTTACTATTTTTAGAAAATTAAATTAAACATTGAATTTTCAAAGATTGTAGACTTGAAGATTGGATAAAGGTTTGGAAAATTTGCTCTTAGAAGGTTTTTTTTATATGTTGTTCTTTTTTGAACTTTATTCAAGTATTACCTATACGATTACGTAATCTGCTTCTTGGGCCCAGAAAGCATTAGAACACTCCTGCAATATATACTGTATTATAAAGGAACTAATTTAAACCATGTAGATGGAAAACTAACTTTCCTTTACAATGAGAATTATAAATGTTTAGTAATCTCAATGTATGGATATTTCATTAAATGTATAGTGTACTTCACAATATATTTGGTTCGTTTGGTTTTTAAGTAAAAATAAAAGACAGATTTTTCATTGTCACCAATAATTTTTTTGAACAACGTCCTCAGCGGTTTGTTCCACTATATTCTGCACTCTTTCAGGCAACTTCGTAATTCCATCTTTCCAAAACTTTTTATCTATTTGAGAAAAAAAATGTTCCAGGTGCATTTGTGTCTTCTAGGGAATTTATTTTTTTTCCATTAAGAAAATTTTGTAAAAACCGAAATAAATGGAAATCCGAAGGTGCAATGTCTGGTGAATACGGCGGATAAATCAGAACTTCCCAGCCAAGCTGTTAGTTTTTGCTTGGTCATCAAAGAAACATGCGGTCTTGTTTGCTTATTTTCTTCCATCTTTAATATTAAATTGGCTACACAAAATTCAACAATTTTAAATGTATGCTGATGTGACAGCTGTCACAATACAATCTAACAAAGTGGTGTCCAATGACGTTAAAGACATCTAAGCGCTACTAGAGCCAACGTACGTAAAAAAAAAAACGAACAAACTTTTTGGTAAACTCAGTATTTAATTTATTAAATCATAAAGAACATCGGTACTATATAGAAATAACTATATGTTGGATCCTAGTTATTTATGGATCCTTTCAGTGTATACAGGGTGATCATAATTAAAGTATCTCTTTTCACTGCTCTCTGTAGCTTCAAGTAATAAACGTAATGCCATCAAAACTAGGAAATAGACTGTTCCAGGAATGGGAAGAAGGATTCCATGGAAAAAAAAATTCTGTCAATAAGGTGAAATATAATCCTGTACAAGATGAAATGGATGACAAAGTATCAACAAATAAATAACTAAGACAAAGCTAAGGTGAAATTGTAAATTTCTATGTTTCCTCTTTTCAAACCACTGAATTGGTCTGGAATTTGATTTTTCAAAATAAGGTGACGAATCAATGTTACAGAAGCTATTTCACAACGGTTCACAGAAATCTGGAATAGAAATCTCGAATCTCAGTGGACAATTTTAGGTAACTAACAATGCGTTTACTTTCTTTTGAAAAATTATTTTTAATTATTAGTACAATTCATTGTTGTATCTACTTAATAGATAAGATGCATACATTAAGGAGTTAACAACCGTTCACAACGATCTGAGATGAATTATATGAGGAAAAATTTCCATTCTAGTACCAACGTCAGAGAACGACATTTTTTCAACGAATCTTACCTGAAAAAAAGAAAAAAAAATCGAACTTTTTTTTGCAGTATTCACCATCGATCAGTAATAAATACAATAGTGATTTTAAAGTTGCTGTACTTAATGCAAATCTCATATTGTTAGGGGCTCAGTTCTTAAGATAATAGGGAAGGGATACAGTAGTTTCATTACACACTTTGAATTTATCGCTGGGAAGCTTGTTTTATGTTAGGTGATTCCTGTTTTAATGAAGTATATTAAAAGTTCCTTATATTAAACGGAGCAGCTGCCATAAGACGATAAAGGGAACGATCCGTCGTCCTAACAGCAGCCGAATCTGTCTCGAAGATTCGTCTAATGGAAGGGAAGCGGAACCAAATGCCTTGCTTTGAAGATGGAGGGAGGAATTACAACCAAATCAATTTCTTAGGCTGCTTAGGAAAGCGAAATACTAGTCTTAAGCAAATGAAAAGCATGGACGTTTTATGAAGTTGTAATCCCAAAAGAGGCAAAATGGATTTTCGGAGTTACTTTGGGACTTGCTTCAGTTGAGTACTTGATTTCTTGTTTGTTGTGGAATTTTCTGTAACTGTAAGGTAGTATTAGAATATTATTAAAAAAAAATCACAATTTTTATTAATTCAAGGAAAAAAACTTGAAAATTATTGAAATGTCTCTTCCTATGGCTGTTAAATATTTATTTACTTTCATTTTTCTCCTCTTATTTAGTTTTTTTTTAGATTTCTTCTGCTAGTTTGTTTTAGTTTTTTATTATTTATTTATTTATTTACTTTTCCTTAGTTATTTTTTTAATTGTAAAATAAAAGGCTTATTTTGTTTAGGAACCCTAAAAAAATCAAAAATACAGGAATCTAGATGTTCGTATTTTGATCAAATACGTGAATTTATAAGCTATATCTTCTAAAGAAAATCTTTGCAACGATTTCATATTTTTAGCTTGAATTCTGTGTTGTTTATCTCACTGAATATTCACAGGAGTCAGTACTTATAATATGTGTTCATACTTGATACAACAGAAATATTCATGCTGGATTATTTTGATCTGAAAAGAATAATAAGCACTATCATTACCTATCTCAGTTTCTTAACTGAGATATTATGGAGGAACAGTGACCAGGATTACTGAGTGAATATTTCACTAGGTGGTTTTTATAGGCCAGTATTGAAATGATAACATATTCAGAGATCTGTAGCCTTTAACTGCGCTTAGAAATCTTATTTTCCACCGCGGTTCCATAGAACACAATTGGTCGCGTAATATCTCGATACGTATCCTTATGCGATCTCTGGAAAGTTGTTATTGATTCTTCGGATGCATAAGACTGTTAAATCACACCATTTATATCACATGAACTGCAGTTTGCAGATAGAATTAGATCTCAACTACACTGTTCTGCAGCATAGATTAAGAAAGATTTCAATTTCAAATTGGAAGTATCTTTTCCCTGACGACAGCATTACAACAATGTATTCACTATTTCTGTTATTTTATCTTATTTCGAATATATTTTTCTAAAAATTGATTTTTTTTACTTGTTACAAATCTCTTCTCTTACAATTCCCTTAAATTTAATTTTTATAAGCTTTGGAAATTTGTTTTTTAAAGGAATAATGGGGAACAACTTCCCTGTAATCGTGCATCGAATCCAATTATTCCAGCTGATATCACTGCAATTAAAGAGACCACAAGTAACATTATATCAATGACTATTTTACGCTTTCTTTATCTTCATTATCGCAATGTAAATACTTCAGAAATCAATGGAAAGAAAACTTCATTGAAAGAATGTTGAGGTAGATGTGAAGGCATTAACAAAAATCAAGTCTCTAAAGTCGGACATTTTTAATTCTAGGAATTAGCGATGGGAAAAAAATTGTTGAAATTTCTCGTTTTGTTATTCTTTTTCAGTAGTAAATTTCAGTAGGTAAAACTATAACAAATGGAAATCTTTAATAATTTGGAACAAAGAAAAATATTGCTCAAATAAATCTAGTTTAATGTAAAATGTTCCAGTTCCTTTTGCAATACTGTGTATATTCAAAAGAATATATAATGTATCTACTTCAAAATCTAAGTTCAATTCAAAAAGCTCTTTAAAATTATTGATTGAAAGTTTTGTGATTCCACTTGAACATTTTTTTTCTCTGTTTGTCTGTTTGTTATCACGCTTAAGCAACAGGATGGATTTCTACAACATTTTAAATGTTGGTTATTCATATTTCAAAAATAAATGTCTCCATCTCTCCAATCATTTATCAACGATTCATAAAATCCGTTGCTGAAACAACAACTTAACATTACTTTTTGTTACTCAATTTTAATAAAGCCCTGAGTTAATTTAAAAGACTGTTTCATATTTGTTGATCACAATCGTCAGAAAAGATGATCTTTCTTTACTAATACTGAAAAATATTATAATATAATTTATTAAAACATTAGATAAGCTGCAAATGACTTAAAATGACCACAGTGAGTTCTTCTGTTTAAAAATTTTATTGATAAATCGAAATAAAAAAAAAATCAAAATGTTTTCAACGCCACTGTTTATTAAATTTTGAAAGCAAACTTTAAACTTTTATTCTCTTCAATCATTCATAAGCGATTTCCATATTTACCAGATTTCTCCCAATTTGCAGAAAGCCTCGAATCTCTGCATTTCGAATTCTGTTTGCTCAATCACTGCCAGGCATCCACAGAGAACAACCTTGTGGTTCGAATTTTATTCTGGTGGTGATCCGAACGGTTTTTTCGTTTTCAGTCTCTAAACAGTTCAATTCCAACTGATCCAAACATTAAGAAAGTATAAAGCTTATCAGTAAAGAACATGCAATTTACTAAAATTCAGTTAAAAAACAACGAAACAAAAGAGCATAGATAAAATAAAATTGGGAAACATACGTTCGAAATTTCGTGTAATTAAGATCGAAACAATTGTACTCAAATAAGTTACTACTGCACTAATAGTTGTCGTTCGCTACAGACTCAATGTTAATCAGTATGAAGTAGGAGATCATGTTTACCTACCATTACAATTCCAAATTTCTAAGATTTACGTTTAAGACGATTACTGGCCTTTAACGATAAAGTATTTTGGAGGGTTTTTTTTTAATTGCCCCTAGCTCCTTTTCCTAGCGGTGATAATGTAGCCAAATCAGTAGGATCTTCATTTTGACAATTAACAGCTAACCACAAAATTTCAGATTCTAAGATGACCTTGTTTTTAATTATCTTGGCCTAAACATAAAGATATGCATATTTCGGCTTAGAATTTTTAAGTTTCATTTTTCATTCTCTAATATATTTTACAGAGCCAAACATTAAAATCTATAAGGATTTTATTAATTTTTTTTGTTAATATGCGTTAAAAATAGTATTTTCTAAGACAAAACATTATTTTGCAAAGAATGTTGTAAGTTTTCGTTTTGTTCGACAAAAACAGAAAAAGCATGTTTTTCTAAAATCCTAAATTCTTTGATATTAATTTACAATTTATTTAGAAATGAACTATATTTTTTTCTGAGATACCGGTAGTAATCCTAGCTTAAGAAATTCAGGAAATAAAATTCCTTTAGTAAAAGAAAAGAAATCGACGAACTGAATGATTCTTTTCTCCAAATGCTTTTTCTCCAAAAGGTTTCTCCAAATACCAAAAAAATTGAAGTTTTAATTTCTCAGATCTTTGTTATTCTTTAGAAAACACGAATACTTTATAATTTACTTCATAATTTAATCAGTAGTAAACATTGTTCATAAAGTGCATGAACATTGTTCATTAATTGCATAAATTGTGCATAAATTGTTTACTACATATTATATAAAATCTCCATAACTACACGTTAACTTTCAAAAATCCTTTACTCGTGATATTTCGCAAATTTTATTCAAATTTGCTTCTTCGGACGTTTAAAAAAACGTTTTTATGTTTACTACATAATTTAACCGTTATTCAAGAATAAATGATTGAATCGTATTAAAGAATGGGCGAGGAAAAACTTTACAGGTGTCCAGGAATAAAAAACTTGTGAGGCTACTGCCTTTATTCTTAAACGGTTGCAGTTTATGAACAATGATCTCAACAATAAAGTCATAATAACTTTTAGCAATCCACTCTCGACGATTTATGTACGCGGATAGAAGGATAAAATTGTTGCGAGCGATTATCTATTCTTGTTTATAAATAATTGATTTGTTTCGCTTCACAGATGAGTCTCACTACCATCTGTTAACTTTGTGGTAGTCGCCAAAGCTTTACATGTTTAAGTAAAAGTGAATTTTCTTTTCATCTTCTATTCTCTGCTCGAAAATAGGAGAGATGCCTTTTGAGGTGTCATCTGCAGCGTTGTAAAAATACATGGCGCCAGGAATGATGATACAACAAAGACCAGGATAGTGTCATTACTTAAAAATTTTATCACTATTTTTTTCCCCTGGGACAGTCTCTCGTCCAGCCAATGCTTCTATCCAATTCTACAACCACTTTCGGAATATCTTTAGAGCTGTGGAACAATATCCTGCCTATCATCTAGAGTTATTGTCTAGATGCTTTTATCACTATTCGTTTCCAATAAAACTGCACAAAATTGCTTTAGTGTAATTTTGGATCAAAGTCTATTATTTTATTCCTGCAGGTTTCGTTGAAGTTTCAGTGTAGAAATAGAAGTTGCTGAAATACGTAAATCCTTAAAAAATATTTAAAAAATATTCAAGTTGTAATATCTACTGAATACAAACAGTAAATTTTTCCAAATTTCTAAACAAAGATTAATGATA
This sequence comes from Thereuonema tuberculata, assembly GCA_023159025.1. Classification (NCBI taxonomy): domain Eukaryota; kingdom Metazoa; phylum Arthropoda; class Chilopoda; order Scutigeromorpha; family Scutigeridae; genus Thereuonema; species Thereuonema tuberculata. The sequence continues at coordinate 45,494,231 of JAFIDM010002131.1, read as the reverse complement.
TTCTGCTTTATTTAAATTTACATTACTTAACATATCTATAGAAGTTACTTTTTTTAGGTGTTACTGATGCTAATTTCTCAACAAGGATAAGATTAACAGTTATTTGCAAAAAAAACAAAAAACACATACGAAAAAACTTTCATCAATTTTTTTTTTTTTTTTTTGTTATGAAAAAGGCCTAAAATTCTTAAATACCTAAGGAAACTCAATCTTGTAAAATCAATCTAAATAAAAATAAACAACAACATAATATAAGAGTTATATTATACATATATAATATATAATTTATTATAATGTGATTGATTTTTTTTTAATATCAATATAATATATACTGCTCTTACATATTGCTCTAAGTTTATTTATTTCATTCAAAGTAAATTTTTACAAGAATTTCCTTATTTGTTTAAAAAAATTAAGAACTGGCAATCTTAATACAGTACAAATAAAAAAAATAACATAAATAAAACTTGTAATCTTAAAATTTTAATTAATTAAAATTTGCGATCTTTATTCAGTATGTATGAATAAATTTCAATAGAGAACTTCGATGCGCATCTAAATATTCTTATTATACAATATTTAAATCAGAAACATTAGAATACATATAAACAAAGAATGAAGAAAAGCATTAACTCAGGTAACTGTTTTGAAGGAAGTGCAATATTTTATGAGAAATCCAATATCTATCTTTCTATGTAAATGCCCATTGCCAAACTTTTATAGGTTTTCTGGCTCACAGTCAATAAGTAATTATTAAGCATAGTTTGATATTTGCTCGGTCCACGATGATGTCTCTTTTAAACTGAATTTTCATAATCTCATTTAAAAGAGAAAGAATAAACATTGTAGTAGTATTTAGTCAATAGTAATTTATGTAATTGAAATACGTAAAAAACTATTTATGCAGGAGAAGAATAATATAAATACAGGTTTGGTTTTACAATCTATACCATTTAAAATAAGTTATGTAAAGGTAGCTGATTTCGACGATACGGTATTCGCATTAATAAGGAAAAAAAAGTAATTCATTGTTTTGTTTAAAATAAGTAAGTTTGTAAAGTTTGAAATAAAACAATAAAACAACTTTACTGTATTTTAATCATTGAAAATTTCCCCGTTTGACTTCAAATAGCAAGAGGCCGTTCCCGAAAACCTGATCCCATTCACTTTCCCACTCCAAAGCCACACCAAACATATGCTAGCTGTGAATCAATATTCTTGCGGATCACGCCCTGGTCCAGGGCTGACCAATCTCGCCCACATTGCAGCTGTATTGGATAGAGAAGTCATTTCTACCTAATGTAACTGATCCAAAATATGATCATTACAACGGGTAGTTCTGGGAATCAACTGTGATGAAATTCATTTTGTTTCTGCTGAATGCATTTCTAAATGAAACTGTCCCGTGAAGTTCGGCAATGACTTTAATTTAATCAACTTCTATAAACTCTTTATGTTTACCGCCAGTTTCAAATAACAAATTGATTTTTGTTCTATTTTATTCTTAACTTTACAGAGAAGCTTTTAATCGAATTTTAGCATCTATTGTAAAGTAATACAGGGTTTTATTTTTCCTTTAAAATTTTCTACTAAATTCAGCTTCAAAATATTAGACGAATTTTGGAATTAACTATATCTATCTTAGTTTGTATTTAGGTACTATGCATTGAGAATAGACATAAGTAAGAAGTTAAATAAATAAGGGGGATAATTAAAAATGATATTCCTGATGATAGAATTTGTTCCATATACTTTAAACCATTAATGTTTTTTAATTGTAAATTGTAAATGTTCTTTTATCTGCTTAATTGATTATATATCGAGTCACCAGTAATAATAATAATAATAATAATAGAATCTTTAAATCCTTTTTTATTTGAAACAATGTAATTAAATTACTGATTACTGTTAGGAAAGATTTCGGCTTTGAGAGCACTTTAAAAAGATTTCCTGAGCTCCAGTTTCGTTTTCCTTATGAAGTGCAGGGTGATTCAAAATTCCCCGTATAAACTTTAAAGGTAGGTTCTCCTCAGTGAGACAAACAAAAAACTTCAAATAAACAAGGGTCCATAAACAAATAGCTTTCATTATTCAATGTATGGTTGGCACAGTACGACGCGATAAAACATATTTCAAAATATTCATAAATTGAAGCATAGATAAACAGAATAGAGAAAGGGTGATTTAATAAACGGTGTTGAAAGAAAAAGAAACAATTAATGAGTCCCAAAATGACCAACCATACATTGAATACTGAAAACTATGTGTATCGCGAAGTTCATTTCATTCATTTCCGGACCCATTAATTGTTTTCTTTTGTTTCAACACTGTTTATTAAATCACTCTTTCCCTATTTTGTTTATCTATGTTCTAATTTATGAATATTTCGAAATATGTTTTATCGCGTCTTACTGAGCCAACAAGTGAATATAATTTTTCTAAAGCCTAAATTTAAGGACGACCCATAATAATTAAAAAAAGGAAGTACACTAAAGTAAGGAAAAATAAAAAAAAATAGTTAGGAAAAAATAAAAAAAAGGTTGGGAAATAAAAAAAATAAAAATCCCACGCGGACATTGAGAAAAAACTATTAAGAGGGAAAAAAGAGTATGATATACAAATTTGAACCGATAACCTTCATTGAGTCCGAGACCTTAAGCATCATCCTACAGCTGAAACAAAATGATTGCATTTCTAACATTTAAGCAAATACCAAAAAATCCTGTGAAAACAATGACAAATCGAACTATTGGAGGGGCGTTGGCCCCAGAAAAATACCCTATTCCTAGGTTGTTTGGGCCTCTGAACACGATGGGGAAGTCCTTTGGTCGAGTTCGTTCTTGAGTTTTTAGGGAGTAAAATGACAACAATGCCAAATACCTCAAATTTCCAGGGGCGTTGGGTCATGGACATACCCCATTCCTAGTGTTTTGGCCGCTGAATACGATGGTGAAATCGGTTAGTCGATCCGACCTTCCGTTCGGGAGTTGTTAGGGGTGAACAGACACGGGAGGACGGATGGACAGGACGAACGCAGTAGCTACCGATTTTGGCGCTATCACAATAGCTCCGAAATGAGTCGCTAAAAACAACAACCATATATTGAATAATGAAAACTACGTTTTTCGCGAAAACTATTCATTTCCGGACCTAAGTTTATTTGAACTTTTGTTTGTCTTACTGAATGGACAAACTTTTTGTTTGTCTTACTTACTACCTTTAAAGTTCGTGCAGGGAATTTTGAACCATTTGTATTGTGAAAAAAAAACACATTTATATTTTGTGTATATAATTGTGTAGTGAATTCAATTATATCGGTTTCGGACATTGATAATCTGAAGATTTTGATAAAAATACGCTGCTTTTTGTTATATAAAATTGTATCTAATATATTCTGTCAAAATAGTGTATTATAGAGATATTCATTGTTTTTTTTTTAAATAAGAGTTAAGAAATACTACTAAATGTATTGAAAGTTTAATGTGATCTACATTATTGTGATAGTTGCGAAAATAAAAAATTGAAATATCTATGTTCAGGAAAGTGAAAAATTACTGTAACCGTTAATTTTAAAATATTTTAAACTTATCGCTTAGTGTATATTTTTTTGAAACATCAATCTGTTCTTTTTTATAATTAATCAGAGTGGATTTATAAAATAATTCAGAAATAAACTAATATTTGAAGCCAATCGTTTAAAAAACAAACAAACGATGAATAAATTCTTCTTAATTCTTATATCAATGACTTCTTGCAACTTATTTATCTTATTTCTCTTATGAATTCTCTTATGAGTCTTCAGGCACAAATATTACGATAACAGCAGTTACTTGATCATCATAAAATTTTGGATATTTGAACATTAATAGACCTTACAAATCGATCATTATTAGAATTCATATTGCTCATTTATCCTAAATATTGGAAAAACAACCCAAATATTATATATATAACGATGGATTTCGGTCCAAACTTGACTCTCCTTTTAACTGTAGTTTTCTATATCGAAATCGTAGCAAACAAGTTCTTTGCTTTACCAGTCCATTAACACTTTTATATAGTTCAAAATTAGTCATTTACAGAAACTCGTAATTCTTAGGACATTCACTTGTCTTCCCTGTCATGGCAGCCTTTCATCACTTTTCTTTCCTCAATAATCGCTTGCCTCTTATCCATGCTCTCGCATGTCTATGTTTGCACCACTATCCTATTCGTTCTTACTTGAGCTAAATAAGAAACAAAACACAACGCATTTACATTAAATTATTAATGACCTTAAAAATAATCAATCGTCTACACAATCATTCTCACAGAGGTTTTTGTTTCGACATTTCTTGTAACGCAGAGGACCTTTCAGATTTCTGTTAATAATTCACAGCAACAGGAAATAGAAATGAACTTCGGAAATCTAGTGAATCATAACTCGTGAATGACGACAATCATTAAAAAAATATTTTTGCTGCAATACTTGAAGTTTTAAAATTGGAACCAGAAGTTCCAGAAAGAAGCTGCAGTCTACTTTCTTTAAAATATTTTATTATTATTTTTTTTAATAACAAGCAATATGAAGGTCTATATGTAAATTCTGGTACTGCCGATTACAGTCTAACACAAAAATTTCCATTTGCTAACATATGATAAAAAGCCTTAAAAATCTTAAATTCAATTAATTTTAGCCGAAATAAAGCCTTTCCAAATTTTATAATTACGCTACATTTTTGGCGTTCGCAGTGATATAATGAAGGTTAATTGGTTAGCTTCTAACTCTTTTAAGGTAATTCTATCATCTTAGGTGAAAATTTCTCCACAGAAATCCACACAGAATTTTTTTTTTCTTTCTGCAAAACGCATTGCAGATTTCAAGAACAGTCTTTTTATGAAACAAAATTCCTACAAAAGAATTAAATAGAAAACTAAGAACGTTAAATAGGTAAACCTAACAATAAATTATAATTTCCTGAGCATTATGTAATATTTCTTTGATTTTTTTTTTTAGTGGTTTTGCGATTGTTGATCTCAAACTTTCTAGATTTGAGAACGATACAAAAGGGCAAAGGTATTCTAATTATTCTTTCAAATTTCCTCCTTAAATGCAGGTAAATATCTGGAAGTGGTTATCGGTCTTCAGATGGAAACAAGTTGCCAATTGAACTGGCCATTCGATTTCGCTGCCACAATCAACTCGGGCAGAACTAATCTGAAAAATTTGCTGTTCGCATTAAAACGCCTCACAGATTCTCTTTTGTAAACTGTTACTGCTAGAGGAAAGGTTTGATTTGGTTCATTTTATTGGAAATAGTCGACTGACTTCACTGTTCATTAGAGGCAGTACGAAATTTTCTTACTGTTATACATTATAGACCGATTACTGGTTTAGTTGTTTGTTATAAAGTTTCTTGAAAACATATGACTTACTTAAATCAAAAGCTACTTTCAAAATTTTTACTGAAATCTCAAATTTCAATAACTGTTCATAGAATTCGCCTGAATAGTTTCGTAGGTCTACAATTTTAAGCTTTTCAGTAAACTAAAAGTAAATGTCAAAAGTAATATTAGAATGTTTGTTCATATCAGACCAAAATAATATTTTGTCCACTTTACAAAAATGTTTAAACACAAGTAAAAGAATAAAATTACGTTTCGGCTTGGCTCAACCAGCCGTTTACTACCGAATTAGTAAACGGCTGGTTGAGCCCAGCCGAAACATAATTTTATTCTTTTAAATGTGCTAATATAATCTTTTAATTAGTGTGTTGGCCTTAATTTTTAATAGAAAAAGAAACATCTTAAGTTCACTTTTTAGAAACCCATTGGGAAGGTATTGTGGTAGCGACCAAAATCGGTAGCACAAAATCGCTTGTCCTGTCCGTCCGTCCGTGTTTATCCTCCCCTAACAACTCACGAACGGAAGCTCGGATCGACACATGAACATCGTGTTCACAGGTCCAAATAACGTAGGAGTATGTTTTGTAGGGGGCATTGCCCCCCCCCCCCCCGTTCCAGATATTTCGCATTGCTTTCATTGGATTTCCGCTATTAGCTAAAATGCTAGAAAAATAACTACTTCATTTCAGTTGTTAGCTGTAGATAGATGGCTAAGTGAACGACTCATATGTTGTCGGTTCGAATATCTATTGGTGTTTTTTTTCCTTAATGTCCGCGAGGGTTTTTTTTTCTTATTTTCCTAACGTTTTTTTTATTTTTCCTAACGTTAATTTTACTTTTTTATTATTATTATTTTTAATTTTTTATTGTTATTATGGGTCATCCTTAAATTTATGTTTTAGCACAAAATTATATTCACTTTGTAATGTAGAAATCAATTAAGCCGAGAAAGAAAACAAAAATAATAATTGTAGCTTACAGCTTTTTTTTTTACAGATATTTATCGAAATTTTAAAAGCAAATGTAGCAACGTAATTGACTTGAAACTAAATTAGTAATTATAATAAAGTTCAGAATGAAGAAATTCAAGAAAACTTGGATTAGGTGCAAAAATACCTGAAATAAAGTAGAAATCCCGCAACTTTCTTAGTAAGGAATTCCTGAAATGATTCTCTCTTAAATTATGTTTCTTGTTCTTTAGTGGACAGCTGTTTTTTTACAAATACAACGAAATATTTGGAAATTCCTTGAGATCAAAGACACTGATGAGAGAATGTTGCCTAAGAACTTAGGAATATACACATCCTCAATTTTGTTTAGATGCAGAAACACTTTTGTTTTGTTACATTCTTAGAAAGTTTTGTTATTAGGATTAATCCTTCCTTTGAATAAAAAGTTCTAATGCTGATATTCTTTTGTATTTCTAGTGATAGAATGTAATTACAAATCATAATAAAAAAGTAATTTCAAAGTAAATGTAAGTTCAAAAGCAGATTTGGAGGCATATTACATGTTAACTAGTTTAATACTTCATTAGAAATTTTGATCTGTTCTTTCATTCATAAAAATGAAAACTGCTCTCAATAAATATCACTATTGTAAATGATCAAATTTATTTTAGTGAAATGTGTTGAAAAAATAAATTAACAAATTTAACTTACTTCTAAGAATAAAGAAAAGCTTAGTTCTATTAAGTAAAGAAAAGCATAAAAGCATAAATAAAGAAAAGGTTAGTTCTATTATCAACATACAATAAAATATAAAACATTGGACCTCACAAAAATGAATCTTCGTTCTGAACTGACAATTGAAGCCATGAATATTTTTATCCATTGTAATTTGTATATTGCAGAAAATACACAAATCCGTTATTGTTGCTTCAATTTCCACAAGTTATTTCAGTTTGGTTTCATTTACTGCTGTGGTCTATTGGCTATTTTATCATTTAAAATATTTAATAGAAAACTTTGTTTCATTTAGTAACCTCGAATATGAACATCCTGTTACTAACATCTAATATGGAACAACCGTTTTTGGTAATATTTTGGTTTTGGTACATATCGGATGAAAAATAAAGAGCTAGTGTTCGAAAGATATTGCATTCACTCAAATTGTACGAAATCTGAAGAAATGCTAAATTTCGGTTTCTTGCTTATTTTCTTTTCCTCAGTTGATCTTTTACTTTTTTTAATCTTAGTTTTCAAAACTCTCTAATAGCTTTTAGACGTCTTACTAGCAGCAAAGCTTGTCAGACGACAGGCATAAAAAAACCTGAAAAATCATTTTATTATCAACTATCAAATATAAAGTAAATGTAATCTAAATACTGTGCTAACATGTGAACGAAGCTTCTACGGCAAAAATGGTATTGATTTTCAAAATCAGCGTAAAAAACTGAGTAAGTATGCCAAATTTCATTAAAATGGATGCAGTGGTAATAAAATTATTTTGTTTTGAACGTATGTTTTGCTAGAATTTCAGTTGTCGAGGTCAGTTGCCAAGAATAAAATTTCATGGAAAAACCATGGAATGACACAATGAACTAATATTTTCATCCAATTTGAGTACTTACGATTCAATGGCACCATTGAGAACCGTTGGATCTATCTTATTAGCTTAATTATATGGAGTTACAGACAGACAGACGAACTTAGCCAATTCATATATATATATATATATATATATTTGATTGGATTGATGATTTGATTTGAATTTTTTTTTTTAATGTTTATCAGACCTATTTAGATATACTTTTTACATGTACACCTACAATATAGGTTCGGAGAGTTTAATCTAAAGGATCATTTTCCACCTAAAAAGAAAAACGAAATACCAACCATATCTAAAGTTTAATTTATCTAAAGCATAATTATTATTTTTGACTCATAACGCCGAAAGGCATTTAAAACTCATCTTCGTTTAATATAAATACTGCGCCAACTTGTGAACGAAGCTTCTACGGCAAAAATGGTATTGATTTTCAAAATTAGCGTAAAAAACTGAGTAAGTATGCCAAATTTCATTAAAATTGGTGCAGTGGTAACAAAATTATTTGGTTTTGAACGTATGTTTTGCTAGAATTTCAGGTAAAATTTCATGGAAACAACATGGAATGACAAAATGAACTAATATTTCATCCAATTTGAGTACCCTTTATTCAATGGTACCATTGAGAACCTTGGATCTATCTTAATAGCTTAATTATATCGAGTTAAAGACAGACAGACGGACAGACAGACAGATAGACGAAATTAGTAAATTAAATAAGTTTATTTATTTATTTTTTTTGGTTAATCGATAACTGCCTATTCTGACATTTTTGTTCCCTTTAATTCTTCTCTAACTTTTTTTCTTCTCTTTGTATTAGAAAAATTGCATTGGAACTACTGTACTTGTTTTATCTTCAATGAATTTAGAGACCGAGATTAGTCTCTGTCGATATCTTTCAGGTAAGCTTATCTCCCGACCTCTTCGTTATCAATGTCATCCGTAGTAACCTTTTATCGATCACGAAATTTATATTTAATGAGTTTGATCTTCCGCTCAATTAAAATGGAAGCCAACTTTGGAATTCTCGGCAGCCAATTTTTCATGCATCTTTTGCCTACGTTCGATTGATCCATTCCAATTAAGAGAAGATCATCTCCAAGATGAAGGCAAAATCGAAAAGTTGCATTGAATTATAAAATAAACTTTTTCAAAAACTGATTTGAAGGCTGAAAGAATTACATTTTTTTTTTAATTTTATTAATAATGAAAAAGATTGAAATAAAAAATTATCGAGTAGATTTTGCTTTGCTATCCTCAGGAAGCCATTATGGAAATGACGTCATAGAAGAGAAAGAGAAGAAGAGGTTGACAATACGAGGACCTTTCAAAAGGAAAATGCCGCAGCCCGGATTCGAACCCACAGCGTTAGGCTGACCACCTCAGCTTAGTCAAAGAACAGTTGGGAGCTTTATCTCCAGCGTCCTCAGGATCATCGTGGGGCTTCAAGGGCGCTCTTAGATAAAAATTCTTCATTTTTGATCCAATACATACCGAAATCAAAAGATAACGAAAAAAAAAGTGTTTCAAATTAGAGCTTAAACTTTCTATTAAAATTTTATCAAATAAACCAATAGACCAAAACAGCAATAGACCACACCCTGGATTCTTTAAGGTTCCTTAATGAATCTTCAAAGAATTTAATCTTAAAATAACGAAGCTTCCAAAAATAACGATGTATTAGACTTTGGTGTTTAGAAACTTGCGTTTTTATTGTCATATGTTCGACTGCAACTGAATTTATTTAGAAATTAAATATGTTACCTATAATTTGAAATAAGAAGGGACAGTAAATCTAGACTAAATTTTATAGAATAAATTGTTGCTCAGGGTCTAAATTACATCCTTAGTAGGCAGTCTGTGTTAAACCATTGGCAGAAATAAACATGGAAGAAAGAGAAACATCCTGAATTCGAAACCATGCCTTAGCTACTCCAGAACAGCTGAAAGAGAAAAAAAAACTACTCCAAATGCCATGCATAATTCCTGCTGTAGTTGTGATGTAATCTGCATCGATATCTACAACTATTTAATGTAGCAACATATCACTCTATTTTTAATAAAAAGAATAGAAATCTCTTGTAAATATGATCCACTTTGTAGAAAGTAGTTGAAGATACTATAAAAGCTCTACAATAGATCAAATATAAAGAGTCGTAATCCATTTTTTTTTTTTTGGAGGTTCGTACCTGAAAAACTAATTATGCTGTATTTACGGTAACAGAAAAATAAAATAAAAAAAATCTTTATTTAAATTTCCTTAGAACTTTATTATGCTGTAATATTTTTCGGTTATCTTAAGTGATAGTTATCTTAAATGAGTTGAGAGAGAAGATGTAGACAAAAAAAAATGAAATTTTAAGATAATATAATTTATAGTGGTGGTATATTCCTCTAGGTCCCATAATGGCCCTTCAGGAAGCTAAAGGTAAATCTCCTAACGATTGTTTGATCTGTGCTTACATCGGATGGTCAGCCCAACGCTCGCCCACTTATAACGCTAGGAAAGAAATTCGGTAGACCATTTTGCAGAGGGTTGACAACATAACAACATAAATATTATGGAAATATTATATGAATATGTATTAAACATTATTCCACAGTACATGAAAAATACAAGAAAAACATTATGACTACTAAATATTAAAATTCACAGTATTTAATTCTTTTTCAAACCGACTAGCATTATTCAGGTTTTGATTAGTATACGAAAATGGATTATACGACTCAGGATTCACGAGGTTATCAGCACCGTTCTCTTCAGTTCCTGTCGATATAACTGTTTGATATAAACGCAAACTATTAACTGTAATTCTTCTATTTAATTTATTTTACTTCACTTTAACTTTCACTTTAACTGCTTTTATTTGTACAGTAATTTATTTATATATTTCTTAATTACGAGATTTATCATTTGATTTTATCTTTGCATTTCATGTAATCTTTAAGAAACTCTAAACGGCTGGTTACATAGATACAATATCTATTGGAAGATACTTTTATATTGACTTTTTTAAGTTCAGCGTACTGTAATGCTCCTTCGTGATTAAAATATCTAATAGTGTTGACATCATCAACTAATAGAATTGTTTGGCTGAAGCAACGTAATCGAACCGTTCACAAATTGCTTCGTACAAATTTCCGCTCGACTCAATTTACGGATAATAATTACTTGTTTTCCAGAGTTTGTGTGGTTTTTTTTTTGGAGGTTGTTGTTTCTGCTGCTAGGAGCAGTTCTGTAATAAGAGAACTTCGGCATTCCTGTATCTTTTGCTGAATCTATTATTTTTTTTTTGACAGGCATTTCTGCAGATTTCTATTTTTCAATTGGCAATGAATTAAAAATTTTAATAATTTTGAAAACTTCTTCGTTAAAAGAAAAACCAATCCGAATTATCTTACTTCTATTCCTTTGTTAGAGGGAACTTCTGCCATCAGAACTATCTAAATATATTTTGATGAAGACTTTGTTAATATACGTATTCAGTAACATAATCCAAATTTAATCTATCACTTCTATGAAATATCATATCAATGCAAATTTATTTTATATTTCCGTTAACATAAAACAGACTGAAAAAATTCCAATTTCCTTATAACGCTATTTCATCAAAATGTAAGTATATGGATTTATTTCTTCGAAAGATCTAGATTATTCAATAGTTAACAGTATTTGTCTTGACTTTGTTTTTGGGGATACTGAAAATTCAAGAAGTAAGGCCCTTGACTAAGGGCTAGAGGTGGTGGGTTCCATCCCGGCGATGGTACTGTACTTTTTCGTGGTTCTTCTTCCTCCAGGTCCAAGGATTAACCCAGCCCTGTGTAAAAAAAAGGCCGTGTTTCTGCCGTGTAGTTAAAGCTGGACGGGTGTCGAGCTCTCTACCCATCTAGCTGGATTCTGATATCTGATGCGAAGACGAAAAGATATTTAAAAAAATCCTGAACTCAAGAAAAACAAATATTGTCAATTTGAAATTGATAACTGAAGCAATTGCGAATTGATAACTAATCCATGATTAATATTTGATAAAGAATGGATCAGCAATCGCTATCATATCTGGATCACTGGCGAGAAATCATTTGACATTACAACCCGTCAATTGCAATAATTCTAATTAAAATATCAGTTTTGGGCCAATAGTCTGTGTGAAATGATTAGGCTTAATATTGTTGCTTCTGTTATTTGAGTATACTAACAATATTTGTAAGAAGCAATAAAAGCAATATAAATATTATCAAAATATACTAAGAAATCAATATATGTTCTATTGATGATTGCAGCTTTTGAGGATTGAACCAATTTGAAAAATTGACATGATAACTTTGATAATCAAAATCTATGTTAAGTGAATCCAGTGTGTATCCAGGAACGCGAGAAAAATGTAGGAATGATACCTCGCACCTGTGCCGTGCTGGCGTGGCCGTGCGGTCTCGGCGGCGGTCTGCCGTGGCGGCCAGTGCGCCAGTACCTGGGTTCGAATCCCGGCAGTGGCATGGCTGTTTCAATTTCCTTTCCTGTGTTGTCCAGTCTCTTCTTCACTTTCTCTTCGGTCTGACGTCATTCCTTAATGGCGTCCTGGGGAAGGCCACGGGAAACCACCGCAGTATCTTTCCCTTGAAATTCTAGGAAGTCTGCTAGGGGTTCGCCGTCTTGGGAACACTAGCGCTCCCTGGAACACGGACGCTTCGGTTACGAAGCTCGCACTTCGGTGCGAACCGGCTCAACAACAACACCTCGCACCTGATCCCTGGCAGTATGTCGTCACATTGGACGAACATTGCACGTTCCTCAGTCCAGTACTATGAGCGAAAGGCGAGTGAGATTGGGATTCATGCCATTTTTTTTTATTTTTTTTTTTACTGTTAAGTCACCTGATTCCTTCCCAATGGACTTCTATGGTTTCTGGCTTCTCAATTCCGTGATTGCACGATATGCATCTGATTTGCTGGCTGGCCTGCTGAAATGTGTAGAAATGATTTACATATGTAGAACACAATCTCTCAGGAATATATATCCAGAAGCCTCCTGCAATAGAAATCACAATGCCGAGCGTCACATCGAAAGCATCGTTCGAAGGGCTTTCCTCCATAACATTAGTTCCCAAACTTGTTTTATCTGTCTCAACTCTGGGTATAATTAACTTTGATTGAAACCACAACTAATATTAGTTGTGAATATTAGATAATGTAAATTTTTACAGTATTCATCGTTTTGCTTAAAATCGCATCTTGTTTAAACATTTTTGTAACATAGGGTGGTTTCATAGGATAGTTTAGATCGATATTGATTGAACTATGAATCGGACCAATAGGGAAGCAACGAATAACAAAAAAACATATAAAAGCAAGTAATGTTACAGAGCTAAAATTTTATTTGTAGATAAATGTTACCTGTGTGATTTGACCTTATAGGCTATCAATATATCTAAAGAAAAAAGACTATCAATATATCAAGTCTCGGTTTTGCGACAAATTTACAGAAAATACATAATTAGAAATGACCATGTTTTACATCTTTTCCTTTGATATGACAGATTTTCTACGTTACCACACGGTGGAAAATTCTCATTCAATCTATTATCTTATATTTAATTGCCGAATTTCTAAAATATCAGGAATCAATATATCGGTAGAAAACTTATATTCATCAATTGTTTGTTTTTTTTTAATTTGTTGAATTTTGGATGTTTAAAAGCGAGGAAAAATTACATTTACTTTCTGGGTTTGTTCTTTGTGTATAAGAGTTGTTTATGAATCGCTGGTGACACCTCCTGTCATCTATTTAATATTTGGTCTCATTTAATAATCCTTAAAGATAAATACTGAACTTTTTTTTTAAATGTTCAAAAAAAAAATTGTAATGGCAAACACATGAATTTCCCTTATCGTAAGAGGGCTTTTTTCCTTTTTCCTTTAGCTTTTGGAGATTCCGTACTTTTTTCACGTTATTTTACATCCAATTTTCTTCATATTTAAAAAAAAGAAATTCCAATCCCAATTTTGCTTTGAATATTCAAGATCTTTGTTCAAGTTAAAGTACATATTTATTGCTTCGCTTTTAATTTAAATTGTTAATACATGCAAAGTAACAGTGAAGCAATAAAAATAAATAATTAAACTGTTAATACATGCAATTGTTTATTTTTTTGCGTTTTTTTAATAAAATTTTGCTTTTCAGATAGTCATTCATATATTATTTTTCGTGCTAACAACAAAACTTACTTTTATACAGCATGTGCACTACAATGAAGTTTATAATTATTTTAAATAATTTACACTATGTCTTCATATTTTATTAAGGCAATTTCCGAAGATTTCGATTGGAAATTATTAAGCCCGTTAAAAAAAAAGTAATAAAGGCCAAAATAACAAAAATGTTTTATCATAAAAAAAAATCCGATTTGAAAAAAAATTCAGAGCTAATACTCACAGTGAAGCCATTTGGTGGAATTTGATAAATGAGAAGGATTTCTCGCACCTTTGAAGCGCTCCTCTCTCCAGAGAAGCCAAAGAACGTAAATTCTTCAGAAAATATGTTCCGTGTGTAGGTTTTTTTTTATTTCAAAGAATCCAATGGAAACATTACTTTTTTTCGAAAGGATCACCGATGGATAGAAAAGTTTCACAAAATTGAAGGATTTTTAGGTTAAATTCCATCTTAGGAAGACTAGTCGGATGAGTAAGCACTGATTGGATCTTTGGCTAGCGATTTTTTTTTTTCCTTTTGCTCAGTCGAATCACCAACCTTTATATTTCACCCGCCTGTAATTACATACAGATGGAATTATTATTGTTATATTTATGGCATCCTAGATCACTACAATTACACAGTCGTACCTCGGACTTACAGCAGGTTAATTTCGGAGCGTATCCGTAAGTCAAACCAATGAAGGTTTTGTGATCTAACAATGTACGCACGTGAAATGCGTATTTAACTCAGAATAACACAACAAGATGCCAATGCACGTTAACAACCTTACAACTTCTGATTTAGTTTCTAATTCAATCGCAGAAAACATTAACATTAGAAGTTATAAAAAATGAACTTAGGCCTAGGCTACTTACTGAGAATAACATAATGAGAAGCCTGAAACATAACGGGCTTACTACATTTGCTTTAAATTCGAGCTATTATTAACTTAATTACTATTTGAACGACATGAAAACACTATAGTAAAAGTTATAAATAATTTAAAATCAATTAATCATAAATAGAAGCAGCCAAACCCAAAGAGATGTGAAGCAAACCGTCTTTGTAAACAATCTAATGAACATTCGTAAAATAATAGTAATGACAAAGCCTATGCAAAGTGTATGTACTTCGGAAGCAAACACCGTTACTTCGCGGTGTGATTATGATGCAACATTAGAGTGTAAGCAAATCCTGGTTAGTCAGTAATTATTATTAGTCAATTGATCTTTCTTGACTTACAAGGAGAGGACAGGGCTTATATAATACGGATTTGAATGCCCTTTTGTGAGATGAAAGTACTCATGAATTACTTGAAAAATATACAGGGGGTTTGGGGGGTCCAACAACCTACCGTTTTCGAGATATTTGATGTTTTTGGGAGAGGTTTTATCCATGTTAATATAATAGCTTCCAATCTCGCTTAGAAAATGAAAAACAAGAAGGACAGCTCTTTTGTTACTGGAAGAGGAGAATAAGAGAAACAAATTAAATGCATTGATATGTAGGTTATATTTTTCTAATTAAATGCATTGATATGTAGGTTATATTTTTCTAAATTAAAATTTATTTTAGTTAAAAGAAGTAGTGCAATGCAATGTAGTGAACTAGTGCAGTGATGGTGCGGTGGATAGAGTACTGAACATCTGGGCAGAAAATCCGAGGTTCAAGTCTGCTGCCTGATGACTTTATTTTAACTATCTTTTCTTTTATGTTAATGCAGTTTCTTTTACTTTTTTCCCCCCTCCTTTATGTTTCTGCTTTTTTATTTCTATTTGTTTGGGTTTTTTTTTAGGCAAAAATGAATACAATGAAAAATATATAAATATCGTATTAAATACATAAAAATACATAAAATAATTAAATATATAATATTTTGAATATATAGAGGAAAGTTGCCTAGTATAGGGAGGTTTTTTTTTTAGGAGCTCGTAGATTTAGCCTAAATAGAGGAATATTTCGAAATTTTGCGTCTATTGCTTTTTTAAATATATATTAGATGGTATTGTGATGTATTTCCATCCATCTTTACCATTAGTTTTTTATGTATTGACAAATTGACAAAAACATGAGATCTCCCCATATTGGGAACAGGGTGTCCCTAATATGGGGAGGTAAGTGTTCTCAATATAGGGTAATGTATTATAATGGTAATATTTCGATTTTGAATATTTTTTTAATGGTTTTTTATTCTCTTCTATTTGAAAATTTATAGCACGTAATACAACAACATCATTCTTGACAGTTATAAATTAAAGATAAATATTTAATAATTACGATTTTCATTAGCGCCATAAATTTTTTAATGAGTCCCATATTAGCGACAGGTATCTCCCTACAATAGGCACACAACATTTCATACAAAAGTGGTATTATTTTTGTAACACACGTCACCAAAGATTTTAGAAAAACCACAACAAAAGCTTATGAAATTGTGATTATGAAAATGTAATTCATAAAATACAGTTGCTTACCTTTCAAATGAAACGATGAAACACAGCAGAACGTACAAAGTTTTCTTAACAGCTGTTTTAACACATCGAAGCACAGTATAGTAATGGCGACCGGAATGTGTCTGGTTCTTCATGTATAAGGGGAAATGACATAACTGTACTAGTCACAACATTCGCCGATAGCGTACACCTCTTGCTTGGTAAGATTCTAGCCCTCCCCATATTCGGAACCGTCCCCATATTAGGCAACTTTCCTCTAATAATAAAAATATTAATTTTTTTTAACTAAAATTAATTTTAATTTAGAAAATATAACCTACATATCAATATATTTTTTTTTTCTTGTATTCTCTTCCAGTAACAATAGAGCTGTTCATTTTGTTTGTTTTTTTTCTTTTTTATTATTATTAATATTGGATGCAATTAAAGAAAGACATAAAAATTCTAAGCTTATTATTTGAAATTTACAATTAATATAAACAATTTTTATAATAATAATAATAATATTGATATTAATAATAATTTTTATGTAAATGATTCTTTTCATTACCAGTAGATTTGATGTATTGCTGTACTAATTTTAATCAAAAAAACTCTTGTCCTAAAATTAAAAATTTAGACACCTGTTAGGTTTAATTTAAATCCTTTAAACCCTTTTAAGCTTTATTTGAGGCTTGTAGGCTTTCTCCCCTGTCTGTCATCTCAACAATCATCTTAAGCCTTTTCCGATTACCCTTCCCTCCCGCGCCATGTCTCTCAGTTCCTGTTATAAACTCTATAGCACCACTATCTTAATACCTTCCAAAATCCATTCCGTTTACCCCTCTCTTCTATCTTTTGTATCCAAATAATGAAAAGAAGTACCAAGTTAGATTGTCTGTTCTCTACAAATGTGTAAGCCAAGTTTCAAGCAGGTGTATATATTAGTTCTGACCGGAGTTGAATCAAAAACACATACAAACAAACACAAAGATATACTAAGCTGTCTTTCCTAGGAATTTTGGCTAAAAAATTATTCTAGTTCACAAAAATTGGAAATCGTTTATTTAAATGATTCTCTAAAAATTTTCAGAAATCTTCTAATGTGATTCCAGCTCCACAAATCATTTAAAAAGAAACTCCATTAAATTGTCTAAAGCTTATAAAGATTTAATAAAGATTTTAAAGATTTAATTTAATTGTATAAAGCTACATATAAAGATTACGTTGATTTAAATAATTCTTTAATTAAAATTTTAAACGGATTTATTACGATACAATTACCTTTCAGTTTTAATCTAATTAGAGAAGAATTAATTAAAAGTTTCCCTTGCATTAAAAAACTGAATATTTTAATTTTAAATGTAGAATTGTTTATAGAAACGATTTATTATTTCTGTCAATTTAATTATCATTCGTAAAAGCACAGAGAAAATCCTTAGGTTATGATTTTTATCGTTTAAAGCTTTTTTTATTTCTCTTTTATTGGTTGATGAGGCGAAACATGCAACGCTTTCGATCCCCAGCTGTAGTTGGTATTTTTCGCCCAGTTTTGCCTCCAGCAAAAGGGTCATAGGATCCTAGGTTTCTTAAAGGCGGGCCAATGTTGAGTTGACCGTCAAAAGTCAACATAATCCGTTGAACACGGAACACCGGAAGTCTTATATCCTACGACCACAAAAGCCTCTAGTGGGATATTTTAACAATAAAACAAATTAACGTGTGGAACATAATTGTGAGAAATAAATAAACGGCCACCACACTAAGACTACTATTTTAAAGCAAGGTAGGGAAAGCGATTAGTAAACCAATCACAATGCTTCGCAACGTCTTCTGATAAGAAAATATCATTGATTTTGCTTTAATTTCCTTATTATTATAAATGTGTTGTTCCGAATGCAAAAGGCGCAATTGTTGCGTTTATTGTGATTGCTGTGATTGTTGTAGAGCTGCATTATAAATGTGATTGTTGCTCATGCAAAAGACGCAATTGTTGCGACTGTTGTGATTGTTGTGTTTAATGATATTTTAATGAGATTTTAATGATACTTGTCCTCAAAAACGGAAATATAAGTCTTCTGATCTTGCTCAGAAGACTAAAAATATATTACAATTTAAAAATACAGAAACTTTTTCCGGTCGATTTATTTATGCCATTTAATAGTACCTGAGAAAGGGTCGCTGGTCGACCGGAAAACGTTTGCATATTTTTAAATTGTAATTTTTTTTTAAATAGTAGTCTGTGTGTGGTGGTCATTTATGGGATATTTTAAGTAGTTTAATATTTTGTTTTCCTTGTGCTGGAAAAGACTTTAACAGTACAGTAATTAATGGAATGTAATCACCCCAAACTAGATAAGTACAAAATTTTCTTGTAGCTTTTTATATAATTTTTTTTCCTTACATCGAATTTATTTGTTATTAAATCGAATTTGATTTTCGTTCAATGCCTTTTTTTTATATTGATTGTGTTTTCATTAAATCTCACATTTTTTTTAGAGGAGTTTGTTCAAGTTAAAAAAAGCAAAGTTCGATTTTTAAAACTTTTCTTACACCAAATATTAATTTTGTACATAAATCGACGTAATTGACAAACATAACAGATTCAACATAGATTATCGTTTTCATTCTGTTATCTTCGAGTTAATGTCCCTATATTTGGTTTATCAATCCCATTTCAAAACAAAACATATTTCAAGTCCATATTTCTTTCGAATTCTTTCTCTCATAGTAGTCATATTATTACAAAAATCCACATCGACCACCAATAAATATATTAAAATAAAACTCATTTATTGAATATATTTATAAACAGCAAATTTTCGGAAAGATAACATCTTCTTCCCTTTAGCAAGCCTATTTCAGTAATTCCGATAACAACAATTTATTAACATGAGTCTGAAATAACATTTATGATATTATTAAAATTTCAACAAACCACAGATTCAATAAAATTATTGATATTAACAACCCAACAAAAACTTAAACTAAATTGTCCAATTCTTCAAATTTTATATTATTTTGGCAAACAAAACACAAAATATTTATTAAATCACCTGCTAATTTTACAAAATTACTACCAACTTCTATTCCTTCGTTTCTATTCAAATTATGTCCTTTGGTATTCCTTATAAATATACTTTCTACTGTTTTTCTAATTTTGGAGTCTTTTTCAATCCGCAGTATTTTGATCTCATTATTCATATTTATTTATTTATGCAGAGTTCAGCAATTTCAGATTTATCAACCTGCTTATTTTTTAAGTAATTTATTTAAGTCTTTGTTGGGTTATTAATATCAATAATTTTATTGAATCTGAGGTTTGTTGAAATTTTAACAATATCATAAATGTTATTTCATGCTCATGTCAATGAATTGTTGTTATCGGAATTACTGAAATAGGCTTGATAAAGGGAAGAAGATGTTGTCTTTCCGAAAATTTGTTGTTTATAAATATATTTAATAAATGAATATCATTTTAATATATTTATTGGTAGTCGATGTGATGTTTTGTAAAAACATATTTCACTCTGAGATAGTCCTAAGAACTGGCTTTTTACGACCAACATTAATATTTAAAGTCAGCGGAGACTCCGAATAAGGAGGTTAATTTATTCCGAACATTCAATATGCTCTTCGTGTCCATACGATATGTTTTCGTCCTGAAAATCCAATGAGCGAATTAATATGAATATCATCGAGTTCCCTGAATTCAGTGAAATCTGCTTTCAAAATTTATCCATACGATACGACGCATCAGGTAACTTTATTTTTCCCCATTTACAAATTTCATTATTCTGTCAGCACTTCCCACAATAAAAAGTCGAATTAGATTTTCTCGGTGTGTTCGTATTCACTGCTTTCTCGCTCGCACTGATCGAATCAATACAAAAAGGAAAAGTCTCATTCGAAATCTCGTTCTGTTTTTATTGTGAAATTTCAAATTTACAAGGTGAATCCAAAGACAGACGAACGTTCAAATATATGAATATCGGGACAATAGTCGACGTCGAAAATAATGAAAATAGCATTGGATTGTTAGCTTCCGGATCACTGTATCCTTGCGAGTTTTTCATATCAACATAATATGGATGAAATACTCGTATTCATCGAGATAATTATAAACATCTGCCTACATAATAGACATATAAACATTTGCTTCTATACTAAGTTCTAAGGTTTTCATTGGTAAAATAGTGTATCACAACAGAAACATAAAATTTACTTTGAACTTAATTATGTGTTAATTTCAAGGGTCACTCAATATACAATTAAACATTTAATAATAGTTTTTTATTATTAATAACTTTTAATTACTTTCTAATAGTTTAATTTTGGTTTAGAAGTTTATTTTATTATTAACTGACAATAAGTGGAGAAATTTTCGTATTAATAATGTTATATATTTAGTTTTTATTATTTTGCAATAGCTGATTTTTTTTAAATTTTATTTTAATACCATCCGTTTTTTACGGAAAAGAAGAAAATGTTAATTGGTTAGTTTAATGATTTTTAATATAATTTGATTATTATATAGGCTTATCGTGAATGAAGAACTAATGGATTTTTCCCTTCTCATTATTTGTTACCCGACAAGTACAAAGATTAGACAGATAAATACGACTAGAAGGCTGAGGAAATCACTCGTCCCGTAACACCGACAGTCACCAGTACAAAACACGAGCGGAGAGGACGGTCTAAGTTGTCTTAATTTAGTATCTGAAACACTTTAGAAGCAATAGGGATTTCATTTTTGTAATAAAACTCGTCTATCTTCCGTCAAATGCAAAATAGATTAAAATTATCATACTTTTAAGTCTTGACCGTTGTAAATAGATTGGAGAATAGACCGCATGAGAACTATATAATTTGGTTAATGCTATCGCCGTTAGCAGTCGCCAAGTTTAGACTGAGAAATTTGTATCGAAAGCATCAACGAAAAATATTAAAATAAAGTTTTAGAATTACGAATTATGAAAGTTTTATAGATTTAAAATGGTTTCCGAGGTGAATCTCATCAATCAGTCAGTCTGGGTGTTCGTACTTGTTCGTACTTTTTATATTTGAAGTCTTTCCCATGCGCTCTCAAAGCGTGCATGGCCATAGTAGAACAACAACCACACATTTAATTTACGTCTGATTTGTTAATAAATTTTGTTAAATGCGTAAAAATAAAGCTAATTTTAATTTTTTTTTTAGAATTTTTTTTTTTATATATATTCAGGAGATACTTTTGAGTTTAAAAAAAAAAATTTAAGGAGTAACATTTTTAGAAATGTACGGTTTACGTTTTTCCAGTGATTTCTTTTCGCAATATTTCTCAACCTTGAGGCATTCTGCAATGTCTGAAAGTGGATATTAATGCATTATTGTATTTTATATGTTTGAGATAGTAATCAACTACTACAATTGTTGTAGATTTGGTCTAACATTTGTAAGGACCTTTAATTTGAAGAGAAAAAAGGGGTAAAATATAATGTTCAGAATGCTATCAAATTGTGAAATTCGTTATTCTGAAAATGTCTGTTTCTTATTCTGTATTTTTTCTGTATCCACTTTGATTTTGGTCAATGAAAGAAAGTTTTTTTTTTTCTTTCTTTCTTTTTTTATGATCTTAACCTGAGATCTTTTTTTTCAGTTTTAATTTTAGTAAAATTGGTTTTCGTTTATACATTGTTTCTGCACTAATATAATAATTCAATAAAGTAAAATCCGTGACATTTTGTGAACTAATGCATACGTAGAATGAATATCACAGAGACAAGGTACAATCTTTTATTGCAATAAATTTGTTTCTCAATTTTCTATTAATACTTTAATTCTGTGCTTCTCAACGTTTTTCGTTACACTCAGGGTACACTCTTATATTTGCAGAAACTTCGCAACATTTACCGTTCTCCTTATTTCTACAATCTGCTTGTTTCCTTGATTGTACAATCACAAGGTACATGAAACTATTTGATTGTTTTAATTGCGTTAACATAATCACTAGGAAAACATGTAAAATTTACAAACGAATGTCTTAGTCAAAGTACACTATGACATTCACTTTAGTTATTTAAAATACCCTGAAATGTTCTGTAAAATTATTTGCAAAGTAAATTAAAACTTTGTTAATCTTCCTTGTTAGATTGAAACAGAATGGACATTAAATTTGTGTTAGCCAGATTTTTGGATGAAAGAATTTCGTCTTCGTTTTCGTTAAATATTTGACTAAGTGTGGACATCCCAGAAATGCATTCTTAGAACTTCCTTGTGGCATTCCAAGAGCATCGTAACAGCACACCACTGTGTCGCGGCACACTGATTGAGATGATCTCTTTTAATTAAAACTTATACTTCATAATTCTTTAAATAGCCTTAATTCTTATTTGAATTGCTGATATTTTTCGTATTCTTTATTTTCTGAATTACTACTGTGATCTTTCTTAATCTGGACTTCTGCTCTTCCAGTTTTTCTATAAACTACAATCTAGCTAGAATAACTAAAATCGAGCTAGAGTAACTACAATCTAGCTAGAGTAAATACAATAAAGCTTTTCTCGATTGTTGTGGTCATAATCTCTAATCTACCATTTGTTAAAGTTAAGTGAGGTCTAAGTGGCAAAACGGCAATTGCCGACCCTTTATTATCCTTAAGCTTATCCTTGTTAAAGTTAAGGTTTTTGCAAATTCTTAAGACTGTACTGTTATAGATATGGAAATTTAGGAAAAAAATCAGTTAAACAAACAAACAAATAAAATACAACAAAACACGTAATAACTTCTTCTTCATCCTAAACATCTTTAATCAATATTTCAACTTCTTTAGCAGAAGTTTTCTTCAGGAAAAAATTACAAAAAGTGTAATTATTACGTGTTTTGTTGTGTTAAATACATTGAGGAAGAAGTTTAGTTTTTCATTAAACAAATAAAATATTGGAAAAATTAGCTTATCGTATAAAACTTTCTTGTTTTCACTTTATCTGATATCTTTTTTATTTCTTTAGCTTAAGTCAGGAAAAAGATTACTTATTTTCTTTATTCGCTTGCGTTAACTTGAATGGGACTTTGCTGAAATGAATATGATAGTATAAATCTAGTAACCATTGTTGGCCAAGTAATAAAACTTCTCTTGTTCAATTTTCAGATTGAAATTATAAAATCGTAGCAAAAAGAAGAAAAGGTGCTCATTATCTCCTATAATGTATATGTTCAAGAAGCAATTGATTGAAAGAAGAAACACTACGAATTCTGGAGTCAAGATACAAGGAAAGAGAATAGATAAGCTTAGATTGGCGGATGACATTGCGATATTGGCAGATAATAAGAAGAATTTGGAGTACATTTTAATGAATTGGAAATAACATTCTACATAATAACAGAATAATATGAAAATAGAGTTTAACATGAAAATAAGATATAAGACTAAAAATTCTTTTTTGTAGAAAAAATGAAGAGGAAAATATTCAAATAATGCTCATTAACGAGATTTTACAGGAAGTTGATGAGTTCACGTATCGAGGAAGTAAATTTAGTAAGGACGGAAGATATATTAATGAAATAAAAAGTAGGACAGAAAAATAAAAAGACAGAAAAATAAAAAGACAGCAATTGCATTTACTAAAATAGAAGAATATCTCTACTTTAATAATATTTGCTTGGAGATAAGGAAGAAATTTCTTAAAACTTTTGTATGAACGTAACATTGTATGGCTGTAAACGTGAACGATTGCAACTGCAGAAAAAAGATTAGAAGCTTTCAAAGCAGAAGATTAAATAAATTGAAAAAGTAATTAATGAAGATGTTTTTAGAAGAATGGCAGAAACTGAAAATTTAGGAATAATATAAAACATAGAAAAGATTAAATTTATTGGACATATGTTTCAAAAAACGATTTCCTAATTAGGACTATTGAAGGTAAAATAGAACGAACAAATCATAGAGGCAGAGACGAAGATTGGACCATATAAAACGAATTCAGGATATACCTAAACTGTAATATGTATTCGGAACTAAAAAGGAAGGCTGAAAGAAGAGATGAATGAAGAATTGCTGCAAACCAATATAAGAATTAAAATCTCCATACTCACTTCAGGCTTATATATATATATATTTTAGCAGCAAATTTTGGGAAGCCTTTTTGATTTTCCTTTCTCAAGCTATTACCATAAATGGAAATTACAGGAATAAATCTCTTCCTCATGATATTACTGTCATTATTACAACAATAAATTTCTTTAAAACAATTGTTTACATTAATATACCAATTCATTAAAATCTTTGTTTTATTGCTACGAATGTCTTTGTGTTCTGTAGTACCAGTCCAGTACACTATTTTTTTGTTCTATTTCCAAACCTTCGTAACTGCTCATATTTCTTCCTTTGGTATTCCTTACATACATACTTTCTAAACGTTTTCCAACCTATGTGTTTTTTTCTACTTTTACAATTTTTATCTCATTATTCATTATGTAGTTTTTCTTGTAGCAATGGTCTGCTATTTCTGTTAATTTTCTCCTTACATAACTACTTGTTCCAATATTCGTTCTCTTAATTTTTTTTTGCTCCCTCATCAGTTGACAATTTCTCACAGTTACTGCAGTCAATTTTATGTATTATTCCCATTCCATTTTTCTATCACTAATATCCGATTATGAAAAGGAAGAATTTGAGAGAAAAATATAACTATAAGACTTATGAAATAATCTTATTGATTACTGGAGATAGATAGAACTTCATAGACAGTTTTGTTTCCACATTATAAATATGCTTTAAGCACACAGCTTAATTTCATTAGAACGGAAGATGATGTTAAACTGAAAATTGATTAAGACTTCCAAATTTGAAAATATAAAAAGTAATTATCTTCCAAAACGACATAAAAAGTTAAATTTAAATTTAAATTCAGATACTAGCTATTCAATTAACTATTTCCCCTAAAATATAATTTCAGTAAACGCATGGAATTCAAAATCCAGAAGTTCATTTATAATGATTTCTTTGTTTACTATATGTTTTTGCTTTCTTTATTTTTTTAGCTTTTCTTTATAAATTTTATTCTTGTTTTTTTCTTTTTATGCAAATTCGTTAGAAACGCATGTGTCCTATCCTCACTAAATTTTCCTCGAGTGAGCGTAAAATTAATATTAACTTATACACATATGCATAGGATTATATAAGACATGAATGGAATTCTTCAAGTAATGAAGAAACTTCAAAAACAAATATTATGAATCTTACTTGATAACTGCATGGTGTTAAATATATCTTTTTTTAATCCAATAAATGAAGCCGACGCACAGATGTATAAGAATAAAAAACTATTTTAATAAGAGACGACAGTTTCAGATACATAATGTGAGTATCTTTCTTCAAGTCTTTAAACTTGAAGAAAGATACTCACATTATGTATCTGAAACTGTCGTCTCTTATTAAAATAGTTTTTTATTCTTATACATCTGTGAGTCGGCTTCATTTATTGGATTAAAACTATGATTAGCGCACGTAAAAACCAATCTGTTAATGTTAAATATATCCTTTAATAATTATTTAAATCCCAGAAATAATTTAATTGAAAGATCATCTTTAGCTTATTAAATATTGAACATATAATTTAGTATAATTAATTTAAATGTAAACTGACAAAAGGAAATTATTAGAAAAGACATAATTAGAAATATAAAAGAACAAAATGTTAATATAAAATAAGAGATAGTTTCAGGGCCAACTAAAATACAATTTTGGAGCAGAAAAGAAAAAAAAAGTCAAAGTAAAGTTGTGACCTATCAATATAGTATCGTTTTTATAAATGAGGGTTTTTAGCAAGCTAATATGTGTACAATATTATAGTTATTATGTTGTATTGTTGTGTTCCGTAGCAGCATGTCTCACCGCAATACTACTACATTCGTGTTTTTTTTTTTTGGGCCTAGGCCGTGTATTATTATTAATTGACTTTCTATAGATGGATTGAATCCTGCTCCTCCAACACGCAGACAGTCGCTTTACACTTGAATACAGAGCCCATAGTTATTAACCACAGAATCCACTGTTTTTCAAGGATTATTGCCCACAGTTCTACAGGGTGTACCTGAAATGTGCTGCCAAACTTAAAGATTGTATTCAATCATGCAAAACAACGAATAAATATCATATAAACATGGGTCTGGAAATGCTTTATTTCCAAGATATAAACGATGCAACATACAGAGGTGTTGGCCGTACAGTCGCTCAGTTTCACAGAAAATGCTCGAAATGTCCTTCACCGACCGCAATGCACGCAACACAACGTCGTTCCATCGACTATCGAACACGGTCAAAGATGCCAGGTTGCACGTCGAATTGTGTTGCACCCATCCACTATGCGATCATGCAGTGCGTGGGCATCAGGAACCGGTATGATGTACACTAATGATTTAAGAAAAGCGCATACGAAAAAGTCCAGAAGGTTTAATTCAGAGGAACGAGCAGACCATGTCACGATTACTGAGAAGCAATTTAATGACTCTACAATACGACGTAAAGGCCAACACCTTTGTATCGTTTGATTGTTCATATCTTGGAAATAACGCATTTCCAGACCCATGTTTATATGTCATTTATTCGTTGTTTTGCATGATTGAATACAATCTTTAAGTTTGGCAGCACATTTCAGGTACACCTTGTATAGAAAGATTACAAAAGACTTTTAATATATTAACACGCATTTCATTAGCAATTTTATCTTGACGTTTGATTATAAAATTGATAGCAAATATTTACAAGTTATTCATGTAGCAGAGACAAGGATAAGTTCTCAGCCAAGTCACTTCTGAGGTGAAAAAATTGCGCCTGCAATAGGAGGGTCTGATCCCTGAGTTCTTGATAGCCACTGAAGATCTGAGCGGCCGTTAAAATTGATGCCGTTCCAGACCACTGCCATATCGATCTTCGCAAGTCGATAAATGGTGCTTCATTCTTTCGATATCAAGAACCTCTCGCGAAGTTAAACTCGACTCATCAGTAAACTGTATATGACCCAATTATCGTCATTTTAATCCAATTGGTCGAACCACCACAAACAAATCCTTTTTCGTACTCCTGTAATGAGAACGAGTCTCTAGCGATAGAACAGTCTACAATGAAGTTTTCTCGCAGTCAAATATTCATTCCGCCGACATGAGGAGAATGGAAGGTATTTGCTTTATTACGTATACAGCTTTTATATGTAGAAAGGGAGATTTTCAATATCTGTTGTTTTCCATAAAATTTAGAAAAAAACAAACATGAAAACGGTAAATGTGAAATGAATGTCTTTAAAAGATCTAAATGAACAGTTCGAACATTTTATCGTACTATTACAGAAAATTCACATCTTTATAGATCCAAGAATATAGTTGTTTCGCGTTTATAGAATATATGTAAAGTTTTGTTTTCTAAATGTTATTGTACGCGAAAAAAAAAAACAACAACAACAACTACTATTATAAGAAGCGAATAGCTGTTCATATAGAATTGTGACTTTTATTCCGTAAATAGAAATAATGGAAAGCCCAAAAGTCATAACTCCAGTTCCATTCTATCAGGTCGATTTCTCAAAATCAGATAGTTTAGAAATTAAATATCTTAGAAGACAAAAAATAAATTCCTTCCGGAATAAAATAATCAAGTTAATCTTAAGAATGTAGTCTCTAATTTCCTTTCGTTTAGGCTTGTCAAAATTAAGATTCTAAATACTTTAAGAGCATTCTTTAAATACTTTAAAGAACCTTCTGCAAGGCATTGAAAGATACGGAAATTAGGTCAAACTTTTCGTTAAGAATCGAGCCCAGTTATTTAAAATGCAGATGTTTAAGGTAATCTATTGTTAACTTTATTGTGATAAGAAATTCGAAATAATGAGATACTGTAGGCAGTATTTAATGTGAGCCCTTGACTATAGATTGTGAAAATACTCTTAAATCCCTAAAACAGTATAGCCTACTTTCCTACGAAAATGATTCTCATTTCATCAGTAACATGTGCATCCTTAATAATTTGAATAGCGGGAAGGATCATCTTAAAACTTGATGAATATTTTAGGACATGAAACGATAAAAACCTTTAAAATTTTCAAAAAAAAAAAAAAAAAAAAACCAGAGTGACTCATGTTGACAAAAATTCCTATAGAAGCTTGAGAAAATTGGGAAATGGTATTAATACAACGCGTATTAGTCCTTTTAGTAATCCATCAATTTCCCCATGCTTTGGTATAATTAAAATTAATTGTATTCAGATAACTGAATTAAGTAATGCGGATTTAAATATTCATTTCAGAAGATCGGAACACTTGTCCTCTTTACAGTGAACAGTAGCTACATAGTTAAAAATTAAAGGAAATTTTGTATTGTTTTTATGATTTTTTTAAAACCAAAGAAAAAAAAAATTTTAAGTAGACTTCAATTTCTATCAAGTTGCAGTTGTGAGGAATATTGGTAAGACATATAAAGAAAGGCAAATTTTGTTTTTAATAAATTAAATATATGTTTTTAAACTTATTGATCCTGATATGTAGCTTTAATCAACATCTGGAAAAGGGCTTGTCATGTTGATTTTCTTTCAAGGTTAGCTACAAGACAACAACAACAACGAAATAAGAATTTTTTTTTTTTAATTATGCTGCCTATATTTCAATATTTTAGCTTTAATATTTGAAAATTGTAAATGCAATATTTTTTTTATGATAAATTACATTGCTACAAATAATAATGACAGTTTGATAATTGTGGAACATTGATAATTTTTTTGTTTTAGATACGAGATTAAAGATTTTTTTCTTTTATTGCTTCTTTTAATTTAATTAAGATCGTTGTTAAAATGAATATTTTTTTCAAATATATATGATCCATTAATTCTATTCAAAAAATTATTAAATATTTAAATGTTGTTTTTTTTAAATTCTGGTTTGATCACCATTTTAGGTTTAAGTTTTTACTTAATAGTAATTTAAAATTATTTACATTTTTTTCCTGATCGTATGACAGGTTTCGCCTAAACCCGCTTAATATTCTATGGAGAGAAGGATTAGAACAGAAAAGATATAATCTATCCTTTGTCGGTTCGTCTATGATTACCGTACTGCAAAATTATACATCTTCGAAAGTTTAGATTTTAGAAAAATATTTATAAGTTGTAATAAAGGTGGTTCTGTTGATTTTGGTAAAGATGGAACCAATACGTTACGAGCTACGCACCAAAACCATCAGTGTAAGTAAATCAATTTTTTTGCTTTTGTAACAATGTTTTATGCACTACTATCATGTGAGCATACAAAAGCTGATACTTGCAATTATAATTGTCTTCTGTAATTTTATCTGCAAATTTAGTATCGGAATTTACGGAGATATAATTTCATAATTCTTCATAATTTCTTTTTGAATCACCCTGTAATAGCTGATCAATTTTACACTGAGCTCAGTTATTTATTGCTCGTAGCGTTAATTAAGGTAATCTAGAAAAAATTTCTTTTTATACTACAGCTCATTAGAGACAAATGAACGAAATTTTTTATCGAGAATAACCAGCATGTAGTTTATGGTTCATACATTTTTTTGGACAGTTTTTTGTTTCTTTTTTTTTTTTGTAGCAAAAGTATCTCGTTAGTGCTAAAAATATAGTTCTACCTTTCCTATTAAAGTTGCGTTGACAAATAAAGAATCGTCTATTCATATCATCTTATTAATAATTGAACTACTAAATAAATAAAAGTTGAATAATCGATATGTTTGTTGATCTAGATACCGCTAGGGACAGTGAATGTGTAAAACAACATCTCCCCTTTTTTTCCACCGTTTTGCACGCAAAGCTATTCGATGTTCATGTTGGGATATCATAATTTCATAGCTTTAATTTCCCTGTGTGAATTAAATCAATAAGAATGAATCAGCTCTGCAGGGATCAGTCGACACTTGTTTATGTTAGGCAGGAAAAGGAAGTTTATCTCATTTCATTCTAAACGGCGAAATATATATCCGTTGGGAAAAAAACATCACTTGAAAAAAAAATATATTTTTAGCTGAAGTGGTTCTTAGTGTTATTTCAAATAAAAAACATCGCAAATAAATGGGTTTTACCAAGGAGATCTCTAAAGTATTCCAAACAAAATTAATGTTCGTGTGAAATTGTAATTTACATATCACTTTGAAGCGTTTTATTTTTGGATTTACTACAGCACAAGATAATTGAAAATTCAAAAAATTAGTTTTTAGTTTGAAAATTACTTTCTATTATATTATTTTGTTATTATTAACTAACGTCATATCAAATTTGTGATATGATATGTAATCGTGGTTTGGAATATTAAGATAATAAATATTAAAAAAAAATTCTTAATAATATACATATAATTTTTTCTTATTTAAAGGATCAAAATTTATATTTGAATTGTAATTACTATTTTATTCTATAAATTTCTATTTGAACATTTTTAGTCTTTCTAAATTTTATTACATCAAATTTTAAATGCAAACTCAATTAAAGATAGAATGCCAAATAATTGATATTAATAATAAAATTAAAGTAAACAAAAGCAATTAAATACATATTTATTTCCTGAGAAATATGAAAATAATTCTCACGTATCCTTCAAAATAAAAATTATAATTATTGTTAGTAAAATTAATCGAAAATGTTATTTGATGGATAATGAGAACATTCAACTAAGTTATAAGGTTAGCAAGATCAAAATTTTAATTAATTTATTAAGAAATATTGATGTACATTTTCGAATTTATTAAAAAGATTGATGACTTTTAAAAAAAAATGAAATTAAAGTTTATCTTTAGCCAAAAAAAAAAAAAATCCCTCCAATCCCCTTTGCAGAACCTTTAGTAAGGTTGGAAGATATGCATTCAAGGTTCGGGGTTCCATTGATTCATAGAAACGTAGAAAATATAGGCTCCGACGTTAGAGTCACCAATAGGAATTAGTTGAGATACATACATCAACCCACTGCTTCCCAATTCGATGGAAGAATCCCGGTCGCACTTAGAGAGAGCTACGGGATGGCCTGACAGAGTCATCTAGAGAAGAAACAGTCAGAAAAAAATTCCCGAATTCCATTTTTGAACGCGGTTCTCCAGCTGAGAGGCCAGTGGGCCCGATAAACTATTCATAATGACAGCAATAAAATATCCACCCAATTAATTAATTTTTAAAATCGTTTATTTCGTTAGGATCATTAAAGACAAGAAAGGGAAGACTTGAAATGTCCGCTTTGATATTGACGGGAAAGGTTTTTAACTACTTTTTGACTCAAAAGATAGATATTTTATGTTGGCAAATTAGTAAATATTCCATAGTCAGGTATCTTAAAGAAATCTTCCGATATTGGATCATAAAAATACCAATATTTATTTTTATACTTAAGTTGTACAGATTTAGGTAAAAGATTACAAGTTAAGGTAAGAAATAAATGTATCTATTGCAATATTTTCAAGTGCAATAAAAGTTTAGAAGTTTTTCATTTTCTTTACATTTCTGTAGAATTCTCAAATTATCAAATTCTGATTTCAGAAAGCTTATTTAAGGTTTGAATAAATGTTTCCGATTATTGTCCCGAAATTCCGTGCATAGACCATTCTACGAAAACAGAAATTTGTTTAAACAAATGTTTAAACTGAAGTTCGAATATTTTGTCTTTCCTTCCTATCTAAGTAAATTCTGCTGCTCTTGAGTTATTAAAATTAGAAGTTAAAACATTGTAAAAAGAATATAAAATCTTCCAAATTTTATCCGTTCTCATTTGCAGTAACTGTGTAATAATCTAACTGGATTATTCAATTCCTTCAAAAATAAACGAAAATTAATATTTTTAATGATTGCGTTATGCCATGTCTCTTTGTTATTGTCGTCTTCTTTTTATGAAATATTCCTTTCGCCAATTAGAAATAATGAGAAGAATCTGTTGCCCTCATTGTCTGTGCCCTTATAAATGGGGCAATTAGTATCAACTTATCTAATGTTCGAAGATGCTATTGAAGCCAATTTCTTGATAAAATGAATAGCTTTTAAATGTCGGCGTCAGCAAAAAAAAAATCTCATTGGGAGACGTCTCAACGACTCATTGCAATTTCTAATGATGTCATCGTATCTTTCTTATCTTTTTTTCTCTTCAAAAAGCAAATCGTTTGTGTTGGAATCGTTCTCTTAAAGAATCCCTTTTGTTTTCCATTTTTTTCTCCTTTTCTTTGTCTAATGCGTCGATGGCTTGTCGTCTGGCTATCGTCCAATTTTGCTTTTGACATTTATAAAATACCCCAAAGAAACACAAAATTGTAGCAAAAGAAATTCACTTATCTATGGATTGATCGGAGAATTACAAAGGCACTTATCCAAGAATCTGACTTTCTACTGAATGAAGAGCTTAAGCTGCAAGGCTTCCTTTCCTGCAAACTTTGCTGTTACAATTGCGCTTAAAAACTATTAATTTTCAGTAAAGTAGGGCTTCGATTACAATATTATAAAGAATCCATTTCAACTAGAAATCTATTATAGTAAAACGATATAAAAATCCCTGCTGTTTATATATAAGGATCAAATAATTATAAAAAAAAAATGAAATTCGTGATCTTTGCAGAAGATCAAATACTTCATTCTAAGTCAGAAAAAGACATAGACTGAAGAAACATAGACATTGTAGCCAGTTAGTTCACTACTCAAACTGTAGTTGGTCAGGAATTCAATATGATAATCTCATTCGTTGAAACCAAAGTAATGTTATTCAAGAGCAAGGAATCCATTAGAAGCAAGATCTGTATCAACAATAAATTGAGGATCTAATCTGCTTCAAGTATTTAAAAAGATATCATCTAATTAAAATGCAGAAAATTGTATTGAACATAAAGCGACCATTCTGAATAGGGATATGTATTTATATTGTGGAGTTCGTACAAAGATAATTGTTGACGGAAATAAAATAGCTACCAATAGCAATTTTAAAGTTTTAATATAGATTTACTGAAAATGGATGTTACCGCATTTAAAATATTTTAAAATTATTGTTCTTAAAACTGGGTTAGATCTAAACTTTGAGATAATGTACTTTAAAGAGATATAAAACACAAGATTCTGTTAGATCTTCTGTATGTCACATCATTATTAATAACGATATGACACACGAAAGTTTACAATAATCTCAAAGTAGTCGTCTACGAAGATACAATATAATGTAATAGAAAATTTTACACGTTACGAACACAAATTAAAACGTAATGAGGAAAAAACGCAAAATTTAATATTTTATGAAAAACTTTAAGAAATTATAATTCCTAAATGAATTTATTATTATCATATTGAGGATTTTAGATGTTATTTCAGGTAATATGTGATTCGCTGATTAAACCTTCTTAGGGCCCTTGGAATGAAGCTATTGTTTTACATTATTGCTTTACTAAACATAGCAAAAGTTTCAAGGTATAAAATTTTTAAAAATTAAATAACATAAGCCTTTTAGTTTCCTGTTACTATAATCTTGAATTAAAATATAGACTTAACTTTATTTTCTTTCTTCCTTTCTTTTCGAAGATCAATCCTGTCACATAGAGATAGTGGAATTAGGAATTGGCACCGTTAGAACAACATCATTAATAAAGATGGAAATAAGAGAACAAAGAATAAATCCTATGCTAAACTTCTAAAGACGGAAAACATGCTCAAGAATATCTATTTTATGATAATGACAGTTACTTCTAAGACAACACAACGTGGATAAATTTCTAATCTCTGAATATTTACCTTTTGTGCTAATATGATTAAAATCAAGGAATGGTATTTTCAAGGAATATTTTTCTGCGGTATTTACTTCAGATATATCATTATACAGTAAATTACACTTCAGTTACATTGAGATTAAGTTTCTGCAGTTTCAATCTTTGTTAAAAGTCAAAACGTAAACTGAGATTTCAGAAGTATTTGCTTAGATACTACAGCAATATTAACAAATTTTCTTTGTCTTTTATGATGTACTGTTTTTAGCTTTCTGTGGAAGAAGAAATTTTTTTTTCGCGAATTGAATTTAAGATAAAGATAGTTTTAAGACCTTTTTTATTTACTTTCACGACATTAACAGATGATATGTTTGTTGAGAATTTAGTGCCTATAGCTCTTGAGTGAATTTATGTGAAAGAGAATGAAAAATACTTCAAAGCTATATTTTAAGATTTAAGTATATTTAGAATTAGATATAGTAAATTTATCAAGTAGGCGTCTTGAAGCAAAAATTAAAAAAAAAAAATATCAATTTTCTAAGAATTCGTTTGAAATATCTGGAATAACAGTAGACCTATTAGAAGATACATTTCCTTTATAATCGGTTTATAAGTAACTCCTGGATCTTTATGATTCATTTTTTTTAATTAAAGATTATCATTGAATAGGAAATCTTCAAATATCCTTATTACAACTGCCTACCATTGAAAGGATAACATTTTTTTGGAAAGATTTTTGATATAAGGTACTTTGTTTTCTTTTATTAGCTTTCAGCAATAAGTTGAATGAATTTGTAATTCAAATTAATTGGTGATCACAGACAAACAAGGATTCATTGCTAGCAACCAAACAGACATGAATTGGATTGTAAAGATTTTTTAAGTAGACAAGCGTTGCAGTTCTTGTTCGTTTGTATTATTACCAATTACTTATTGTTGAGCTTTGTTCTTGTACATCATTTAGTTTTTACTACGGCATACATCCTTTGTCTTCCTAATTTTCAACTATTGTAAACTTTTCTCTACTATGTTTGAAAAAATGAAAAAATATCGTATTTTGTCATTCATTAATTCGTAAAAATGATAATAAACTGTTCAGGAATATATAATCCACGAATAACCGATATGTTAAATGTTTGCATTGCAGTATTTTGTTCGCGGTATTGCGTAAAGTAGAAAATTCCAGCAAGTCCTTCGCGAAATGAGATACAGTATTTAGTACTATCAATTTGAGACTGAATTGATATTTTGAATTATAAACTGTATTAACATTAGATGGAAGCGGAACAACACGATGTGGACTTTTATGTTAAAATTATACTTTAACTATAAATGATTTTGCAAATTTGACCCGAATATTTAAAAAAAAATAGTTGGGAAAAGAAGATTAATAAACTTGGTGAAAGAAGAGAATTTTGTAGCAACTATAATTTTTACACATTACGTTTTTATTTAGACTGCAATTCAGTGTTTTAAGGATTCCTTCTAAAATATTTGCTATCTGATGCTATATTAGAAATTCTTACATTTAGTTGAATTTCGTAATTTTTAGCCCGTTCCACAAA
The DNA here is from genome assembly GCA_023159025.1 of Thereuonema tuberculata. Taxonomy (NCBI): domain Eukaryota; kingdom Metazoa; phylum Arthropoda; class Chilopoda; order Scutigeromorpha; family Scutigeridae; genus Thereuonema; species Thereuonema tuberculata. Next base: position 45,458,406 of record JAFIDM010002131.1, on the reverse strand, counting down.
ATATTTTTCCTAATTAAATCTTTCCTAACAAAGATGCTAACGTGGTTTTCACAATGGCAGACATATTCCTATACATGTTAATTACTTAAAGTTAGTAAATATTGAATATCATTATATATATCAAAATATTGATATAATAAATATTGTTTCTATCTACCTATCTATCAAGCTTTGAATTTCTAATTACAGAATAAAGAATTTTTCAATGAATGATTAGGAAAATATAATACACAGATAAAAGGGAAGAAGCAATGAAGAACTTGGAATTTATTTTGAGATTTTTTTTCCCCTTGGAATTCAGATAAGTCATCAAAGCTGAGTGACTCAGTCACTTCAAAGATAATCGATTATCTTCTATCTTGTTGTTGTTGGGTCCATTAATAGTTGATTAAGCGCGTTCCGCTCTGTATCAAATGGATTGTTTCCAGTCCTTTGTTTTAGAGGAAACTATTTGTTTACACGGTCCAGTAGCTTTTTTGAAGTTTTCTCCAATTTGTCTGTTTTGATCATGTGAGGGTAATTAGGCAATGGCGCTAGTTTCGATAATTGTTTATAGTTTAGAAACGTCTTCTAGAATTTTCCGTTGTGGTAGTCAAGGAAGTAAACATTGTCTTAATTAAGATTAAAACGAATACGGATGAAGGGAGATAAACGTAGGACTTCCTTTTATCTAAAAGTCAAATTATTTGAACTTTCGCCATTCAGCTAAATTTGACTTTCAAAACAAGACAATGAATACTAATTCAAGGAAAATTCATGATTCCGTTCAGCCCATCTGCAAAATAGATTTAATTGTACATTCTTTTTCTCTAGATACGATTGTTAGATTCAAAGGAAAAAGGAAGAAATCAAATAATATGATGCTTGAACTCATAACACCAATTTCCGGTAGTTAATTGACGGAAGAAATAACAGGAAGAAGCACGTAATAATCAGAAACAGTATATCGTACCAATTTGAAATTCTATATGATAGGTTTTTTACAAGATTCTTATTTCTTCTACAATATTTAGGAACAGTTTCGGCCTAAAAGTGGCTACAATTGTAGAAAATTGGATTCCGTTTACCAAATATATGTTTTACCGTTCTATTTTATTTCAAGAAAGAACATAAAAAAGCAACAAAGATAGCAAGCGAAATAGAAGCAACAACGTCAAGTCTAGGACTTAAATCTTAATCGCTTTATAATTTGTTGATTTGTCCAGACTATTGAACTACTGCTTCCGAGATGATATCTTCTTCCTGGTGCATCTTAATGTCAGTTGTTCTTCCGCCATTAAAGAATCTTTGCTTATTACAGTTTTAAAATTAACAAAATACAACACGAAAATCGTTAGTGATGTCCTTATAATTTATGCTTGTATAGTAAAAACTGAAAAGGACAATTCTCAATGTATTGGTTAGCCTTCACAGCATTTTATTAACCTTGAAAAATCATAATGATTGAAATCTTAAAGAGTATTATTCTGAATTTTATCCTGAAAGAAATTTATTACCGTTAAACTTTCTTTCAATGACTTCCTTCTATCTTCGCAATCTCGTATGTTTTTTTGAAGCGATCGTTGTGCAATGTAGATGATGAGCTTCTGATATTATAATGTAATTGGAGATGACTTGAAATTGATATTTAGAGTTATAGTTAAGAGAAATCGTCAACATTCTTAAGGTAATCAAATGTTTCTGTAAATAGACACGAAGAAATGAACTTAAAACGAGAAATGAACCCTGTAGCAACTCATAACAACTCCCATTTTTGTTAGACTTTATCTGCTTATGAAGATAGAATCGTAAATCCATTTCATTTTCAATGCGAATGAGAGTCGGTAACTTGCTCCCTCATCATTAGATCTCTTCTGCCAAGTCATCTGATATGTATGTTTCATAAAGCTTATCATAAACTGCACTATCAGATAGGTAACATAATATCTCTTTTCATCCTCTGGGAATGCATTTTTTGAACTGCACAGCAAGCGGATCATGCATTCAGTATTCATAGAAAAAGCTGTTTTCTTTTCAAACTTTCACAATAAATGCTTCTAAATTTTATTGATATTCACTAAAAAAAAATTAAGATTGAATTTGAATTATACTGTAGCTTTTTTTAATTTATTATTTTAATAATTTTTATAGTTCTTTGCTATTCTGAGAAATGTACTATTTTTCAATCATTTATTTTCTGAATCAGGTAGTCATCGACATTTAATATTATAAAGAAATGAATGTCGATGATTACCTGACTTAGAAAGAAAGTTAATATTATAAAGAAATGACTTTCTTCAGATGAAGAAAATGGTCATTATTTACAGTAAAAAATAACTTTTCAATCCCCTAAGATCGTCATCAGTTGTTTTGTTTACATTAATTAAGTTTTAAATGTATGGAGGTGACGTTAACATAAAGCCGAAATTTCAGAAAGAGTTGTTGTTATTATTACTGAATCTATAATAGATCGTGAAACAACAGATACATTTAACAACAGTTAAATTCAGACGCATGCCCTATAGGTTGAACTTAATCTGATTGCAACTCTTCATTCTACCTTCTACCACTATTACAATGAAATTTTTACAACACTTCACTTACACGAATTATCACGGGTTTATTCTTCGTTTGTAAGTCTGGTGATGCAAAATTTCGTAATATAAATAAGGCTTAACATCACCTGAAGAAGGCTGATAATGAAGTACAGCCGAAATATTATATGTATAATATATTATAATAGCGGTTGAAGATGCAATGAATAGTTGGAATAAGATTATGTTATTCCAACATCATCAATTTTCAACAACAGTTTAATTAACATAGGGCTGTGTGTGAATTAAACTGTTGTTAAAAATTGATGATTATTTGATGAGAATAAAATTTTAGTCTTAAAAATTTCTTAACTCAATGTCTTAATTAAATACTCATATCACATCATAAGTAAATATTAGATGAAGAATTTGTTACCATATTGAATCGGAGACTTTCCTAGTAGTATTTTATGTTCAGAATAGCTGTTTTGCGAAGTCTGGATAACACTGGTCCCTAGGTGATTCTTTCACCGCTCAGATAAACAAAGACTTCCACCATAATTGTAAAGCATCAAAAGCAAACATACTGTAAAGAAAAGAAATGCAGAACGGATGTAAGAAAAGCAGCAAACAGATAATCTGCTTGTTTCAATATTTAACGAACAAACATCACTGCTGTTTTAAAATAAAAGAATCACTATTCAAATAATTCGTGCAAACAGAATCTTAGACCTTCTACCTGTAAGGTTCAGTAAAGTTCATCTCTTCTGAGCTAAATGGGAATACGCAAAAATTTCAAAAAGAAGTTGGAATTTAAACTGAAATACACAAAAAGTATAGGTATAGGTACATATTGTATACAGTTCAGTCTCTATGTTCGAGAGATATTATATGTTCAAGAGATTTTTGGTCCTGTAGAATGTTTCAGCATGAGACTGTAGAGTACTGATTTCGAAATTGAGAAGCTCAAGAACGTTTGGCTTTGTTGTTCTTCTTATTATTTTATTAGGATAACCTCGAAAGAGAGCAACGGCGAAAAAGAATGGGATGGTAAGGAATGCCTTTTACTACCCAAAAATCATGAAATGACAATTATGAAGGTATATTGATATGATGAAGATTTTAAAGCCCGGGGCAATAACATAATCCTTTATCTCTTCCTTAATTCTCTTCTTCTCATCATATTTTGAGTCCAAAATCCTGCTTTTACGAGGTTACTGGATGGCAAAAGTATAGAAATGTTCTTCCATTGTCAGCCTGACTTCCAACACCGTCCACCATATAATCTTTTTGAAAATAGCTCGACTTGTGGTATTGGCTGCTAATTTTCAGTTGGAATAATACTTAATAATATAATGAAGTTTACTAACCCACTTTCAACTTATATTAAAAGTATGCAATTTACACGACAAGATAGAAACTTAGTTTAAAACATTAAGCATATTTAGTAGAATAATATGATTTTATAGAGCGAGAGAGAGAGAGAAAGAGAGATACAAGTTCGTTTAAGAATTTTAGTCTTTGAATTATTTTTACAAGTAGCTGGACTTTAGGTAATTGGAGAACTTTCAGTCGATACTCGGGTTCACTCTACTTTATATCAGATGGCAATTTTCTGTATAGACAACCTAGATTTATGCCTAGAGTTTTTTCGTAAGAAGTTGTTTTTATTGGCGGTTTTTGTTGATGAAAAATACAGTAGATACTGAATGCAATAAATCAGTGGGTCAAACATTGCGCTTGTATCAAAACTTGCGGATCCTAATGATTCAAAAAAAGGCCTCACAAGTTCATATTTGTCTATGACCTCGAGTCTAAGACCCCCCTTTTTTTTGTTAGTGCTCTGTTTTCTTTCAATACGATCCCAAGCTTATGAAAACAGCTCTAAACAGTATGTATTTACCTTATTTTTATGCATAGGAAACTGTTCTCGTATGTTTGACTAAGTTTTCCTTTTCGCCTACTATTCGAATACATTTCAAAACTTCAGCAATAATAAACTTTATTTACTTGTGTCTAAATAAAAGGTATGTTAATAAGGACATATAGTTCACTCACACCTGGTGAGAACAAAGAGAGGTGTTATTTCACAAAATCAATTTTATTTCAGTACTTTTTTATTTTTATTTCAAAATCCTTATGTGACTTGATGGCACGCCGTGTGAAATGAAACCTCATGTGAAGAAGAAATCAATTTTTCACGAACTCCGTTTTTATGGTTCTTCCAATTTGAGAGCGTTCCAAATTGGCCACTTTTATTATCAAAATTATTTTTACTCAAGTAGGAATGGGTTTCTTAATCTGGAATTCAGATTAGCAGCTATCCCGTCCCACCGCCCACTATTCCATAAGGGATATTCATTGTGAAAGACCTATAAAATATTTGATTGTTTATTTCAGTAATATTTCTAGGAAACAATGGTAATATTAATTTTACAGCAAATTTATACAACAAAACAATTTGTATTATTATGATTTGAATAGATTTTCTCTTTCTTACACGTTTTTCGATATACACGTATCATCTCATTGTTTGTATCTACCCCAACCAAGAGTTATTAAATAACTTAATACTAAAGAATTTAATACTTAAATATTAGGTTATTATACCTTTTCAGTTGTGGTTTCTTTATAATTTCATACCTTTTAGTCCTGTCAATTATTAGGGAAAAGATTTTTTGAGTGCACTAAACACTTATTTTTTATTGTTGTTTGTTTGGGTTGGGGTTCACTGTCGGGTGCGAGGGTAACTCTTATGTTCACGCCTTTCTGGGTGGATCGGGATGTTGAGCCCCAATAAGGATGAAACGACAGTTCCCGATTCCATCCATAACTAAACTCGAAAGGCGTTATTATTTATTTATGTGCAGCCTTGGTTTTAATTTTAACAAATATTTTCTGCACATTAAATTTATTTACTTATGATTAAAAGTAAATAAATAAATAGAAAATCCATTTTAGATTGATCAATAGAGGCTTCCACTGATAAAATTAAGTTACTGTTTTCCTATCGTTTTAATCCAAAGAAAGTTTTATTTAATGTATAAGTAATTATAAAGGTAATATCACTTATGCTAAAACTGTTGCTATTACAGGTGTATTATTTTATTATAATTTACATAACTTTCTTATTACTATTGAATCCAAATTTCAATTTTTGGGGAGACGATGTTTAATTTTACTTATTTCCCATTTGTGAAAATATAGGGTGCACAACATTGAACAATGATATTTTCAGATAATCGTTCGTTAATAAGAATACAAAAAACAAAATAAAAAAAATAAATGAAACTTATATTTCAATTAAATCTTTCTTTAATTTAAACTTTTATCCCTTACTTTATCCCTATTTTTAAAGGCTTTGTCTCTAATCCGAAAAACAGTAAAAAAAAAAAATCTAGAAAATTATGATTGGCACACTGTACTCGTGAATTTGTTCATATAAATGCAAATTTTCTTTACTTCTTTTGCTGTAGGTTCTATTTCTATCAAATCAATAGGGGGACTAGAATTCTCAGATAAATTATTTTTAAAGTATCTCCTCAAATTATGATATCGTAATTTAGCAGAATAGGCTACTTCGGCTGAAAATAATTTTTAAAATTTTTCTTACGGTACACAACGAAATAAAACAAAATATATAATAATTTTGGAAATCATTAATATAACGTGGATGAAAAGGATTATCTTTCTAATCTTAATTTCATTCGTTTCCTAGGGGAAAATGAAATGCATATTTTGAACATTCATCAGCCTGTATCATATACTAATCAATATCCTTGATGCGGATTCCAACTATATGTACAAGACAAACAAACAAAAAATCATTCAAATTATAAAACTTCATGGACTTAAACACAAAACATTACAGATTGATTAGACTTTTATTAATTTACTTCTTGAGTAACCGAGATCTTTTGGGGATTTTTTCCTTTTGTTTTTGTTTTTGTTGTCTGGTATATGAAACGTCAATTTGCCTTCAAGTGTCCTTGGTCTACCTAGGCTTCAGGTAGCTGACGCAGAATATAGAAGTTTGCTTGGAATACCTATCCTTCAAAAATTCAAAATTTTAGATTCCTAGAAGTTCTAAAGAATGTAAAATGATTTATATTTATATTTAATTTTTATCCCTCTCTTGTCTTTAATATTCAAGAAGGTTAAGATAAAACCAGAATTACGACTCGGAACATCATGTTTTGAAGAATAAATATGTTAAATATTATAGATGTTATGAAATTATCTTATCATAAATATTGTTACTAAATCTTAGTACTCGATGTAAAATTAAAATTTTGTAATTTCTTTTTTTTACTACATTTGAATAAGTATAAGCCGGACATGCTTAGTCAATCGTTATATTAACTACGGTTCTGTGAGGAAAAGAAAGTTAGCTATAAACGGATCTCGATGGAGTTGAACTTGTAATTATAAGGAACCGCCTCCCACTCGCTTCGGAGGCCATTCCCCCTGTTAGCTTTCGCTCGTCAGTCGTTCGCTCGAGTTTTTTTTTGTATTATGCACTGCTTCTACATTTGGCTTTGGAAACTTGCATATTTTTATTTCATATCTGCATTTAATTTTTGTGCGGAATTATCTCGATTTACGCAATTATACGGAATTATCTAAAAGCACATGTAATACGAGTATGCAAAAAATTCTGACTTACTTTGATAAGAATTTTGATAAGAATTACTTTATATTTAATTGCAATAACTGTTTAATAAAATATTAACAAGGCCAATGGTCTTGCTTTCCAAACCAAAATTTTGGTTCGAATCCCGGAGTTGGATTGGATGTTTGTATTCTTTCTTTTTTCTGTATTTCCACGACTTCTTCCAGAGTTACCTGCGTAGTTTCATTCAGCCTTCAGCAATTTAAATATCAAACACTGAAATATGAATAAGATAAATTTAAAATAACAAACTGATGATTCAGGAATAGTACTTGGAGAAGCGTTCAGATTAAGCCGTAAATGGTAATTACACTGATGCTAATGAAAACGCAAAAGACCCAGAAGTACTATTGGCAAAAAGATGAAATTTGGTGCAGAAGGTCCTGCGAGCGAGTGAAGTGTATGATCACAAACGGAACGTCAGAGGAGTCTCGCAACAGGTGGCAATGAAAATCGACACCCTTGATATGATTCGAGATTCTGTGGGCAGAACAGAACCATGTCAGTGCGAATACATGTTGTTTAGTATTTTGAGAACTGCATCTTGCCTCGAAGACGAAATCATGCCTTTCGTGCAGTTTTCGAGTTTGAGCGGGGTCGCATAGTTTGAGTGGGGAAGGCGGATAACATGATTGTTCCATTAAATTGCGGTAAAGGATTGGACGACCTGTATCTACAGTGAGCGATGTTGTTGACAGTGAAAGGACAAAGCTGTACACACCCGAGACACGCTTCCAGAGAGCCAGGTGGACGACTGTAAATGAACACTAGGACCCTACTAGGTAGGTTCATTCGAATGATCCACAATCGTCTCTTGGAAACAGAACTACTTGTACGCGTTCGTTTGGCAACGATTGCTACTATGTCTCGTCACAGCCGGGCACGTTTGCAATTTGTCGAGATAGTTGAAAGTAATGAAAACCGTTTCTGTCTGTGAAAAAGTGATGGGCTGGCACATGTCTGATGCAGACCTGAAGAGAAGCAACTTGCAGCAAGTATTCGGCTGAGAAACACGGACCTACTCCGACGTTCTAGTCTGGGGAGCTGCGGGATATAATGATCATACAAAGCCTGATGTTTTGAATATTGACTGAATCGAATAACCAGAACATTATCCAACCAAACTTAATACAATGTTGCCTATTTCTTGCATACTGTATAATATATTTCTTAATAATTTAGAACATCAGTATATTACAAAGAAATGTAAAGATAAGATGGAATTATTCCGTTACGGTGATGATCTGTTAGTTATAGTTTGCTATGGTACTGACCGTCAATTCGATAAGTTTTATAATTTTTTAAATTCTTTACATCGTAAAATTCATTACCCTGTTAGTAAAGAAATTGATGAATGTTTTTCATTTTCAGATATTAGGTTTTATAGGATAAATTCTGTTCGGAAAATGCAACATTTCTCGAAGGAATATAAAAGTCAATATGTTTTCTATTACTATTCGGCAGATAGTATTAATATTAAAAAAAGATATTGTTAAAAATCCAAGAACAATTGATGCTACTACTAGTGAACAAGAAATTTACAATAAGAAGATTGAGGAGATGTTTGAAATGTTTACTTTAAATCCTAAGCCTTTTCTCCAGAAGTTTTACGATAATTACTAGCATAAAGTACCAGACGTTGCCCGGGGAGGGTAGGGGTTGGAAGGAGTGGGGAGTCCTGTCTTTTTGATAGCCTATATTTTCCGCCGTAGAGATTAACTATGCAGAATTCAGTGCAGATCTGTTTAAGCGTTTAGCAGTTATTGCGATCACAGTCTGTCAAGGGAATGAAATCCGGGGAGGGGCTGTTACGACCAGGTTTCCAGGTAACCTATATTTTCCACAAGGTAATAGATCACTTCGAAACATTCCCAGTTCGTACAAACATCGCGTGATAGGTACAAAGTAAGATTATATTAATACCGAGATCGGGGAATATTTTAATTCCCACCCCTTTCTCCCCTTCTGCACAACCCTATCATCAAACCTTCCTCAGTTGGTAAAGAATCATGTGATTAGAACAAATTGATGTTGTATTCTTATTGGGCAACCCGAAAACCCTTAGAAATATCGTTCAACAATATTAGCACATCCTCTCAATTTGGAAAAAGAATAATCATGACAACCTTCATTTTTCCACCTACAGAGATTTTGGAGGTACTCAAGCCCTTCAAAAAAAGGTTGCCTTTCCTGCTTTAACACCTTTTAGGATCCAAATATCGAAAATTCGTCTAATACTTATCGTTTCAATTTTGGCAGAGAACACTCATATCAAATTTCGTGTTGTAAGAAGAGGATGTGGAAGAGATTTAAGCACAACAATATTTTCGTTCCAACTGTTGCACAATATTAATTGTGTTGTTCCATTGTGGCCACCAGGTGCGAATGGAGCGGGCATAAAAATATCCCCACCTACATTTTTACTCAATGTATGCCAAAACAACAACAAAGAGGCTATATTTCATTCGTTTTATTGACATTTTTGTTTTTTTAAGTGAAATTAAGTATAGTTTTGAACAAATTAAATATCAGCATGATAATAATTCTTAAAAAACAATAAATAAAAAAATAGGTTAAAAATAAAATAAAATAGGTTGTATAGTTGTATTATATCAAAATCAACTTCCCTTAATATTTTGTGTGTCCACCTCGTGCCTTTTTAAGGGCTTGAACTAGATGTGTCGTTGACTCGACAAGTTTTTCACATGTACCAGGTTCGATTTAATGGTACCACATGTGAATAATTTTCTCAATTAACTCTGCTCTACTGGTATAACAATATTTACTTAGTTTTTTACACATTAAATTTCTTTTTCATCCGAGAAAATCACTCTCTTCCTGTCCTCGGATGTCCAGTATTGGTACAGATCGAGACACCTTTTTCTTTCTTCAACATGCTTTTTCGTTAGGAGGGCTTTCTTTGCAGGTTTTTTTCTTCTTAAGGTTGAGATCAGAAAGGCATCTTAGCACTGTTTGATGGGGAATTGAGGTCTCAAACTCCTGCTCAATCTTAAAAGCAATCTGCCTTGAACTCAGTTTTCTGTCTTGCTTTGCCATCATTTTCATTACCCTGCACAATCTGGGACTGGAGATTTTCTACCGACCACATTTATACCTCAAACTTGACTTTCCAGTTTAAGCTTGTTTCTTCAATATACAGTAGAGTCCCGATTATCCGAGTTAATGTGGACCAAGACTAACTCGGATAACCGCAAAACTCGGTTAAAGCGAGAATTGTAAATAAAATAAATCTTATAGGTTTAAATGTATAGTTTATACAAATACAAAAGTTATACAGATACCACATGCAATTCATATTGTTACGATAATTAAAGAGTTCTTTTACTTAAAAAAGTCCTTAATTGTTTTTTACGTTACTTTAGCGTTTTTCTGCAGCAATGTTTCGCCATTTTTTTAAGGATAACAGGATTGTTGGTGTCGCTTCTTCTTGTTATTCTATATATTCAATAGCACTTTCGATAGCTTTTAGTCCATCTGTATGGCAGATTTTCATCGACACTGTCTTCATTGTCATCGCTAGATTCATTTTCCTTATTGGCGATCATTTCATCTGTAATGTCTTGTTGTTCGTCAGCGTTTATACAGTCACGTATATCCTCTTCGTTGATTGATGAGATCAAGTTCAGAATTTTTTTCGGTAGTTTTAAAAATGGAAAATATAGAACCAAAAAAAAAATCTTAGAAATATTTGATAGCTCGGTTAAAGCGGAAACTCGGATAATCGGGGCTCGGATAATCGGGGTTTTACTGTATTTTCCACAGTTTTGTGATCAATTGATAATTTCCTAGCAACTTTCCTATTCGAGGTTCCTTCAGCTTTCAGTGCCAAACTCATCCCTTGATTCCTTGGAGAAATGTCTTTTCTCTTTCCCATAATCTATAACCACTTCAAAAGTTCATAAATATGTTAATCTATAGTAGTTTGCATCAAAGTTCACGTGCTGAAGCAAGAAAGGTCAATAATTAATTAATGAACTTAACATAAGCTAAAATTGAGTCAAACGCTTACTGGGGATATTTTATTAGACCGAACTGTATAGGAAATCTGTTATTCTATCTGGTAATTTTACTTATTCTGAAAATATTAGGAATCTTATTCATAAATTTGGTTATAATATCATTTTTAAACATATATTCAAAATTAGCAATTGTTGATGAGAAATAATTCAAATCAAACCCCACAAATCTTGTACATAAGATGAATTATATCTTTTGTAAGCTATTGGAGAGACGTCCCGATATATTTCTGAACGCCTTATGAAAACAGGGAATGTTTTATAAGAAAACTTTGTGATAGATCTGTATTGGTGGAACATTGTTTAAAATTTTGTCGTAATCCAGTAAAGGAAGTTCAATTTTTTTTTTAATCTGATGATGAAAAGAGGAAAATTATGTATCAAAATTATTAGCTCTATGTATTCGGATTTTACATTGCATCAATAGAAATCAAGGTTTTATTCTTGGCAATATCAATGTATCTTTGGCAAGAAAGACAATTCGTCATTAGATAATAGACAACGTTGTATTTTAGACTTGAAAAAGAAAAGACGTGTAATCTTTTCGAAAATTTGCTTTTTCATATTAAATGTAGTCTTTGCATTTAAATTTGGTGTGATGTTAGAAATATTTAATAGTAGAAGAATTAGGAGAAGAGATCTACTAAAAAAATATGGGAACTTTACATAAGGCAGTTATATTATTATAATAATTTAGCTTCTATTAAAATTGTTGTGGTTGTATTTCTTGTTAATGCTTTTTGTTACCTATTCATGTTTTCTTTTCTGTAGTTGGCATTTTTATTTTGAATTTTTCGTTTGGTAAAGAAATCGCCCGTAAAAGCTTTGAAAATTTGCCCCTTTGTAATATTTTTTTTTGGTAAAGAAAACTTAAAAAGTTCTTTATTGTTTTTCTGTATTAAATATGAAAAATTGCTTTAAAAATTTTTGCAGTTGTATGTTTTTGATAAAAATAGTTAGCAGGTCTAAATATGAAAAATTGCTTTAAAAATTTTTGCAGTTGTATGTTTTTGATAAAAATAGTTAGCAGGTAACGTATACTAAAGTTGAAGAGCCTTGTTGAAAAAGAAAGAACAGCGAAAACACTTCTGGAATTCTTATGGAACCCTTCTGCAAATACAATTTTCCTGTGAGGCGATAAAAAAGAAGAGAAGAAGGGGAAAAAACGAACAAACGCTTTCCCATTAAGACACAGCTTTCGTAAGCGATGATTTGACTGCATCTGGTTTAGCTTTTGAGAGGCCATATGGTCTCATGTTGCAACTAAAAAGAAGTAATAGTGCGAAAAGAATTCCTTGGTTCCCAAGATGCAAACAAAAGTTAAAAAAGAAAAAAAAATTCTCTTTAATGGCATCGAGAATATAAAGTAAAACACCATTTGCTCTTTCTTTAATTACATCTATGTATTTTTTTTTCTCACGCAAATGCAATATGGAAATTTTTAGAAGTGTGTTTTAAAACTTTTTAAACTAAACGACTTAAACTTAATAAATAAAAAATAAACAAATAAATAAATAAATAAATAGATAAATAAATAAATAAATAAATAGATAAATAAATAAATAAATAAATAAATAAGTAAATAAATAAATAAATAAATAAATAAATAAATAAAAAGTGAATAAACAAATAAACAAATAAATAAATAAATAAATAAATAAATAAATAAACAAATAAATAAATAGATAAATAAGTAAGTAAATAAATAAATAAATAAATACAAATCAAAACGAAGACATTTTTAAAATAATAACATTGTATTAACATATAATAATAACGACAACCAAATTAGAATTTAGAATTTTTTTTTTTCATTCAAACTGTCAGTGTTTTGAAAAAGTAATGTTTGTATTTGGAATAACTTTAATTTTGAATGTTATTTGAGATTTAAAAAGAGAGACTTTGAATAATCAGTAGGTAAATCAAATAGCTTAGGTAGTCAAACAAAGATGAGTATGTTTCCACAATGCATAACATAGGCTAATAATTCATTACTAAAAACTTTACCATTGATCACTTTTAATGCAATATTTCGCAAAAAAAAACTTCTACTTCTTCAGGCTTTCAATAATCAAAATACGCAGGGAAGCCTGAAGAAGCAGAGGAAGTTTTCTCTGCGAAATTTTGCGTTATAGTTGATCAGTGTATGAGGATACTCAGTCTAAACGAAAGATTTGTAATTAGGACTATAATTAAAGTATGTAAAATTGTTATTACTCTATTTTGAAATATGAAGTATTATACAAAATAATTGATTTAAAAAAAATCAATTAATGTTTACTCAAACTCCTATAACGGCAAATTAAGACTATCTAATATGTTGTATCTTCGAATAAATAATAGGAAGCGAGATTTCATAATAATAGTGATATAAGAAAAGTAGATGTTGCAATTTCTTTTTCCTGGTAGCGACAGTTCGATAATCGATGATCTACTCTGTGTTATTTTAAATTTTTTATTTGATTTGATTTGATTTTCTTACCTTTTCTTTTGCTGACAGAGTAACTGATACTTTTAGAAAACCAATAGGGTCACTATCTAAAAAAACTCCCAAACGCAAATTCCAATTTTTCAGTTGATAATGTAAAGAAAAACATAAATAGCTTTATAACGAAAAAAATTTAACATGAATGGAAACAATTACATGAGAAATAAAACAGAAACGCAGAAGACTAAGAGTTCACTGATCCGTTTTTTGGAAATTGTTTTTTGGAAATTTGGAAATACGGGGAATCAAAGCCTATTTCAGGTTTCGTGATCATCGTCAGTTGGATCCACCCAGTATCTTACATCTCCGTGAACTCAGAAAACATATAATGAAAGCAAAAGCAAACGGCCCTCCATATTAAAGAAACATCAAAACCTAAATTAAGAATAAAAAGGCCAATCAATTAATCTTCTCTAGGATTATTTTGTTGATTTAATTTTGTTTCATCAAAAGGTCTGTAGCTCAAGGAATTGAAATCAATAACTTAAACTAAAAACTATTGCCAATAACAATGTTATTCTCTATTCAAATTCTATTGAATGACCTAAGTTTGCAGAAACGGAAGTATCTTGTGAGTTATTTTCTTTATTAACAACACTGAACGGTTCTTCTCACATAGAATCGTTTTCGATTTGATCACGAAACGTGTTTGTATTTTGGACTGTCACTCAAAAAAGTAATTTTAGGAAGTAAAATATTAATTGCGTCATTAATATTTATGAATGTTTAAATTTGTTACTGCTTTCAATTTTTATACGTATTTTTTTTTACATCATTGTTATTGAATTTGGAAGATAAATTTCTATTATTTATATAGGGTGTTCCGTCACAAAACAGATAAACTTCGCTATCGTGTTCGGAACTAAGCAAAGCATGTAATATATATCATGGGTCGATACGGCTTCTTTCTCGACCCATGAACTAAAATGCCACTTCGTCGTAATTATCGTGCGGCTTTTCAGGTGAAATGCTTGGTTTGATGTAATGCTAGGTTCATCCTTGTTTGGTTTCTGTTATTTACCGACAGGGGTGGATTAGTCGATGTAACAGACGGCTTCCTACGGCAAAATGTTTGCCACGTATTCAAACGAGGAATACGCCGACATGATATTTGTGTACGGTTTTTGCAATGGCAATGGGCGTGCCTCTGCCGCGGAATATCGAGACCGATATCCTAATCGCACGGTCACCATCACACGACATTTGGAAACGCGTATCGGTTTAAGAGAACTGGTTCCATTCTCCGAGGAAATACTGATTATATGCTACAGATATTCTAAATGCTGTGAACGAAGCTCAAGCTTCATATAGGAGCAGAATTTCACGAATAGGACGTGTTGCAGCCAGGTAATTACGGAGAACTCAATATTCCGATTGTCTTTATTCGTAACATCTGCCGAAAGGCTAACAGGTATTACCAGGTGATTATGAATATCCAGGTGATTAAGACATTTTGTAAATGTGTTTGAACCAATTATACGTGCTTCCATACATCCTGTTCATTGATGAAGCCACAACCACACATGATATTATTAATATTATAAAAAATTCAGTTTCCTACAACTAAGTGAAAAAATTCTTTTATACTGTTAAATCGTGATAAAATATTACATTTTAAAAGTAACTTTAGAAAGCAAACCAAATGGAAATGCTCAATAGTTTGCTTGCATTCCTTGAAAAAACAAAATAATAACTAGCATTTATTTTTTTTAAATGCATCAAATTATTCTCAAATGAAGATATTATAAAACGTTACAATACATTTAAAAATATAGAATTACTGTCCAAGGTCGGAATATCTCTCCACTGTAAATAAAAATGCTTAAAAAATAAATGCATAGCATTTCATTGGACTGCTAAAGTAATATCTTCATTTTTTACCATGCTTTGTATTTAAGCTCTATTATCCCAATAGTGCGGTACAAAATGTTCTCATGTATTTTTTAATTTTATTGTCATTCACCATCGAAACATATGCTTTTGTAATTGTAATAATTTGACATCAGATATTTAGTCATTGCAGGAAATCTTTCAATGTCATAATATTATTAGAATTGCGAGATTTTTCACAAATTAGATTTGACATCTACTTCAAAGTTTCATTGAAATTTCAAATGTTACATTCATTGGTAGTTAAGTTTAATTCCAACGTCTCCAAATACTTTGTTTCTGAGAAATGTCTTCGCTTCCAATAACACTTTAAAACCCATTTAAGCTGATCGACTGTCAAAAGCCATTACACCAGTTTGAAGTTCTACAGTTACCATTCTTTAGAAGCGCCAAGCGCCATTAGCTCCCATCTATCACATTATTTGTAATATAATTTTTAGGAGAAAGAAAAAAATTAAAAGATCTAACGCCTTACTTAACTCTAATGGATGCCAGCTAAGTGAATTGAACGATTCAAGGTTTATATTTGACTGAATTATTTTTAATAAAATTCTGTTTCCTTCCTCATCTGCAATACTGTACTTAAAAATACAAAAAAAAGAGACACCGGAGACAGAAAGAAAAGAAAAGGGTCAATTGAAAAAAGAAATTTATAGGAAATTCACCATATGTAGAAAATACTAAATGCATTTAGAAATCATTTTAAATACAGTAATTTCGAATTAACAAATTTTTACTCCTTATAATCAAATTTACTCTTTATTCACTCTCTTTCCCTAAGTCCTTTTAGCAAGTTTTAAGGAAATTTAGGAATATTCTCACTTCTTACTCCAGAAACGATAGCTTCAGTAAACATTCCAGGATGAATTTGTTGCGAGATATCACCCCTGTTCCTGAGATATTAAGAAATTTTGTAACTTTCAATTCATCAGAAGTTTGCAAATTTCTAAGCAACTTTATACGGAAAAACATTATATACTTTCTGAGTAACTTAGGACAAATAAAAATCGTGAAAAATCAATCAGTAATGAAAATCCAAAGCATGGAAGTAAAGGATCCTGTTGAAAGAAGCAAGAGAAGAGTCTTCTAGTAATTTAAAGTAGATACAATAGTAGTCGAAATAAAAGTAGTTATTTTAAAGAATGCTCAACGATATTAATAAAAGCTAAAGAAACTAGATTTTAGATCTTTGTAAAAACAATGGATTTTTTTTTTAGATTTATATGATGTAAATTGATCAATATATTTCTTGCTACCGACCTGTGGACCGTTATTTAGATAAGACACAGCAAACGTTCCTTAATCTGATCCTGTTTAAACAAGTGTACCACTTAAGGAAAACGTACGACCACGACCACAGCTTATCGCTTAACGTACGTTCCTGCGAGAAAAACACCCCGTCGTTGCTGTTAAGAGCGTGAATTGGTTGACGAAGGCAGCTGTGCTGGAATCAGAGGCAAAGCGACAGTTTTAAAGTTATTTCGGGAAGAAATGGCTTGCAGAAGGACTGGAATGGTACGGGAATGCAAGTTTAGAGGAGATTACTGTCGCTATTGGATTCTATTGTACTTTAGTTCATCGCCTTTACAAGGAGTCTAAGCAATAAATCTTTATTTAAAAGCACCTTAGGCTTACTTTCCGCAGGGAATTATCTTTCAGAGATGATAATGTGTTTTGCAAATGCCTAGCAAGTTTAGATTAGACTTAGCTACGATGGGTTTCGAAGTGTAACAAACATTCTCATTGGTAGTTATGCATTGATTTACGTTTTGCTGTTGACAAAGATAAAACACTAATTCATAGTGAAATTTATCTTAACAACATTTTTAAAAATCTAAGTTTATAAGAAAAATGCAGAAAAGGTTCTTAGAATTTGTTAAATTCTAATCTTTCAACTTTAATTATATTCTTGAAACTTAAAGCGGATTTGTACTTTACAGGATATCGTTAGAAATAAGAAATAAAAAAAAAAAAAAAACGAAAAAAAAAACAGTTAAAATATTTCCAACAATAAAGAAATCTGCTTCCATTTACATACTTAACCAGATATATCAGAATAATTATCATTATCGTAATTGTTATTATTATAATTATTTATCATTATTACTGATATCTGTTTAGACTAATAAGATAAATTTTAATGATTATTTTAGAATATTTCCAAACCAAAGTAACAATAATTTGAGAATTTAGTATCGTTGAATTCATCTTAGGAACTTTTACTTTCATAACCCCATCGTATTTAAATAAAAATTAAAATACTTTGAACTCACATAATCCGAAGAATAGTCTTCTGTTCTGCTTCTAAATCTAAAATTAATGTTTTAATACTCACTTCTTATTAGAATTAGGTGATCTTCCACCTAGTTTCAATCCGTTTTCTTAAGGCCCTGTTGTACTTTAACCGATAACATAGTTCCGCACATTACAATTCATGGTTAAGGTCATATTTACTATAGGGCTATGATTATGTCTGTATAAGTTATTATCATTGAATAAAACATATGAAACTGATTGTAGTTCCTTTCTATTGAAAGAAATCTTGTAATATTTCCATGTTATTCCTTTAAATAAAAAAATGAGAACACAGTAAAGAAAAGGTAAATTACCTTTATTTTAAAATCTTGTGGAATTTATCAAAAAAATATTAATTTTCAATTCTTTAAACATTAAAGAGAAGAGAATGAAACTAAATCAACACGATTACAATTTTAGCTTGATTTTTGAGATTTTCCAACATCTGTCGACAATGTCAAAGTATTTGTGTATCAGGAGTTTATAATTGAGTTGGAAGTTCAGTTCGATCGTGCTCTCTCATAGGTGGCGCTGCAGATGAGTTGTTTGGTTTGTCCAACTTTATGACTTTGATTTTCATGGATTGTGTCGAGTGGTCTTGTTAGTTTTCCTTTCAGAGGTTGAATGGAGGTGCGACATCTCACGACAATAAGAGCAGAACGATGTTGACTGTCACAAGGGCGGAGGTGACAGGGTGAGACGCACGAAATTTAGCGGACGTCTTAAACCCCCCTAGAGGCACGTTTCCATCATTCAAGTCTTTATTGAATGTCAGGCCAACACCAGATCCTTCAAATTTATTTGACTAGCAAGTAACTAAAGGCCAACAGATGCGCCTTCATTTCAGACTTCTGCAAGATAAAAATTCCATGTTCATGTTTAAGAACGTCAAACAAAACAATGTTAAATCAACAATACATAGTGGTTTGACATTGTAAAACGAAATTGAAAATGATAGTCATAAATTGCAGATTTTTCTAGATCTTAAAGTTTAAACTGTAGATAAGAAAGTAATCTTCGTAAGCAATGTCCTATCTTTTATCTGTATTTTGAAGCTGATTTAAGTCACACCAAATTACAAAATCAGAGGTATTTTTGAAATGTCCTGAAGATGTGGACGTGATAAGGAGAAACTGAAAAACCATTACTTAATTCGTAGATGAAACCTCATTATTGATAGACAGCTTATCTCATCTTCATATATTGATTATTCTTAAATCTGATCCCTCCAATATCCTTAATAATTTGTTTCTATCTTCACTTGACTGCGTGCATTAATTAAAATAAAACTTACAAGCCAAACTGTTAAACTAAAAGGAAACATGATGACAAATGCACGATGGATGAAAATCTAAGTGTACTTGAAATATTTCATATGCTGGAAAGAAATTTCTACAATTGTAATAAATTCTTTTTAAGTACTTACGGATTGTCATTATCTTCGCCAACAACTCTTGTTTACCGTTTAATTCTAAATCATATTTTCAATATTTCAGATGTTTATCCGGAATAAAATTTCATCATTTGAAAATTGAAACAAGCGTAAATTTTAAAAACATATAAAGAACACTTAATTTAAAGAACCTTCTGCTCTTTAGTCCGTTACGAGAACATTATAAAATACCAAAAACTTGAAAACAGATTCAATATTTATTGCATAGAAACCTTACCTATGGAACTTTTCTGTTTATTCGAATTCCATTCACATGGTTATGTTTATTCAATTTTAGTTTACTTCCATTAAATTTAGTTTCTGAATTAAAAGTAAAAGTAAACATGTTTTTTTTACATTTCTTACATTTGCTCATTAAATTTCTACTTTGGCTTCTCAGAAATGAATTAACTTTTCCTTAAAGTTTATAGTCGCATGGATGGAAGCAGGGATAATTGAAATCTATTTTATTAAGACTGAATTTAAAGTTACAGCAACTTTAAGTATATACATACAAATTTATTGCTTATGAAAACTTCTGAGTTTTCTGAAACAATTTTAAATAATCAACAGCCAATATATTATCCCAATAAAATGGCAAACCGCCGCTATTACTGATATAAAACAGATGTGAAGTATTTTCAGTCAATTGTACTTTTAAGTCAGAAGCTATTTCTTTTTTTTCCAATTGCGTTCCTGACAGGTTGTTGAACAGAATCTTTCCATCTTAATATTTGTAAATCTTCTTACAGATAGTCACTTTTTATTTACGATTATATCTTTAAAGTAAAATTGGAACTTACATACTATCGGGACCCATTTTTTATAATCGATTTCTGGTGTGTATTTTTAATCATTAACCCTCCAATGTGTAATAAAAATAGGCACTTGCGTATTACTTGATATCGTTTGGAAAAAAAAATTAAAAAACATTTTCCTTTTAATTAACACTAGGTTAGGTTCATTGAGGCAGGATCCTTTCCAAAATGTTTCGTTTGGAAATACAGCGGAAAAAAAATACTTTCATTTCGAAATGACCAAGCGTTAGGCCTATCAACAACTAAAAGTTATGTTTTAAAAAAAAACAAAACACAGAAAGTAAATGAATAGAAAATATCAGAACTCGATTATAAAAAATAGGTTCCGATCGTATGTAAGTACCATATAATCAATACAGATCATTCAATTTTTCTTTATACTTTAATAGTTTTTAAACTTCTAGATGCAATTCTTTATCAAAAATAAATTCACTGTGTATTACATTTGAAAATAATTATATAAAATTAAAAGTTTCAATACATTATCATAAAACTTTGTACAGTACAGTTTTCAAGTATTGCTATTACATATAATGCCCAGTTTTGATATTATTGGTATATACTATCTTTTGATAATAAGATTCATTGTTATGTCTTTCTTAAAATTTGTGTTTTTAAATAAGTTTTTTCTCAGTGTAATTTTTTTCCTTTATTTTTATTAATGTTAATATTTTATATGTACTTTTCCTTTTTTTCTAATGTCATTCTCAATTTCTATTTTTTTGCCAATTTAGGGATATTATGCAAAGCATTAAACATACAGTAGTGTGTTCTATATTTTCCTTTTTTAAATAACCCATATGTTCTAAATGCAGCAATTGGAATCTCTCCATTCAAAACAAGTGGGGTTATATATAAAAAATAATGTAAGATTATATTTATAATATATTATAAAAACATATGGGCTTTCTAAAAAAATATTATAATAATTTGCATTATTTTAATATTATAAATATTGAATATTAGTTCGAAATATTAAATTATGAAGAAACAGTTTAGAGATTTGTATTGATTTTATATTTAAAGATAGTTAAAAATCTGTTAAAAATGTTCAAATAATTTTCTAAAAATAAAATTCTGATATTTGTTAAAACAGGTTTTTATTTTTCATTTGAAATTAAATAATTTACTAGAATTTGTTATTCTAAAGATTATTTCAAATTAATTAGATAATATAGATAAGAGAAAGACTAATTAAATATTAACGGATGTACTTGAAGTTTGAGCTAAAAAAGTATGTTTAAAAAAAAAAATCTTGAATAAAATTTACTTCTTTAACTAAACCAAAAAGTGAAGCCCACACACCCACACAATGCAGTGAGGCATCCAATTCAGAATGGCAAGAGATAAGAAGTTGGAAAGGATAATTCCAATTCCTGGAAGGTACACAGGGGGATGATTTTAATTCGCTAGAAATTGAAGCTGTATGTGAACTGAACGATAAAGAGGACATTCAACTGATACAGACAATAGAAAGGTAATGACTTCTAATAATTAACTATAAAAGTAATAACCTCTTTTATGTAAAGAGCATGACCCCTTATAATATAAAAAAAATGAATATAAAAATAATAGAAATTCTATAAATTCCATATTCATAAATTCCTTTATTAAAGAAATTTATTTATGAATATGGAATGTGAATTTCGAAAATACATTCAATGTCATTGTAACTTAGTTTACTACATAAATTTAAGAAAAGAAATACAGACAATAAAGTTAAATTTGAATTTTAGTTTCTTCTAAATCCCTTCAAACTTACTGATTTATGTTGATCTTCCCATCTACAAGATGTTTGGAATTGGAATTTAAACCTGATTCCATCTTGAACTGCTAAACTTTGTTTTGTTTATCGTTATTCTTAGTAGAACTAAAATATGTACAGTATACTCTCGATATCTCGAAGTCGAAGGGTCGTTAAAAAAATTTCAGGATAGCGAGTTTCGAGATAACAAGTCATAACCAAAACATAAAAATTCACCTAAAAACACAAGGTACGGAATACTATTCTAAAAATTAGAGTATTGATAGATGAGAATAAGTATAAATATGTAATGATAGTTAACAATAAGTCTAAATACAGCAATGATAATTTTAATTTTTAAAAGTGGTCGAAAATAATTATATTAAATTGAAAAGAATCAGTAAAATACAATGAACTTAAATTGCTAGAATTTCTTAAAAAAATCCAGTATCGTGGCCTGGCGACATCTCATTTGAAATTCTTCTTCAACCAATTTTTCCATTTGAAAAATAGCGGCAAAGTCATCGTTTTCCACGTTTTCCGAGCATCCAATGAAGCGTCGTAGTATGTGAGAGAGATAATGAAGGGTGTGAGAGATTCTTGGAAAAATACCTCTATTTGCTTCGACACAACTGAGCGACGATTTTTCCCGAAAAATTCATTTTTTACTTAGAAAAATATTCGACATAACAAGGTTTTGAGTGAAAACTCTTCGACATAAGAATTAAAATTATCGTTAGATGAATATGTAATATCAAGGGGAAAAATAATTTTTCGACATATTAAGGTTTTCCAGATATTGAAGTTTGAGATATCGAGAGTATACTGTACTTAGATAATGAGTAATAAATTATTAAATTTATGAATCACGGTTCAGTACGTCAATCAATCTATTTCAGTACGATTATTGATTTTTCGAGATAATGTTAGGTCGCGTTTAGATCAAAAACTAGAATGCTATCCATGAGTTGTTAATAGTATCCTCCACGACATAATAGTAAGGAGTGTACAAAATGGTGGGCGCACTGTCACACCCGTTCAGCGAAAGGGTTGCACTCAAGGCGGCGACCTGCCACGAGGCTGATGTGTCTGAATATGGGTTCGAATCGCGTTGGTTCCTGCCTTTCCTTGTGTTTGTCTGCTTCTTTTTCTCTTTCTCTTGAAGTTTGAAGCCATTCTATAAAAAGGAACACAAAGGAAAACCACCTCAGTATGTAATTCGGCAATAGTAAAATTTTATTTAAAAACTTTTTAATGGCAGCAGAATTATTGTAATGAAGATTCGAAATGCATTTTTGATAACTTAAATTATTCTATCGAATGGAAAGTGACATTGCTAACAAAATTGACCCAACTTTTTACTTTCGGATAAGGGAAAATCATTTATGGGGATGGGAGGGGATAGAGATTACATAAGTAAGCATCATAACAAATTACACAAAACATAGCAGGTTTCATGTCCATTTCGGAGTGGAGGAGGAGTTTTACAGATTGACGGGGATGGAACAAAAATAACAGTATTGATATTTAACCGTGAATACGACTAAAATTTTCAGGAAAATGGTTTCAGCTGTTTCAGCATGATGGATTAACGAACAGATAAATAGAGATGAAAAATGTAATAGCAAGACTTGCCATGCTTAGTCAATTAATGGGAGAGATTTGAGGATTGGAATTCAAAAATATTTCAGAATTTTATTTTAAGTTAAAATAGACGTCCATCTATAACAAAGGTAAGGTTGAAAACTCTTTATATTAGAAATATGAAACTTAAAAATAGTATGATTTAGATTATGAAAATCGAGATGAATTTAATATCGTTTTTTTTCTTATGTTACTGTTTCCTTAATTTCAAACTATTAAATTGGACAACAAACTGCCAAACTGACATTTTAATGCTGAAGATCTGTTTGTTTCTGAAAGGTAAACTATTGCTAAAAACGCTATGAATAGTATTTCGTAAGATTTCACTAATGATTTTAGTTCAAATTGAATTGTTCTATCCAGACTCTAGTCCACCGCTATTAAATCAAATTTCGCATTTACTTAGTGCAATAAGATTTCAGTTTTTCTATCTGTTCATGACTACAATGTAATATTTGGCGTCTAAATAAACACAGGAAACATTGAAAAGAATTGAATTTACAATAGGAATGCAAGATTTTGTTTTGCTTCGAGTTTTATATAGCCCACTTTTGAACTGAGAAGACCGTTTCTTCTCTTTTTACAGATAATGTGATCATGTAAATTTTTTTATTGTTTCGCCAAAGATTTTCTTTTTTAACATTCCAGTTCACTCCAATTCCCAAATAAATTCCGTGACTGTTCAGTTAGAGTGGGATGATATTTCCAAACCTTGTTAGTGAATCAAATATATCTTCAATAGATTTGACTTATGTAATGAATTTTGCTATCCTTGCTGGATTTTGTATTTCTTCTTTTCTATCATTGTAATAATCCATTTAAACCTTCAGATGATATTTTTAAGTGCAGGATATAATGAAAGCATATTGCAATTATTAATATACTATTATTGTTGTGTAAAAGGGTGTACAGAGGACCGTGGTTAAAAATGATATTGATGAATGTTGTCCTTCTTTTAGATAATTGTAATAGTCAGGGCCGTACTTACAGACATGTAACTTGAGGCGCCAACCTGGGGCCCGCGGATATTGGGGGTTCTAAATGTTAACTTTGAGAAAAGCTTGTAAGAACATAAAAATTTTACATAAGAAATTAAATAACGAGTATCAAGATCAAATTAAGATACTTGAATAGATTATATAAATAAAAAACCAAAACAATACTTTACAGCGGGCCATAGTAATTGTACCTTAAATGCATTTTGTGAAATTCTTGCTCTAGTTGAGACCTTCCCTCCTTTGTTCTTTGCATTCAAATTGCAAAGGAAAACAGATAACGGCCCTTTACATAACGGCTGCAACGTTTACATATAAACGTTGTTTATCCTTTGAAATTGATTTGGATATTCAACGAGAATTCTTTAGTGAATTTAATACATGTTTTTTTTTTTGTTGTTATTTGTGTTTGATCTGAATTTTTTTCAAGAAATTGTTCGAGCTTTTTCTCCTTTGTGATGCATCTCTTAATTTATTTAGTGATCTTACGGTTAACCTTAATCCTCTTCAACTCTTTCGCTTTCGGTTACCTTGACAACATTGGCAAATTCTTGTAAGCAGCTCTCATGTTTATTTCATAAGATTTTTGTTTTTGTTATCTTTTTACAATAATAGGTCTTTCGCAAGCGAACACAGTAAATAGTAAAGGAGAATCCTAGGAGATGATTCTTTTTACAAGTAACTTAAAAAGTATGATGTCTACTTCTATAGCTGTACATTTCCAACAAGATAATGCCCGCTCACATAGAGCTCGGGTTTCCCTGGACTGCCTCCTTGATATCGATATCCTTCCTTGGCCCACCCGGTCTTCACACTTTAGGATGATGTCATGTTATTAGCTAAAACGACAGCTTCGACCATTAAATGGTATGAGCGATTTCAGCAGTAGTTTCAAATGCTATGGGAGATTTTCCGCAGTTAGCATTAGACGGCTCTATGACTCCATACCAAGCCATATAGCCGCTTGTATACAAGCTACGGGAGGTATAATGCAGTACTAAAGGGATTACTGACCTGTATTGTTTTGCCCGAACAAACGGCCCCTTTGCTCTGGTATTCTAATCACTTATTTGCATCATCATTCTGATTGCCTATGCCAAGTGTCATTCCATTTCGACTACTGCTTCTGTGTGTACTATTTGTTTTGACAATGAGAGTATTAATATCAATAAATGTTAAAAATAATATAAAACTGTTGATTGGAAAATGCTGTTTACAAATGAATCGATTGTGAACTACATTTCTTAAAGATAAACTAAATCCTAGTTTTACGACTATATATCTTGCTTTCCATAGTACGAGTATAATAGAAATTACGGCAAATGATTAACTTCCTTAACTAGCATAAGTCCAGGGAAAATCTAATTGTAAGACAGTATAGCATTCTTCGAAAGAAGATAAGATTTGTGATGTACTAAGTTGCTTTCAAGATTAAGTAAAACTGTAAGAAAAATATATAATCTGTAGAATCCGTAGAATATAAATATATTAAGCTTCATCTCCACTGAAATATCTTTTTTTACACAATGAAGATACCAGTTTAATAATTCTATTTTATAAATTAGGTTGAATCCGTTTTATTGATGTATACCTAAATTTCGCTAAGCAGCATTTTGGTCTTAATGTTCTAATTGATACTGAATCTGTAGTGGCAAACTTACAATTCATAGGTCAGATAATAAACAGGAATGGATTAACAAATTACAGAACTTATAACTCATCGGTAATAATTTAAACCTTGATATCTCATTAGTGAATTTAAACTTTTTTTTAATTTCAAATAAAATCTTTAGACAGAATTATATAAAGCTTGATGTAAAATTTGACATGACTTAATTGAGTTACCATTCCACCTCTTGAGTACCAGGGTTCGGTTGTCATGTGGGTTTCGTTGATGGTGGCGATCCGCGCTGGGCAGATTTTCCCGGGGTTCTCCCATTTCCCCTGCATTTCTCACACCATCCTTTTTCAGTCTTTCTCTCCGTCTGTCCTTATTTCCGTGGGATAGCACAATAGATCTTTGAGGTCACGGTGCTCGGCTGTCAAGCCACCCACGCTCACCACATTACATTGCATTACATTAATTGAAGTTACAATTCAATGAAATAATAAAAATAAATATCAGTGGAAGCAATTAAAATATCAACATTTAATAAACTTCAAATAATATTTTACATTAGTAATTTTTTTTAAAGAACAGTTACATAATTGCAAAATTTAAAAATTTGTGCTAACATGTAAAACCGTAAGTTCTTCCATCTTTGATCAGAGCTGCAAAAATTAATCACGTTGTATTTAACAAATATTTTGTAAACTTTTCAAAAATTTCACTTTGTGTCCTTATTCAAATTATTAAGTCTAGTGAAAAGCTTTTAAATAAATACTATTGGGTATTTATAATACTTTTTTTTACAAGTGATATTTTTTTATAATCTTTAGTAAAAATCCCATTCATATCATTTAGATTTTTTTCTATTATATATTTTACATGTCGTTCATCAAATTTTTCGTTAATACAAGGATAGTCAAGTTTGATTCTACATATTGCAATACCTCATATTATATAATCTTTTATTCTCATCTTTTTTATTAAGTATATCATAGCAATTTTTTATTATTACATTACATAAAAATTTCTGTTTTGGATAAAGTATATTATATTAAAGTATATTATTATTATTATTATTAATAATAATAATAATAATAATAATAATAATAATAATAATGATGATTTGAATAATGAATGGAAAACTTGATAGTCGGAGGCTTCATCAGAAAATAAATCGAAAAGAATATATATTTAATTATCAGTAGATCTTATTAACATTTATGAAATCAAAATAAATTTTACAAGACAAGACTGATACGGAGATATAAATCTTTCAGCTACTGATGTTGTGGCAAATCTAAAATCAATAGAAGAAGCTCAAACGTAGGGAGTGTCGGAAAATGAAAAATAAAATAACAAAATAAACTAAAAATACTTTTGCACGTTAAAAAAATAGGTTAGCCCATTGAAGAGAATCTTAACCATAAGTTTTGTATATCTTTAAATTTGTGGCAATTCTGAAAAGGAGGGAGGGAGGGGCTGATGGAAATTGTAATATGTTCTGCAATCGAAAAAAAAGGAAGAAATCCAGCATTTTCCAATGTTTTTTCTTTTACTTGGTTGGATGGATCTCAGATAATTTTCTAACGCCCCCGATTCAAAATTCCTTAGGAAGAATTTCAATCAATAGTGTAATAATGTAAAGATGCCTTAAGTTCATCTTACAAGCAGAACATTTCTTGAAAAGAGAAAGATTTTTTCGGTAAAGTTGTAGAGAACTTATTATATTAGTGAAATCATATCTTTATTTCAATCTGTTAAGTCATGTTCTGTATTAATTGTACTGAATATTTTAGGAGAAGCTTTTCCTCACTTAAAAAAAAAGAATGAAGTCATTACCAATTTATTGATACTGAAATAATCTTTTAAAAGGAAATTACGGACTATCGAAAAGCTATTTATTAAATAGGTTTAACAGTCATAATTTTGTGAAATAACTTATTTTATAAGGATCAGATTTACCCAAAAGAAGTAAATAAGTCAAAGACATCATTAAAGTGTGGGTAAACAATGAGATACGACTAATACTTAATTGGCAAATACTTAATACTTTAATTTTTAGCAAAATGACTTATATTTAGCTTTAACCATAAAACCTCAATTTTCACTTATCGTTTGGAGATTTACCACATTATTTCGAAAGATTGAATCACATAAATCGATTCCAGAATCTCAAATCTGGAAAGAGACTTACTGAACAAGATTGAAATCCTAATGGATATCATCTACGAATCCAAGATCTTATCATTGGCAATTTATTTTTAAAGTTCTATAACATACAAATTTCATAAGGCAATTTACAGATATTCTCGAGGCCTTTCTATGCGTAAAACACCGAAAGTAAAAAAAAAAAAAAAAATTCTCATTTTCTAAATTTAATATACTCATTTCGTTAATTTCACTTTTGTAAATTTTTCATCTAGACTTACGAGTTTTAGTAATTATCACAAAAAACATATTCCTTGTTAATTTATCAATTAAAAAAAACAAGTTTCGGATGCTAATTTTTTTTTCCTTTCCTTTGTCCTGTTGTTATAAATGGAAAATTATGAATAGAGTAAAAGTTTTCAATTTTTTTTTGGGAAAATTATAAGCTTTAATTAAACGTCAGAATATATTGAACGTTCTTATGTTAATAACTACATTCCTTATTTGCAGAATCAACCATATTTTTGTCGCTGAGTGTAATATGAAGATTTTGTGCAATTTCTAAATCATTTTAATTTCTATAAAACTTTAATAGAAAAAAAAAATATAATTGTTCTGTTATTTGAAATTGAACAAAAAACAAAACAAAAAAGAATTGTCATGGAATATAAATATTGTTTATATAAATTTAATGTAAGGTAATGCGAGGAGGGATGGCGCGGCCGGAGAGATTGCGCACAAAAAGATTCGGGGGAAAGAGTAGAGTGCGCGCGCAGTGGCTACATGTAGTTGTATAACAGCAGTAGTGGAGTCTACTTGAAAGTACAGGTTGTTTGTTCCGAGCGTTTAGGATAAAACATCGCTATTTTGCATTGTTTGTCCAATTTAAGTGCTTGAATTTTCATATCTTTTTCTCTGAATTTTATAGAATGGCAATAATACAAAATATTTTTAAATTAAACGATTTCTCATGAGACTACTAACCTAGACGAACATTGCGAACATCAACGGTTCTTTCTGGAAGCGGCCATGTTTAAATAATAGGCCGCGCAATCCCTCCAACCGAAATGGGAGAGAGTGCGCATCTGCTACTTAGGAGCGATGGCGCATTGTTCTCATTCGTTTTCATGCTAGGAGAGATTATGCAGTTTATTGATAATTTTGCATAAACTGCAAATTATATGTAAAACAAGAATGAATTAATTTTGAAACAATTTTTGAATAAAACATAATTTTTGAAATTAATTTTGGTAATAATTTAATTTGCTTCTTTTTTCTGCTTTTTTTTTTCTTTAATTAAAATTTCTTCTTTCTTCGTAAAATTCGTTCATTTTTCTGTTCTTTAATTGTTAGGTTGAAATATTCACTCCTAATACAATAATATTTGTTTACAAAAACCTTATAATAATGCCATTTAAGTGTAATTATTATTGTTAACAATTTAATTGTAGTTATTATTAAGAACAATCTTTCATAGCCATGTGCGCAATCTCTCCGACCATATAAGGACAGATTGCGCAAAATAGCTTTCTTGGTTTTATTACACTGTTGTATTAGATTAAAGCATAACACAAAATAACAATGAAAAACGCATAAAAAAAAACAAATGAAGTCACAATTATTCATGAATAGTTTAGCAAAAATTGATAATTAGATTGTTTTTTATTTTTCTGTTGAATTGTCCGCAGACTCTCCTAGCTTTATCTTAGAATTTTAATTCATTTAAAAAACTAAGGAATTTAAGGTTACAGTAGACTCCCTCTTAATCGGCTTAAATGGGACCGAGGGTAAGCCGGTTAAGCGAAAATCCGGTTAAACCGGAGAAGTGAAATAAATTAAAGTTCGGATATATTTGTCTTACAAATAAATACACAATTAAAATATTGCGTCATTTTATTCAATGTATTAAAGTATTATAAGTTACATACCATTAAAAAAATGAGTAATGATTTCGTCGCTCCTCCAAAATCACCTTTCTTTCCATCCCTTGCAACTGAATTGGATACGTTGTATCTGAAATTGTATTTGAAATATTTGCGATACCGATATTAAATTACGAAACACGTGTTTTTTTTTGGGTTTTTTTTTTTGGGGGGGGGGATTTTTTACATTTCAAAGATAAAAAAAAAATCGGCCGGTTAAACGAAGTCCGGTTAAGAGGGAGTCAACTTAAGAATTGCTCTTAGTTATTTGTTGTGAAGATTGTGACTTTTGGAAATTGATATCAAATCGTTATAAATTTCAAATAAATACTAGAAATGACAGAAATTTCGATATTGTAAAATGTATGTAAGTGTATTTGCTAGTTTCTTTGCACCTACACATTTTCAGTATACGATTTTCTTTTTCTCTCTCCAGAGACGAATCTCCATCAAATAGAAATAATTAAATAGAGAAATAATTCTTTCGAAAGGAAGTGAAACACTTAGAAAAGGGAAAGAAACCATCTAAACCCACTCTAGGAGTCGAACCCAAATCCAGGCGTTTATTTCCAAGCGTCTGGGCCTTTCGGTTTGGGCCTTTTTACCCAAACATGTTTTGAAGTTCCGATTCATTTAAATTTTTCATAAGTTTGAAGCATGTCAATCTGTAAAGCTATTTGACTGTTGGCATTATAGCCAAGAGCTAAGGACTGGGGCCTGGAGGAGCCAGTTGAATTCCTCTCGGCGGTCAGGTTCCGCGTCTAATTCACCTCCAGATGGGACCTAGGTCCACCAGCCATCTGTATTATGGGTATCGGATTTTATTTCGGGAGGTTAAAGGTGATCACAACTTAGTCCCATTGGCCACGAAAAAGTTAAAATGGAGACTTTAACTTTTAAAAGTTAATGCACCACTTGTGAGAATTATATACCTCTTCCATGTAAACAAAACTACAAATTCTTTTCCACGTAAAAGTTTTGTTTACATTGAAGAAGTTTGTTCTACAAAGACAACAGTCGAAAATATATTTATATCTCTATTGACTAAGATTCTTAATAAAAACTATGTGGATGAATTCCCTTATTCAAAACAAAAATAGGAATGCATTTATTTTTGTGAACAGTATTTTATTCGTGCACACAACAAAGAAAGCGAAGTGAAAGATGTGACAGCACAAACAATGTGATGACGCAACAAGGTGCAGTGCATCGCATCACACTGAGATACGAAAAGGCGAGTGAAGAAGAAGGAAAGATGAAGATGGAATGACTGTATGCAGTTTACGAGGTGGAATAAAAGGAACAAACTCCAAAGCTGCCGGATTCCAAACTTTTTGTGGGAAGTATTTATAATAAAAGATTAATGCGGATCAAGATTAATGTGTCCGATATAGAAACGATTCCAAATGTAGTCCCAAACTCATTCAAAATTAATGGGACAAATGATTGGGCCTAAACGATTATGAATAAACAACCAAGCATTTCAGTAATTAGATTATTAAGATTCGTCCAAGATAATAAAGAACGATGTATGTAATTATCACGAATCTTTATTACAGGAACTGACTTGCAACATTGAAAATAAAGAACTAATGAACTTTAATTAAGGAAGCAAATGACAAAGGAAACAAATAACCTCAAATTAGTTATTTAAAGTTTAATATTAATTGTATTTTTCCTTCTGATTTGATTAACACCAGGTGTTCAAGAAATAACGTGAGGTTATACTTACAACAAATATGTAATTATTAAATAAATAAACACAAATGCTTTTCTTCTTCCAGATCAACATACTATATTTCAAAAATATCAACTGTTTTTTTCATCAGGTACATAATGGATCGAAACGGAATAATAATAAATAATAAACCGGAAAATCCAAAAAATCAACTGTAAGAATTAGAATTCCTATGGGCTTAGAGGTCAATAAGAAAATTAAAGATTTTATATTAGCAATAAGATGAGAATTACAAGGTTCAAAGATGATAAATTATTCAAGCTCAAAAATCAGCTTGAATAAAATGATGCAAAAATCAGCAATGATCTTATGAATATGAGTGTAGTATATTCACTACAATGTAGGGATTGTTCTGGGGTATATTTTGGATGTACGTCTCGGACGGTAAAAGAACGCCTTTCTGAGCATATACGTGCTATCAAAAATAATAAACCCGAAATTTCCGATTGGGCGTATCCAAATTAGGTGTAAGCATAACCCAGATCCTATCGTAAAAATTGTTCACAAATGTAAAAATGAACAAGATAAGTCTTGTTTTATAAATTCTATTGTTTCAATAGCGATAAATCTTTGAAAGTCAATATTTGTTTAAACTTATTTACTAAATATACGAAAATTAAAAAAAATTAAATTTGTTATTTTTTCAGATGTTTCTTTTTTATCTTGAAATTTACCAGATTCAAATTTTAATTGTTTGAATTGTTAATTAAATTGTTGTGAATTTCATTTTCTACATTATTATCAAATAATTCAGTGATAAATTCAGTGATTCAATTATTATTATTCTAAATGTTATTTCATGTTTTTGATTTGATTTTAAGGAGAAGAAATTCATTTAGTTTCGATCCATTATTACCTGATGGAAAAAAAAAACAGTTGATGTTTTTGAAATATAGTACGTTGATCTTGAAGAAGAAAAAGATTTGTGTTTATTTATTTAATAACGTGAGGTGTTTGAAGCGCCATAAATTGATAAATATTAGGCGCATCGATCTCAAACTTTGGATTGTAGGCTTCTGGGTCATGGGGAGTGGAATCATCAGGAAATATTCCTAGTTCACGAAGTCACCACCAGGGGTACATGGCGCTAAGCAAATGGAGTTACACCGCACACATCACATATTGTTAGGAATGCGAGTGCAAAGTGCATCCCTAATGATCGTGTAATAAGCAAACATTATCCTTATGCATGGCCCGAACAATCCCCTAACATCAATCCTTGTAACTTTTGGCTCTGAGGTTATCTCAAGAATAGGGTCTATTGAGTTAGGGTACACATGCTATAGGACTTGAAAAATGCCATAAGACGCGAATGAGGGCGTCTGCATGATGAATTGCTTCGACATGTTATAGAGCATGGGTATTCATGGGTATTCAGCAAGTTTTCTCACATAATTGCACTCCCCACGATGAATTAATAAATAGTAAATATATTACTATTTATTAATTCATCCCAAAATCTTTGAATTTTATTTTGTGTCCGTCTGATTTAACTCTGTTCTTTAATGTAACCTCTGATACAGATACTTAAGTTCACCAAAGTTCAAATCATTAGTCTCCCACAAACTGCAGTACAAAAAACCTGATTTAAAATTTTCTTCATGAAGAATTAGGGATGGGTAATAATAATTATTTTTGTCTTCTTCTTTCTCTAATAAATTTTACATTATATTATTTAAGTTACACTTAAAAAAATTGTAATCTGTTTACGAGATTTTAATCCGTTAGCTAGATAATAAAAAAGTGACATAAATCAAGATAAAAACAATAGGATAAACCTGCTTTAATCTTTCAATAAAATTAAAAAAAAACCATAAAAAATAAGATTTAATCAATTTACATACAGGATTCATGAAATTTCTTCAATTAAACTTGTTTTATTGAAAATGCGCTTCTTGTTCTGAAATCAAATTGTTGCAAAGGAAAAAAAAGCCATAGAAAGTAGGATGCCTCGAAAAGCTAATTTAGAAAATAATCACTGCAGATAGTCTCTAATAACAATGAAACTCTGAATTTTTCAAAACCAATTATAGAAAATAGAAATGAGTATTCAAATAAAATAATGAGGCTTTTTTTCTTGCTATTTTGAGACAGATGAAGAGAAGATAAGGGAAAAGATCATAAAAAAAAATGAGTTTCGAAATTTTAGTTTTTCCAATGTTGTAAATGTTGGGTTAAGAAATTTAATAAGATTATAATGTTGATTTGCTAACAAAGCAAATCAACATTATTATCTTATTAAATTAAATTAACCATAAAGTTGTTATATGTTGTTAAGATTCCCCGGCTTCAGAGAAGCTTCCTTGGTCGCTGTAACCTGCTTATCTTGAAGGTTCAACGAAGTCCCTCTTTTTTTCGTGACCTTTTTGCTCCTTCTAATGGTGTTTAGGATTCACTTAATCCTCAGAAACATGAATCTTGGCGGATTTAAAGCGGACAAGCAAAGGACTGCATTTCCTACCGAACCTAATCCAAACATTGTGCTTTTCAGTTTTAAAATAATTACTAGGAAATTGAAAAGAAAACCTGAACTTAAGAAAAGATCGAATTTACACATAATTTTAACAAATATCAATCTCATAAATTATCTATTATTTTGTCATCCATGTTTGCTGCTGTTCAATACAGTTTTAACTATTTCATAAGTTGGATTCAACATAACTCTATCTTCCTTGTTTTCTCTACTCCCTCGACTTTTCAAATAGAGAATTTGATTGTCATGGTCTATTCAGTTCCTAAAAGCTCTCATGATGCTGTTAGAAAGTTTATGTAGCTTAAATACATTTACAAATGGAATATAAAATTTCGTAGGTAAAATCCTATCTTCCCGGACAAAATTTATCGTTGATTGAGAAGTAGTACTGATTTGATTGTCAAAATTCTTTATTATTAGGCAATTTGCAAACTATGACATAAAAATACCTGTGTTCGAAAAATAAATTCGATTGCGTTTTTGCTGTTACAGAAAAGCAGTATTACACAAACTATAGCTCTAATAATTAGAGAAAGAAGAAATCCGAATTATCTTATTTTTTTCATAACTTTTTTAAGAATAAATGAAATATAAATAAGTATTAAAGAAATTCTCATTGTAGATCAACTTGTTTCAGATTATTTTTACATCAACTTATCGTTCTATAAAATGTCAGGTTTTCTAAGAGACTTAGTGCATCACTGTTCTTCCATTTGAATAATTGAGAAGTACAGTATTATTAGCTCCTAGGGAATTTTAAATTTGCGATTGCCACTTCTTCTGAATTGTCCCTGAATAAGTTTGTTCTTTGCTTATAAGTGGGTTCATTTACAAAGAAAATTCAGCAGATGACACAGCCTAGAGTTCATTTTTCATGAACGTGTGTGTGTGTGTGTGTCTATCTGGCGACATATTGTCACCGGTCTCAGTGTGTAGCAGCCTGTGACAAATAGAGTTCGTAAAAGGACAATTGAGTCGTAAAAGGAGGACGTTTTCCCCCTCATTTTCCTCTTCTTATTGGAGAAAGTGGTCATAGATTAGGAACACTTGAACTACTCTTAACCCTTTCAACCTTAATTCTTTGTGTTTGCCAACTGAGCACTATAAATTGGAATCCCCAAATGCGGCCCTTGTGTCCGTTTAATTGGGTTCTTTTCTCTGAGATATATACTTACGACCATCGACTCTGAAAAAGAGCACCTTCACCTTCAACTACATTGCTAGAAACCGAAATTACACCGCCTTATGTGGACACTTTCATGAAGAGCTCTATTCCATATTCAGAACAATCAAAGCTTGGAAACAATTTGTATTGGCGCTTCTTATTAAGCTGCACTGCTTCTAAGATGAAAGAATGTCGCCACGAAGGATTAATAGAAGTAATATCGTTTGAAGTTAAATAACAAAAAAGGAGGAGTTCTTAGAAGCGATATCATTGAATTGAGTCCAGCAATCTGTACTTCTTTGGTTGAAGATTTATTCCGTGCTCAAAGCAAGTGTTTTTGCCAATAGTTTTAAAACCCAATTCAAAAAAGCAACTCAAACAAATACAGTATAGATGCGCCTTTAATTATAAAGTTACCAAATTATTATGTTAAACGTAATTAATTTGATTTTTTTCTTCCATCCAGTTATACTAACAAAAGAAGAAACGAGCTAAAAATAAAGAAGCAAAATAAAAATAAAGAAGGAAGTAATAAGTGTAATATCTAGTAATTCCAATCTTTAATAATTCAAATGAATTGTCGTATCATATCCAGTAGTTGTTAAAACTGTTAGAAACAGATAACATGTGACTTTGGCTGATTAAGATACTATTTAATTTATCACAAACTTTTTAAATGCTTCAGGGTTCCATGTTCAATTGATATCTATTCACACTGTACGCAAAAGATATACGAACCTGTAAACACACACACACACACACACACACACACACACACACACACACCTATGCCTTATATACCTTCTGTGACAAAAAACGACACACTTGGAAAAATAGTGTGATCATGATGAAACAATATATGTACAAAGGGGATGGAAAGAAAATAATGCCAGAAAACTATGAGAGGAATGAAGTTGTACCTCAGGGAGGCTATGTACGTATAGCTTTGCATTCAATGACATTCCCAAAACTTCGCGTCTACCGCCTTCTATTTGTAAGATTCTTTTCTGTAAAATGTCATTTTCTGTTAATTCGGTGATGCTCTACAACTTTGTCATTTATTTTTTTTCCATATCTCTCGTAGTTTCCGAGATAGCTAACTTCCACATTTTGCCGTTAAAGACGCTGATAGAGCATGGCTTTCCTATACTAATATCCAACTTTCCTAACTTTAGCTATCTTCAAAAGTTATTTGGGTGACTTAGGACTTGCCCGTGCACCCTATATAGAATATTTCCAATTCATAAACACTAATAACCAAACTTAAATCTATATGTATATTAATGGCAATATATAATTAGCACAAGTGGTTTACGTACAAGAGAAACTTAGTTACCATCGTTATCTTCTTAAGATTAAGAAAAGTGAGTTCAAAATAAGTGTTTTGTTTTCTTTTCTTGCTAGTTTTCCAATATACTGATAACCAGATGCCTCAGCCTTACTTTACTCCTACGATTATTCTAAATAGAAAATGTAAGCAAGAAATAAATTTAGCCTATGTAGTTTCCTTCTTAAAATGGTATATAAGTATGTAAAATAGAAACTGCGAAAACCCAACATATCAGTAGACTCAAAAACTGCAGGCTTTTTGAAAAACTTCTTGATATATTTTTTTTATATATTAACTTCATGTGATATACATGAAATGTCAGTTTTCCGAACGATTAAAAAAAATATATCTTTATAGTCATCTAAATTTTGCAATTAATGCTATATACAAATTTTAATCTTTGCCTTTCCGTTATAGCCTCAAAGAGGAAGCCTGCCATGAGACTGATGTGTCTCAACCTGGGTTTGAATCTCGGCGCTGGCATGGATGTTTACTTTCTTTCCTGCATTTGTTTGTTTCTTCGTCAGTTTCTCTTCTATTCCTTGTTGTAGGGTCCACAACTGATTTATGGTTGGCGCAAAGAAGAATATCCAGCCTTAAAAACATTGTCAAACTAATTCTGGACAAATGACAGCTTGTTCAAATAAACAACGACCCCATATGAGAAGTGGGAATTGCTGAGGAAGACGAAGAAAAAGTTTTTAATCTTTCTAAAGTTGCAGCATGAGATTTGGCTCAGACAAATTAGAACAGTACTTCAAAGCAATCGATCGTAATTCTGCCTGCTTAGACTCAACTTAGAAAATAAATCCATGTTTTGAAATTAGGCTATAAATCATTCATTAGATTAAGTGTTGAATTTTTTTTTGATACAAACTTCTTTTCTTGAGAGGTTTTTATCCGCTGTAATATAAACATTGCTTGAACTTCTTCACTGAATTCTTTTGCATTTAGATTTCAATTGCATGTAAATCAGGAAGGAAAAGAGATTGCCTTACCAAAGTCGAAAGAATTCCTTTAATGGCTTGTTTTCGCTTTCCTTAAGCGATTGGAAGCTGTTGTACTTCTAAACGATTTTCTGTTGCTCAGTCCCTTTTTTTTAATCTTGTTTTCGAGATGGTTATTCCGAAAATTTTAATGCAAATTCAGAAGGATGAAAAGCCGGAGTTATCCTGTAAAGTTGGGACAATGTTTTGTAGGTATTTAATAGAAGCTTGACTCTTAATGTGTAGCGTCATCATTCTTTAAATACTTAATATTATTACTTATAACGATACCTTTGATTAGTAAAAGCAATCAACCAAATCAGATATTCTAGCAAGAATTATCCTTTCCTGAGGCTTAGTTTTTCCTATCTCTAAACTTTTTTTTAAAGAGCTTTTTCTGAGTAAAGGCACCGGTGTCAACTGCATCTTGATTGTTATATGAAAGAATATGATCCATTATTTACCAAGAAATTTATCTGAGTTTAACTGATAGCGATACTGAAATTACTGACACTCGAACTCCATAGTTCAAATTGTTAAATTGATGAAAAGTAATATTTTCTTGAATATCAACATTTCAGTGGTTAAATGAAGTTTTGAATTGTTTATTGTTGTAATTTAACATCATGCACCAGAAGCTGCCGATAGTCATTTATATAATATTTACTGTCCTTAATAAAAACAATATTTTTCTTATTTTTTACAATCGTTCAGTTTTGTGATGTATTTTAAATTATTTCATTAATTTTAAAAGAAAGGAGTATTTTAATAAAGAAATGACTGCAATTTCAAAGATTTGATTTCCACGAAACAACAAAAATTGATAATAAAGTAAAATAGAGCATTAATGTTCAATTACATTTTTGAAATTTAAGACATTTTATAGACTACATAGAAAATTCTTCTACAACATTACATCTACTAATCAACTGAGGCTTTTATGAAATGAATGCTTTTGTGTGCTTGCTTTTGATATATCTTCACCTGGTAAACATCAACAATATAAGCTGAGTTGTTGTTAAACCTTTGGACTGCCCATTCCAATAAGATCCCCTATTTCATTGAATCTCATAATGTTGTTCACTTCAATGGGAAGATGACTTATTCAGAATTTGCTGGGAAACATATTGCTTGCCTTTTGTGATGGAATGCGGAGCTATATGCAAGAAAAACATGGAGGAAAAAAATCCAGACGAAACCGGTCAACAACATCCCACAAGGTCAATAAATCAGCTTATAACTTATGTTTCTGTGGTATTTTTTGTTCTCTTTGAATACAGTGGTTCAATATGCAAGGAAGGATATTTATTTTTGATGTTCTGAAATATTTTAATCTTAAAAGCTATCCGAGCAGAATTTCATGCATATTAGTTACCGGATGAAGCAACGTATATTTGTTTACAAACAACTAAATAATAAATAAATATTGAATTATTTATTTAGAAGGGGGGATATTAAAAAAAACTAGCTCAATAGATCTTCATCTTTATCACTGATAGAAGTTTTAAAGATTTATATTTAATCTTTCAAAAATGAAAATCTTCGAGATATCACTGGAAACATTGTAAAAAAAATTAGAACACAAAAACACACCTATTTTTTTTTAAATAAAGCTGAATCATAAATATTTAAATTTTATCATAAATAAAAAGAAAAGGTGAATCATAAATAAAAAAAGGATGTAAATATAAAATAACATTAAAAGCAAAACAATGAAATGCTGAAAATATATAACGCATACATTAATCTGTTAATAATTCACTAATCTCCCATTTGATTCGAAGTAATGAATGAAAGAAGTTCTATGCTACTAAGAAAACAATCGTGAATTAACATCTTTGCTTTTCAATTAGAAATCGAAATACTTTATTTTAACTTAAAAACGACTGTTTAATTTAGAATTTTACATTCAAGGATTTCACATTCAATTACAGTCTTTTGATAAATTAAGCGGTTAAAATTAGTGAAAAGTTAAAGAAAATCTTCTTAACTACGCTTCCTTCCTTATAATTTCTTCAGCTTGTCTATCATTTCAATTACATTGGCCAAATGCAAAGAACCAATTGAAATTAAAATTTAGAAGATTCATGGATGCTTATCTTCTTTTATTATTCATGTGTCAAGCCCTTAGTTCTCTCATTTTTTTTAATATATTAATTATATTGGAAAAGTTTTTAAGAAGAATTAAAACCTACCAAATTATTCACGGTAACCCAGTAGACAGATAAAGATTCTACATTTTTCTTGGCTTAAGGCCAGACATTTCCCTAATTTTTTTTTTTTTTACTTTTTAATTTGTATGAATTGCAAAAGTGACGTGGGCGTTTTTAAAAAGGCAGTTTTTAACAATTAGGGTGTTTTAATCCCAGATGTTTTAACCATTTCTTAAGACGGAGAAGCACTGCCATCAATTTTAAATTTCAGAAGAAAAACAAATCTTCAGATTGCAAAAGACTGTATTTTTTTAGACTGTTTTCCTTTGGGAAATTCGAAGCTTAATTTGGGAGACAGGAATCGAACGACTTCGCTTAATTTTTCATTTAAGACTTAATAACTATTGTCGTCAGAAGTTGAAGTTTTTTTTTTTTTTTTATCAAAATCTTTATGTTTACTTTAGTTTTAGAAAGAGGAAAATGATTGGATTTTTGGTTTTTGGTTTTTACCCCTTTGTTAATCATAATAGCAAAAAAATGCCGTTAAACTTATTGGAATGTCTTCGATTTTCAGTTATTATGTAATTTTTCTTGTACTGTAAAGCATACTTAAAATTACATTCTTCGGATATTTTTTTGTTAAAAGTTAAATTTTTTTGTTTAAAAGTCTTTGCTATTTGCGATGCTTATCTTGCACAAGGAAATAACAGCTATATTAATTTTAATGAATTAAACAGAAAGGAAAACACACATGACTTGGTTAAAAAAAAAATTACACACTAAAAAAACATGGCACTATCTGTTTCACTCTATTCAGAGCATTTCAAGTAACATTTTAACCTAGTCTAATGTGTTTTCCGAGTTATTATTGAGATATGAACATGTAAAATATTTTAATCAATATTTGTGGGTTTTTTTTAGTTACATCACTTGAAAATGCTCTGAATAGAGTGAAACCGATAGTGCCATGTATTTTGAATGTGTAAAATATTTTTTTAACCTTGGTTATGTGTTATTTCCTTTCTGTTTAAGCTATTTTTCATTTTAATACTTTCGTTCTGAGACAGAACAATTTCACAGAGTTCATGCATTTCTGCTGAAGGATAAACTAATTAATTTTATTTCTCAAATATGCACTTATATACATAGGTCAAAATTCCCGATTACTCCAAGTTGTCTTAACCCGATTACTCTCAATATGTCGTTGTCTTAATGCCTAATCCTCATTCAATTTAATAAATCGTGCTTAACATAAGATTAGGGATTATTTACTGTACGGTCATGTCTAATGTATCTGTCAAGAAATTCGGAAATTGATAATAATTATTTCTGAAAGTATTCGTTTTTCATTCTTTTTCCTTATCATTTCAATGCAATAGATATAATTATTGTTCAAACATCCATAAAAATTACAGGATCCGAGTTGATAAATTACTAACTAAATGCCAATTTAATAAAATAGAATTACTCGAAGTCAATTTTGTTGTGGACTCATTTATCCCTGAATCTCTATATTGTTTCTTCAAATATGTAAAACTAAAGAACAAAGAAAAATCTTTCCTTCTTCCTGTACTACAGAATCCGCAATGATCTATTTAAAACAAATCTTTTTACAATAAAACAATAAAACAATCCAAAATATCCTTTTCAAATATAACAATCTACAAAGTACGACATTAATAAATTTGTTTTAAAGAGATTAATT
Organism: Thereuonema tuberculata; assembly: GCA_023159025.1. Taxonomy (NCBI): domain Eukaryota; kingdom Metazoa; phylum Arthropoda; class Chilopoda; order Scutigeromorpha; family Scutigeridae; genus Thereuonema; species Thereuonema tuberculata. The sequence continues at coordinate 45,416,649 of JAFIDM010002131.1, read as the reverse complement.
TATCAAGATTTGTTTTAAATAGATCATTAACAGATTCTGCAGTAGAGGAAGACAGAAAGTTTTTTCTTGTCCTCAATCTCAACCTGATGAAGTTCCTGTAAAAGGGAATGAAATATTATTGCAGATAAAAGAAGGTAGTAGAAGAAGATGTATGTTTTACATATTTGGTTTAACTTATTGTAAACCAGTAACAGAAAACATGATTTTCAAACTTAGAGATATATTTTATGGTTAAAATCTGTCTTAAACTTATAAAATTTATATTTCGTAGTCTTTTTAGCAAAATTAATTTTTTAAAGTAAGTTTTTACTTACTAAAAACTAATAGATTCAGTATAGGTGAATCAACGATATTTGCAGTAACTTAAAAATAATTAAAACATTTGAAAATTATAGTTGTTTACTTTTCGTTAAGCACAGTGGCTAGCACAACAAAACATTCTTATCCATGGACTAGAATATCCCGAAATCAATTTCTAGCGGGTTGGGGTGGGGTGGGGGGGGCTAGTTTTTGCGAGGGGATTTCCTGTCTTGGATCAACTAATCCTTTGTCAAATGGGGACCAAGACTCTTTCCTGATGTTAAAGGTGGCTGCTCATTCTGCTACTCACTCCTTTTCTGATAAAACGAAAGGTGATATTCTTCTACCTATGCTGTGCATCTGATTTGGCATTGGTGTATATTTATTTTGATTCGATCTTACGACTCTTAATCTTTTATATCATTATTCAATAGATAAATTATTTATATAAAATTTCTAATGACAATTTCCCATAATTTGGATCACGACTTTAAACGTTTAAAACATCATGACGCTGTCATTTTAGGCAACAATCAAAATCAGAAGCCAAAATCAGAGAATTGAAATAGTTTTAAAAATTCGTTTAAATGGGAATTACAAGAAGTTCGTTTTAATTTTTATAAAATAATTAAAAATTATTTTTTATATTAGTAAGTAAAGGAAAAGAAATATTTGGAAAAAAATCATCAATTTATATTGCAACCATATACATTAAATGTCATTGCTGCATGGGCTAGTGGACTAGATAGTTGTGTCAGAATCTGGGTTCGTTTCCCGACGTCGGCATGGCTATTTCCTTTCATTACTGTTTTTGTCTACTTCACCTCCTTCGCTGTCTATGGCACTGAGGCTTATTCCAGAATTCTAGGGTTATTACGATAAATTCTCCAAGGATGAAAGTATTCGTAGTAAATGTTTTGTAGACTAACTTAAAATAAGACTTTTATGAATGAACATTTTTTTTTAATTTTTTGCTTTTGTTTTTGTTTTGGTGTTTTGGATTGGTTTTAAATGATTTCGATTAGCTTATGCATTTATAAGCTCACATTTTCGCTAAAGTATTTCAAGCATACTTCTTTGCTTATATTAAATCTAATGAAAAATTTTAAATTTATTAGATTATTCACAAAATTTAAGATTGATTTACAATTTTGTTTCGATATATTGCTCTACTGCGGCTGAGAAAAATTTTTTCAAACTCTGATAACTGATCTGTTTAACTGATCAAATGTCGCCTTCGAATTCATCGTTGTGATTGGTCGAAGCAGTTACGAGGGAAAATGCTTCAAAAAAAAAAAAAAAAACAGTCAAATTGAAATAGTGCAGGATACACATACACTTGAGTTTTGCCCTGACAGATTTAAAGTGTAAACCTCCGTAGATATGCCAAAAAAAAATAATGATTAATCAGAACTAATGAAACTTAAAAGTTCAGAAATCTTTGAACAAGTTTAATTAAAGATAAATAAGAATTTAATAAATTATTTTATGGGCTCTATGCCAGGTGGTAAAGCATTTGACTACGAACTGGAGAAGAGCGGTTCAATCCTTGGCGAGATCATCCAGCCAGCCGTTATATGGGTAGAATGGTATCTGTTTTTCAGTTTGTTTATTTTTCCTAGGGAGTACAGATGTTCGAGCGTTGAGCTGATCTCGCCGATCTCATCCTAATCCCGGATCATGAACCTTTGAGAGCCTTAACTTGGGATTCCCATGAGTCTTCGTGACCACATGGTAGTTTGACCTTGTTTGACTTTAGAGAGGAATAAAAATTAATTTTAAGTAATCTTTGATTATAGTCTTTCGTTTAAGTAGTTTAACTATGTTTGATTGATTGAGTTTGTTTTCTAGAGTATTAGCAACGACAGCTTTATTGGACAGAAAATCATGGCTTGAGTTTAATAATATAAAGATGAAAGTTTTACTCCTTTATTGAAATCTGTATCAATTGATATATAATAGCTTTTCCGGAGCTAAGCCGAAATCCTATCGGACTGACTTCATGGTCCTTTTCAGCAGGCGATCTCAGGAACTTCTATTTTCTGTGATAACTATTCTACTTTGACGATAGATTTATGATACTCTTAAAACTGAAGTATAAAGTGCAACTTTTTCTTTATTTTTATTATCTTTCTGACTAATTTTAACTTGTCAATTTAATTGACTAAAATAGTATCTAGTTTATCTCACTGCGCTGTAATGATGTTTTCGTTAAGACTTGATATAAATCATGTTGTAAGTCCTTTGTTTTTGTAAGTCTTTCTATCTTCCTTTTTATTACTGAATTCTAGACAGTTAATATTAGACTACATAAACTGCCAAATTGGAAAATTGTTACTGCAGGAGAATTTACTGCAAGTAACTCACGTATTTTCTGCATATATATATACAGAGAGAGAGAGAGAGAGAGAGAGAAAGAAAGAGAGAGAGAGAGAAGGTTTCAAATTTAAGTTATAATTCGATATTGACCGACAAAACAGCAGAAATACATCGAAGTAAGTCGTAGCATTTTTCATTGTATTCCCTTTCCTTACAATGCATTGGCGCCTTTTATCTGGTTACTGCCCTATCGTAAAAAAAAATCTTTTGGCTACAGAGGTACCAACTCTCGAACAGATTCGACGACTTCTTCATGGCAGGTGAACATTCTTCTTCCTTGAAACTGTTTTAAACCGTTCAGAGAGATGAAAGTCCCATCCGGTGATATCCGGACTACGTAGTGAATGCGGAGAACAGCCCAATTCAATTCTACAAGCAGCGACTGGCGTTATCCTGTAGTAAGCAGACACAAGTTTCATGAAGCATTCGCCCATCTTTGTAGGCCATTTTACAAATTTATGTCTGACAACGTTGCTTCACCTGTCTGTTCCTTCATTCGTTGCATATTTCGGAAGATTACTACGGTACTTTCCATATAAGAAATTTAATAATGATGAGTTCTTCCACGCTTGGATGCGCTATTGCTTCACTCATGACTGTCTAACTAAATACCAATGGCTGAATGTTTGGTAATTTTCGTCCAAGTTCTAAAGCATCACATGACAGGCAAGACTTCTGGAGCGAGTTCTTATTTCTGGACTCTTCCAATGAACTGCTTTTCCACTGTAAAGGATACGTGTAATCCGACTTAGTAAAGTATATACCAGAATACATGTCTCTTTTCTACCTTACTTTAAGATCTTATGGCAGAAAAGAGACATGCATATCATTACTGTACGTTACGATCACACATTTAACATTTGAGAATGATTGCAGTAAACATTACTATTTAATTAAAGTATAGGTACACCAAGGGCATCATCACACCTGTATGTCTATTCTACACATCTTATAATACGAGTAGATACCATAGACAGAACCATTGACAGTGGGAAGGAGTGAAAGAAGACGCTTACAAACACAGTTAAAGAAAGGAGATATCCTTGCCAGCCCAGGATTCGAACCCAAATTTAGATAAATCCCTCAAATCAAGAAATCACCATCTCTATTCACAGCAACAACCTGAATATTTGTTCCATACTTTAATTCCAGGGAAAAAAAAGAGAAAAGTATTCTACACTTTCTGTAGTTTTTTCCTGAAGAAGACTTCTGCAAAAGAAGTAGAAATATTGATTAGAGATGTTTCAAGTGGAAGAAGGAGTTATTATGAGTTATTTGTATTTATATAGAAAATTATTTTGATAAAATTTGATATCGAAATGCTTTTCTTTCTTTGTAAGCCATCTTATTCTAATCAGCATATTTTTAATAGGTAGTATACATTAGCAAATACTACATCTGGTTTCGAAAAACACAATCTCCGAAATTGAGTAAGGAGTTAAACACGAAAATTCATACATCCTGAACTATTGAAAACCAAAGGAATTTTGCCACGAAATAGCCTCGAAATAATAGTAAGAGCTATTATTATATATTTTCCGAACGAAAAACAAACTATCAACAAATGAAAGTTGTCTTAGGAAGAGCATATAATTATTACCAAAACTGTTGCTATTGAAAATTTCTATTAACTTAAATATTGTAGTGTAATTATATTTTAGTGCATAAATAATTCTTGAGAATGCTCCGTAGAGGAACAATTCAATTTTAATTAAACTTTGTAGGAAGAATCAAAACAGGAAATAAAAAAAAGAGCTCAATAAATTGTCTAAATATAATATTGTTATTATTATTTTTCTGTGTAGTAGTTTACTTACATGACTCTATCATTTTTTTTTTATATTGTTTCTGAAATTATATGTCGTGTAAATACTTTCAAATGCTATTTTAATGGATTGATCTCCTTTTCTCAGAATAACTAGCTTTTCTTTCTGAATTTTTCATTACGTGATAGAAGAAGATCGTTAATTTTTTTATTGCTATTGCATCTATAATGTATAAAGAACGCTTTTTGATGAGATGTAATGAAAAGCCAGTCAATTCCCAGACGTATTTATTTTTTATGTTTTTTTTTTTTTTTTTCGTTTTCTTAAACGAGATAGATTTTCGTACCAAGTGAATGGCTTTTCATCAAAATGGGAATAAAAAATTTGCAGAATCCCTTAAGAATAAAAATTAAAAATTAAGAATTTACTAAATTTTGAACATTTTAATTTAAATATTTATAAAATATCCCTCAGTAAAAAAAAAACCAAAGTATGTTTGTCCACTAGGCAACCATTTGTAGGAAACTGGTTTAATAACATTGCTTATAATGTCTTCAAAAGGTCATTTTTAGGCTTTTTTGTAAGGAATGTCAGAATCAAAAATTCAATATATTTATGCAGCTACATTTCAGTGTGTATGTTTTTTCCTCCTCCCCTCATAATTTGTGAACCGGGAAATGGATCACCTTGAAATTTGCTTTGCTTATTTTGGGAGAAAAGACTATGTAAATTTTATATTTAAAAATTTCGTGCATAGATCGTTGTGTCGAATTGTTTTCGCAAGAAGATATTTCACAGAAATGCTTTAGAAGCGAAATAATGAATTTCTGTGGTTGTCTAACAATGCCGATGAATTCCCTTAAAAAACAATATCTGAAGGAATGTAGACTTATAGAAACTTCGTGTTTGTAAATCTGAATGTTGTATGTCGAGTTTGGTTTGCCTTTTGAACCAATGTTTGTTGTTTATTTAAAGAAAGATGTAATGAAATTTGCTCAGAGTAATACCAGTAATATTGATAATGTGAAAACAGGAATTGACAGAGGAATAAAATCTATTCTCTTGTAGATGATTTATGTGAAAATTGCACAAGTCCTCTGATATTAGGAAACCTATTGGGAAGTCTTTAGATTGCCAATAAATACTGCTCTAAAATTGAAATTAATAACAAGAACAAACCAAATACCATTAGTTTATTTATATTTCAGCTTTGGCATTAAATTGGTTTTGTAAATGAAGATCTTTTTGAATCAAATATTGAACTAGCTTTAAACACGAGAATGAAACATCTAGCTTTTCAAGCAGATAAAAGTTATTGTGTGTAAATGAAATTTGCTGTTTGGTTTTGTAGTATTTATTTAATTCCAAAATTCCAAATATTGATTAAAATTTACGAAAGAACAAATATTCAAAACTTTTCTGTAATTTTATGTAATAAAGTTTTGTGATACATTCAGAATTAAAGATTTATTAGTATTTAATTTTTGTATTTCTTTTACTAATATCTTAGTAATAGTAAATCATGCAAAAGAAATCGGTATATTCTTTTTTCGATTTCTTAAGAACTAATTTACATCAAGATCACAAACTCCAATTAGTAGACCGGACCCTTTAAAATAAACCCCTACCTCCGGGAGAAAGATAAGATTTATGTATAGATGATAAGATATAAAATAAAACGTTTTATTTTAATATCTCATTCATTGAGCTTTCCCTTCCGCAACACAATAACAATCTACAGTATTTATGAGTTTTTGAAATTCGCCGAAATACTTTATTTTATTTTTGTTTTTGTTTCAAGCAAGATCACAAATAATGTCACAAATATTGATAATACTACAGTAGAATACTTCGAGAAATTTAAAATAAGTTTAAAATAAAGTATTGATTTTTTTTAAAATGCAAAATTATTTTTTGATTAATCTATATGAAAAATTTTGTTAAAATTCTCTCAATGAAATTAAAATATACTTTCGAAGTAAAGAAAAGTAAAGAGAATGCATCCAAAAATGTGGAATGGGGAAGTGTTAGATTTAGAAAAAGAATGCCAACTTTTCAACTAAAATCTGACCCTAAATCAGCTATCAGACAGCGGTTCATCCTTAACATGCGTAATCTAACAATACTTCTACAGAAATCTAGAAATCTATGGAAATAAAATATCATTGTTTTTTGTTGTCGAAATGTACTGCGAAGTTTTAATATTCCACTTGATCATTTTTCATTTTTCTGTCTGTTTGTCTGTTTGTAGGAGTTGTCACACTAAAACGGTTCGACAGTTTACCTTAACATTTATGTTGCTCATTATGGTTTCGCTTAAAACGAACACCTTTGTTTTCATTTCCATTCTCTCCAGCCTTCAAAAAAAAATCCTTCAAATCCTTCGCTAAAACGGGCTAAATATGGTAAGATTTGATATTTATGTCCAACTTAAAATATGAGCCTGGTTATTTTGGTCTCCCCTCAAAAATTTCTCGTCTTCGTATTTTAGTTCCTACTATGAGATAGGCTTAGATAGGTCAGACTAGTTGTAAGTATAAAAAAATAGCAACAGTGATAACGTTGTAGAAATTTTTCAATTGTTTCCTTTGCTTTTGAGAGTATATTTCTTGCTGATTTCGAAGTTTTACGCTACTCTTTCAGTATTCTTAATTTTTGTTTATTATTTTTTTTGGGCATTAATGCAGATATCCCACATTTCTAATCCAAATTCTCTTCAAATTAGAATACCGCTATAACCTTAAGTAAACCATATCATCTTAAAACAATACGACGGATTGTGATATAATACAGCAAGAGTGAAAACTACCCTACCTCAAAGTTGTTAAAAAAAATCAAAATTTAAAACTTCATTCTGAAAACAATTTCAGCTTTATCTTGGAAACCACCCAAAAGTTGCTTCCTCTCTATAGAAAACCAACCCCGAAAACGGATTGTTGAGTTCCGACTTTATCGAGAGAGCGACACAAAAGGTACATTTACCAATTTATGATAAAAATTAAAGGTAAAGACGTAGAATGCAAATAAATAAAGTTGAATTTATCAAAGCTCAAAGTCCTGTTAAGATTTGAAAAGTTTTACTCAGGTATTGAAGTATTTGCATTTTCAATTAGTGAGTCTGTGCAATTCACGATATGTGATCTCCGAAGAAGGAAAATATTTGTCGTGTATACATGAGAATACGATGCATATGATTACAGAGTGATTCAAAATTCCCTGTAGAAACTTTAAAGGTAGGTCAGGAATACAAAAACAAACGGTATTCATAGTGGAATGTATGTCCGCAAACGCCAACAGAATTCATGGTCCTAGAAGGTCCACTTGCTTCAGGCAAAAGACAACAAGTAAGGTAGACAATATCTGTATTAGCCTTATGTTTACAGCATGACAGTAGGATGTACAGTAGGTGCTCAAAGTTCCTTCTACCAACAGTAATGTACGCCTCACAACGTCGTTGCAGGGATTGCTGAACATGTGAAAAAACGTTCACGATACAGAGGCTCGTCTGTTTCACTTCGCAGCCCCATGCGCTAGGTGCGTATCTTTCCTTTCAGCATTAGTAAAGCAATACATCCTACTCATACAAAGTCAACCTCTTCAAATACCGATGGCTCACACTGCCCAACTAATGTGCTGCTAAACAGCGTCTTCGAGCACATTCGGATGGCGTTTGCGGACATAATTGCCACGGTGAATACGGTTTGTTTTTGCATTTCTGACCTACCTTTAAAGTTTGTGGAGGAATTTTGTATCATCGTGTATATAAGAAAGACGCTGGGTAGGGAAGCAGTTACGTGTAAGCTGCGAAGGTTACACGGACCCTGTGGATCAGTAACATATGTAAGTCAATATTGTTAACAGAAATTTATGGTATGCGAAGGGTAATAAGACCCATTTCTCTAAAGAACCGAAATAAATGTCGCTATGTTTTCAGTAGAACCGTTAATTTACGTAGCGAACTTTATAAAAAGCCGTCGAGCCGTTTGAGTTTAATGTAAGCTGACAGAAACAGTAGTTAAATGGAAAAAACTTAATGTAGTTCTGTTTGTTGCTTATAGAAGATGCTCGTTGAAGAAAGCATCAAAAGAAAAAAAAAACATTTTTTGTTTTTAGTCAAAAATATTTAATTTGAACTATTTTGATAAAAGTTGCAATGATTCTAAAGAATATAGTTCCTTTCTTGTTTCTAAGTGTGTCTTTATCGCTCCTGAATATAAAAGTGTTTTGCATTAACCGTGATTGAAATTAGTCGAGCATTTTCGTAAGTCCGAAACATAGCGAGGGCGGAAATGGCATCTGAAGAGCTGAGGTCCTAGATCCAGGCATGATCGATAGGCGAGATTAGCGTATTATCAGTCGCTCCCTGTAACCCCCGAATGGCGAGAAGGATTCGGGACAGAGAGGAAATACAAAGCCATCCAAGGCGAAAATTGAAATTTATTCTTTGCATGGAAAGGAAGACAATAGCTTTGCTTGATCAGTGGCTAACGCAGTGTAATGGTTTGTGAATTCTAAGAAACTTCATTTAAAACAAAAAAAGTTTTAGTGCTATTGCCTAAAAGTCTTCAGTCTTCAGGGATTCACACGATTTTCAAGCATAAATAAGAGGTTTTCTTCAAATCTGCTCTCTTGTCATTTCTTCCAAAAACATATCTTCAAGGTCGAAAGAATTGACTTTTCTCAAAAAGGTTAAATTTCGTTTTCCTTTTTTTTTTCAATTGCTAAAAATGATAAAAAACGAAAAGTTTTCATTAGTTTTCAAACTGTAATTAACAGTTGAATATAAAAAACTATAAAAATTCCATTTTCTGGAAAAAAAGAAGTTAAATCCGCGTTATTTATAGAAATTGTCTGAATAGGATTAATTTTAAACATATGAAAAACGCAGTGGATTAAGGATTTAATATTGATTGCTGAAAAAATGAGATATTAAGAGAATTAGGAGAGAAATCCAATGTTTACATTCCAATGCTTTTTCTGAAGGAGATTTATTGCCTTCTCGCGTTAATTTGTGAGAACCCATTGGGAAAAGATATCAAAATATCAAGATAGATATCAAGAGAGGTCATCTCTATTCCACGAATATGCATGCCATGTTTCAAAAAGATCAATCGAGCTGTTCAAAAGTTTATTAGGGATTTCATTAATTTTACTTTTAATTTTCTTTTTAAAATTGTGAAACAATGTATGTTTATTTTTAAATTAGAGTATCTGTTAAATATAAGCAGCAGGGATTTTTTTTTTAATAATAATTTTCAATAAATGAAAAAAAAATTAAAAAAACTAGTACATTATTTGCTTAAGTTTACTTGATTTTCCTCGACAAAGACCAACATATAAGAAAATTCAAATTAAAAAGTTAGGTCGTGTTTTGTCCAAAAATACGTCTGTCAATCTTCAAGAAGATCCATTGAGAAGTTCAAAAAATATCAGGCACCTCACATAAAGACACTCATAGACTGCAATTATTACAGAATTCTAAAGAAAAAAGTGTTTTAATTATACAATATGTTTAAATAAAAAAAAATTAAGAATTCTCACACATTATTGTTCTCAATTAGGGAAAAAAAACATTTCATAAATTAAATGAAAATCGCAAAATATTAATACTCCCCTAAAACATCTTCATAAAACGATATTTCGAAAATATATACTATTTCTTCTTCAGATTGTAGAATAAATATAAAGAGAAGAACATCAAATTGATATCATTTTCTATGTCATTATTATTTTTACAGTTGAACATTATCAAAATTGATATCATCCACTATCAGTACAGTTTACTGTTTTAAAATGATGTTTTTGTCATCATTCTATATTTTCATGTTCATTTATATGTTTTAGAGAAGGAACACAAGATGTTCTTCTCTTTTTATTTATTTTATAATCTAAAGAAGAAAATAGCAAATATTTTCGAAATATCGTTTATGAAGATGTTTTATGGGAGTATTAATATTTTGAGATTTTCATTTAATTTATTCAAAAGATTGATGTAAGTTTATTTCATAAATTGTTTCTCTCAAATGATAAATGAAGTCTTATAATCATAACTATAATTATCAAAATTATAACTGAAATGTTCTTCAAATGTCAAATTTTAAAATTTATTATGCATAAATCTTCAACAATTTAAACAGACCCTGATTCTACTATTTCCACTAAGTAGGAATAGGAATCTATTGGAATTCTTAGTTGTATGAGGTTAAGCCAAGGAAGTCATTTAAGTCGTCAAATAGAATACAAGTACTGGATTGAGTAACTGAGTTGCGCTCATTAAATAAATATATAAATAATAATTTATTAAATGAAAAATTTAAAATTTATTGTACGTAACTTCAAAAAAAAAGATAATAGTTCCTGAAATATTTAATATAATTTAATTAATTGTAAATCCTGAATTTTAGAGTAGTTCTCAGATTAAATGATGCATTAAATTATCATGAGGCAGAAAATTCGATATACTCCTCTATGTGGGAAAATCCTTCTTAGACGAGTATATCGAAGTAACACGGCCCACTCCTTCTTCACATCCAGGTTATTGTGAGGCAGTTAAAAGAGAAAATGTTTCTTCTATAATAAAATAATATATTTAGTTTTTCTTAGCTATAACTTATCATTAGCATCCTAATGATAAGTTTTATATTTCTATGTTTATTATTCTTTTATTAAAGACATCATCTACTTCAACCAAATTATTAAGAAGCTATTAATTGATTCAAAATAAGGTGAAACGACAAACACAAGCAATTAACTTATAAAAGGTTCATAGTTAAAAGCTTAATTATTTTCTAACCTAACTCAGCCAGTGAATGTGAAGTATAATGAAAATTAGAAGGGTTTTATCGAACTATGAGTATTACAATCTGCAGGTTAATTTGCAAAAAAAAAATATTTTATTATTTTTACAAACATTTTATATCTATTTTTATTCAATAACTTTTCTAAAATAATCATTTACAGAAGGTCCGCAACGAAGGTGATATCAAATCCTCCTTACTTATGTCTCTTGCAATCTGTGAAGAAGTTAATATTTTTTGTTACTGATTTTTTATTTCTGTTAAAAAATATTTAAGGATAAGGTAATTTTCAAAGATTACGTAGCTATAAAGTTTGAAATTCTTTGACATCTAAATTTAATGTTAAACTTAAACTATAATTTTGTATTAACATAAAATTTAATGTGTGCAAATATATTACCATGGCAAACTTCTAAAAACATACTTGTAAAATAAACGATATGTTTTTTTAGAATTTTACATTTTTAGTTTACAAGTGTGTTTTTAGATGTTTTCCGTGTAATTTTCTATTTTTAAAATGTTAACTTCCCAGCACTAAATTTAGGCAAATTTCATATTCTTTCGAGAAGCTAAGCCTCTAATACGAGAAAAATTGGAACATTGACATTCTTGCTAGTTATGAAAGTTTAGAGCTTACTTTTTATTTATAATCATAACTATAATTATCTAAATTATAGCTGAAATGTTCGTCAAATGGCAAATTTTAAAATTTATTGTATATAATATTCAACAATTTAAACAGATCCCGATTCCGCTATTTCCCACTAACAAGTAGGAATCGCAATCTATTGAAATTCTTAGTTGTATTAGGTTAAGCCAAGAAAGTCATTTAAGTCGTTAAATACAATGCAAGTACTTAATTGAAGTACAAGTACTTTCCAATTGAAAAGAATTGTGTATATGTCTTGCGTTTCATTTGTTTAGATATAGCCATTTTTTTTAATCCTTACAAGAAATATTACTTATTGGGAAGAGGAATTGAAGAACTATCGGAAAATATCTTTTTATATAGGCTTTTTCTTCGATATATTGGTATTTTCTTCCAAAGTATCCAATTCCTTCTTCCTGACAAGCTATGTAGCTACCATATTTTGATATTTTTTTCTTTTTTACAAAGAACTTTTTTCCCAATATACAATCATTTCTCTTCGAACTTTTTACAGAATAGAAGTGAAATAAAAATTTCTGTTACATGTTTTCCTATTATCTTTTATAAAATAAAAAAAAAGAGAGCAATCATCAATTTACAATTTCTGCATCAACAAATCTAAGAAATGTTTGAATAAATAGTGGATAACTTTTCTTCTCTTTTCTTTCTTTTGGTTTTTGCTACTTTCAACAGAAGCTTTTTTTTTTCCTCCGTCGGAATGCTTTTTATTATAATAAGAATTCACAATAGGTAACATTTTTCATTCTTTTTTTAACCCAGTTAATTTATTTAAAAGTATGCTTTTCGCGAAATAGAAGTTGAGTTTTGCCGTTTCTTGCATCTGGTGCTCCAGTGTGAGAAAAAATGTGAAGCCTACAAAAGAAAGTCAAAGCTCCAAAATGAGAATTTATGAAGCTATTGTCTGCATGAATGCAACTGACGTAATGCATGTTGTAGGGAAAGCATTACGAGCAACGGGTGAAGACATTAATTTCTTTGCAGGCTACCACCAAATGCCCTTTTTGTTTGCATTGTCACTACCAGAATTATGAAAATAAAAACTAAATGTACGGCGAAAAACTGTACAGTGTTTTTAAAGGTTTGTGCAGCACCATTTACCTGTTTCATCGGATATCTCGGTCCATGTTCAGTTTCACGCGAATTTCAGAATCTCTTTATAGATGTTAGGAACAATTTCCCTCAGATACACCACACTGTACAGAATTTTAAATTTCTCATCGCATCAAGAATGAGAAAATTAAAAAAGTTTCGGGACTAGGTGTTGTAAACTTTCCATTGCTGAAAAACAAAACAAAACACAATAACTTCAATTTACAAAAGTGAAATAAAAAAAAAATAACTAAGCATTATAATATTTAAATAATTTTTTTTTTAGAAATATATATATTTAGTTAGATTATTTACATTATTATTATTATTAATTTATTTATTTATTATTATATTGAACTTAATTGTAAATAACTATATAAACTATTTTTTTATAATTATAAATAATAATTATTATAATTATATTCTAATGTTGAAAGTTGATCTTCATATAAATTAAAATTATTTAGAAACACATTACTTTTCTTTAGAATTACTTCATTCTAAGAAATTTTGGCAGATTTCTAGATTTGCTTCTAGTTTTCATCAAGTAAGATAGCATTGGGACCCAAACACCATAGCCTGTTCATCTGATCTTTAATTTTTCCAAGAAATTCAACTGAGCTACGATAATAAAAATTGAATCCATTCTTTATTGGACGAGAGGAACACACTCAATCCACACTCACAATTGCGATGATATCATAAAGCATATTAAATATCATAAAGCATAATAAATATCATAAAGCAAATTAAAATAATGAAAGGAAAATAAAATAAATGATGTAGTTTTGTAGTAGAGTTTTTATATGGATTATAAAGGCCTGGGTTCACCACCAGTAAAATTTTGGACACCTTTGTGCTCTAATTTCTCAGCTTGATTACATATGGAAAAAGTTTCAAATTCAAAGTTAGATTTCTTGTTTATAAATATCCAGGCCATATTTCTAGAAGAATCATCAACTTTTCAAAGTTTATTACGGAAACACACACACATACTGACTGATGTATGAGCCTCACTTTACTAAGAAATTAACTTTGAGAAATACACAACGTACAACGATAACTCATGCTGTTTGTTGCATAAGATTTTTTAGGTCATCGTATTTTTTTATTCTATTAATCATAACATTTCAGATGACCCTTCTTTGAATGAGGCATACTCTCTTAATTTTCAAATACTTGGTTTTGATTTTCTTTTTCTTGCTTTTTATTTTCTTTAACATATGTTATATTACCAGCAATCAAGTTTTCGGTATGTTTTAACTTCACGATATAAATATTAGTTCGTCACTTTTGTACATTTACCTTTTCTTGTTTTTAAATGTTTTTCACTTCTCTTTTTCTACCTTTTATTTGGATCTGTTCTTACCGCAATTTGGTCTTTGTTGATCTAGCGGCATTAAACCAACAAACTAAACAATGCCCTTATTTTTCTTTCGAAATTGCATTTACTTCAGAGGTTGAAAGTAATGCGCTCTTTTATCTTTCGAAATAAAAGACTGCCCTTGCGTAAAATAATATTTCTGTGAAACTTCTGGAATTTCAGTAACGTAGAGAGACTTACAGCTGTTAGCTTTCGAGTCATCAAATCCTTCTTGGCTCAAACAGTAGCAAAAGAAGTTTGTGCCAGTTTTTCTTATACTGTTAGTTTAGTTTTTCATTGGAATCTTAATTTCGGAATATTTTCTCACTTAAAATGGGAGCTTCTTTCTAAGTAAAAGAAATTAACGCAGTTTTTTAAAAAAAACGACCTCGATAAGTGATGATTGCTTGTAACAGACTTAAATACCTCACTGTAACCATTTTCTTTTTACCTACCAGCTACAGTTAAGTCACATTTCTTAAGAAATCCAGAGCTAAACGAAGCACACCCATTTAGGGTCTTTATAGTATTTAATAGAATATGCAAAATTTGCGTAATTTTCTATCGTTAAAATGAAAAGTATAACTAATCAAAAACGTAGACTAACACCATTTATAAACATGTTTTTGCTTAGCTACTCTTTCTCTTATTTATAGATGGGTACATACCGTATATTCCACTCAAGAAAAATAAAAATAATGAAGATCAGTTTTTTTCTTCCCTAATCTACTATAAAATGCTTTTTTTTTTAAATATAACAATATTCTTAATAAAATATCATTCTAAATCATTTTTTAAATTATCATTATAATTTCAGAAAATGGTTGAAAAAAATCAAGTAAGTTACTTTTTTTGGTGTTTTGTTTACCAGTGCTATTAGGTATACTTAGGCTAAGAATATTTGTTATATTGATGCTGACAGATTAATATGAATAATTAATTAAGTGAATTTAAGTTAATTTAAGGTTAAGAGTTATTTGTTTTTCATCAATTACATCAGATATTAACTGATTTTTTATATTATTAATGTTTTTTATCTAAATTAGATATTTCCCAGTTTACTTGACTAAATAATTTATAATTAATTTCGTTTTCCTATCTATGACCAAAATTCTTTTTTTTTAATGTAGTAATATTGAAAATTCTTAGTGAATTGCATCTAGTTGTAATTCCGTCATTACAATGTTTTTTTGCCCTTTTGACTTCAAACATATTTTTAAAACTCTTTTATAAATGAATCTTTCTTTGATGGATCTTAATATTTGGAAAAACATCTAAAATTTTATATATTTTAAATTTAATATCTTTTGAAAAAAAATAATATAAGAAAAAAATCAAAAGCTACAAAATAAATAAAATATAAAATCTATTCTAATTCGCAGTTCTAATTAATATTTTTTTTCATATTTTAACTTAAGTGTTATTCTAATGCATTATTAATAGATATTATTTGTTGCTTTGGCATCAGTTATTTGCCAATTTCTATTGGTACAAATGAATAATTCTACCATTTGCAATTTCAAGCTTTACCTCTGTTACTTAGGTTTTCTGAAAGATACTTAATAAATATTTTGAAACAACACAATTTGAATATTTATTAAAGCTGTTCGAAACTCAAATGGTTTACGATGACAACGTAAAGAGAGAAGAAATGGGAATTAAAATTGTGAAACCTCTCGAACTTCAAGGTGAAAATTAAATGGGAAATTATATACCGAAGAATTTAGCAATTCAGCACCGAATTGATACCGAGCATGTGTTTAGAAGACATTTTACCAGCAGAAGATTAATTAAGGTTAAAAAAAACACTTTTTAATTATTCAAGAGTGAAAGAGAAAAATACCTCAATTGAAATCGATTTCAGCGCTATCTTTCCTTTGAATTTGGAATGTGCTAACATTGAAAACACATTAAGAGATATCAATTTTCCGTTGACGTAGAGTCGGTTTGCCAAATGTCGGCATTTTAGTACTTTTAAAAATGCTATTTACTTAAAGCTCCCTTTTAGGCAGTCTTTAGAGTGAATACAAAAAGTTGTACGTATTTTTGCATTTCTTCTGAAGACTTTTCTCTAGAGAGACTTCGGAATATTTTAGAAATCAGTAGAAAAGTCTTTTATGTTAACTTGATTCCTTTAGAGCAAAGCAACTGAATTTATTCTTTTAAAATTTTATCCCATCAGTCAACTATTATTTGAAATTAGAGTTTCAAGTGAAAATAGAAAAATATAGATTTAGAACTAAGATCTTTCAGAGGATGTGAAATTAAGATGTTATTATAAACAAAAGTTGTTAATAAGCATTAATATATAAACTTTTGTTGAAAATGTAAGTAGCTAAACTGACTTGTTTTCTAAGTCAGTTTAGCTATTTACATTTTCAACAAAAGTTTATATATTAATGCTTATTAAGAAGAAAACGTTTCTAATTAAAGTGGGTACTTTGAGAATGGAGATATAACTTACTAAAACTTTAGTACAAAATGAAATTAAAACACCTAAATCATATTTAAGTTTTACTTCTGTGACAAAAAACTAAATTCTTATTACAAACTAGCCGGGTACCGTCGTTTCGTTCCGGAACCCTTGCATATATAGCATTAAAAAAACTTTATTTTTTTTAGCAAATTAATATTGAGATCGGAGAATATACGACTTCCCAGCCCGTTGTGGCTTTCTCCGCATATTTCGATATCATGCTAATTTATGAAAATATAATCTATATTTGTTTTCGTATTTCTATGAATTGTACAGTTGTTTCGATTTTATGTGCCTTCACAAATTTTTCACAACAGCCAATAACCAATATGAACTTTTACACATTTTTGCATATATCTTGCAAACGCAGAAACATTTGTGAATGACTGATATATCGTTCGATAGAGCTTTCAAATACCAACATTTTCTCAATATAATCTTCTCTTCCAACTTTTAAACTTTTCGTTTAAATTGAGAATAAGTCAAAATTTGACTCTTTAAAAGGCGATATCTTGGAAACCAAAAAATGTTTTCGAAAGATTTTGTAGTATTTTGTTTGTCTTAAAAAGATCTATATTTTATCCATTTGCATGACCAATCTATCTCTTATAGTTTAATCACAAAATTGGAAAAACTTAAAGTCTTATGACAGAATGACAGACAGAATAACGTTTTTATATATATAAATGTTATCATTTTCTAATACAATATTTTTTTGTTTTAAAAATATTGTAAGATTTTAATTCTGTGATACAACTTTTCGAAAAAAATGCTGTTTAAAAATTTTATTAAATTTTCACTAATTTCAAAATGAAAGTTCTGAAAGACTGTCGTAATCTCTGGAGGCTTTAAAAGAATAAATAAGAAAGGAATGCATTAATGAATAAAAGACAATAGGTCTTACGTTTGACAAAGCAATCAGCTAAATGGATTCATCAACGAAATAGCAACATCTCCTTGAGTATGACTCAAAGAATTGTATGATCGAACTAAATAATTTAAGTAAATGTTTCCATTTCAGATTGAATAAAAATTATAATGATTAGGACCGAATGTTGTTTGTAAAAAAAAGACTTTACCATTTCGTTAATGAATCTCTAGTACTGGATATGAACAAGCACAACTATTAAAATAAATCTTCATTAAGATTATTAGTTTATTAGAAGCTTCCTTACTTCTGAACTGAATAAAAGTTTAGTAGTTTTGTCTTACAACTATTTGCTGAAAGAATTATTTTATCAACTGTTTTATAAATTAGCAGCCGTCAAACAGGAATTTAAAAATAAATAAAATATTTATAGGTCTGGAAGTAAAATGTCAATAACAAAACAGTTATCAACGACGAAATGTAAATATAGGCCTAAGCCCATTATGAAAATTGAAAAAAAAAATCACCGAAGTTCTAGATGTTTCTGAAAACTTCTTCTGTCACTTCTTCTTAAATGGCATAACAAAAGAAGCTGAGGGTACCAAAAATTTCAGACCAAAAATATTCATCTTCAATATCATTTATGCATATGCTTTAAAACATTAGATATCGTAACACTGTCCTCTTGCTGACATTTTTTATAATTTGGATCATGCATTGTTTTCATTTTTCTATTATGTACTGGAGAATCTGTTTTTATATTTCTTTTCGGTCTATTCTACTAATATTTGTTATTTCGTTTTTTATGTTTATTTTTGTTTTGTTTTGATGTTGCTATAGCTAAAATAATATAATCTGAATTTATAAACTTTTTTAAATATTTTTATTTCTTTTTCCTTTTGTTACCATATACGCATTTAAACATTAGACAGGAAAAATACGGCCTTCATAAAATGTTAATTAATTTATATTAATCCGTTTGAATTTGTATTACGTCCGTTAGTAGGTAAAAAAGTTCACTAAAATGTTAAACTGAAGTGTCCCACTACGGACCTGTGTAGACCTTGGGATCACGGGAGGTAAGGCACCCGGCATTCCGTGATCAACGGGACTAAGTTGAGATCGGGTGGTCAGTCCGATGCTCGCCCGCCTTTAACTCCCGGGGAAGAAAGCCAGCACCCATTCAACAGAGGGCTGGGTAGACCCTAGGACCCGTTTGGAGGACAGTGGAGCGTGGAAAAATCGGCTACAGGACTCACAAAATTTTAAATTATACCTCTAAAATTACTTAGTGAACTAAATACTAAATGGTGCTGGGAAGAAATATCAAAGAAATACTAAATGGTGCTGTGAATCACGCTAGAAATAAATGAACTTTGCAAAATTTATATTAAGTTAAAAAAAGTCGCTGAAAATTAAGAGAATCTATAGAACTGCGTTTGTTTTGACTTTATATTTATTAATGAATCAAAATAGAAAAATCAATAAAACTGCTAAATGATTAAAATTTGATAAATTAAATATCGAACATTTCCGGTTGATACATAATCAGTGAATGTAACGGTAGGATTGTCAAATACATTAATGGCCAATTTGGTATTATAAATATTTTAACTTGGAAACAGAACTTTGAAATTTTAAAATTAGAAATCTAATAAATCATGATTTCTGGAATTCATAAAAGATGTGAAATTGAAGTTGAATGAATTTCAATTCAAACTTTTTGAATTTTTTTTCAAACGTATCTAATTTACGAAAATATATTTTCCTTTTGCAGAAAATATAAATATTTTGTTTTTCATAAATCTTCTAACAACTAACAGTTAAAGTTTCTTGACCATAGGAACTTCACCCTTACATATTCACCAACTCACCTTGTAAATTCCACTGTGGTTTCATAGCTATAGTCGAACATATGTTTGTGTTTACAAGTAGTGAAGTTTGTTTACAAGTTGTGTTTATTATTTGTAAATATACTCATGAGGTGAAACAAACATTAACAAAATGAAAGTTAAATATTACTACACACAATTCCAAAATTGCAAAAAGCATTTCGGACTGATATCTTTTACAGTAATTGTCGAGATGTATAATTTCTACTTCTTTTTTTATGTATAGATGAAAGTAACTCTAAATAAAAGTACCTTTCTTCGAATACGGTGTAGATCTTTTTATCTACTCTATCAATTGCATCATCCTTTCGATCGAAGATCCAACTTACACCAGAGGGTCACTTTAGTTTCCTGTAAGTAAAGGAAAGCCTTATACTTGATAATTATTTGAATTTGTAATTAGATTTAGCTTGTAGGCCTAATTGTTTATACATAACAGGAAAATTTGTCGTTATGTGTGTGTGTGTATGTGTGTGTGTGTACCTGTTCGAAACGTTTAGCTTACTTCCCAACATGCTACAATTTGAAATTTCGCAAAATTAAGTTACTTGAAATGTGGGTAGGTTCCATATTGTAGACAATGTAGAAAGTATATAAATAAACTTTTTTCTTTTTTGTTTTGGGTGGATGGAGTGGAAATCACCATGAAGTGTGTGGCCGCAACCCCAAGCGTATTGCGCCAACCCGCAATACATCTGAATTAAGCAGAAAAGACCACAACGGGCTGGAACGTCGTATACTCTCCGATCTCGATATAATTTGCTAAATAAATAAAGCGCTTTTTTATGTTAGATATACAAGGGTTCAGGAGCGAAGCGTAGGTACCCGTCGAGTTTTTTGTAATCCGTATAACCCAAAAGATTTGCAAGGTATGCTAATTTCAGATGAAATGGCAGTCACAATTGAATATCTTGAATTGGTTATATAGATATAAGATGCTATACATAAAAGGCATATATATTTAAAACATAAATTAATTTAGACTTGTGTGTTGGCTCCAAACTATTTTAAAACTAAAAAGATTGAGACAAACACACATTTCGTTAAAACAACATATAAAATTAACTTATACAAAAAAAAAAAAGATCCTTTTGAATCAAGGGTCATGATTGGGAAACATTGCAATTTTCCTTATATAATCCGATATACTGTACGCAATGTATCGGGATATTATACAATAAGCTGATGAATATTATGTAACTAAAAGTATCCATCAAACTTTAAAGTTTCTAATATTTAAAAGAAAAGGTTAAATATCACTAATGATTTGTTTAATTAAAGTGTTAAAGTAATAAAGTAATAAAGAGTTCAAGAAAAAGAGCGTTTTTGTAATGAGGTTTTTTTTTTGTGATAGACTTTTTAAAATAATATTTGAATAGTATAAAACTTATTCGATTAACGCCTCTTTATTTAATTTATTTAATCAAAAATGGTTTAAATTTTAATCATTTTTAATAAACATATGTAATCTGTTTTTCTCTTGCTGTTTTGTAAATTGATTGCTTTTTATTAAAACCTACAAACGGAAGGTTTTCATTTCTAGACTGAGACCATTTTAATTAAAGATGACAAATGCATGTTCGTTACTCATGATCTCTCGTGTGACTTATTTTTTTCATTAACGAAAAACCTACGTTCAATAACGTACATTCTGCCAAGTAGCGTGCATGTTTGGCTTACAAATTGAATAATCTTGCGAAATCCGACTTACATCCAAAGGAAAAAGTAAGTAACTAGATGGCTGCCAGTTTGGATACACATAGGCCTAATTGCTTGCTTTTAAAACTAAGAATGGCTATTAAACTTTCAAACTAACCCTAAACTAAGACATAGTCTTATCAAAGGAAATAAAATAAAAATTGAGTCACTATGACAACGACAGCAAGAGAAAAAAAATAGAAATGCAAGCAATAAAATATTCCAAAGTAAATCGAAGAAAATATAAAATAATAAAAAAAAATATTATAATGATTTTTATTAATTATATAATCTCATTAATATGTTTATACTAGTCCTATTTATCCATTGTATGTTCATTATTACCTTAATGTTTATAATTGTACTAACCTTTATCAGTTTTTATTTTATTATCGATGGACTATTCTAATTTTAATGTTTGTTTTAATTTTAATTTTAATGTATACCGGATTCGTTATTATTTAAAAAGAGAGTTAAACATCAGTTAAATCCAACATGTAATTTAAATCCTCCAATCAATTTGTAAAGCACAGCAACCAATCACAGCCCTGTAAATAGCCTGTTTAAACCCCTGCATCATGTAAATAAAGGAGTTCTTACAAGATCTTGCTATTAGTCGATTTCAGTCTAATTTTACCGAACCAGTGGCTACGAATATTGACAACAATATCAGCTAAAGTTTCCAAAATTTCAGCAAACAGTAAGTCAAACTTGAGAGAACGTAAGAAAAATAAGGAGGAGGAGAGAACGTAATCAGGGACTAAATATTCTAACTTTTCTGTAATAAGGAAGCTTAAAAAAAATTGAAGAAAATTATCGGGTAACTGAAACAATCTTGTAACTGAAATAATCATGTTATTTTAAAATGTTCCAGTGTATTTAATAAAGTAATTTCATAAAATTTTTCATTTCTTTTTATATTTCAGTCTTTGATTATTTGATGTTTTATTTTAAATGCCTTTCTTTTGTTTTTACTTATTTATTATATCGAGTTTTGTATAAATGCTACTTTTGGTCAGATGTAATTGTTTTTTTATATTTGTATTTCTCTTATATTTCAGGTAAGGGGTCACTAACTTTGCTTTCTGGAAAGCCTGCTCGGCTGTTAACTGATGAATTAAGAAAAAAAGTAAGTAAAAATGCTTTCTGCTTTAAATTTGTAAAGATGTAGTAAAAAGATCTATGTAAAAATGTAGTATTCTAGAGAACAAATATTGTTCACATATCACAATATTTATTACTATATGTAAGAAGTAAGCCGAATATGAGACGACGAAATTTATTGAAATTTATTGCATTTATTTCTAAAGATGAAAATCTATCTAAAAATAGATAAATAAAAGTTAAGATTCTATAGAGAAAAAAATGATACTTGCATTTATGTGATGAACTAGCGTGCATATAACACCACATAATCTGAAATAAAAACTGAAGTGAAAATGTTGAGTATATGATAATATTTTAACTTATAATCTAAAAAAATATATAAATTTATTAGCATCAGAGTTTTAATATTACTTAACATTCCTCATCTATTCTGAGACAATTCAGTTAAACTGACCCAAACGTTTACGTATTTAAGAATATGAAGATTTACATATTTTTAATGATGAAAGATTTGAATTTAAAGCAAAACCAAAAGAAATTCTCAATCCATTTCCTTTTTAAAAAATTGATAAATAAGTAGTATATGTATAGTTAAGAATTTAAAGAAGACTGTAGTTTCTAGAAAAGTTCATGGAGAAAGAATTTAAATTTATTATAAATACGACAAAACAATTGAAATTTGAATTTTTTTTAACACATTGCCAACTATATTAGCACAGAAAGAAATCAACAAAAAT
>JAFIDM010002131.1:45378965-45393497 GCA_023159025.1 Thereuonema tuberculata | reverse complement strand
ATATATATATATATATATATATATATATATATAGATATATATATAATCCCAGCTTTGATTAAAAGTTAAATTTTCCTATGCTTTTTCCAAAAACTACTAAAATAAACATAAACTGAAAGGTCTTTAGAGATTTTGCTCTGTTAATATTTCGCTGATATTTTTATTCTCGTTATCCTTACATCATTGAAGTTTTTCAATATTCTGATTTATTATAAATTAATTATTTCGGAACCTCTTTACTTAGGTTTCATTTCCTGGCAATACCAAAATAGTGGTAGATTTTCACAGACTCCTGGTTCATTAATATCGTTTTCAAAAAAATGAAACGTATATTCAATATATTCGTAGGCATGTATATATAGTAGGGGAGACCGGGGCCAAGTGGACCTAGGGGTAGAGTGGACCGTTGACTTTAGTAATTCGTGTAGATGCTAGAATGTGCCAAAAATCGGATACAAGGTTGGTGCCATTGTGGCGCTGCTACCACAAAAGCGTCAGTGAATTCGGCTTATTGGTGACAGTGAGGTGATCGATTGTTTTGTTTTTGTTCAGGTAAGTAAATGTTTAGTGTTGTTTTTACTTTAATATTGCCGTTCAGCGATGCATTGAATAACACAACCGTAATATGCGTATTAAAGGTGGCAATCTAAAGATCATTTTAAGCTATAGTATGAATTGAATACTTAAAGTAGTCGATAGTTACAATTGAAGGAAGCGCCAAAATAGCGATGGGGCAGAGTGGACCGAACGACACGGGGCACATTGGACCAGTGGTCCACTCTGCCCCGCTGTTTTTACAATAAAATATTTTGGCACTATACATTATGTTTTTTTTCTATATTATATATTTATTAGGCCTATTATATTGTATTATATTATTACATATTATTTTTTTTATATATTTTTTTATGTAGGCTATTATATATTGTGTGTAGCCTATATTATTAAAGGATATTACCCCTTAAGTAATTTCTCTCAGCAAATACCGTAATAGGGGAAGACTTCGTGCGAAGGCATCTTAATCTTCGAAAATAGCCAATTTACACATTTAACTGTTATTAAATTCTAATTAAAAACAATGCAAACTGTCACGTTGTGGAATTGGCAACATGACACGATTAAAATCTTGGTCTCTGAGGGAATATATTTTGATTTTCAATAATTGTATTATTGTAATTATGTATTTGAATTTTTGTATTTGGTAAAGTCTTGTATATTATTATTGTGATATTTCATGGTTAAATCTTATTTTAATGGTTTGAGCTTATTTAGAAAGCAATTTGTGCGAAAGAAAAAGAAAAACTTCGAAAAAACAGTTGTGCGTTGATTGAGTGATCACGTGGTTTTATCTGTTTCGTTTTCCCATGGGAACAAAAAGAGAAAAGTTAAGTACACTCTGTCGGGAAAAATCAGATCAGTTGATGAATCTGAAACACACGGGCAAAAAGTACACCCAATCAGTCTAAACATTTCAGGAGAGGGAGCGTATTCTAAAACACACACAATTGCATCCCTAAGTGAACTAACACAATTTACAGTAAGTGAAACTCTAAATTAAATATAAATTCTGTACACACTTTGTTGCATTAGAAAGCATTAAAAAATGGCATAAATAACAATATAATCTTAATAATCTTAATAGAGAACAAAAAATGGTCAACGGCAATACTGACGGATACGCCAGTAAAAAAAGCTCTGCAAGAAGAGCAACGAAAATCTAAAGAAAGAAAAGAAAGAGTAGCAACGAAAAACATGACTCGGCCAACAGTCTCTAAAAGCAACATAAACAAAAATAAACAAATAGAAGCAAAGGGAAAGGGATAAAGAGGAAACAATTACAGATGATTAGTTATGATGAAGATGATGAAGATGGTGTGCACCTCTCCTGTTTGAAGAACTTTAAAAAAAGCAAACCATGGCATGAGTGGATTCAATACGCAGTGCAAGAGATGGGCCCATAGTTCCTGCGTAGCCAGTGATATTCGGGGTTTATTTTACGAATGCCTCAACTGCAAAGAAGATTTCTCTAGTGAAAGTGATTAATTAATTCAATGTAAACCTATTTGATATTATTCATTTACGACTTTCAACTGCTAAATGATTATTTTAAATTTTCACTTGAATATGTAATACCGTAGGTAGTCTATGTTAAGTTAAACTTTATTTCATGATATCCTAAATGGCGTATTATTTTATATTCAATAAAAATCTTACTTTAAATGTTGTTATTTTTACCCGGACCAACGTGCCCCATGGGGTGGTCCAACCTGCCCCGACCACGGGGCAGGCTGGACCACTCTACCATTTTTGCTTTGCGAATTAATACCAATTTTATTTATGAATATAATTAAATGAAATCAAGAATTTACATTCTTGAATAGTTCCCGATTCTGACAAAAATAAATGTAATGCAAAATCTCTTAACAAAAAAAAAGAAAAAAAAAATTCAACAAAAAAAAGTGGACCGCTCTGCCCCGGTCTCCCCTACTCTGTCAGGAAACAAACAAATTTCGTAAACGTTTTGGATGATTATTTCAAGCAAAAATGTAATATACACTGGAGATAGATTCGGCTTCGTTCCCAAATCTGGACTGAAATGTCGCGTCGTAGTTCATAGTTGTCGTTGGAACATTTGACCACGTGGTTTGGTCCAATGCGAGGTCCATCATTGTTTGATTTCTGTTACTTTTTGACTGGGGTGTATTAATTTGTATGTCGATGATGTCGTACGGCAAAACGCAAGCACCTTATTGAAACGAGATATACTCCGACATGATATCTGTGTACGGTTTTTGCAGTGGGAATAGGCTGGCCGCTGTCGCGGAATATCGAGACGGATATCCTTAAAAAAAGTACCTTATCATGCGACTTTTGACAACGACTATTAGCGTTTGAGAGAGACTGGTTCCTTTCCACCAGGGATACTGACCATGTGCTACAGAAGCAGACAGGTTCTAGATGCTATTCAGCGAATATCTCAAGTGAGAGAAGTATTTCATATACAACACGTGATACACCTACATAAATATGGAAAACTATAAATTCTGATGGTCTTTGGTACCGTCTGCAGGAACCCCTATTACCTGATAATTATGAATCTCGTGTTACATTTTGTGAATGAGTTCGAACCAATTTGGATGTGCAATCATGGAGCCAAATTTACACGTGATGATATCAATAACACACAGAATTCCCACAGTTTGGCTATTTTCTGTTTTAGTTATAATATGTAAATTACGTATTTTTAACTCTAAAAAATATATATTTCGGGAATCATCTCGGGTGTTGAAACAAATAAGATTACCGAAGATCAAGATTCTGAAAGGAAATGGAAAAGCTTACGGAAACGTATATTCAAATTCAGATACATATATTAAATAATTATATTTTTAGCAAAAATAAAAAATTATTCTTCCATCACTTACTGTAATAATTATTCTTCCATCACTTATTTCTCCTGTTAAAATTGACTATCGTAAATTATTGTGTATGAAGGTAAAAAAAATTTAAGATGAAAATAGTCGTCTCTGTTAAACTAATTTTTTTTTTAAATATTAACATTTTATTTTAAATATTTTAGATATTTTTGAAAAATCCGTTCTTTTACACAGAATGCTTTTTCAAATAAATCATTGCTGCTTCCTCGGCACATTATAGAATTTTTTTTATTATTCTTAATTCTCTTCGTGTAAAATTTTGGCATTTTTTTTTAAGTTACTATAATTTTCTTCCTTCAATAATAGATTTCGTTTATGAAATTTTTCAGGTAATTTTTTTTTTTGATATGCAATTCGAATGTTCGATGAAAATTCTTTACAAAAGTACAGGATGAAAAACATACGAAATTTGATAAACAAATTCAATTAAAAGCTGAAATTATGTATATATTTCATTCAGAATTTAAGGAATTGTAATTGAAAGTGAAGTTATGTTAGTAGTTTAAAATAAAGCATCAATAAAATAGTCTTGCTTTTTTTATAAAGAGAACTTTAATGAAAAAAAAAAGATTAAAACAGACAGATTAACATTGAATCAATGTAAGAAAAGGTAATCATTGTTCAGTCTTTTTGAGATGGTTAGAGGGGAAAAAAAGCTAAGGAAAAAATTTGAAACAGCTTAAAAAAATAAGTAGAAAAAATTAAATTTTTGATCCCAGCTTTGATTTAATTGTAAATATAATTCTGTTAATTGTGGTATTTCACTATTAGTGTTCGATAAAATAAAAATAAAATATTGGAAGATTAATTATCAGTTCTGTTTAGCTAATAAATTTTGATCAAAACTTCCCAGTCCTAAATTACTGTTAATAAAAAAACAAAACACCTGAAACAGTAGAGCTAGACTTTGAGTTTTACAGGATATATTCATTAGGCAATTCAGAACAAATGATTAGCGCCTCGATATAATTCGTACCAGATGCATCGATGTAGCTAATAAAAAAGCTATACCTCTTATTTAAGGATATCCCAAAGATTTTTTGTTGGTGACCAATCCGGCGATATAGCCGCCCACGGCAGAAGTGGAACGATGTTATCCCTAAAGAAAGCGCGTGTTGTCGCTGCAACAAGTGTTGTGGTATTGTCCTACTGAAATGTGACTCCGAGGACTTCCTGCGGGTGCGGAAGGGCAATCGAACGTAGGACGTCATTGACGTAATGGGCACTAGTTATAATGGTACGAACTTTCAAGAGAGGTGATAATCCCAGGCGATGTTGGTACGGTGTATCTTGTGCGAAAACACCATAAATATTATACAATGTAAATTGTATTATTATACAAATAACGATTATCGACAGCCCAATATGAAAACCACTGCTCAACAGAGCTGAACTTTATTTAGTTGTGAAAAACTACACAAACGTTTTGCTCGAAAGATTTAAAACAATCCAAATAATATTTAAAATTTACAATTCAGTTGATTTCAAAAACCGATATAGAAAATTAAGATTTCTTTTTTTTAATAATTTAAATTAAACAAATTTACTTTTTAATACATCAGTATCTTTAATATCCTACGAATTAGTTTATCATAATTAATTATTTTCTTAATTTGAGCTTTGAAAGTTATCCAATCAGCTTTCATCATTTTTGTTTGGTCGACTCTGAATTTGAACAACCTTGAAATAGGAATTCCATTTTTTTTTTAACTTTGATCCTCATCGAAATAATAATCAAAAATTATTATTTTCTTTAAAATTAACCCCATATAAACAAAGTATATTTCGGAAAAAAAGCTTACAGATCTCTAATCATGAAAAAAATTATTATTCAATATTTTCGAAACTGTAAAAAACGTTACATGTAATATCAAACATACATGCAGGTGCCCAAAGTTAAAGACGACCGTTAGTTCTAATGGTTACAAACACAAAATCAGATGAAACCAGTTATGGCAATTTGCATGCGTGTGGACCAGAAGAAACGTGGCGCACATGCAAGTTTGGGAATCATGCGCACAGAGGTCATGTCGTAGCACTGAAACGGTTAAAAGGAAGATTGGCGCCCTAAGTGAATTGTGTTTGAAGGTACCTTTTGACGTGAAGGAAAGAAATGACGAAAGTGAAATTATCGGAATCACACAAAGACATCATCTAGATGATTTCACGGAGGAAAGAATTAGAGGAAAGATGAGAGAAGGCCGCTGAGTAACTGTTAAGCGTGTTTGACAGTCAATGAAAAACCGAACAAAAGATGTCTGACCATTGAAAATGTTGAAAACCTGATATCACTCTGCCGGTTCATAAAAAAACTCCGAAACGCAGCTTCAGATCAAATTGGGTTCAAACTCAGAAATGGGATGATACTTACTGTCGTTAGGCATGAAAACTTGAGCAAACATTTCAAAATCGTACTAGTCGATTGATCTATCGTCGCAATCGATCATCTCAAAATTAAACTTGGCGGTTTTGAATTTTCGCTCCACTTCACGTGAATGACAAGTTATTACAAATTTACCATAATTGAAGCAAAGTTATGTTTGGATAGGAAACAATCTATTACTTAAAAGCTTTTCATTTAATGCTGTAGAATTTGCCGGGGAATATTGTCAATTTGAAAAGTATATTGTCGCCTATATGTGTCGCGAAGGATTCTGGGTGAAGAAAAAGCTCTTTGAAGTGGCGCATCAAGTGATATCGTTGAGTGACCATTCAGATTGGACGTTGGAAATATTTCGGCGAAAAACGTTGCAGAGAAATTCACTGTCCTGTGAAATAGCTGCAAAAGATTACTTTTCATAGGTCGGGTATTTTTGTTCCAGTGAAACAAGCCGTAGGCAGTCTTTTCTTTTTTTTATTTTTATTAATTTATTTATTTTTATTAATTTATTTATTTTTATTAATTTATTTATTTTTCATTTTATTATTTATTTTTCATTTTATTATTTTTTCATTTTATTATTTTTTAATTTTATTGATTTATTTATTTCAATTTTTCTTAATTTATTTTTCTTTTTATCAATTTTTTTTTTTTTTATTTTTTTTGTTGTTGTTGTACATCGGACGAAGTAGATATTTTTTAAATTTTTTTTTGGTTGCTTGAATTTCCTAAAATATATGAAATCTTGAGATTTTAAGCTGCACTTCAGAGGTTTTTTTTTTTTTTTTTGAGGGATTTCAGGTTTTCGATATTGTTCGTGGTCGGACATGTTTCGTTCGCTTTTTCGTTGGCTGTGAAACACTTCTGTGAAAACGCCTCCCTTTGAAACAGGAGTTCCCAGTTTCTGTCTAGAAATTCAAACAAAAGGAATATGTTCCGGATGCATGCAAGGAGATCGCGCTCGCTCTACAACAACGCATGAAGATTTTTAGCTATAATATCGAAACTTAATGGCCGCGCATGACTGGTCAGCTTGCCAATCGCCCCCTATCCAGCACAGGAACGCGGATATCCCGACAAACTGTGGCGAGACATCAGCAACATGTTGGACTATATATATCCGAAGACCTGTTCTTCTATTCAAAGCTCACCGTAGCGCACGTTTACAGTAATATCTCCATCGAAATTGGACAAGTCACAAATGGGCCATTGTTCTCTTCATAGAAGAGAGTCATTCCAGTTTTCCTGATTCTAGACTCAGTTAATGAAGCGTGAAAGAGGTATTGTATACAATCGCGACAATGGGCATGAAGACGGTGGTGGATCAGAGTGTGGGGAGGCATCATGATTGCTGGACGCACTGAGCTACAGATGATAAAAAATGGGACTAAATCAGACGAACAATATTTCAACGAAGTTCTTCTACGTCAAGTTCGATTAGTTAGCGAAGGTACTGTTAGCGAAGGTTTTCCATGCATCCCCTCATCGTATGAAAGGAGTGCAGATAATTCTGAAGACTAAGGAAATTAATTGCATCGACTGGCCGGGAAGCTCCCTAGACCTGAACCCCATTTAATATGAACTTTGTCTGGCAAGCAATGGCGACATGTATTCCTCCACGTAACCCCCTTCAGAAACTAAGCAGGGAGTCATTCGTGCTCTGAAGGAGGAGTGGACAAATTTGCCTGGATAACTTGGTGATACATGCTACGACGTTGCGCGACCGGCATCGCAGTTAGAGGTGGCCAAATTCCATATTGAAATGTCTCTTCTCCAGGTTATCTGTCAGCACTGCACATTCATTCTGCACCAATGTCGTTAGGAAAGTTGTGACTTTTGCAAACAAACCTGACAACTTTCTTGTGCTTCAATGATAATCCTTTTTTATGTCATATAATGTATTATTTTTCTAGCAATACATCTATGTCCTTATCTGATTACAGGCAGGAATTGTTTTTCAAATACAGGTACAATTATCATCCTTTCTTAGGTTTTGGATGCCTGTATTTTCAGGATGTCTAAATATTCTTTACTTCCTTCACCGTTCTTTCATACAGAACGTTTCTTGTCCCTTAAAAAAATGTTGTAAATAATAGTTTTAAAACTTCTGTTGTTCACCGAGATTGTTTCTTCTTGCTACTTTCCTTTATGTTTCAATTCCATTTAGCATAATTACAATGTATATAATCAAAATCTTCATAAATGAAAGGCAGTATAGGCAGATGTGTCCTTGCCATTTGAAGTTACTGGTTTTCATACAGAATGCTAAAATTGTAAATTATTAGTTTTTTGTAATATTTCCATTAGTTATTTTCTGATCTTAAAGTCTCAGCAATTGTAAGATTTATTTTTTTCTTTGTTGTAATGGCTTTTGCCTGAGCTTGTAAAACTTTAACAAGAAAACAGACGCCAACATATGCTCTTCTACTTTTTTTACATATTTTTTTTCCAGAAATTTTGAATTTAATTTATGCAATGGATCTGCACAGGTACTTTTAAAAATTTTCTTGAATCTTAAGATGGTGTGTTTCTTGAAGCGAAGAAGCTGCTCTTAACAGTTAATGAAAATTTAATCAAGATACTCCTGCAAACATCTGTTCTTGCAAATCTTGAGAGTTGAAAGGTGGCGTGGGAGTGTTTAAAGCGATAATTTCAAAAGTTTCGCAGTTTCATCAAGCTTAAAGTATGTTAAGGATAATTTGAAATAATGAATTAAACTTTAGCTTAATTAAAAATATATTTTTAAAAATGATTTTGAATAGAAAAATTCAATAAAATAAAATTTTCTGAATGGTTTGAAGTTCAAATACGATGAGTACCATCGTCAGTTTTAAATCTTCTGTTTCAGTAACTTGACATTAACTTTTGAATATTAAAGAAAGTAAATTAACTTCTTAAATCATGAAATGTGTGAAATAGTATCTGTGGTCGAAAAGGCTTTCAAATCAATTAGCTAACTTTTTATATAAAGCATTTGTAATTTATAAACAGTTCTAAATCAGTCATTTCAACAAGATTTTCTTCTCAAGAAAAAGAAATATAAAGTTATTTGAAAATGTAAAAATGAGTTGTTCAAAAGAACTTAAAGCCAACTTTCCTTAGAATGTTCTTTCGTAAAATTTGTTTTTTCTTTATTTGTTTAGTTTTATAGTTTTAAAATAGAAACGAAACATATATGTTCCAGTTATATTGAATTTAAACTGTAAAAAGTTTCCGTTTTATAAAAAAATGAATTAAATTCACTTTTTCTTTACTGGAATTGTATAAATTGGATTACTTTTAATAGGATAAAACCGATTCCAATGGAGAACTATATTTTATATAAACGAGATATAAATATAACGAGATATTAATAGAAATGCAGTAGATGCAAATCCATTGTTCAGATTCCAAAGCTTGTCTATTAGAATTTCGTCGCAAATACATTTTCTTGCCCATGATTTCAATAACATTTAGATTAGATTAGAATGAGGTGAATATGGGCGACAGAAAGCTAAGCACCGCGACCAGTAGATCTATTGTGCTAAACCCACGGATATAAGGACAGATGGAGAAAAAGTCTGAGAAAGTATGGTGGTCGGCTCCCAAGGGAAACGGTAGAACCCCGAGGAAACCTGCCCAGCGCGGATCGTCAACCATCACGAAACCCACATGAGAACCGAACCCGGGACTCTGAACTGAGAAGCCATTGTCTTAGCGACAACGCCAACCGCGCGGCCATTTCAATAACAAACATATACAACACATCACCTATAAAAGTCCAATTTTGTTTTAGGGAACAACTATTGGGAATTTCCGTTGAAATCGTTGCACAGATATTTCATCATTAGGTAGCATTATTTTCAACAGTTTACGAACATATCGTCGGTTTAAAGTGAGAATGTCGTAAGTGATAAAAGTAAAATCTTCAGAAATTATGATTAAAAGTTTCTCACGGGGACAGTTTGTTACATTACAACTTTATATTACTAGTTAGCGTTAAGGCTGACGTCACGCTCGACACATACCACCTTCTTACAATAGTTGCGGCGATGCTACAGCATGCTCAAAATGCACATAACTCATTTTCTTGAGAAATGTCACTTACGACACTCTCACTCTAAACAGACGATATAAAGAGTAGTTATTTTATAAAAAACAAAATAGATTTACAAAGTAAAAATTATTAAAACAAAGTGCTTGATTATGTAATCCTGTAGATTTACAAACCTTAACCTCACTTTTCAGAGGAAATAATTAAATCATGTAATAAACATTTGTTTCATAGCTATTTATAGTGAAATGCAACAGTTCGGTTTTTTATTGCTAAATAAACAGGGATGTTGAGTTCTCAATCAAATTTTAAATTAAGAACTTAAGTTTAATATTAAGTATGATAATGTTTTCGATGTTTCACTGATTTTAATAAAAACTTGGAACAATCTCTATTGTGGAAATTATGATAAGATAATGTTACATACTTACAAAGTAATTTAACTGAATTACTCTACACTGTAAACCTCCTCTAAATAAATAAATTTCCAATTTATGAACTGTATAGTTTTTAAAATTCGAACCTTTCGGTTTTGAACTATATAATTATTCCAAAATATATCTATTTTTTTTAAAGCATACTGACTTTTAATTAAGTAAATAAAATTATTAGTTTTTAATTAAGTATAGTAACGAAACCTGTAAAACATTCTGCGAATATTCATAAATAGATGAAACTTTCCTTTTGTCTTATTTATGGTTATTCACATTACTATAAAATGGTAAATATTCCTAGAAGTTTCTGTATTCCTGGCAATTTGCTATAAATAATTATTATTTTCTTTGCCTTGACTTCTTCCTATAATAACATCGTAAGCTTTATTACTTTTCAAACTATAAAATTTCTATTGTTCAGATTGAACATGATGTGATTTTCTTGTTAATAAACTGATTTCACAAACAGGTGTAGGTCTGCACCGTTTCCTAGTATACGAAATAGAAATAACAAGCGCAAGTAGAATAGTTTTGTAATTTGATTTACATTAATTACAACACTCGACCCGAATAACAGCTCTCTAATATTTTGTAAACACCAATTACAGACCACAAGTTTTTAATTTTATTGCGTTTGATATCCAATTATCTTGCATCCTTTTCTCTTTTTTTTACCTAAAGATGATAGTAATGTAAATAATTCCGAATCAAAAAAGTAAATAATTCCGAAAGTAAATTATTTACTTTTAAATTAAATCAGTAAATAATTCCGAATCAAAAATTATTTCTACTCATTGTAATTTCTCAAAAGTAGGCATAAGATTTGAGTCTCATATTTCTATGGTAGATACTGGACTTCGAGTTTAAATCTCAGCCGGATGTCGAGATTTTTCTCAGGTTATTCGTCCTCCACTAGTCCAGTGTAAAATGAAGACTGACTTCTTTCCAAGGAGATAAAGACGGGCGACCATTGGATTGGCCATCGGATCTTCACTAGTCCTGATTGATCACCGAACCTTAGAAGTGCCTATACTTGCAGCGCCTTTAAGGATAACATAGGAAAATATCTCGATAATCCATAATGTAGTAATGTAAACTACGGTGCGTACTTATTTTAAAGGCCTCATTCAATTCAAAATAGATGTGTTTGTCAAACTGAATATCAATTGACAATGTTTTCAATAATGCTATTTAAATTGAACAATAAATATTGATAGTTATATTGAACAACGATATTAGACTATTGATTATTGATATTTAAGTATTTCAACATTAAAGTATTTGAATATCAATAATATTATTCAAATTTCAATAATAATATTGTTGTTCTATTTATTGAACAATTAAAATAATCTATTTAATCTTCAACTAACCTATTTCAAGTGATAAATAAACGTCTGGTTTCCTTTCCTTCATCTTGAAATCTTTTTTGTAATCTTTCTCAATATGTTTAGATGCTCTCATCTCCAATACAGTTACATCCTCAACAAGACATTGAAATTCTTTATTTATTAGTTTGTATTTTGTAGAAAAGTGGAAAGAAAAGCATCAATTTTTATTATTAGCTATATTTTTAATGAATAATGAGAATTACTCAATAGTAAATCCTATAGATAAAAATACAGCATCCATACAAGCATAAAACAAACACTACAATGTCCAATGTGACGGGGCTTCTTCGGTGGATATATATTATATCCACCGAAGAAGCCCCGTCACATTAAGGGCGAAAGCTCTGGACTTTTTAATGTTTATTTTATGCTTGTGTGCAGACTATACTTTTATCTATTAAATTCAACACACGTAAAAACTAAAGTATTAAATCTAATACTTTACTTGTCTGTGTGAATCGAACTTTCTGTTACCTTAAATTTACGTGATTGGGATAAACAGAAAATGCAGCTGTCAATGGACACACAATAAATTTAGGATTTTTTAGTAGACGATTAGCTTCTGGATTACAAAACGATCTGAATTCAAAACCGAATGGTGCAAAATTGTTTCTATACATTGGTATGTATGAAAAACTAACTATTAAAAGATAAAAATGTTTTCAAATTCGACATAGGATCATTAAAGGCTTAACACCCCCCCCCAAAAAAAAAATTTCTAGGGATATTCTAGAAGTTTAGGACAATGTTCGTTTGTTTTTATTTTTCCTTAAATTACTATAAAATTAAGGTCACCGTTAATCAGTGTATTTTTTATGAATTAGAAGCTTACTCTCCAGGTAAAGAATAACAGCTGAAAGTATTCCTGGTGTTCAGATTTTAAACAAAAAATTCTCTTATTGTTTTCTATTTTAAAGAAAGTTGTATTTTAAAGAAATGCTGCAACCATAATAGCATCCAAGACATAACTTTTGTATTGAACCATTTTGAAGTTGATTCAATTTAAGATTTTTTTTTATTATATTTTTTAGATTGAAGCTCGAGCAAAGCCCATTGATTTCTTGCAATTGATTTAATTCAAAGTTATTATATTTCTAAACTTTATTGCTTTATTTTGGTCTCTTGTGTACATTGTGTCTTTCCACTGAACCTGCAGCCGTTCTTCTCGAGGTATAAAACGATCGTGGATCCGTTGAATCCGATTTTATGGCGTCAACACTACCACCTCTTCTGCCCACAACATTCCACCAAATGGCTGTCCTCCGGCGGACGACCGTGACCGGGATATGGCATCTCATCAATAGCTTCCTCGCATTGCTATGGCGCCTTAAGAAACACTGGGAATAGGGTAATGGAAGGATACTTGGCCTTTGGCTGGCTGTTACCGGAATCCACTGCTACGATGGACTCAAGAGCCAACTCAGTTTCAATAAGAGGCCAATGGCTTTCACTCTAAGTAACAGTTGCTGCGGGACCAAAAAAAAACCGACGAGACAACTGTCTCGTATTTCTGTCGAATCAACCAGAAAAACATGTGAACGACACAACTGGAGACAAAACTTATTCTTAACTATATGTATCAAGCTGATGGTGTGAAGAATAAACCGGACAGAGGTTTACTTTTGTTTTTGTTTTTTTTGTTTCAGAAAAATAGCTTGGTAGTATTATCGTAAAACAGTCTTTTAAAAATAGAAAAAAAGGGCGAAGATATGATCGATAATTAAATGCAGTTTTGTTTTATTCTTTATAAGTTTTTTTTTTAAATCAAACAAAAAAAATATTCTTTAATATCACATGCTATGATTTACAATCTATTACAGTTTATTTTTTAAAATTCAATATTACATTAAACATCAGTGATAGTCATTTCTAATTCAAATGTCAGTTAGGAGCTGTATATGTAGTTGGTTTTGTTTTCTTGATTGCTAGAATACTCTGGGAATCTGAGCTCTAATTCCATATCAATTTGAATTCATGTTTGCTGCTTCGATTGAAGAATTCATCATAAAAATAAATCTTTCACTTCTTTTTGGAAACTACTATGCCATTTCAAACAAATCCGGCATTCGTAATTGCATTTATTATTATTATTTATTATATGAATCACTATTTTTATGCAAATTACGTAATTCTTACTCGTTTAATCTTGCTTTTACACAGCAAAATTATTCCAAGTTTTGGTAATCTAAAAATAACGAAACATAAAGCTTAAATATAAACAGCTCGATCAATTTTCAAACATCATTATCTCGACAAGGAAGTTTTTACAAATTCTTTTAACATACGTTAACTACTAACAATTGGAAAAGAATAAGTTTCATTTAGTTACCTGAAATATCATGACAAAATTTCTAAAAAACTTTGTAAGTTTCTTTTTCTTTTTTAATTTGTTCCTTTTAATAAGCATAATAATTATCACAGACGAATTCTATCTAGCATGGAATGTCACGAAAGCACGATTGGGAACGAATTTTAATTTCATTCATATCGATTACTGATCGTTAGATTGGTCATTCGCATTGATTATAGCAATCAATAATATTTTGATAAACTAGTAATGTTCACCTTATTTTTAATCAATTGTAATATTTCCAGCACTAATAGGAATTCCTAAAAAAGATAAAAAAATCGGATCTACTAAATATTACAAAGAATCTTCTTTGTACATTCTGTAAAATTTTGTAATTGAAAAGGATTTTGCATTACAACTAACAAGAAAGAAAAGAAAACATTGATAACGAAATATTTATTTTTCTATTTATTTAAATTTCATTTATGAAATAAATAAATAAAATAATAATAATAATAATCATCTTCCTCTACTGCAACTAACACAAACACTCCCAACAGCGAGGCT
>JAFIDM010002131.1:45303731-45378565 GCA_023159025.1 Thereuonema tuberculata | reverse complement strand
TAATCATTCTTGCACACATCTTTACACTTGGCAGTATGTGCTTTGGTCCTTGACCCGCCATATTGTTTTTGCTGGGGAAACCCAAGGTTTGAAACATACAAACATAACAATAATAATAATAATAACACCCATAGTTAGAAAATTTATGGACACAACCATTCTTGCACAATTTTTTTTTTTTACACTTGCAATGTGTGCTTTGGTCCTTGACTCGCCATCTTGTCTTTGCTAGGGAAACCCAAGGTTTGAAACTTTTACGTAATAATACTAATAATACTAATAATATTGTAGCAATATGAAACAAAAATTTCTACCGTGAAAGAAATGTCAGTCGATTTTTCTTAAAATTTTTATTTTTTCATTAGTTTTCGCTGTTTTCGTTTATAATGTCGTGAAAATACAAACGAAACGTATACATTTAATTCTAAATTGTAATATCCGCTGAAAATATTAAATGGACAGTAATTGCTTAAGGGGTCCATAAATCAAATTAATTTTAAACATGTCAAAGCAAGAACAATTAATAAGTTAGTTTGCTGTAAATATTAATATCCATTATTACATAAAATTATTTCGTTTCTAAAAGGTTTTCTGTGAGAATTTTTGTTAGCTTTCGCGCTGATTTCTCTACAAGGAACCACTTTGAAAAGATTTCAAATGTAAATGTTACATTGTTTCTTTTCATCTTCAAAGTTAAAACAATTATTAGGGATGTGGACATAAACACACGCACATAAGAAGACTGATTTGATGAACCACATTATTCTATGAAACATGACGAAAACAAACTTGTACGGAAAAAAAAATGAAAAATAAGAGAGAGAGAGAGAGAGAAAGAAAGAAACTGAAAATATACACAATATGACAACTGAAATACGTTGACGATAATGATCTTGCTACTTTGTAATTATAAGAGAATTTGCAGAATTTGTCCAGAAATTTCATTACGGAAAAAGTAAACATTTTATGTTGAGAAGTAGTGGAAAGAAGTGATATAATTTCCTGACGAGAGGTAGGAATCTCGAAACAGTCTGTCTTGGGTTCCCGATACGAAATTTCCAAGAACAGCTCAGTGAATCTTTAAATTTGTGCGTTTTTATGCTTGCTGATCTTATTCTATATGTATGACGCAGGTAAAAATTTGCTATTATGAATTTCCTACTTTGGATTTTGCAAAAGTAATTCATCAAAAGAAAATCTAGTGAAAAAAATTTAATCCATTGAAACTGAAATGCATGGAATTACATATCCTAATGTAATTCAACCTCCAATAACTAGGAAATAATAATTCCCTGCTTTAATTAAGTAATTTCAATTTCAGACTTGATGAAACACATACAAAATCTGACATGTAATGCGAAATTAGAAATAAAATTATTACAAATAAGATGTAATGCGAAAGTAACGAAAAACATAAATTCCCATTGCTTATATTTGACGAGTGCTTCAGTAGTTATCAGAAAACATTTCTGCTAGTTTTTGTGAATTAATTCTGACCAAGCCATCCGATTTTAATCTCCTAAGGGCATTTAAAATCTTTATCAAAATTTGAGACCTCAACTATTTTAAGCCTTAGAAAAAAACTTGGTAATAAATAGTGCAAAACTTTCTTTGATATGGCGGAAAAACACATTGTATATTATTTTTGCCGTTTTTGCTTCATTTTG
Organism: Thereuonema tuberculata; assembly: GCA_023159025.1. NCBI lineage: Eukaryota > Metazoa > Arthropoda > Chilopoda > Scutigeromorpha > Scutigeridae > Thereuonema > Thereuonema tuberculata. The sequence continues at coordinate 45,376,898 of JAFIDM010002131.1, read as the reverse complement.
CTAAAAAACGACTGATGATGTTCTGTGCTTAGATACGAAAATTACAGTGCAAATCTTACAAGTAAAGGTCACGATAGCGTCACCGGAGCATGTGCATTCGAAAGATCTTCCATAACTAAATCAACCAGCAAAATTGTAGCGTCAGACAGACAGGGGTATAGGAGCTATGAGGGATCAAAGTTAACATGAGGAGCTTAGTTTCAAAACCTGCCATCTCCAGAAATTGCAAATTCCGAGCCAATGGAGTTTTTGCTAAGTTCAAATCAAAACCTGTCGTTTGCATACAGTTTAACTTCAAAAACAGCCATAACAATGTATTGCGATACGATTACGATACTAGTGGTGTTTCAAAGACCGCCATGTCCACAGCGAATGCATTATCAAACCCCGCCATATCCAAAACTGTTATCCTCGCGTGGTGGCGTCGCAGTAGTTTCAAGTAGATCGTTTCAGTAGATCGCATTTTTGGATGTATCGAACACAAAATCAGAAAACGTGAAGCAATGCTGAACCGGAAGACTACCACGAAAATTTCGGAATGGTAAAGAAAATTCACACAGACTTTTGAAAACTGCGACTAGTGGAGTTCTCAAAACCCCAGCAACTCTACCGTTCAAGTTGTCCAAACTGAAACGCATATACTTTCAGAAAAAGAATAACAACGTATTGGTCAAAGGTGAAGTTAATTACAATACCGATTTCATGCAGTTCAGTTCGATTACATAGACGGGAAGAAAGCTTAAGTCGATAACACCGAATCGTGTATCCCTTGGAGTTCAAATAAATCAGAAAAAAAATCCAGAATGTTCGGAAACTCCTCGTTATGAGGTACGACAAAGAATGGGAAGAAAACCCAGATCTGGAATTCTATAAGTTGACTGATGAGGCAGAATATTCTGATTCCAGAACCGACAGTGAATGCGATTACAGCGCTACTGATGAGGAAACTACTTAAAATAAATTTTCTAGAGTGCGAGTGTGATTATGTAAAACACGTTTATTGCAATAAAAGAATGTTCTATTATGAATGGTGATATTACGAGTTAGTGCGAAAATTATTTTAAAAAATTATGGACTTATGGGTTAGCTAGGTGTTTGTAATAGTCCTGTTAGATCGATAATTATTACCCGATGGGACCAAACCCAGCGCATTTGGTCTTAACAGGAACAGTGGCGAGTAGGAACTGACATGTTTCTAATAAGAAATTGTATTCCCGAGATATACGGCGCACAATTTTACTTCAAAAACCCTTAACTCCAATACTTTATATCAAACACCGCCTTCTCCTCATAAAAATAGGATATACTGCTAAAACCGTCAGTATCAGATTTTTTAGACTTGGGTCACTTTCTTTTCTCTTTCTATAACCTACAATACAAAAAAAGTTCATTTATAAATTCGAAGTAATAACGTAGGTACAATTTTTTCTATTTTCCGAAAATTTTAAATTTTGGAGATGGTGGGTTTTGAAACTAAGCTCCTCACATGGTGACCTATGGGATATCACTTATAAGTCATTGCATTATAAGTGATATCCCATAGGATATTGCTTATGAGTAGCCTGCAACCTTAGGATGAGACAGACACAATAAGCAGATATTGATTGGAAAATAAGCAGGAAATTGTTATTGATCAGCTTCAAATCAGATACAATCGATGTGAAGTTCAGACAACAGGGCGTGCGAAAGATAGATGCTCTGTTTACAGTGAACAAATTTAAAGAAAAACATTAAACACAACACAAAAACATATAGCTAGAAAAAGTATCTTTCGATGTGAGGAGAGTGTAAGAAGGTGAGTGAGAGAGAAGGAGAGAGATGTGGAGAGGCAAAGAGAATAAAGAGAAGTGAGAGGCAGCAGAATTAGGTGCTCTGTGTGTGTCCTGCAGGCTGATCTGTTCCGTGACTTGACTGTCTCCTCCTCCTCTCCTGCTGGCTGTCGGCAGGCAAACTCTGCCAGTGAACTCCTCCTGGGACAATCTTTCAGGAAAGGTGCCACTTGCCCGGCAACTCTGGTGACGCAGTCGTGCCCTTTACCTTGTCAGTGAACAGATTATCTGCCCTTCGCACGCAGTGTTCTCTAAACTTCAAATCGATTTTATCTGATTCGAAGCTGATCAATAACAATTTCCTGCTTATTTTCCAATCAGTATCTGCTTATTGTGTCTGCCTCATCCTTAAATAAGGTTGTAGGCTACTTATAAGTCTTTTGCAGTGACTAATAAGTGATTTACCATAGGCCACCATGTTAACTTTGACCCTCATAGCTACTATACCCTTTGCTGTCCGCCGCCACAATTTGTTGGTTGACTTAGTTATGGAAGATCTTTTGAATGCACATGGTCTGAATCGGCCACTCCGGTGATGCTATCGTGCCCTTTATAGATCTTTCAGGTCGCGGTGCTCGGCTGTCAAGCCACCCACACTCACCACATTATATTACATTACATCGTGCCCTTTTACATTACTTGTTAGAAAAAGAATGACAGAGAAAATTAAAATTACTGACATTCTGTAGCCTCAGATGAAAGAACTCACTCATATCTTATCCAGAATCAAGCCAGAATTGGTTCTGGAACCAAGAATGAATCTCATCTTTGTGCTGTTGAGCCACTAACGACTTGATCACGATGAAGAATAAAAAAGTAGGGGAGATCGGGGTCAGTTGGCATAAGGGGCTAGTTGGCACACAGCTTCTATTTCCTGCCACAGTGTAAGTAGAGCGCTGACATCTTGATAGTGGGAAGTATGTAAAGATGCACCATCCACTGTGACTTTAGTAAGCTTGGAAGTGTCACGAAGGAACGACTCCCGTTTTATCGTTTTTCTGACTGATGAGTAAATTTTTTCATCGTATTTTTTGTTTGTTCTGGTGAACATGTAGATCGAATTGAGGTGCTGCTGATGGTGGTTTTCGAAAGAGTGGATAACTGTGGTTGCATGGATGTATCATAATCTTTTGTTTCTGATGTTTGGGATTGTGTAGAATTCATCTTGCTTTGGAAATCCCTATTAGGGCTAGTTGGCATAACTATGACAGATGGTAAAAAAGGGGAAAAACTGGAGATGGCCAGACGAGGAAGACTATATTTGGTACGATCAAACTAAAGTTTTGCGAAAATTGAACCCACTTGTTCAAATAAGCGAGCGCCCAACTCCTACATTCGTGTTTGATATCAAGCAGTAACTATTGGTAGCTAACAATTCATTGTTTGTTCATACATTTAATTTAATTTGTTTTTTGTTTAGTATTATTAAAATAAAATTTTTGATAAAATGAAATGTTTTTCTTTGAAAATTGCTGTGTTCTGCTCAAGTACCCCTATCCATATCATGTTATGCCATCTCACCCCTAGGGATATGCCAACTAACCCCACACCTGGGGTTAGTTGGCATAGTTGCAAGCTTTTAGGAAAAGTGTTTCTGGGGTTACCTAAACACGGATTTAATTAATGGGTCCTACATAATTTTGTAGTCAAAAAGTTAAGCTATCCGCCACATTCACCAGAATCCCTCTAATTATTGCACAAAAAAATAGAAAAATCAAAAACCAAAATCTATGCTAACTAGCCCCGGTCTCCCCTGTTATTAAAATAACAGCTTTAATTATGAATTTGTTTTAGTAAATAAAAAAGTAAACTTTATAAAATAAAGGAAAGCGAGGAACCAAATCTTGCTTGGCAACTTTCATTTCCATCGATATTTTGAAAAAATAGTTATTAAGGAAAAAAAAAAGATTTAAAAAACTCGAATCTGTATGAGATCGAATCTCTTCGTGAATAGAACATACATTACAACGGTTAACGAAATATTACGTGGAATTTGCTGTTGTTCATATTTACTCTTACTTGGTCAGAAGCCGGTGGTAAGTGGCAACCACTTACTTAATGGAGGATTTATTCTGCGGTTTGCAGTTTACTAGCAAATGGTACTCCATCGCGGGGACAAGCAAGCTTCATTACCTCTTTGAAGTGAATTACAGCAAAGGTGAAGGAACCCATAATGAGAAAGAGAAATGAAAAATTTTCTTTTTAAAATTTTATCCAGACATTTTGCTTGTCACCCGACAGCGATTTTTCGATCTACATATAGATTTATCTAAAAACTACAACCTTCTTGTCATTCATTGTGTAAAACTTAGACGAATTAATATAAATTATTTCGAAATTTATAAGAAACAACACAATCTTAACTAATTATAACTACAGATGACTTTACCATTTGATGTTCCTCATTCTTTTACATCATTATTACCGTATTAATTGCATTTTTATAAATATAATAATAGCATGTTTTGCTTAAAAATATATTGAAAAGATTACAACGATAGTCACATAGCATAATTTGAAAGGTGAAAAAAAAATCCGCTACATTAAAACGAGACCGCGAGTGTCTATAATCTCAACGGAAAGTCTATGTCAGAGATTTGCAGAAATCATTTAATGAAAACTGAATTAAGAAAAAATGACATATGATCAATTTATTTGTTGAATGTTTTATAAACTTTATTTGATCAGCCTTTTGACTGCTCTTACCTGCCTTGAGAAATGGTACTTTTAAAATTTCAAATTTCTTCTTTTTTTTAAAAAAATCTTCGTATGGAATCTTCGTTTCTATGGAGAAAAAAATAACAAAATCGTGCTTTTTGGCCCTGTTTCTTTTTTTTTCAGAGAAATAAAACTGGATATCATACGTCATTGGTTAAAATTAAATTATACCACAACAGGCCAAGCAGACCCTAGGGTGCGAGAGAGGTTTAGTCTCGCAGCGATTCTCGACCAACGGGATTATTTGAGATCGTATGGTCAGCCCGACGCCCGCCCGCCTTTAACTCCCAGTAAAAAAACCCGTTACCCATTTCACAGAGGGCTGGGTGATCCCTACAATCATAGAAAAATCGCCGACCACCGCCGGGAATTGAACCCTGGCTCCTACAGTCTGCAGTCCAGTGCCTAATCCCCTGGAGCACCCGACCCATTTATGTCGTTGGTCGTTTTTAATCTTACTGATCGTCTTCTTCTTTTTTCCTTTACTTTCTAAAAAAAAGATAAATATGAACAAAAAAAGAATTAAAAATTTGATTATTGATGCATAGTCGAACATAGTTTTTTGTCTTTAATTTTTTGTTGTTTATTCAGTGCAAAAGCACTTTCCAAGTTCAAAAAATGTTAAATAAAGTAAGTGATATCATGGTCAAAGATATTTCTAGGGTTTATTTAGAGTTAGTTAAAATACGTTCTGAGTAAGTTATAAACTCAGAAATTAACTTTATAACATCATAATGAGGGAGTTACGCTAATGAATGGTCAATATTTAATCAATCAATTAATTATTTGCCAATTTAGAAACCAACTATTAACTTCAATTCATTGCAAATGTCAACAGATATTAAAATTAAAACTATACATCAACTTAATCTCTAAATACAATTTACCATTATCCTAAGTTGCAGGATGAAGTATCGATTAAATTTCATGAAAATAATGATTTTAAAAACTAAAATCCCAAAATGCTTAATGTTTACTTTTAAAATTATGCTTGAAAAACTTTACATGTAGTTCATTTCTGTTTACTGATCACAGTTACATGTGAATACTAACTTGATTAATTTTCACTTTGTGATTATTAGCAGCATTTTTTTTCTTTTGCAATCATCTTCTATGATTGAAATAATCCCTTTCTAACAAGGAGACAACACACTCTGTACACTACGGATTTAAATGTCCTTTTGAGAGAAGAAAGTACATATGAAATACTACAAAAATGTGTATACAGGATGCTGAAAAACTCCTTGTGCAAACTTTTATGGGATCTCGTGCACACTTAGACAAACATTTTTTGATATTGAATGTATGTCCATTGAAAGAGATGTTTGTGGAACTGGTACAAAAACAAATGCACATGATTGTGAACTTGGTCATTCACAAAAGGTGTTCAAAGTGGCGACTAGCAGCAGCAACGTATGCATGACAATGTCGAGGCGTTGATTGCCGTCCATAGTCAAAATTACCGGTATTTCACGACAGTTGCAGAGGCGAGAGCGATTCTTGCGACGAGGTCTTCTTCAATGGAAGTCTCATACAGGATGTTCTTCATGTGTCCTAGAAGAAGAAATCGAGGAATGTTAAGTCGGATGAGGTTGGTGGCCAGGTGACGGTCCATCCCGGCTTGTGTATCGTACCGAAACGTGTTGCCGTCGTGAAACGTTCCATGTTAAAATAATAACTTAAATTTAAATTTAATTTAAAGATGCCGTCGTCCGTATTCTTTTCAACCTACTAAAGAAACTACACCAATGTACTGCTTGACTACGAGATGGATATCCTACATGTGACGTCAGCAGACGTACATTCATTAACAAAAAATGTTTGTCTTGGTGTTCCAGATCTCCAATAAAATTTTGTACAGAGTTTTTTAGCACCCTGTATATAGGTTTAGGACTAGCCCTCCACGGTTTTCGAGATATCTGGCATTGTTTTCATTGCATTTCTCCAATGGCTTAATATTAGAAATAGAAATGCGACTAAAGCATTACTATTGCAGGCAATAAAAGCTGAAGGGAATGTCACGGATTCGTATGCTCGTAAGGTTCTGCGATCGAGTCCACTGTACTGTATATATATATATATATATATATATATATATATATATATATATATATATATATATTATTTTTTTAATATATTTTTTTTCCTCTCTCCTATTTTTAACTTTATTTTGTTTTTCTTAACTTTAATGCACTTTCTTTTTATTGTTTTTCTTTTCTTTTCCATTAAGATTTAAAAAAGGGTTTAATCGTGTTGCACATTTATACAAGTTTATTTTATTTTAATAAATTAAAATACTTCTATTAAAAAAAAGTTAAGGAGAATATTATTTATTTCTAATTGTATATTACTTTTCTAATATTCATAATATAACCAGAAAAAAAGAACTTGCATTATCTTCAAGAAAGAAGAAAAAGAAAGAAAATAAAAAAAAAAAAAAAAGAAAAGCAAAATGAAAGAAAAAGAAGAAAAAATTAAAAAGAAAGAAACTGAATAAATACAAATAGTTTGCCATACAGAAGAATTGAATCCCTGCTCATTAAATCTCTATCCCGACTGTTTCCGCACGACGGCATAGAAATGTTTTCTCTGATATTGAACAACAGAATGTTAAGAAACATTTATTCAAAAATCAATGAAAACAATGTCAAACATCTCAAAATCGGTGGAGTATTGGCAACCAATACACACATATATATATTACTTTCATTTCATAAAAGGGCTTTGAATTTCGCGATATACAGTGTATGGTGCCTCCTTATAAGTATTTATCTTAGCAATCCTGAAATGTCCTATTTACTAAATGAGTATTCTTCTATGTAAAAATTTTATTATGGTAAAATATTAAAGTTTTACTATTTTGTAGTACTATATTTGAACTAATTTATGCAAATTCTGATAAGTGTATTTATCCAACGAAATTCACAAAGCATGTTTACATGTTTACTTTAACTTTTCTATAAAGAAAGCTATTTTATACATCATTATTCTGGCTCTCTACTTACAGAATTAAGCTTGCTAATATAGAGTATATATTTCCTATTTTCTATGCTGCACAAATTATATACATTGTAATGGCTGCCATACTACCTGGGGCTTTAATTTCTGCTTAATAAAAATAAGTCTCTGTTGTTAAAGTTTTCTGGTACGTTCAGCATCATTTACGACAAGTATTTTTGTTGCTGTTTTATTAAGATGTCGAAAAAATATAGATAAACTTTCATTTCCTAATTAAATTTTCGAGTTCCATCACTTCCAAGTTCCAGGCAAAAACTTAGTAAATGTCGAAGATCAAATTTGAGTTTGTAGGGAAATTTTAATCAAAATGTCACGGTGCTGTCTTCAGAATAGAAAAGGCAATTATCAGTATCAAATTTAATTATCTCACACCCTCGTTCAAATTGTCTTTTGAAAGCAGACACCACACTCCCACGTAATTACATTGAGCCTCGTTTCAAAATATTCGTTGCATCAATTTGTAGGCTATCAGCGAGAGAGAACAAAAGATTATGGTATATTCTGAAGTGATTTGGTAAAAGGATATGGTATAGAGATGATTGAAATGCTATTTATACACATTCTATAAATAACACTTGAATCTTTTCATATGTTAACAGTTATTAAGCACACTTACTATTCGGTTATTTACAGGATAACAATTTCGTATTAAGAAAATAGTATTTATCACATATGGACAATCTGCTTGAAGTTAAAGTGTACCAATCTACAGCTTCATTGATTTCTGACTTTACCAAATATAAAAAGAAAATATTTCTGAAAAACACTATATTTTAACATAAGTTGCAGGAATCATACTTTCCAGTAAGCAATTTATAACATGCATGAAGATATTACACTAATTTCTTAAGTTTCCGGCGACAATTATTTATTTTTCTTTTTTCTTTTTTTTTTGTATTTTCTCACTTTTTAACATGAAACATCATTTCAAAATTTCCGATTGGTGAAACTATTTTGCACTAATAGTTATTTGCGAATGATGTAGGATTTTACACTTATTAAATATTCTCCTTGTAACTTCTCGACATTGGTTATTTAAGTAAAATGGAAGAAAAAGATCAGAAATTTTTCTTAACTGAATGTTCATTTCTTTGAAATGACTTATGAAAACGGAAGTTGCGGAATTTTCTGTTGCAAAGAAAGAATCTTGAGGTTTAGAAGCATTAGTCAACATCAAAGAGAATTTAAATGTGTAGGCGTTTTAAGAATTTACAACCACTTATTTCTTTTTAGAACAAACAAATTATTATAAGTAATAAAATAATTAGGTAATTTCTTTCTTATTTTTGCAAGCAGCAAAAGGGAGGTAATTTTTATTATGTTAAGAAAAAAATGTGTTTAGGTGTAAAATTTCTTATTATTCGGGAATAGTCTGAACAACTCAGTCAATTTGACACTGCTTTTTAATCGTTTATATAGAAATGTTAGTTTTATATAGGTTGATTCTATATAAAAGGAGGAGTGGGACATGATGCTGTACAGAATCATAGTTTGAGGGATTTCTCCCATTCCGGGGTGAGATTTGCTCTATATTTCGTTCCGGTGCCTCGGGCCTTCTTTAGGAGATGTATATTAATTACCTTAAGGCTGGCGCAAATCTAACAACTTCCGTTGTTAGTTTCTCGGATGTGTTATTTTCGTGTTCTTCTTTCCAAGTTATGTGATTTGCGCCAACCTTAATATAATTAATATATATCTCCTGAAGAAGGCCTGAGGCAACGGACCGAAATATCCGGCAAATCTCACCCCGGAGTGGGAAAATCCTTTCAAACAAGGATCTGTACATTGTTAGTATGCTTAAAATTGCAATACAATTCTGAATCTATCAAACATATATTCATGTATTTGACTTAATCCCGGAGCCTGTATATGAAAAAACGACAAATTTAAAAACCTCTCGAGGGACTCTATCACCTAATTTGGCATTAAATCCATAATTTAATCTATACCAATTATAGTTTGCTATATCAATTTTAACAAACATTATTATTAACACATTGCCAACTGTATTAGCACAGAAAGAAATCAACAAAAATTACATATAAATATACGATACCACGACGTACGTTTCAGGATCCCGATCTGGATCCTATTTTCAAGTAAACAAAAGAAAAAGAAAAATAAACTACCTGGATTAAGGCCTAAAAATAGCGATGTTTCCAATCTAGCGGTCAGATTAGAAAACATAATAAATGTAAAGACGCTATAATACAGGACTATAGACCATATTCAAGCACATTTTTAGTAGACAGGTCCTGATTGTAACTTTGAACCGTTTTAATGACACATGATTCGTAGAATTCTCGTAGGTTTCTCAATTTACGTTTACCAAAAACAATCACATTTTCAGAATTTAACTGATGTCCCGTGCTTTTACAGTGTTTTACGGTGCTGTAGTTTTCATTATTGCTTTTGACTGCTCCTACGTGTTCATTCACTCGTACACCTAACTCACGTTTGAAAATGTGCTTGAATATGGTCTGTAGTCCTGTATTATAGCGTCTTTACATTTATTATGTTTTCTAATCTGACCGCTAGGTTGTAGATTGGAAACATCGCAATTTTTAGGCCTTAATCCAGGTAGTTTATTTTTCTTTTTCTTTTGTTTACTTGAAAATAGGATCTAGATCGGGATCCTGAAACGTACGTAGTGGTATCGTATATTTATATGTAATTTTTGTTGATTTCTTTCTGTGCTAATATAGTTGGCAATGTGTTAATTTTAATACAGCACGTTAATATTTGACCTTGATTAAACTTTATTATTCTTCCGAAATACGTTTCTGGAAATTGAAATCGCATACGATAGTGAAAGATCCACAATCCATATTCTTTGCTAATCAGACAATGACGAATATACAATGAAGAAGTGAGTCTTGCATCGTTTGATTTGCGCGTTTCTTATGATGCGGAAAAAATATGATATTTTTAACAATGTTTACAAGTTTTAGTAGGTTATTTAAAAAAAGAAGTAAATTTTTAAAATAGCGATGGCCATTTATAGTCTACGTAAAAAATTTTCAAGCATGATTTCAGCTGCGTCATACAAATCTTCTGTAACTATTTAATTCTTGTATAAAACATATTATAGTTATATTTCAGTATTTTGTATTATTGATAAATGGTTTTACTGTTTATAGAAAATTGTCTGAGATCGTACTGGTTTTTAGTTATTACTTTCCACATGAATAGGGTTATTTACTTTTTATGTATTATAACCGAAAGAGAAATTCGCCACTTCTAATCACCCAATGCCCTACTTTTCCGTAATCCCCTTACGTTATTACAAAAATTCCAATGGTCCCAAGTAATGTCATTTTTCTGCAATGGCCGAACGAATACATTAGCAATCACGGCTACACGTTGAGTTATATCGATTATCAATTCCTCAGCTAAAGAAAAATTTTTCATTTCGACTCTATTTCATTTCGCATTAAGAGATGGGTGATACTTTGATTTATTCTTTACTGGAGTGGACGTATAATTTCCAACTAAAGTAGAATACAAATAAGTAATATATTGTACTTTTAGGAGAAATTAAGTCCATTTCAGAATATTGTTTAATTTTGGTTTTCTAAGCTTTTTTTATTAATTTATTTCATCCTGATAAATATTTATGAAGTGTTTTTTATATATATTTTAAATTATTGAAGTAACTTAGATACAGTGCAACGCACAAACTATAAATAAAAATACCATCATCTCTAAAATGTAGAAGAACATTTAAAGAAATTATTGTTGAACTTTGACCTTTTAATTTCAAGATGGAATCTTTCATGAAATAGAATTCGTATTTCGACAAACTTTCTGATTAGGTAACCTAGAAGTTTATATGACGTTTAAAAAAAAAAGCGAATTTAAAAAAATTATCAAAGTTTCTAATTCCTAAATAAAATGTCTGTTCAGTCAGGAAATATTAAAATTAGTTACCTATTATTTTACCTTTTTTACCTTTTTAAAAATCATCTTGATAATAAAATAAAAAAAAAAAAAAATCATCTTAAAGAATACTTTCAAGTGAGCATTAAGAACACCAGCCGAAAAGTTCAAGATCGAAGGGTTAGAATTTTGACACCAACGTCATAATTGTTGTAGATATTTATATTTAACGATGGTTGTCTTGTAATTATAAATTTACTTTTGATCTACATATTTGCCAGTTGACAATTAGAAGGTTCAGCAGTGTAAATTATGTTAAAACGCATTAAAGGAAAACTTAAATCGACATCAAGAAACTTTTATGACTGTAAGTTGAGATGTAGTCAGAGGCAATGTAAAACTATTTAGGAATCGTCCGCTTATAATTCCTGGAAAATAAGTAAACTCTGCATTTCGCTATACATTAAATGATTCTAGAGGCTATTTGAAATAAAAGAGTTTAGAAAAATTGAACTTCAGTTCTCCGTCCAACATTGTTATTGAATCAACATTGTTATTGAAGAGACTAGAAAAGTTTGTAAAGACAAGAATTGTATTTGTAAATTGTTAGAATAAAAGAACATAAAATTTACACAAGTAACATTATTTCTTTTTATTTCTTAAAAAAATGCTTCCATATATTATTATTTATTTTCTCAAGTTTCCAAAAAAAAAAAGTTCATTTTAATACTATGATAAACTGCTGAAAATTGTTACTAAAGCTATTATTATTACAATATAAAAGTAATTTCTTAACACACAACATTACAAAGATAGTGGTGAACCAGTCCAAAGACAAGACAAAACAAAACAATTAAACATTTCCCATGCACAAAAAATACAATTTCAACAGTTGTCATTTAAATTTATCAATGGCCAAACAAATAATAACAGATTTAGAACATTATCTGTATAATTTATAAATTAGATTAAAATTTCGTGCATCTTTGCTACTTCACCATAAATCAAAGTCCATAAAGCAAAAAGAAAATCCATAAATAATAATTGAACACGTTTCAGTGCAACGTATAACTGAAGATCTGTTTGATATCATTAAAAGATACAATGTCAACAATGCAATGGTTGCTATTCGTTTGCTTTAGTTTGTGGTAGTTGCCAATCGTAAATTGCATACATTTACTTCGTATCTGACTGAAGAAGGAACCAAATTACTAGATGAGGTCAGATGAGGACTTGCTGACTTTTCTCAATTTTTGTGAGAACTATTTTCTTTCTTTTCCATTAACTGATTATTAAACAAAATAAATCATAGATAATTTCTACTGATATTTTCCCTTTTAACTGTGTTGTTTCATGCCTTTTTTGATATTACATACTACTGTTGCTATAGAAAATCTGCAGGAAGATAAATTAATGAAACGATAAAAGTTATACACAAGTGAATCTTTGGTGCCACAAAGTATGGCATATTTATCTATTGTGGGATTGATAACAAAATGCGAACTTTCTGATAGCATTTAACTTTAAGTAATTCTTAAGTATTAAATGTAAGTATTTCTTTCATATGAAGTAAAGTTTTCTGATACAAACGTAGTAAATTGATTGTGATTGTGGCATCGCCTTTCTTGTATAATTGAAAATTTGTGGACAAATGGTAATTTCGGAATCATTGTTTTTACATTCTAATGACAGCTATGTACAAATATGTAGGTAATATTTATATATTTTTATATATGTGCTTCATACATTTTTATACCAGTTCAGGAAAGTTATTAAAATAAGACCATAAAATCTATAGTAGACACTTATCGTACTTAATTTACTTCACAAACAACGTAATTATCTTTAATAGTTGATAACGATTTAAGTTTATATTAGGTATAATCCGTATAGTTACAGAAAAATTAATTTACGCATAGCTTTTGCTAAAATATATAAGCATTAGGGAAAATGAATCTGCTTCTTAGAGTTCGAAGTTAAAAAAAAAAAAAAAAAGTAGTGCCCAGTTCTGAGTAGTTGATTTTAGATGATCAAGATTGCCTTTGTTAACATTGTTTCCACAGTATATAGCAATAAATAGTTTTTCAGAACTCTCCTTATGCTTTCTTTTTTCAATGGAAAATGTTTATTTATGATTTTATTATTTATTTAATATATGTCAGGCAGAAAAATGCTGACTTGATACCGAACTGAGAAAAAATTCATTGCTTCTATTGTTTTGAAAGTACAATGGTGAGAGTTGAACAAAGCCATGGAAAAATTTTCTCCTATTTATAATTACTATATATCTTCCCAATTATGATTTTTTGCAACATAATGAACTAGGTGGTTTTTTTTTATATTTGCTACTATTTGTAATTAAGACTACTCACAGGACCAACATTAGCAAATAATCAGATCCAATTTGGAACTCAAACCATGCAACTAAAGAAAACACAGAAGTATTATTTTTTTCTCTGCAGTTCTTTTCTTTTATCGCCTCTTGGCAATGCAGCACGGCGGCACGACTTTCTCTTTCTAGCTATTGTTACAGTATTGCACAACCTTCAGTGATTCTAAAGTAGAGAGAAAAAAATTAAAAAGACCAAACAAAATAAAATTGATAGTTACAAATAGAAAAAGACATACTAATGATGTGATTAAACTGACAAAAGGAGCTTCTGGTCGATTCTCAGTCAAAGTTTTGTCATTTAGTAGGATAAGTTAAATCAAGCCATTGAATTTTCTTCTTTCTTAACGAAGAAAAAAGGAACAAATTTATCTTTTTGATATTCACTTTTCGCTTAAGTTTATTCGAAAGTCAATGTGGTGCATTGCAGTTCTGTTGTTAATCTTTACCGAAGATTCTAAAATACTTTTGAGTAAATACACTGAAAAGTTATTTCGGCAAAGATGCTTAAATGCTTTTATAGCTTTTATTAGCAATAGACTGGAAAACAACAAAGTAAGAAATCACTTTTTGCTCAGTATTTTCTTTGATTTTTCACAAAGTTGTCCAAGTCGAGTTTCTTAATGGACCAGCGAATTGGCAGCAAGGGCATTGTTTGTCCATTCTCCGTATTGGGAATCCTTTGGGAATCCAACTCATGTGTTTCTTATTTCCTCAATGGACCTTGTCAGTTTTCGCGGTGATCAATTGATTGCTTTCCACTGTTCAGTAGAGTAGCTTCTGATGTTCCCTATAATGAAAGTTGTCTTCTTATCTTCCAGCTAATTGAGAAACTGAAGTGGTCCGATTTTTTACTTAAAGAGTGTAAATATTAAAAACATGCTTAAAGACATGCATATGCACTTTATGACCTTAAATCTATCGAAAGAAATTGAAAGTACCATCACAGATAAAAGCCATGTTGACTTTCAAAATATAGCTCCACCATTGAAAAAAAGCAAAGTTAGAGAGAGAGATTCAAGAAACTTTTTTGTAAAAGTTCTTTTCTTTATGTTCATGAAAACTACAGTAATTTTTTAATTAAAAATGAAAAAGTCAGTGACTTCTTTGAGCAATTCTTCTAATTTCATGAACAAATTTGATGCGGTCGATAAAGCAATGTAAAGAAAGTGATTGAGAGCGTTATCAAAACATCAGTTACCTTACTGTTTAATGCTCCAAGGGTAACTACAGGATGATACAGTAGTAAAATTTGTAACTGCTTTGGTGCAAATATGAAAATTAGAGTTTGAGGTTAAAGTTAGCATTAATCTTTAAAATAGGTGACAAATCCAACATCTAGATTTCAAATTATTGCTCCAAGATTATCGGACAGCACTAAATAGCAGAGAAGTATTGCAATGAAATAATGATAAGGTTTTAAATTGGTGGTGACTTTTAATTGGTCCACTGCCTTCTGGCGTAGTTAGAAGCAGAAGCGACGAGACTGAATTTCAGCTTGAGTATAGGCCTATTGGTCTAAATTACTTCAGAAACAATGAGAATTTGATTAAATTTATCCACTTTACCAACTGAACTACTTGAGATTTATGAAACGCCAACATTCTCGATAAATTTTGGGCTATGATTAAATTTAATTTAAGTTTGAAACGGAAACTTTTTTTCAGTGAATAATAATAATAATGCCGAAAATCTGGCAGGAGATTCACAACTTGTGCTGCGAATAGTGAGAAAAACTCTCTTTGAAATTGTAATTTGAATTACATTAATTGCGGTTGTCCGAACTTTATTATTTAAGTAGTCTTTAAATCTACTTCTAAAAACAATCAAGATAATTTTAAAGACATTTGTTGCAATGTGGCAGCATAATCCAATTTTTATAATTAACGTTGATTAATTGATTATTTAATTTAGGGAATTTCTTGGAGGATTTACTTTAGGATTTTTTATCTTTGAAAACAGCTAAACACAACTGTTGCTTATAAATAAAGGATTCAAAAAAATAGCAATGAGCATAAATAATAATGGGAATGCTTTAACCAGCAGCTCCATGGAGCCTACAGTAATCTTCCCTAGAAGACAAAGATCTGAAAAATTTAAAGATTATACTAAAGCTCCATTAGTTCTTTTTGAAAAAGGATGCTAAGCAAATAAACGTCATGTCGTTCTCCTGTAAATATTTTAATTTTTAATATTTTAATGTACATCTTCTTTAAGTCACTTCTTTCCTTTTTCTTCTTTAAATCAATGAATTTTAGAAAGAATTTTATGAAAAATTATGTATACAATAAACTTAGTGAAATAAAATTTAATTAGGAAAATACTGCTTATAATCAGCTTATAGTACTTGCTTATAATCAGCAATGGAATTTAAAAGTATTGCACAACATTGAAATAAACTAAAAATTATAAATAAATTTAAAATCAAAATTACATTACTTCAAAAAAGAATTTATGACACAAAGAATTTGAATTAATCACACAAAGATGACATGTATCAAATTGACAGAAAAACATGTTAAACATTACTAATTTTGAAGGCATTTGTTTGTTTGTTTGTTCGTTTGGGAAATATTTTTATTTTATATATAAAACGAAGTATGTATGTTTTATCAAAAAGCACTATCGAAGTGTGGGCTATGTGTTCCAGTTGTATGGGCAGAAGGACCTGATTCTATTCCCAGCGGGGGTCGGGGATTTTTTTCTAAGTTACTCTCCTCCGGATTCACCCAGCCCTCGGTAACATGAGAACCGGGTTTCTTTACCGGGTGTAAAGGAGGGCGAGGATTCCGCTAACAACCCAATCTCAACTGATACCGATTATCGGTGACTTCGGCGCCAATGAACCAAAGAAGCCTCTAAGTCTAATATCTACAGTACTTTCTGCCCAAATTTACAAATGACTGATAATTTGTTCTTTTATTTTTTTTCTACAAGTAAATTTAGAGCGCATTTTTGACTCTATAAGAGTTTTAGAAAATGTTTTTAAAATTAAAAGATAGAAAATCAAAAGGTAATTTTATTATAATATAAATTTAACGTGTCGTTAGAACAAGATTCGAAATAGCCAACAATATCGACACAAGAAAAGAAACAATTTCTTGTGTCGATATTGTTGGCTATTTCGAAGGTAATTTTATTTTCGATTTTCAGCTTTTGATTTTCGTCATCACATTGAGATTTGTTCTTCTTATTTTCTTGTTATTGATTTTGGACTTAAACTTACATTAATTAAATCTGCGCTGATATTGAAAGCAAAAATAGAATTCAATTTGCTTATATCACAAAAAGAACAATATGGAAAATGAAATAAAAAAAAATACAGCTTTTAAAAAAAAGATAAGTAAAATCCTAAAACAATTTTAAAAAATAAGTTAAAAACTTACATTTCGAATTTTTTTATTTTCAATTTACTGTAGTAAATGGAAAAATCAATTTACTGTAATTTTCTGATTATTATTGTAAACATGATATTGATTAATTTTTATGTGAAAAATGCTTAAATCTTAATAAATTGAGATTTTGTTTTTCTTTACTTAATTAGAATGCTAATAGTATTGAACAATAGACTCTTTGTTACTCGACCACTGAGGATAAGCCAAGACAAATATTTGACTATTTTTATAAGATATTGACGAAGAAATATTTGCAACTAAAACATTAAAGTAATTGTAATAAAAAATTACAATACAAATACAAATTTAATCTACTTTATAGTTTGATTTAAAAAATAATCAATTTTCATGAAACTTTGTCAGGTAAGTAGAAAGATTTTTAAGGATGGGGCAAAGTGTGTTTTATCGATATAGTCTTAATAGGTTTTCAATAATTATGCTGAGGAAGGGCGTCCTCAGCTCTTCCACGTTGTGGGAAGAGAACAGGAGCTCTCCATAATCGCGTTGATGAGGAGCACGGGGTAGTGACAGTCGAGGAAAAGGGGCTTAAATGGTAAAGGCAGAATGGTCGCGCGGACATTCTCGCGAACGAACAACTAGAATTGGAGAATTTTGGAAACTCGTGTATAGGTAGTTTTTGATCCAGTGAGTCCAATGATCATAATAGATCAAATGTTAATAAAATATTAACATATTTTCTCAGCTCTTTTTAGACCCTATCTCTTACCTTACTGATGTAATATATACTGATGAATAAAGGACCGATGAATACCGGACAGTCCTATTTTCACTTTAATTTTATATTAAAGGCCTTTGCAGTTTTTAGACGAAATCTATAATAACAAATTTTACATACCTAATAATGGTAATTACGGAAGGCACAAAGGAACCAAGAAGATTTCGGCACCTCGATCTGTCACCGGGAAGAGATTGGGACGGCCGTTTCGTCCTCTTTAGGACTTATCAGCCAGCCAAACTCCACTGATGACAGACTCAGAAGGTGCGAACATAATTAATCCCACTCTCGCTCCCAGAAGTGGGATCCCACAAAAGTAAAACACAATCATAAATACATAATAATAAAAAAAAAAATGTCAAATCCCTGTCCTGCGTTCCGCTATGCTCAAAAGATATTATGCTCAAAAGGATCTGACTATTTTTCTATTTTTTTATGTAAAATACTGAACTATCCAGACTAGCTTTAATATCATAGCAAGTTTCAAGAAGTTCCATCTACTGCTTGAAACTTTATTGTTTGTCGTGAAGAGGAAAAAGAAACACATATACAAACTGACTGATTTGATAAGCTTAGTTTCCTAGAAGGAGGTTAATAAATTTTCTGTTTATTATTATATTATCAGCTGTAATTAACATTTTAAAAAGAGAGAGGACTATTATAAGTAATTTTGTATTATATGCAGGACTTAAAAATAGAAGCATTTTTAACGCTTCAGTTCCTTTCAGGAACATCTTGTTTATTGCCAATTTAAAAATAACAATTAAAAAAAATGTTTGTTGAAAGAAGAACCTTCGATCAGTAAAATGTATGTGCTTATTAGATACGTACTCTTTACATAGCTCAATGAACGGAGATCAGTTGTATCTTTTATTAGTGTAAAAAAAAGCTTATGGAAAAATTTAATTTTTTGACCATGTAGAGTCACAATTCCTTAAGATACTATATTTAATTTCTTTAAACAAGAAACTTCATCAGGTTTACAAATGAAAAACTTTCTTCTTTCTCTAAAACTTCTCTTTTTGAATATAAAACTCACAAATTCATGTAGAGTCGATGAAATTGTGAGCTCAGTGATTATATGCCGTTAGTCTTAATATTGCAATATATGTCCACTTTCATAAATATCTGTCCAATAGAAGAATCACGCCATGAATGATCTGCAGTAAATTTTCATGTTTGTTTTTCTTTCTTTTTTATTGGGGAGGGAAGAGGGAGAAAGGTCCGTTGGTGGGAGAGATAGTGGGATCTGTAATCTTGCGCCTTCCCCATTAAGTATTCATCCATGGATAAAACTTGCTGATAAGTGTTTATTTTAAATCAAGATGTGAATCTAATTTGCATCCATAATTAATCTCTCAGCAAAGATTAGTGAGAACACACAACAAAACACTTACAATACCTATCTGAAATGTAAAAAAATTAATAATTTTACAATTACAGGTCAAAAATTTGTTTTAGATATCACGGCTAATAACAGATTCAGCTAAAAATTATAACTATTTGTGATATTTTGATTTCAAGTCGTAATACGTTGTCAAAAGGAATATACACTCTTTGACAACAAAGTAATGCGATAGTAATGCACTCCGAAAAAGTTATGCGATAGTAATGAAACTTCACATGCAAAACCTTTTGACCGAAGTTAATTAACTAAATACATCTTTCAAATCACTGTTCCAAAATATTTCAAAATAGAACTTAAATTAACTTGTCCTTGAACAGTATCTTCTTTATTTACTTACGATATTTCTTTTCTTTAAACAAGAAACTTCATCAGGTTTACAAATGAGGATAAGAAAAACTTTCTTTTTCCTCTAAAACTTCTCTTTATGAATCTACCTTATATAATTGGCTAAGTTCGTCTGTCTGTCTGTCTGTCCGTAACTCGATAGAATCCCAATCATACCGCAGCGTTGGAACACGTCACGCATGACGTCATGCCCATCGAAAAACATTGCGCCCAAATAACTTGCCGTCGATTGAAATTCACGGACAGCGATTACAGACAGAATTATATATATTTCTGAAATTCCTTCACGCAGAAAGAAAGTTTATATGTAAATGCATTAATTTATTGCGGTAGAATTTTACAGAGCGTTGGATAAACCTCGGTATTTGCAATTTTACACTGCAACAATCAAAACAACAATTGCTGCCAGTTTCCCAATCTTACCGCAGCGTTGGAACACGTCACGCGTGACGTCATGCCCATGGAAAAACATCGCGCCCAAATAAATTGCCGTCGATTGAAATTTACGGACAGCGATTACAGACAGAACCAACTTATATAATTGGCTAAGTTCGTCTGTCTGTCTGTCTATCCGTAACTCCACATAATTTTGTTACCACTTCACCGATTTTAATGAAATTTCGGATTCTTACTCAGTTTTTTACGCTGATTTTGAAACTCAAAACCATTTTTGCCGTAGAAGCTTCGTTCACAAGTTAACGCAGTATTTAGATTACATTTACTTTATATTTGATAGTTGATATTAAACTGATTTTTCAGATTTTTTATGCCTGTCGTCCGACAGGCTTTGCTGCTAGTACAAAAATAAATAACCGATGACGCACTTAATACAAAACTTTGTTCAACAAATTAAATCACAAAACAATTTCGTGCTTAATGCCTAAAACCATCTAAATCTTTGTTCAATCTTTGTTACAATCATCTTTGTTCAGGTAAACAGTTAAAAACTGAAATACAAACATTATCCTTTTTTATATGTAAAGTTCCCATATTTTGATATTAAGTGTAGTTTACATTTTAATTTTGGTGTGATGTTAGAAATTATCGTTTTTTAATGTATTTACACATTATCCTTTATTTTTCATATATTTCTTTATATACTCTTTCACACAAAAAAAATCGACGCACTCCGTAAATAACCCTATAGTAATGAAACTTTTCAACCAAATATGCAAATGATCAAAAATTCCCACCCAATGAATGAATAGCTGTAGCTAGAGTGCATTGAAACTGAGCATCGTGATGCCTATAAAGATCGAATCTCGCTTTCAGGAATTAAACATCCAGTGGATCGTGACTGCGTTTTCCTATCTTCACAGTAACAATCGAACTACATACACCTGGATGAACAAACCGACGAATCGCTCAGCGTTTGGGTCGGAGCGATGCGGCATTTATACTATGCTGGCAGGAAAGGGTCCTGATCGACAGATTTCAGCGACCAGAGGGCAGTAGAAGGCCTAGATCGATGAAAGAACGGGAAGATAGAGCGATTGTCAGAGGAGTTGTTGCTACATGACTATGAACTATCCAACGTGTGACCAATACTGAAGTGAATACACGGACCATTAGTAGAAGACTACGGGACCAGAATAGACTCTCGCAGCGCCCATTACGCCGCCTACCAATGAACAGTAAGCACCGTCAAGAGCGATTCCAATGGTGAAGGCACGATCATCGTAGAATTGTGCTGTTTGGGAACAAATTATCTTCAGTGATGAATCCCGTTTAGGATTGAACCCCGACGACCAGAGAAGACGTGGTCCGTTCTTACTGGTACACGCCATAGGACCCGACAGCAGGGAGTTATGGTCTGGGGTGCCATTTCGTTTGATAGCCTGATCCCCTTGGTTGTTTACCGTGGCATCCTCACAGCATAGCGGTACGTTGACGAAATTCCACGACCCGTTATGTTGCCGTTCCTTTCGCGACACCGAGGCTTACTTGGAATCAACTCACGGCCACGCAGGACACGGCTTTCCATTGATTGTCTTTATGTTTGCGACACACTTCCTTGGCCGAAAAGATCGCCAGATCTCTCTGCTATTGAGCACATTTGGGATGTGATGGGACTTTGCCTGGACCATCCCAGAATGTAAACTATTTATCCCGTTGGTGGCCGTTTGGCAAGAAATCCCGCAGAACACCATCTCCCGAACTGTATCAATCAATGCCAAGTCGGGTAACGGCTTGTATTCAGACCTGAGGTGGAACAATGCCATCCTTACGTCCTCCCTTTGTTTAGCTCTTTCTATCCAGTAAGTCATCCAATTGTTCTGAAATCCTAATCATTTCCTTTTCTGAACATTTTGTCTCAATTCCTGCTTGGTGCATTGAGTTTTTTGTCAAAAATTGTAATTACATAAGCGGCAAGTAAATATATGAACATGTAAGCAAACATCACGCTACTTTCACAATATATTACCAAAAATTACACTGATCTGTTAAAGAAGTAATTTTAAGGATAGTTTTTATTTTCAGCTGTTCTTCTTTAGATTAAGTTTTTACAGGGTGTGATTTGTTACATATTTAAAAACATTCATATATTGAAAAATGCATTTAAGTAATCAATCTACTGCATTTAAGTAATCAATTAGGCTACTAGATAGTTACTTTATGTATTACATAAATTGTCAAATTATTGTCATCTTGTACAATCACTACATACTCTCATTAAGAAAAAACCTCAAGTTTGTTTTTGATTTTCATTTATTTATTATTCTTATTCTTATTAGTTAAAAGAATTATGGTCCATATTTTTTCGTATGAAATTCCAACATTTTTATGTTTCTTAAGGAAAGTGAGACTCTTAAAATCAATTTATCTTCTTTGTAATAACTTCTAAAATTGTGAATTGATCTTCTTGAAGCTTATATTGTCAATTTACGGATATGAGACGTTAAATTTTTGTATTACAAAATTGTGTTGGTGAGTTTCTGTCGATATAATTACGTTTGAAGATAACAAAAATTCCCTCAGAAAAGTATTAAAAGCAGAACAGGCAGTTTAAATATACTGTATAATAATGAATATTAGTTTTAACAATTTTTATTAAACTACTTATTGCTCATCTTCTGCATACTTCGATTTGACGAAAACACAATGGGCTTGTGCAATCTTAGTATTTATTTCCGGATTTAGTTATGTATGACAAAATATTTGGAGAAAAGATATTTTCGAAGAAAATAGAAAATTTGTAATGTTTCCATTCGCCATTTATTATAACTTGCAAATATCTTCGTTTGTTATATCATCATTACATTAAAAAACAAGGTATAATAACCAGCACAGCATTTTCAGGAACTTATACTTTAAATTCTTTTAATAAATTCTTACTTTCTTACAGATTTCTTTCTTTAATATTTTAGCTATGTGGTTTGTATAAACGTTTTAACAATCTTCAGCCAGTTTTCGTTTTGGAAAATTCCTTCTTTTAATTATCACTTTGCTTTACAGATAACGGAAATTAACTTGTACAATTTCATTAAAGGGACATAAATTCAAGATGACCCAGATATCTTATAAACATTATATTTTATTTATATAGCTGATGTTATGAACGATGTTGGGCAACATAATATTTCTTTTACATCGGCTTCATGGATATGTTTTCATGAAAGCAGCACGTTTCAGCATCATTATGTCCAGGAAACTATCCTTTGACAAAACCTCCGGAAATGGGAGTAATATTTCAGTTTATGCTCAGAGAAATTCAACAGAGAAAGTAGAGTTTAGAGGAAAAACTGCACAACTGCTTATTCCTGCAAGGCAACCCTGGGGATCCGGATTTCTCAGGAAGTTAATGGTCATTATGATTAGAGATATTCTAGGGAAAAAAAAGTGTTCTTTTTTTCTTTTATTCATTCGCCAAAAAAACTGAAAACATATTCCCGTTACTCACGAAGATTAAATTTCTTTAGAAAAATAAGTCTTTTTGTTTGACAAAGCTTTCTAAGAAATTCAGGTTTTAAAGCTCAATAGATGAAAATACAGGTCCACAATCCCGTATCCGTATGAAGGTATTTGTACTTACTTGTCCTGTTATGAAATATCATATAAAATTTGCTACGCGCTAAAAACATAGATTATAAAATCAGTGTTTGAAATAAAAAAAAACATTGCAAAAATGATAAAATAAATAAAAAAATAAGTTTTTTGATTAATTTGTAAACTATTAATGAACTTCTTTATTAATCATCAATACAAATTCTCCAAACAGAAACTCTCCAAAATGGCAATATTTTCAAAACCTTCATCAGCTTTCTTTATCAAGCTCAAAATAAAAAAAAATGAAAAAGATATGCAAATCTTCCTACCCAAAACTCTTAAAAAAAGAGTTTGTTTGGAGAGTTTATGTTTGGAGAATTTGAATTGATGATTAATGAAGAAGTGTGCTTTATTGCAAGATGAGTTGGGTATATTACTGAACTTGTAACAAAAGTTAAATTCACAAAAAGATATATTCAACCTCATTCTAGTTAATAATACCTGTATGATTTAGAAATAACAATAATAATTAACAGCGCTGTACAGTTAATGTAGAATCTATCGTTTTCCTGGTTAATTTTTAAACCGTTTATAAGGCTTTCAGAAATAGTTTGTTAATATAGAAGATTACAAAATTATAATTTTATTCCAAACATGTATGAACTAATACTTTAGCCTTTAAAAATCCTTTCAGTTGAAACAACCATAACAATACTTTCAGTGTTACTGTTTTTATATTGTCTATATTTAAATTGCGTATTCCATTTAAGTAGTATGAAATTTAAAATTATAGTATTTAAATAGGATATTATTATTATTATTATTATGGAAAAGTTTCAAACCTTGGGTTTCCCCAGCAAAGACAACATTGTGGATCAAGGACCAAAGCACATATTGCCAAGTGTAACGATGTGTGCAAGAATGATTAAGGATGCGTGATTCTGTCCATAAATTTTCTAACTATGCGTGTTGTGTTGAGTATCACAGCCTTCTGGAGTTGTGTATAAGTATTTTTGTGAAGTACTAGTGTGCTAAAGCGTTGGTGCAAAATGTGAGGCACCAGACCAGTGGCGGACAGGACGATGGGTACAACACGTACTCGGTCCTGCCTCCTCCATTGCTTCTGGAGCTCGTGTGCTAGGTCGGTGTATTTACTAATCTTGTCTGCGTTTTCTGCATGTTCTTGCTGATAGGAACTGCAATATCAATGAGATAGGTCTGTTTGTTGACCTTATCAACAAGTGTGATGTCAGGTCTGTGGTGAATGATTTTGTCTGTGTGAATGGGGCGGTCCCAGTAAAGCTTATGAGGGTGAAGCTAATATGTTTTGTGGTGTGTTGTACTACGGGACCGTCTTGTTAATAAGTGAGTGTTTGTGTGCTAGTTGTTGATGAAAAATCGACGCTACCTGATTGTGTCGGTGGAGGTAGTCTGTTTGGGAGAGAAGGGGACAGCCTGATAACATGTGGTCGATCGTCTCATGCGTAGTGTGGCATTTTATGCATCTGTCGTCTGTGTGTTTGCGTCGTGTAGAATGTGTTTCTTGTAGTTGTGTGGGGATGACTTGGTCCTCTATCGCGATCATGAACTCTTCGGTCTCTCCAAGCACCTCACCACTCGTCAGCCATCTGTTCGACGCTTCCATGTCAACATGAGACTGGCTGAGTTTGTGGCGATCTCTGCCATGGAATTTCTTACTAGGCCATGATTCACGCAGCTGCTGAGTGTGGGTGTCGGGGGTGGCCAGTGTTGGATAAATGTTTTCGAGGTCCAGGAGCGTGATTTGTGTGTGTCAGCCTTGACAATAGCTAAATGGACTGAGGAGTATTGTGCTCTTTGGTGGAAGTGTTACCTAAATGTGTGTACATGTTTTTCTTTTTCTTCTTCTTCTTCTTCTTCTTATTATTATTATTATTATTATCATTCTTACATTATAAAAATTAAAACAGTCGGTTCAGTTTCCCTATTTACAATATTTAGTACAATAATTTATGTAGCAAAATATTTAAATTACCTTATTATACAATTTATGAATAAAGTTATATTCATCACTTCTTCGTTATATTTAATTAGTATATTCTACAGTATTTAAAATGAAAATTGTATCTTATATTAAATTACAGTTAAGTTATCTTACATTCTAGTGTCGTTGCACTCAATAACCCAACTGATTTGGGATTTCCTGCTCGTTTTGGACTTCAAAATTTAGACATGAATCATTTGAAAGAGATCATCTACATTGCAGAAGTTGTACAAATAAACAACAAATTCAATTCCGGCGGTGCCCAAATTATGCAATGTTGAGACTCCTTTACTCGTCTTTAGCAATCTATTATGTTTTGATGCCTAATGTTTTCATTTCCGAAAATCTATTGCATAATCTTTCAGCCAGGATTCTTTTTCCAAGCAGGAAAAAATTAGTGTGTCGTTGCAGTAGAAGACATAATAAATCTTTCTTTATCTCCAAAGAATTCTCAGCTTTTATTTATTGATATTTAAATTCAGATATTTATGTTACATAATTTTCCACCAACATGTAGCACTGTCTTATAAAGCAAATTTTTTATTTTGTTGTTGGTTTTCCGGCTGCACACCCACTGACCACTGCTTGTCTTTTTATTCCCCAACTGCTGTAAATTATTCTGTATTTACAGCGACTCGGAATGCGGAGGCGTAATTAATGAGTTTACTCCTAATTAGTGGCAAATTGCCTACACCATTCATTTAGTTCTCTTTTTTACTTCACTTTGAATTCTGTTGAATTTCTTTTAAAAAAAAAGCTGTACCTTGTTAATGCAAATGGAATTCAAGCCAGAAGATAATAATGAGTCTATTTTTTTTTCTATATGATTTCCCAATTACTAACTAAATAATAAATTAGTTAACTACGCCAAAATCTTTAAAAATTCTTACAGACTTGATTAGAGAAATTATGAAATAGTATCATGCAGTGTAACTTCATTCTGTCGAAAAAAATACAAACATTATAAACAAATATTAAAGAAAGAATCTTTAAAGTTATCGAAGTGTAAATAAATTAAACTTTACTATCTTCACAATATGAGAGACTATGAACTTAAAGTTCTTGATAACATTTAAGTTTGTATTGCTCTGTTTGCAGTTCTGCAGTTTCTGTTATCCTACTCAAATTAACGGGTTATAGTTAAGTTACAGCATTAATTCCTTTAAAAATCCACAGTTCAAAGAGATTCATAGAATTTAAACTATCTTAACCGGGGATGCAACTTTCTCTGTCTCAGAGACTGTCATCTATTCAGCTAGTTTTCTAGAAAGTGAAGCTTAAAAAATCAATCATTCTACATCAATGAATTTCTCTAACTATTTTGAAATCGATAGATGGTCTTCTTTAAACTTACCCTATATGTTTATGGATAACAGACAATATATTTTTTTTTTTCATGGTGTAATTTTCTTGCCCTAAAATTAGTGTATAAATGTGACAAAATTCCTGTAGAAAAGTGTTAGAAATTTCTGAACTCTCTCACAATTATACACACGACGGACACGTGACTTTGGATTCCGAGATCATTTTCTCAGTCAGAAAGGAAGCCAAATAGATGGCAGGGAAGCCACTAAAAATTATGCAGTTTGATATATATATATCATGGTTTGCTAGTATATTTATTAACAAAAATACAAAAAAAAAAAACTTACCAACGTAACACTTCAAGACAAACTACCATGATGGTGAGTCATGTTTTTAAGAGGTACTCTCTGAAGTTGAAGGAGAAACATAAGCCACTCTATTGTTATTAAACATTTATCGTTCAAGCGCAGTCATGGGGTTTAAGAGCTATTTACTTCCGCAGCTGATAACGTAGGTATATGTTTTCTTCTCTCTTGTGTTTGTTTCTTTCCAGGGATTAATGTGAGCAGCCTCCCACGTTTTATCCACCGGTCACCAATTTATTGGGCGAAGTTTTCTACAATAATTCCGCCACAATTGTGGCTGATTATTGTCAAAGGAAGAGAAAAAAATATACAATTGAGGAAATCATAAGAAATTGTTCCATTGGTTTCATTGCTTTAAGATGATTTGCGAATCTCTAGGAACTGGATGATCTGTATGATATTTTTTCTACTTCAATCGAATATCTTTTTTTTTTTCTACTTCAATCGAATGTCTTTTTTTTCTGAAAGACTCATTAATTTCGTATCAACTCCGGATTCTAAGTTGTAGTGGAAAAGTTCATACTTGTAGGTATATCTTAAAAGCCGATTACCTCGTTATTAGCTGATCACTCAATACAGTAACAGAAGAAAGAAAGAAAAACAATAACAATGGCTTCATTACTGAGAATTTAATCTTTGTTTATGCAATGCTACAATTTCAATAGCAAATGGTTTTCAAGTGAAATAAGTATTTTGTAAAGAATTTGAAATAAGTTTTGTCTTTGTTATTATTAAAAAAAGAAGTTCCTGGTTGAATTAAAATCCTACTTTCCTTAAAATGTTGTTCTTTAATAATTTCTTTGTTTTTTTCTACACATTTGAGAAAGCGAAATAAATTAAAAGTCTGGTTTGCATTTAAATTATATCCATCTAAACAGTAAGAAATTTAAACATTTTATGTAAAAAATAATATTGACTTAAATTTGACGTAAATACAATTAATTTTAATCATCAAAGCATATTCCAGGATTATTAAAAGGATTTATATGTACCCGTAGATATCGATAGAAATCTATTATTTCGGTTTTAGATGGATTTTCTATAAGACGTTTTATTTCACTCACTAATTTTTAATCACAAGATAAAAATTGAAATTTTTGGAGACCATACCTTGTCAGTGGACATGCATTTGAATGTGTCAAGATCAAGAGGGTCACATGGATATACACACAGACTGAATAGTTTTATTAGCCTCACTTTCCTCAGTTGAAATTAGACTCATTGGAGCATAATAAGTATAAAACAAATTGTAAGTAAAATACAAGATTGTTATGTACCCGTGGATTTACTCTAAATACACTAAATGATAACGAAAATGATTTCTTTTTTGCTTGTTTAATTTGCATTAAAAGGAAAATATTGGGCCAATAACGAAATGTATAATTGTAAATATATAATATGTAGTTGTTTTCATCAAAAATACTTTGCCGTATAACTCTTAATCATACTAGAAATCCACGTCCACTCTTTCAAAATAACTGCTATTCAAGATACAAATAAAACAAATCAATTAATAAGTAAACTTGATCATTAAAAAAGATATTTGAATTTACAATAATAAATTAGGCACTCCAAAAATTACAGTAATCTACAACTCATATTAATTTTATAGTCATCCAGAACCGGTTGCAATAGTTCATTTTTTCAACAATAGATGTTTCTGAGATATTCGGGATGCTTAATCTATTACTAATTTTCCATGTCCCTTTGATATTTCTCGTGATCTGAACTATGTAATTACTTTTATCTGTTGTGATCAGTATGCTCTTGTACGTACTTTTAGCAGTAAGCAAAAATCTTCTTTTTCAGAAACATCTTTATTAGCCAATTGAACGGATAGAAATTACGTTTTTCTAAAATTCTAGGCAAAACCACTAACAGAAGTATTCTGATGTTTATAAGCATATTACTTTTCCTTCTAATTAGCACTTGGAAAATCAATAATATGACATTATTTGCTATGATTTTTTTTTTCATTCTTGTTGTTTTTAACTTTTTCCCTTTTCTTCTTCAACTTAATTATGCTTTGTTTACTTGTCAAAGTCAGAACTTCAATGGTGGAAGCATTTAGCTCTAAATCCTTTTTAAATTAACAAAGTGATAATGCAATTGTAAAAGTCGTAAGAAACTAAATGAGTAGATTAATTTAAACTTTAATAGACTACTCCTCAAAAGCATGAAACCACAATTCCGAAAATTCAAAGTCCTTTAAGGTATAAAAAATAAAATTTATAGAACACGTTTAATGCTAAGAAAGACCAATAATGACTGTTAGAAAAGTGAATTCCGTTGGCAATGTCATGAAGCAAACAATGTTAACCATTTCTTGCCATAATTAGTAAGGAAATTTTCAATGATGGTATTTTGTTAGTAAGATGTTTGATATCTTCAGGCTGAAATACAGGTTTGACATCGACGATTCATGCTGACAACAACATTGGTTAGGAGGTTTTGTGGGATTACTAACCATTATTGTAAAAGAGAAGATTTGTTCTCCTGGATATTACGAGAAGGTGTTGACATCTTCAATCTGGGTATCCTCCTAGAGTTCCTAAAAATGAGAAGTGTGTAGTTTTCCTTTAGCCTTTCAAAAAATGCATAGAGCTGAGAAAGGAGAAGAAAATAAGTAAGAACTTTGCAGTAATTCTCCAGCATTCAGAAGGAATGAAAGAAAACCATTATTTTACCTAGATTCTTGCGGAATGTGCAGATTTTGTACCACTTTGGGCGATCATTGTAGCAATAACCAAAAGAAATTTAAAGTGGTTTGCACAATAGATATTTCTAAAAATGTTTTTAATAACCTTAAATAAGAAATTCTTAAAAGATGGATTGATTCCTAAATGAAAATAAAAGCTTCTTATTTCCATTTTTATTGATGAATCAATGAATCTTATTTTTCGTTCCACTGAGTTATTGATTACTGGGCGAATCCAGCCGATGAGAGATAAGAATCTCGAAACGGTCCGTCTTGGGTTCCCGGTACAACATTTCCAAAAATAGCTCAGTGAACCTTTAATTTGTGTGGTTTTATCCCTTCTTTGGACAGTATACTAATTACGGTTAATTCCCTAACCCCTGTAATTCTGTTAATTTAATGCAGCGACTTATGTCCGTTCGACATACGTTCTGCCAGATGGAACGGAACCTGGATTTAAGTCGAAGGACTGATAACTGTAGTTATTCTTAATTGAGATTGTTGTGAACTTGTAGTAATAATTATAAATGTAATTATTGAAAGAAGGAAATGATTACTGTAAAAAGAAATTGCTTGAAAAGATTTTTTTTTCTCTGAGTGTTGAAAGAGAAGTAACGGATTATAATTTGCATATTTAAATATTTGGATTGACGTGACGAAATAAAGATTACAAAAGGAAGTGACGTTCAATTCCGAGAGGTCACAGGCAAAAAGTCCAGTAGCAGAAGTGAGAGTGTGCTCAAAGACTGATGACGAGAGTAGATCTCAGTGGAGACGAGTGATTATGACTTGACAGGTTAGGAAGAAGTAAATAAGACAATACCAGAATATTAAAGTCCGAAGATATAGCAGTTTAGAACTGATTAGTAAAGCTAGGAGCCTTTGAAATTAATAAGGTAGCGAGGAAAGGAAAGACATTTCGGTGTGAAGTAATAGTTGCAGATAAGACCGAAGAATTCAGCGGTGAGGATAAATTCCGCTAGACGGTTATTGAAGAGAACTAACGGACTCAGAATAAGTTATTCAATAGGAAAGAAATAACTATTATTAATTGAAGAAGACAAAAGAGAACTTTTGTGTAATTATTAATTGTAATATAATCAATGCGAAAAGTGCATTCGAGACTTCGAAGAATGAAGCGAGAATTACCTACCTGTATATACTGTTTGTCCATCACTATTTGATCCTTAACCACGCCTCTTCAAACGGAGAAGACATTTCACAATAGGGGTGATCGGTTGTAAAAGAAAAATTTGGGAAAAAACAAAAACAAGATTAGGAAATTT
Organism: Thereuonema tuberculata; assembly: GCA_023159025.1. Taxonomy (NCBI): domain Eukaryota; kingdom Metazoa; phylum Arthropoda; class Chilopoda; order Scutigeromorpha; family Scutigeridae; genus Thereuonema; species Thereuonema tuberculata. The sequence goes on along the minus strand of JAFIDM010002131.1, from coordinate 45,345,517 downwards.
TTTTTAAAATATTTACTATTAAAGAAAAAAATTATTTATAAAATAATTATGAATAACATTTACAATTTGAGAATATTGAGTATATTTAACTGTATTGCCAATGGTCTTAATTTGTATATTTGTAAATGTTCTGTGGAACTTTACGGAATTGTTTTTAAACGAGTTTTGCTTTTTTTTTTTAACTGTCAGTAGTTAATTGTTAAATAAAACATTATTACCATGAAGTGTATATATTTATTACTTACATTAATTAATATAATTTATATATAATTACGATTTTTCATAATTTAAATGAATAAGAAACAGTATAAATATAACAGTTCTTAATTAGCAAATCAGTTTTATATATCGTTACAGTTAAAATATAACCTAATTATTATTATATGTAAGAAAAATAGATATATAATGTCGTATTTTATATCATCAATTCCTCTGTTATAACCAAGAAACAAAATCTGTGCATTTCCTCTGAAAATGGAAAACTATCACACTGACCCCTCAAATCACTTCTTGAACTCTTCGCCTACCACGTGACATAGGCGTGGCTAGGGATCAACTGTTCGTGGACAAACAGTAGTGAGCACGAACCTGACTGGAGTAAGGATTAATAATTGGAAAGAAACCAATGGATACAGAAAGAAGCTGAGAACTTTTCGAATCAATTGAAGGAAGATATTAATTCGAATTAATTCCCATTCGAGCCAAAGGAATTGGTAGATATTAATCGTACTATGCCGTGATAACCAGCAGCCCGACCAGACCCATTATAACGGAGGGAGGGCGATGCAATTGGAAGTGGAGCAGAGGCGGCAGTTACAAACCAAGGATTGAATTTTGGATTCAACTACGATTGAAGACTGGCAGTGGATATTCAAGGATGAATTCACATAAGGATGAATAACCACCGCAGTCAGCTTTATTATAAGTACTCTTTATTATTACATTTTGGATGGGAATAGCGTTCTTCAACGCGGAGTATGAACTAACAGTAAAAGCGTTCGTCAACGCAGAGTGCTATCTAGAAACGAAAACGTTCGTTAAAGAGAAGAATCAACCAGTAGTGATATTCAAGTACTCTTAGTGGAAATAGTGAAAGTATTAATATAGTTTCGCATACGGTGAATTATTGTGTGCATTACCATTTAGCAATCACTCGAAGTTAATTAAAAGAATATTTCATACTGGATGAAAGTTTAAGTGCCGTTAGTGAATATAAATATTTATTATCATACAAGTGAAATACGTGATAATATAAAGTAGCAGATATAGGAAGAATAAATGTATTCTCACGTAATGTGAATTAGTGTATTAATTTACAAGAAGCATTGTGAGTTATTAAGTGCTACAGTATAACAGTGCAACTAAATTGTGCAAGTGAACTATTGGAATTAATTTGTGATTTGTGAAAAGGGAGTAATACAGAGATTACTCAATTGCAATATACTCAGTTAGTGATTTATAGTGAGGAACTTAGAATTGATGAAACTATACATTGAGAATCTTAATGGATGTTCATTACAGTTTGAACAGTATTGTTGTATAGTTACATTTAATGATTGATCCAAGAGATTTATTAGATGAGCCCATAAATAAATAATTTTAAATTTTTACCACAACTGTATTTTCTGTTTATTCTAACTTTGCTACACCACTATGCATGCTGTACCTTATCCGCAACAGAAATAAAAGAATTTATAAATAAATTAAAACATCGTGTTAATCAATGTGTAGCCTCCAAAACTAAAGTAAGCGACAATACATTCCCACTAAAAATAGTTAAAAAAAATTCATTTACCAGCATTCCACTTGCCTCAACTGAATTTTCATTGTGTATTAAAAGAATAAAAAGCTCAGGGAAATTTTCATAAAAATCAATGGGTGAGACAAAGTGAGACGATGTTGTTCTAGTTTTGAAGGCTCCACATTGATTCTCATAATTTTTCCTATGAATTTGTGTGCTTAGATCTGCTGCTTACTGGTGATTATTCCTAACTGATGAACGCGAAAGAACGTGAAACAGCTTATCACTTACTAAACATTTGGGCTCACCCACTGATGCTTATAAACTAACTATATTCATTCTTTCGAGGTAGCAACTTCAATATCCAGTTACATAAGTTTATTTAAAGTTTTATTATTTCACCAATTCCTAAAGTTATAGCGTCTTCTGCAGAATTTCTTAAGATTGTCTAACAGCTTTCTTTAACTCAGAATGCTAAATAGCTATTAGAGTTCTGTAAACTTTCATGCTATTCAGATAAAACTTAAACAATGAGGGTTTTTTTTTGTATAATATTAAAGAAAACTCTGTTTCAATGTAGTAATGAAATCTCTGCTTGGTGCTGTCAGCATCGATCGTTCCTTTCTTCATTCATTTAACTTATTGCGACTTTCCTGGGGTAGCGTTCTACATCTGCTCACTTATTCTTTTAATTTTACTTAAATTCTACTTACTTAATGGAAGCACTTATTTAATGGGGACATTTATCAAGAATTCCTGTAACCTAACTTACATTTACTTTCTCCGAATCCTTGACTCTAAGGCCAAAAATGGGATAGACCCATCTCAGAAAATATGCTTTACAAGGGCAGTCAGACTTTAAGCCATTCTAGCGAAAAATTAACTTTTTAAATCAGCTAATAATTAAAATGTGATGGTAAAAGTTTTTAAATGATATCTTTTAACATTCTATTAGCATTATTTTATACAAACCATATCTTTTTAGTAATAATAACTATTATTTTATTCATTCAATGGGGCAGCGGTTTTCATTTCAGTTAGCTAAATTTAAATATAGTTTATTACTTATTTTGAAAAAAATCAAAAATTCGTGATTAGGAAAAGAAAAGTTGCCAAAAAATATAATAAATAAATAAATGTGATACGAATTGAAAATTTGAATCTTTGTTACTGACGCTTCGAAAAAAACAAAAACAATATTTATCTTATTATACAAAATAATATCTACTTCCTTGGTCGTAATTTAAACAAAATTATTTTGTTTCAAATTTGTTTCTTATAAAAAATATTTCATAATTAATGAATAATGGAATTGGATTGTTGATTTTATATAGTAAAGTTCTAAAATTATTAGTTGTTGTTTAATATGGATTAATAATAATCCATAATTTCTTGTTTTGCATTAATTCGTTTTTGCTTTAAGAGCTTGGTTTGTTGGTTGGTTTGTAGATTTTAATGGCGCAAAACTTAAATAGCTTTACAAGCGTCAAAGCTTCTTCTCATTATATATATATATATATGTATGTAAGTATGTATGCATATAATATATGCGCCCTAAAAAAGAATTGAAAATTTCCCTCTATGTCAATTGAAGAAAAACTTAAACAAATGGCTGATATATGATTAAAATGGAAGAATTTTATACTGTATTCAAAAAAGGAATGCTTATCAAATTATTTCTATTTGTGTTGTATGATTGATCTGAAAATACATTTTTTCTAAAAATATCGTTTAATTGCTTTTATTTTATTCATGGATTGCAATTGTAATTGTTATGGCTTAATACTTTAAAGTAAAATACTTTACATGTAATAACTAACGTAAATAAGAGAAACTACATAAATCCTTTCATCACACACAATTAATATTTCATTTACATGTAATCTAATCTTAATCAAATAAAAATTCGGCAGCTTAAGTGAGTAATATAAATTTAATTATTTTTGTCAGAAAATGAAAAATTTCTACTGTTTGTATGTATGTATGTATTGAATGTGGGTAGCAGAGAAGCCAAAGCACTGCGAACGGAGGTCTATTACTGTTTGTATTATGTAGATTTAGGCCTATAAATTTAAAGACTTTTCGTCTGCGAAAATTTAAAAAAAAAGAATAAAATGAATTAAAAGATAATTAAAAGAGAAAAAGAAGATAAGATGAAAAGAACAAAAAATATTACAAAACAATGTAGGTGTTAAGTTCTTCCTTGAACTTTTAGAAGTATTGTAATCGTTAATTTTCCTTCATTCTTTTAAGTCAAAGCGGTAAAAGACGATTGAATGATCTCAAAAATATTCCTGAAAGTGAATTTGGTTTACAACATATTTCGAGGGAGTGGGGCAGGGAATGTAAAAGCAACTTTGAAATTATACTTTAGATTAGAAAGTTATACAAAAATAAGTATAATAAAATAGTTGTCCACTTTCAAGACAGAGATTACATGATTTATATTAACAGTGACCTTCGCTTTCTCTTGTGAATCACTATATCTAAATAGACAGCTTGTTGTCAGATTGTTTGTACATTTATTTGTTTGTTCGTTCGCTGTATATTTGGAGCCGTTTATCTATCAACACCGAAATTGACAATAAGTCTTTAAGAACTGAAATTTGTTCTAGTCAATTTTGTTTAAGATTTGCTCATATTTACTTGACTTTATACTCTATAATCTAATCTAAGTGATTTTCGATTTTGCTGATTCAGTTTGATGAAATTGCTATTTTTGGAAATATTCGATCATTAGCAAATTAGCAGGAATAATAATTCTTGAATCAAATTTTATTGTTTTCCGATGAATCATGTTTTCTACTCTGCTAATGTTGTTAACTTATTTTACGTCATTGAAAAATTTCAGACAATTCTAATAGGGGATCAATATCTTGATTATAGCCAATTTTAACAATTTTTACGATTAAAACATATGTCACAGTATAATTTAAATCTGCAATAGTCACAGAAGACAAATTAGAAGATGTATTAAAAAAATATTTAAAAATCACTTCCTCTGTAGAAAGTAATCAAGATATATACAACTATTCTTTTGTTAGATAATCAATAACTAATAATTCATAATTCAGTAAGTTAATTTCTTCCTTCTTATTCTCTGACCAAACTGATGGGATATCGACCTCAGTGATAACACTGTAACTCTCAAGGCATTATTGGTACACCCAAACATGTACGAATTGTTTTATGGTAAATATTAGCTTTTCTAACAATATCTTGATGTTGCAGTCATTCCTCACAAGAGATCAAATACGGAGTACTTCTTCCGGTTAGATAAACATCAATTTATTACATTTCTCAACGTCAGAGAAACCACTGTTGATATATCTCTAATGAAGCATTGAAACATTGCAAATACTTTATAAACTAGTTTCGATTGTAAAAATATTAGTAAGATTTCAATTACTTTAGTAATTTACATTACTTTATATTTTTATTTACTAACGTCTGAATATTAAAAATACTTTCGTAAGTATTTACAAAAATCAAGATAGTTTCGATTTTTCATTTACGAGAAAGCTAATGACCCATTTAACTAATCATATGTTTGATGGCATAAGAAGACTGAATGAAAATATTTAAAAAATTTAAAAGATTTCAAAAATATCTGAAGTTATGGTGACTATTCCTGTAAAAAAAAACTATTAAAAATAATACGACTGATTTTATTTTGGATGAACTATTGATTACTGTTATATATAAATGAATTCTATCGTTATATATTTCTTTACAAAACATATTAAAGATGTAATAATTTTAATGTTAAGATATTGTTATTGAGTCATCGAAAGAAATGATATTGTAGTTCGATAAATTCCCGTAGCTACATGAATCTACAAGTAGTCATGAAATTACAAACAATAGGACTACAATTGTATCGTATAGAAGGCAAAAAAAGAACTTTAATAAAAAAAGAATATTAGTAGAAAAAATAAGCTGCAGATATAATGAAGCATTCAAAAACAAAAACGCTAAAGAAGTTAAGCTTACAATTAGAAAAGAGTAATGGGAGTAGTGGGTCCGATAGTAAAGAGGTTTAGGAGCTGGTGCAGCCGGATTCAATTTCCATCGATGGTTGGTGATTTTCCCACTGTCTCGAAGGATCTTAGGGTTCACCCAGCCCTCTATCAAAATGGATACCGGAATAAAGGGAGTCGGATTGAACATTCGATGACGGGTATCGTTGTTCGAAATAAAACCTGCACTCAAAAGCTTACATGACTTTGTAGTGGAATAGCTTAACTAGAAAAAAGTTATAAATTAAAATGTAATTTTTATAATAGAATTTTTACAATATAATATCTACGAAATGTTTGCAGTATGAACTATATCTAATTTCTATTACATGTATTTTATGTATATTATTTCCTTTCCAACTATCTCGATTGTAAGAATTCCCTCTTAAAACATTATGTATAAATCAATAACAGCATTGAACATAACTTTATACAATTTCTAATTTTCTCGATAATTTGTTTTGAGGGATTTTCAATCACGCTTTCGCGGAAAATAATTTGGTTATATTAGTTATAATTATCATAGGAAAAAAAAATCATGCATTAAACATCTTCTTAAGTTGGAGTTTTCATCTTTCAACAAGTACTCAGCGAAACGGGGTTTTCTTTCATTCAGTTTTTTAAACTTTGGTTTTCGAAAGAAAATAAAATAAAATCACGGTAATTTCCAATTTTTTTTGGTGGTAAATTTTCATTAAATTTTTACTTACATATCTTCAGACTAACAAAAAAAAAAAACCTAACAAAAAATACTTAATTACGAGCAAGAAACATAACATCTTCATTCATACATACATACATAAATATATTACATAAGAAAATAAAAATCCTTTATCAGAAATTCGTCCCAACGACTAACGAAGGATACATCTTTACAAGATTGTTTTTCTTAAATCTGTTCTCTGCGATTATTTTTAGGAATTTGATTTTGTTATGGTCACCTACTTTTATGAGAATAGATTCAGTATTAAAACGCTACTTCTATGAGCGCCTGCTTCTATCACTACCATGTAATATTTTTTTTCCTATTTTTTTATTGGAATTGCGACAGTTAGGAAAAGGTGACAGAAAGAATATACCGAAATGATTACATTCTCTTTCCTTTTTTGTCTTTGCTTGTCTACAATGCAAAGAAACGAAAATTCAAAGATCTTTGAAGTTTTGAATAAATTGCCTTAAAACGAATTGATTTCAAAACATGATAAAATATTAATTAAAAAACAATGTTTGCCATTGTATAATCGCTCTTGAGAACAAGAAAGAATCTGGTTTTCATAATTCAATAAAAACTCTATATATGCGTATATAAAATGTTGATAAATCAAAGCATAAAATAAATATAAAATGCATTCGCACCAACACATAAATAATAAATAAAAAAATAATAATAATAAAAACTAACCGATAGGTTTCATTTGCGAATATTCCATCTAGTAGTTTCAAGGTAAAAATCTAAAGGATGACTTGAACTTTAGGTTTTTACCTTGAAAATAATGGACGGAGTATTCGCTAGTGAAACCTATAGGTTAGTTTCTACTAATTTTTGTATTTTATTTACTTGTGTGTTGGTGCGAATGCAGTTTATATTATAAGAATTTCATACACATTAGAAGAATTACAGCACATAAAATAAATACTTTTAAGCCTATGTTATGAAACTCTATGCATTCAAGATATCTTGTTTTCATGTATTTAACTATAAATTGAACAATAATAGATTCAACTATAATTGATATTTCGTCACATGTTAAACTTTATTTAAACTAAATACTTCTGTATAGTCATTTTAAACAAAAAATTGTCTTTATTTAATTTCATTTGTTGTGCTTATGTTAAATACAGTACGTAAGAAGAAACAAGAAAACATTCATTAGTAAAACAACGAATCATTCCATAACTTAAAGTACTAGAACAACTTCGAATTCAATACTGTTCTTATTATTGTCAGGAATTAATTCAGCAAATACCACTCAACAGGTCCACTACTTTCCTCTGAAATGTGGACTATGGTAAGTCAAAAATAATGCTGACTCCTTAACAACCACATCTACTAAATTTATACCCCATTTATTATTAATAAATTCCCTCCATTTATTGCACTTTGCCCGATTTTTGAATTGACGGTGTCGACATGTGGAAAGGCTCATTGACTCGCGTGCATAAAATGAGCCTATTAAAAACTTCGTCGATGAAGAATGTCAGCGATTTTCAATCGTCTAAACGACAAGGCACCAAATCTTTCATGGTAAGACCCAGCTCGACAGGGAAGCAGGTAATTTGCAAGAAAGAAATTTCATTTCTGTAACTGATAATTCCAATTTTAAATAAAGAAGAGTAAGTTTGAGGAAAGTAGGATCCCAACCCTTAATTCTTTCATTATTTAATGTTATAATACTTGTTTTGGTAGCTTACATAAATATTTTGAATAAAAAAGGTTATTTAAAGTTTTTTTACTATGGATTTACTTCACGTCCGAAGTCTTACTAATTCACTTGATATTTTTCTTCGCTGTCTATTAGTCCGTCAATTTGTCTGTTTGTACTCGCAGCAATTTGAACCGATTGAACGGATTTCCAAAAATTTTGTAGCTCGTTTACAGCCCAACTTACAATACAGGCACATTTATTTTGATCTCTACTCTTCCATCCCTCAAATTGATCCCCGAAATTCTTTGATAAATGACTGGGCTGATTTCTTTAAAATTTCATAATCCTACGATGCTAATTTTCAGTCGAATTTTTAAATATGAAAACAATTATTTTGACTTACAGTCCTGAACGTGGATCGCACACTTATTATGACTCTCTTTTATCAAAATAACAACCGCGCCTTAGCAACATTGCCAAAGTTTAGGACAGTAAAGGGACTAAAAGCTGGCCCTATGACTTCAAATGGTGTTTGTAAAATCATCAGCCGCCATTTTTTTACAACGTGATAAGCACGTTCGCCGGATCTCAACAGTAAGGGCATCTCAAAGGCTTTCTTTATCGTAAACACTTAGGCAACTTAGGGAATCTGTAGACCAGCATTACATTATGAGCGACACTTGTGTTGTGGTTGAGCAAGCGATGTTGCGATTTCAGTTTTATGTCGATACTGGAGCAAACGATATCGAACATGTCCGTGTGTATCAAACAGCGAATCATGTGTATTTACTAAAGTTTTGGAGCGCCAAATGTCAAAAGCATTTTATTTTTTTGCGTCAAGCAAAATTCCATCGCTACGGACATCAATCATGTGAATTAGGAAGTCGTTCCGCTGATTGGTTCTCCAGTTATCGCCTTTCGAAACGTGAACTTTAATTATGAACACCTTATATTTTGCTTTGCATCATATTTTAAATAGATCCCTAAGGAGCAAATCTCATAAGAGATACCACAAGTTGAACATGCACGAAAAGCCAAATTACAATTTTAATGTTGATTTTATCTATGAAAGAAAAATATTTCTAATCTGCATATTTTTGCTTCTTCCTTTGAAATAAAATTAATCTTTTTTATCTCCTTGATCCTATTCCTCGTCGCTCGTGTTCCCTAATGTTTACTAGTCGCTGACATTCTTCTCTAAGCTCAGAAGACGGATTAAGACGGTGCTGGATTTGCGATTGACAAGGGATAAACAGTAGCATTAACCGACGCTAAGTCTGGGGCTTATGAGTGGCCTTTCAAACAAAATTGAAAGTTTCTACAGAAGATAAATGTAGTTTAACAAAGAATTACCATATTCACAATTACATTTACATTTTTCAGAATTAAATCTTCCGACAAAAATTAAGCACCATTTGGTGCTGAAATTAATGGTGTTGAAACAAAAAAAACACCATTGAACAAAGTTCACTAATAATAGAATAACATTTAGTTCATTTTAATTGGTTTCTCACCTCAGTCTATAAATACTTGTTTTTTTCCTTTAGAGAATTGATAAATAAGTTTTAGTGTAGAAAACTCAGATATTATAAAATATATCCTAAAGGTACATAAAGTAGGTGCTTCATGAATAAACCTCTTGCAAATTTTATTCAAATTCGCGAGCCATTTTAACGCAAGGCGCTTCTACAGGGTGATCCAAAAGGTGATGTCCAAAAATTTGTTTTAGATTTCTGAAATCTGGGGGTACAAGGAAATACCCCATATGTGTAATGGTTTCTTGTGTAGTTTTCGAGTTATGAATAGTTTTGTATATTTTGTGAATTTTCGATGGAACCACGGTCAAACTGATGTATGTTGCAAAATATGGAAAATCTTGTGAATGTTTTTGTCGTAGCATACTCCGCATAATGTGTACTGTCACATAGAAAATACCCAGCGTCCTACCAATAAGGGAAGGTTTACAAATTTCAATCCAAACTGAATAATGTAGGGTAGATTGAGACAGACTGCAAGTTTGAACATCAAAAAATAAAATTAAAAACAACGTTCCATCGAAGGAAGTTGAAATACTTCGCGGAACCCTAAGCTTCCTAGATCATAAAAAAAAATGGTGCTTAATAGGCATGTTGTAGCCTAAATCAGCCTTCAAATGTACAAAGGTGAAACTGTCCGAGGTGGTATTATTGGTACACGTGCCATCCACAAGATTATGAAGCAAGGAAATTGCTCAATTACCAAAATAAACATTATCAAATGAACGTAGATTGAGAAAAGAATAAAAAAACGTATAATTTAGGTTATGATATGATACCATTATTATCGATAATTAATAATTACGGTGGGTAATTCAAGGAGCGGTATTCCTAAGTAAGAAAACAAATACAAATGTTAGACGGAACTGTATTTTACAATAAATGTTCGAAATGTCCCCCTCCCGATTCAATACATAGTCGACAACGCCTTACAAAATTTTGTTGCAAACGTCGAAAAGCACCTGCATTTGCTCTGATTCTTATTTCGGCCTGTTATAATTGTCCTCGTAGCTCTGCTTCGGTGTTGGTTTCGCGCGCATACACCATCTCTTTGTAATATCCCAGAGAAAAAATCAATTGGGTTTAAATCTGTTGAATAATAGGCATGTGTTAGCCGAAATCAGCCTTCCAATGTACAAAGGTGAAACTGTCCTACATTACGTAAGTAAACAATGGACATCGCGCGCGCCAAAGAATGGCAGGAGGTTCTCCACTGAGTCGTCTGTAGCGCGGCCTCACGCTCTCCTGGTCGGCTTGCGCTAACAATTTTTTTCCTAATTGTTTTTCTATTTTTTCTTATGGTAATATACTTTGTTTTTTTATTATTATTTTTAATTTTTATTTTTATTATGGGTAGCCTTTAAGTTTATGCTTTACCACAAAATTATATTCACTTCTTGTTACTTATGTAGAAAACTAATATATTCATATCAATATCGCTATAAATGCTTTCCACGATCATTTAAGATCCCATTACTAGGAATACCACAGCTGTATTCCGTAATTTCTTAAATGCTATTTACTATTTTCATTGTTCATTAACATTTGCAAGCTTTATCTTGCTATTCTTCAAGATTCCTTAAATATTTGGGATGTTAATTAATTTTAGGGATTCCTTAAGATTCAAGGAAAGGCAACTAACCTTTTTCATTAGTAAAAACATTCCATATATTTCCAGCATAGTCGTATTTGCAAGAAACTGAAGATAGTTAGAATTCTCTTTCAGTTAAAATAAATTATAAATTGGGATTTTTATATAAAAAGCGGATCTAAGTTTGGCAATAATAGTTTTCAAATACCTGCTTTATCTTAATTGTCCTCAGTAAAATAATAAGTAAAGACTCTTTTTGAATTGTAAATTAAAACAGTGTAATGCTGCTACACATCTACAGATAAAAATATGTTAAAGCAAAGAGATATAGAACTCTTTAAATAGTCCAACTCTTCAACTTTAAGTGAAGACTGGTGAAAAAAAAATGATATTTTCCAGAAAAATTTGATTTACTCAGAAAAATTTGTTTTGGTGAATAAAAAAGAAAACCAAAAAACAAGAAAAAAACAACAACAAAAAAACCAAAATAACAAAAACAATATCTACCTTTGTGTATATATTTCCTCTTGTATTTTGTGAATTCACATATTTTCCTTTATCTATAAAGCTTTTCCAATTATTAGACTACTATGAATAATTTATAATTTGATAATAGGAAGAGAGCTATGAATAAATGTTGATACGTAAAGGTGCTTATTACAATACAACTTTAGGTATTCTTTTTGACATTATTTATCAACATCAACTGTCAGGTAATCTAAAATTCAGCTTCGTCGTGTAAATAGGTTTAGTTACTGATCATAGATGGACAGACATGGAACTTATTGGAATTTAAAATTATATTCTGTGGTCAATGGTCGGAGAAAAGAAAATTCAGTAAAACTTTATAAGTATGAAAGAAAGTGATACCTATTGTACTGTATATCTCGATATAAACATATCTTACTTGATTCCCTATCTGTCATTTTTATTTATCTTTAAAAAGATATCAGACAATCAAAACATATATCTGTCCTGGAAATAAATTCAATCTTTTTAAAGTATATGTAAAGAAGTTATACTCTTTCGGCTACGTTGGAAAATGATGAATTTAGAGTGCTATTTCAACCTGACGTTGTTCTCTATACAATTATTAGAGTTTCCGGAAGAAACTTAACGCTCTAGATATTTTGGTTAGGTAATGACCAAATTGCGAGGCGTTTATGAGCCTTTAGTGCTTTAAATAACTAATGAGGGTTGCCGCAGAGTTTGCGAGTTTTGAATGTAGGTGCTGAATTATTTATCTGGGAACAACGAAGGAATATACAACTATATGCAACCACATTAGGCCATAGCACAGTCTTCACAAAGCTAATATAAGTTCTTTTAATATTAAATTAATATGATGTTGAAATGGATTTTTCGAAGGAATTTACCATTTCTTACATTCTCTGTGATATTTCAGATCGTCTGGAGAATATGAGCCAATTTAATTATTAAACACACACACAGGTTTTGGAAATTACTTTCAGTTGAAAACTCTAGAATAGCATTCAAGACTTTCTTCTCCTTTTTTTTTTTAATTTCAAACTTGTCGTTTCTGAGAATGTTGAAGATACATGCAAACGCATAGAAATTTATCCTGACTTAGCAGTTGATCATGGGCTGTGTCAGCAATTCCTAGAGTGATTTGTAATGACATGAAAGCAGATCTCATTAATTATTAGTTTGAAAATTCGCTAAGGTTGGCTTAAATCCTTATATTGGTTGATTTTGTTACGCCTGGCGAGGGAATATTGAGCCTGAAGTCATTTCATTTCATGGTTTTATTATTGCACATTTTACGAATTATCATTTCTCTACATTATGCCCAGGAGAGAAATAATATATTTGATGAATAAGTTGCTGAATCAGTTAAGATTTTATGAAATTTTATGGAAACCATAGACTAAATAAACTTGATTCTTATTAGCTTTGTCAATTCCGAAATATTTATCATATGCAACATTGTCTATGTTTGATTTTGAGTTGAAACGCAAACAAAAGGAGAAACTACTATATGTTTTAATATCTTATAACCGCTATCAAACAATTAACAAATTGATAGATTTAAGACCAATAATGTAAAAAAAAAGTGAATAAAATTTATTATTATGGTAATGAAATCCAATCAAAAATTTCATTTCCCATTCTAAGCAGTGGACCTTTAACTGTTTTGAGACCTTTGAAGAGCTGCTTCAGACTTTTGAAACCTTCATCAGTAATGATTTTCTCTAATACTTAAAAGATTGCAAGTAGAAAGTACAAATAAAGTTACAGAGTCAATATATTTATCAATTAAAAAAAAAGAAACAATTTGACAATATATTAGGCTACTTCATTAAATGAGTCCGACTTACGGAATCGTACAGATTTACAGAAACCTTATGTATGTTTCTTGAGCTTCTCAATTTCTTTCCATCTTATCTTAAAAAACATAGGACTATTGTCGTTGCTGTAAAACATACTTTACTATGTATTGCCTCTTATAATTAGGCCATTATAAGTTAATGACTTCTGGTGCACTAGTTGTAAATTCATGTGCCTTGTTTCTATTTTCATTAATAAAGAATATATAGATGCGAACGTCCTGATGAATCAGCACTCTGCGCAGAATGATTTACTATTATATTTAACGGATAATCCAAAACCCAGCAAATAATGTTAATAATACATTTAGAAAAATCAGTAACTCAAATCGCAAATTCCCTTGAGAAGTTGATTTTTATAAAAAATTCTTTTCTTTTAAGCATTTATTTACTGCGAAATCCACGATTCTATATAAGATAAAGTAAAAGCTTATATAATTTACATTCTTGTTGTAAGAAGTTCCAAATTAATGAAAATATTGCTGATTTAATCGTTTTCCTTCAGTAATCAAATCTATTCTAAAGGTCACAGCTAATGCAAGAACCTCAGCCACAATATGCGTTACATCACTAACATTCAGCTAATCATCATTAATTGCTGCAAATGACTAACTAGTAGGATTCAGAAAAAATTAATGAGAACGGTAAAACCTTGCTTCTAGTTTAATGAATAATAATTACAAAGACAAACAACGATGTATCGCGTAGTCGTGATTCAGTATCTAGCACTGGTAGATCCCTTATGAGGACTCGAAGGAGGAAGGGAAGATCAAAACAATTGCGCTCACATTTTATGTTGGGCTATCAATAAATATCGAAGCAAATTTTAATTTTAGTCATTGTAGCGATGGATTTTGTGAGTCATTTTTGAGGGATGAGATGCGGGGAGACAGCGACATTTATTTGTGGCTATGTTTTAAATTGGAGCATAAATAAGTTACGTACCAAATTTGATAGAAATCCTTTCAACCGTTTTAAATAGATATCCTTAAGAAATGGATAAACAAATAACAAAATGTTCAACTTGAATAGAAAGACTTCATATGCTCAATCCACTATTTACTGGAAGCATATTGCTTTATATGCTGTAAACACTGATATATGTTCGTATTGTGCCTTGACGTCTGTAGTGCGACCGGGAAATTCCCGTACCCCCTATTGTGTGGTAGTAATGATCCAGATAAATACTACTACTGCTATTATTATATGGTCCAATAAATATTAAATATAAAATATGGTCCGAACAAATAATACATTTTTTTGACGGTCATGTTAATGGCGAAACTTATTTACATATGTTACAAACATGGTTAATACCCGAGTTTTCAAACATGGTTAAGAGCTTGAAAACTCGGGTATCATGGAACGCGTATGGCTACAGCAGGATGGGGCACTTGCTCTCTCTTTCTGTGCGCCGGTTGAACATTTTCTAGGACGTTGGATTGGTCGTGGTACTCCTGCATCGCCAGCTCCATTGAAATGGCCACGCCGATGTCCCGACCTCACGATTCCTGACAACTCATTGTGGGGAATCATCAAGGCTTATGTGTCTGAACGTCATTATGCTACAAATGAAGAATTGTGCAATGCAGTTGAGGAAGCATTTCGAACCATCTCAGCCGAACATGCTCCAAAAAATATCAAGTACGATGTCGCGGAGTATGAACTTTTGTGTACAGCATGATGGTGAACACACAGACGCATTGGACACTTAAGTGTAAATGTTTTCTTAAAGTATGAATACCAATTAAGGAGTACGGGAACTTCCCGGCCACGCTGTATATCTATTCTCTAAACTTATCATCTACTTTCAACTGTTGGAACTTCATCAAGTTTTGATCCTGAAAATCGCTGAATCTGTATCAACATGTCTCAATGAGTGTTTAACTATTTAGAGTTTTGTTCAGAATCGGAAAACTGCCCGTCTCAGATCTGTTCACCAGTGTATTGTCAAATGTTACGCAATGAACCATAAAAATTTCAATCTAAAATTTATCGGAAGAAAAGGATTCATCAATGACGTTGTTAGATCAGTGGGCTACAGAAATCAGGGCCTGTACTAAGTATAAAGAAGGACTTGCAACGTATCAAGTAAAAAAATGAAAAGTAAAGAATATTCGTAACAAGTAAAACCTTAAGACATTTATGGTAAGACTTAAAAAGTTTGAAAAAAAGTCTAAGCGTAAAAGTTCTTGTACGTTGATAATTTACCATTAGCATCTACTAAACCTAGCATATTACAATACTTTAACTTTTAAAAAAAGTAAAACAGGGTGGCGCACATAAAACCGGCCACAAAATAATAATACAATACAAAAAGAAATGCCTATTGGGGCCGGTTTTTTATGCGACACCCTGTATTTTTCTTTAAAACATATAAGCTTGTAAAGGAAATGAAAGTGCAAGAGTGGTTGTGGTGTAATATGCAATTGTTTTAAAGATTATGAGCAGTATAAGCAAATCATATTCAGATAATAGAAATCAATATAGAGAATAATTTTTAAATAATCTTCTGTTTTTTCTGCAGTTTGAAGAAGAACTATGTAATTTTGGAATCAGTGATTTGCTATTATGTATATGGAAAAGGCATCTTAAAGTATAAAATGATCTATTTATTCTCAACATAGCTGAGATATTTTTCTGTAGTTTTGTCTCTTGTCTCTTGACTGTCTTCACTGCATTCACGAGTGATCAAAGACAGTTTTTTGGAAAATTGCCCAAGAGGTCGTCATCGAAACTTCTCCGGACTCTCTAGAGTATTGTCAGATATGGGATTCCTTGGAATCAGCAGTTCTGATGTTCCATCATTTTACCAATACCACTAAACGCTTTCTACAGGCATTAAAACATCTCCAAAGTTTACCATAGAAGATTTAGATATATATTAATATTCGTTGAAGGGAATATACAAGGATTAACACTCACTAGTTCATCGTATCCTATCGAATAAACTTCTAAATATAAAAAAATATATCTTTTAACTGTTAGTTTCATCCTTGTTATTTTCCTAAGGCAGGCTTCAATAATCCATGATTCAAATACAGATATTCCTCGCACAGTGCGGCTTCAAGTACTATAGGATTCACTTACAATGCTGTTTACAATTTGTGATCGATTATTACTGACTATTTCACAATAGTGTGGATTGCGGAGTTCATTAAGGCAGCAGATCATCAATAATTAAAACTAAAGAAACTTTTTTGTAATCTAATTAAGAAAAGAAATTTTATTAATATTTTTACAAATATTGTCTTGATTCATATTTTCTACGTTTTCAAGATTTTTATTTTTTTAAATTTTTTTTATAAATTTAATAAAAAAAAATATTTTTCCCTTTACATCATTGGTTTCTATTTTTCCTATTAATCAACTAAGTTTTTCCTTAATAATCTATTGTGGATTAATTTCTTCGCGATATCGACCATTAAACAACTCACATAGGATTCGTATTACGTATAGTATCTCCATTCAGTGTAGATTCAGTCAGTGCGGTATTTTTTTAAACGCATTCACCTCACTGTGCGAAATATTCCTACATTACTAAAATAAGATTTTTTTTTGTTTAAATCTGAAGTAATTTAGCTTTCCGCCCTTTTTATTAACCTCACAGAAAGGAAAGAATAGAAAGCAAAAGAAAACCAATTAATTATAAGTAAATTAGAAATGGTAGACAGCTGATAAAGCTTAGTTCCAGAAGGTAAAGGCTACCTCAAATGTCCAGTCATATCTGAAGTAATAAGGCGTTGCTTAAGTGGTATTGCTTTTCTTCTCTGGACTGAAGAGAGAGTTCGTTTCTCCTCAGATGATTCTTTTCCTCCTTTTCTTTCTTTCTTTTTTTTGGTAGAATTCACCAAGTACTTCTCAAATGGGTATCTGATAGTAATTTCGTGGATAAAAATGGCTAAACGTCAACCTCAACTTCTCGTTTGATATTAGTGACATTTTAACCTTTCATTTTCTAGAAGGATAGGAGCGTGACATTTTAACCTTTCGTAAAATTATAAACTTTATTGCTAAATTTGATTATCATCTAGGCTCTTTCGCCTAAAATGTTAGATTATAAATATGGATTGTAAAACTTGTTATTCCAAAGACAGCTTATGGAAATGTTAGCCAAAAATATGTATATGTTTGCAAATGTTGAAATGATATAATAATCCATTTCGAACTCGTAAGGCGGTGCTAAATCTAAATTAACTTGTTGATTCAACGTTATTATTTCTTCGCTTAAAAAATTTATAGTTCATTTTTAGCGATCCATTTGGGAGGTAATGTGATTAGCGACCAAAATCGGTAGCTATTGCGTATATCCTGTCCCGTCCAACCGTCCGTGTCTGTTTACCCCTTATAACTCCCGAACGGTTATTATTATTTTTACATTTTTATTATTATTATGCTCCCCGCCCTTAAATTTATTTTGAAGAGGAAATTATATTCACTTCTTTATTTATAATCTTATTATTATTATATCATTTTCGGGCATCGTTTATGCCTTTTTTTCTTTACCTTCAGTTGATTTTTTTTTATATCCCTTCCTTATATCTTCATAAATTCTGTCAAATCACTAAATAAAATATCTGACATTCACGTTATATCATTATATCACGTTAAAATATCTGACAGAAATGAATCAAGGTTGAACTTCATCAGAAATTGATAGAGAGAATATAAAATAATTAAAAAAATAAAGGGTTGGAGAAATAAACAGAAAGAACAAAATAAATCTTCAAGTCTCATGAACATTGAACAGACTTTAGAGATTTAGCTGTACTTCGACTAGAAATGCTATTGAAGATAAACACCTTCAATTGTCTGCACTTGCCAAACTTTCCTGTAGTATGATTTATCCTATTATTCAAAATTAAAGGTGTTTCTTTATAAAGAAGCTGTTCTTTTTCTTTGAATACTTGATCCAATTTGATATGGGTCCAAACTATAGAGAGGTGGTTCAGATGAAAGCAAACGAAACTATCCATCTTGGCAACATCAAATCTTTGAAAATCAGTTATTAGCTCAACCAGAAAAGGAACATAACCACAGATAACAGACTGTTAATAAATAGAAAGCTTTTAACTTCAGCACTTCAACTTCAGAAAGGTCCTCCATAGTATCATGATTCTAGTTTTAGCTAAGTTAATATCCAAGTTTATTGGCCAAAGTCCAAATTCTCTTCCATTGCAAACGGAATAACAACTTCACACGTTGTAGAAACAAAAAGGAAGCAGAAAATAAGTCCCATTTGATTTCCAGGAGTCCCATAATATGTCTTAACACCTTTAAAATATCTTAAAGCTATCGTCAGTAATTATCAGTATAATAGCTAAATGAGCCCAAATTATAGAACGACACAATATTGAAGGTTATGTAGCATTGTTCATTATTACGATGGACTAAAAAAAATAATTCATGTCCTGATACAGAAAGTTAGAAAGCTAATAATGCTGTCAAGATATTTGAAATAGACTGAATTAAAAAATTAATACTTTTAAACATAATTTTAATTTTCAATAAATAAAATTGTTCATTATTAATGATATTCAGTGACCTTTTTTATGTTTGTTAGATTACCGAACAACAAACAGTTTATATCTGGTAAATATACAATTTAATTTACTATATAAATATATTGAGCGGGCGTCGGAATGACCATCCGATCTCAACTAGTCCTGTTGGTGGAGAATAGCTGGGAGCCTAAACTTCTCGCGCATTGCAGGGACTGCATGGCTTATTGCGATAGTTTTATATAATTATATTACGGGCCTGGTATCATAATAATTAGGAGGAGGAGATTGTAGTTTTTCCGACGGTCATAGGGTCCACTCACCTTCTAAAGAATAGGTGCTGGGCTTCCTTCCCGGGAGTAAAAAGCGATCCTCAGGCTGAACAACCGACCTCAACTTAGACCAGTTGGTCTCGAAATGCAAGGACCATGAGGCCTGTAGTGAGATTACATTAGATTAGATTAGATTAAGTTGTGGATGGCAGGGAAACATTTAGACCTTAGGTCTATGCCCACTTTAAGAAGGAGGGACGAAGATAGAATGGTAAAAGTGAAGGAAAAACGGGAGAATCCGAGAAAATCTGCCTAGCGCGGAACGTCTACCAGCAGGAAAGCCACATCGCACCACGGTACACAGAGATGAGAGGCCAATGTCTTATTTCTGTAATTAAGTAATTATTTCTGCATTTTTTTTAGGTATAAAAAAAAATATGTTTTATTGCGTTTAATTACTTATCATCGGACAATATATTCAAATCTATTTTCTTATCTTTATTTTTATTGGAAAAGAAGAATTAATTATAATCCTTTGAATGAAATCCTTCTAGACAAACTGACTGAAGTTCTAGAATAAAACTTTATTTCTATTCTATTTCTAAAATTAAAAAAAAAATTAATCTATTTAAAAAAACAAGAAATTTTATTATTATTTTTACAAATATTTTCTTGATTCATATTTTCTAGATTAGAATAGAATAAATGTCGGAAGCGCAGTAGTGCCACAAAATAAAAAATAAACAATATTCCGACGATTGTTCCTATTAGTCTCAGTACGGAAACCTCGTTGTTTACTGGTGACTGCTCCTGGCTGACGAGCGCCAAAAAGCCTGAAACAGCTATTCCAGAATGTTACTTGGTGAACAATTTGGTCTCACTCATTGCTGTTTAGATAAAAAAGTAATTTAAGAATTAGTAAATTGAAATATATCACTAAAACAAAGAAGATATTTCTTCAAGATTAGGAATTTTTATTTGTTTTGTTTCGTTGTTAATTCAGCAAAGGCAATATCCTTTGTAAGATGATATTCTCCGGTTATGGCTTGTTGAATGCATCCCTTGAATTCTATTTTTGATTTTTGATTCATCCTGGAACATAATATAAGCAATTTCTTTGTTACCTTTCCTTAAAAATTAATTTTGAATTACAGAATTTTGTTGTTATTGTTTGATTCAAAAGTAAATCAGATCATTATAAAAAAAAACCCAGCAAAATCTATAAGCTGTATTTCATGCCAGTTTTATTTAAAAAAAAAATAAAAAGCATATTGCCTTATTAACAAAATTACGTCAAATTCGACACAGACATATTTTTTTACTTATTTTGTAATCACTACTCAGAACAGTACTCTCTATTTATTAAATTTTGTGTAATTCTTTTTTATTTTGTAGCAACAATTTGTACTGAATATCAAAAAAAATCTTAATCTTAAAAATTACTTTATATAATATTAAAACCGAAACTATTTATCAGGATTGTTATTACTAGTAACAGTATTATTACATAAAGAGGTATTTATTTATTATTCATTTTTACAATCATTTTCATTTTTCAGTCACATTTTGATTCCTAATAGCAATTAAAGCTTTTAATATACAATTTTGATATCATAGAAAGTAATAGTTTTTAAGATCGTAATCCACACAATGCTGAAAAACAATTAGAATCTCTTTTAGATTACTATAATTATCATCTACATTTTTATTTACAGCATTCTTTCTTAGTTCTGAAAAGTGTTTCATCAGAGCATCTATTCCATTAGGACATCGAATGATCGGATTTTAGAATTCTATCAAGCTGATCCTTTAGATGCAATCTGATATTGGCTAACTCAGCTTTATAACATATTAGAGACAACACTCGGCTGTGATGAAACTGACAATGAAATTTGCTATTAGATGGCTTTCGGAAATTGCCTTTTTAATTGGTAATCCCGTTATTTAATCCTATTTAATCTGATCTGTGAAAACCGTACGAAATTGAAATATCTTAAAAAGGAGCTGCAAGAAGCTGAAGGCTATTTCAATGTTTTAAAAGAGTTTATCTTCTTTTCTGTATATTTTACTTTAAAAGCCGTGCTTGTATTCTATTTTTATTCCTCCTCTTCATTTTGTTAAAGTATACATTAAGGCTAAAGGTAATGCACTAGGTCATTAGTCTAAGTCATAATTCATTAATTCTAAAAGTATTAACTGCACATTAGTAAATAGTAACTTTGTAATAGTAATTGGACTGTTAACTTACCATTTATATGCAATCTATAGTTTCTGAATGTTCTGTAAAATACTAATAAGTGAAAGAGCAGACTAATTGCATTCCTTTCATACAGATAAGTGCACTAGATTTTTCGTTATTTAGAAGTGATGAAGACTTTGAGGACAGAATCTAACGAAAATATGTGTGCTAATGATTTTTTTTTATTTTTATCGAATAAATGGCCCTTTTAAATTTTGTAAAAACTGTCACAGAAATGAATTTTCTCCTCTAACCCTAGGAAAAACAAAAAGTTTCAACACTTAGATAAAGGTCGAAAACAATAAATTCAAACTGTTCTCAAAACCTTTCACAAAATGTGTTCAAAATGGTGCCCGTTCATGCCAATTGAACAAATGTGCACGGATGATAATGACACAGTTTCACTGATCCCATTACAGCATAGCAATATGCGTCGTTGCAAATCCTTGTGCAACTTCGCAGTAGTTGGTGTGGTGTACATTTGATCTTTTAAATATCCCCACAAAAAAAGTCCAAGGGTGTGAGATCTGGTGATCTCACTGGCTACAACATCTTTGGCGACAATATCTATCCAGCGGTTCCGAAAGGGATCGTCTAGAAATCTTCGTTTACATGAGGTATATTGAGCGAGCACTTATAATGTTGGAATCTCAGTACGTTGCCAAAGACACCTTCAACTGAACACTGAGGAATAAGTCCCCATGCCTCTGGCAATTCAGCATACCCATCATAAAACAAAGGTCAGACAATATGGGCTCTTATAATCCTACACCACACATTGAAGCTCTAGTGCCTGAGATTTGTCTCTGCAAGTCACTGTGGATTCCTCATTCTCGTAATGAATGTTGTGGAGATTCACCACATCATCTCTTGTGAAATTGGACTTCATTAATCCACAGAATTTGCGATATTATTTTTGAAAGTTCATCATACGTCGCTAATATCCAATTGTAAATTCTACACCAGTTGAATTATCCTCCTCTTCCAACCTTTGAAAACACGCAGTAGGATTGGTGAGATATTGCTAATTGATGTTCGATTGTCCTTCTGCTACTAAGTAGATTTGCAGCACATGATGCTGGGATCAAGGTAACAGTGTCCTCATCTCTTGCAAGTGATGGTGTCGTTGTTCATGATCCTGGGATAATACTCGAGTCTCCCGAAATCTTCAGATAATCGTATCTTTGCTTATCTTGATGGATGCTTATGTTAGGATATATTTGGACATTCATCCTTGCTCCAAATGAATGTTTTGCTGGCTAGCACCTTAATGTAGGACCACTTTTACAACTTCATTTACTGGATGTAAAGCCATTCAATAACTGGTATTGGCCAACTTCGGAGCTACCTTTTCATTATCTATTAAGAGGACGTACATACGAAAATCTGCGAACCTCACTGACATTTCTTATTGGGAAGTGGTTTAGCCTGATTTACATACTTCAATGTTTTATTTTTCAAAATTAGACAGAAACACGTGATTTTCTTTAGAATCTACCATCAAAGTATTCATCATTCCTAAAGTAAATGATAAAAATTACAAAATTATCATTTATTACAAAAAAAAATTACAAAAAATCTAAAGAAATAGGGTAACACTTAGCTGGACTACCCTGACCATAAGTACATGTAAAATTTTGGTTGCTAAGGTGCACATAAATTTCAATTATCAAAATGGCTTTAATTACACATTAAAGTAGTAATTTTCTAAATAATTTCTTTTTATACTATACGTTTATATCTTAAGAATTATAAAAAGTAGCTTCTTTATAGTTATCTTTTTCCCGGAAAACCGGAAGGTATTTGTTTAAAATTAGAGTTACTTTTCAAAAACAGCAACTACATTAGAGGTTGAGTTACTAAAAGTAATGGCGTAGTTATTTCTTTTTTCCAATCATAATCAACAAAAAAGCAACTAAAGAAGAAATATGATATAGCGCGCAGTTCAAGCCAGCACAATTCTAGAATTAACAGAACTTCTTTAGGATCTAAGCGATCCGAGCGCCCTCACGGTTAACAGTAAATGACATTCTAAAAGCATCCATTGCTATTTTTCTCAATTACTAGATGCTTTTTACGAGATGCCAATCCCTCCCCCCCACACACACAGAGATCATACAAAAAAAAAACAAACCCCAAGAGTTTTATTGCTCTATTACTAATAAAAGTAAATGAGTTACGGGTTGCAGTTGTCCGTTACAAAGATTTCAGAAAATTCCCAAAAAAAGTAAAGTAACAAGTAATGGTCGTCACTAATAACATGTTACTTTCTATTCTTGGTAATTTTCCGACGAATTCCCGTGACTTTACGACATCAGTGTGAAAACTATTATATTATCTTGATACGAATTGAAATTAAATTCAATTGAGACATATATTAATGATATGTATTAGAAGGCTAATCATTTTTTGGAAAAAAGTGTTAATATGTAGTGTCGATATCAGAAAAATTAAACTGCAATGCGATCTAGAGGAAAATAATCATAGAAATGAGTCATCAAATATTACAAAACCCGATTTTTCAAGCGTAATGGAACATTTCATTTCAGATTATTTCATTAATATTATATATTTTCAGAGTGTACATCTAATACTGACATTGATGTGATTTTGTTTAATTAGGTACAGTAAATAGTCAATTTCGGAAAATAAATACTTTATATTTATATATTCATATTTATATTGATATTTTCATAATATAGAATCTTGTGTAAATTATTGAATAGGCTACTGTATCACGGACAACAAATTTTGCATTGTATCTTATTCAGTCAAGACCAAACGAATTAATTTTACTTTATTGGTTTTGGTTACTGAAAAATTGAAATGTCAGTTTGAGTTTCAATCGATTACATTCATACTTGACATGTATCCTGTGACATGCGGTCAGGATAGTGTATAGGTGGAAACTACATAGTAGGTTATATTAAAGACGAGGCTTTTGCATTTGTCGTTTGTAATGAATTTCCAATTTCATCATCCCAAGAGTAATAGGAATTTTAGCTGTAATAGGAATTTATTCATTGCAGAAGCATTTTTTACTCTGTATCTCGTATATTATGATGGAAACGATTACCTTGCTCATCACTTACATCACCAACCTAAGATCGGAAGAAGACAGGTAGGAAGGAATGAATGAAAAACGTCCGATGAAAACAGTGGAGCAAATTGAAGCGAAAGTAATTTACATTGTTTTCAAGAAGAAAAATTTCCAAGCCTTTTCGGGAATTCTGTCTTACACTTGAGAGTTTCTGATCTCTAATGAAATACTGAAGTTCCTTTCCTTGGTCTTATATCAGTCCGGCGATCAAATTCAGAGGAATTCTCAATCAATATACACCATTGTAATTTCGTAACCTATATCAAAGTGCCCTTGTCATAGTCTATTTTAGGACTCTTGAAGGTTCGGGAAATTAGTAGTAGTTCATTATATAAAACATTAGGTGAAAATAAGTCACTACACTATGATAAGTTGCACAACTCTTTCCACTTTTCTTATTGCTAATTCGTTTCGGATAGCCAGCTGGTAATAGAAATAATAATATTTCAATTTGTTTTGCTTTTATTAAAAAAAAATTGCATATTAAAAAAATGGCGTTTCTTTCTTTATTAAGTATTTAAAGATTTTAAAAACTTCATAAGAAAAGAGAAGGAGAAAATGTAATTTCTTATATTCCTTATTTTTTAAAATTCTATAGTTTTCTTTACATTTGCTCAAAAACAAATGTAATTGGTTATTTTACTTCAAAATTTTCAAATTCTAAACTTGATTTTTTAACTTCAGATTCTAAAATTGAGATTCAAAACTTGATCAGGTTAAACACCACATTACCTGTAATTAAAATGTTTAAATAAAATAACAGATATTAAAAAGAATAACTGATTTTAAAAAGATTTAAAATATTCTACATTAAAAAGATGTAGCTTCAGAGACTTTAGTCTCAATTCATTTTAATGTAAAACCGTTGTAAGTTATAAAATGCAATTTAAAAATCAATTCAACTTTACTAATATCATCACCCCTCGCATTCTCCCCTCCAGAAACTGAAATGAACGAAGCCACACCACTGACATTTTCACTTAAGAAAGAGTACTCTGATCCAGTCCAAACACACTGTCAGGAAGAGAAGATGTGATTCCGGCACTGCTCAGAAAAAAAAATAGAAAAGTAGATCGTTTTATTTCTTCGAAATTGTATTCTATGTTGAAGTTTGGAATCTATTTCTTTTTTTTAATTTAGAAAGAGTCTAAATTAAAAAGTTTACTTTCGGTTACCTGAAACTCACTTTAATTTCATTAATGAAGTCATAGAAATATTAACAATAAAAGTGAGAATAGTATTCATTGTAAAGGTTATATAACTTTGAATTCAATTCTGTAGATGATAGTGCATAAATAATAATTCCCATATTTTTTTATATTTTTTTTTTGTAAAAGATGATATTCAGCTTTTCTGGTTTGAAAAATATGAAATTCAGCTTTTTCTGATTTGATAGTCTGAAACTATTATTAAACTGTAAATGACTGAGTACTTCTGTATCTGAATCCAAAGATATCATATACCGACAATTTACTGGCTTACTATTTGTAGAATATATTTGACAAGCAAAGCATAAAAGGCAGATATAAAAGATTTGTTTATTTTATTAACATGGAATATACTTAAAGCCATCTGAAAAACACAAGTAAATTGTGCAATTAATTCATTCACCAAATATCAATAGCGTAAATTTTAGCTTACCATGTTCTAGCTTTTGGGTGATTTGAACTGAATTTTCCTGATACTAAAGAGAACTTGGATGAAGGGAGGGTAATGCTATATTCGAAATAGAGTATATTTTTTTGTTTGTTTCATTCACTTCGTGGAATGCTATTGGAAAGATCACTAAGTTCGTATTCTTCTTTTATTAGATCGTATTATATTTTGTATTAAATAAGTTCCAATTCGTTCAGTTATCCAATAAAGCGTTTTCATCTTCTGCAATCCTATTGGATTCAACTATTTTTAAATCGAACTTGTGTATCTTTTTAATTTAATCATTTTAATTTTCTTTTTCTAATTGTTGTTAGTAGGTTAAATTCTTCTAATATTCTTCTAAGAGTGATTTTCATCAGACTGATGAAGATACATGATTTTCATTATTGTTTCTTTTGTTTTCTATTGTATATATATTTAATTATTTCTTTTATGCTTTAGAGACTTTTTTAAAGGTAGGATATCAATCAAAATAGATGATGATTATACTTAAACAAGAGGTATTTAGATCTCTATGTAGAAAAAAATGATGTAAAAAAAAACGCAACCAAATCTGGTGTGGATACTTTCCTGTTCATGTAATTTCGATTTCTCAAATAACAAAATTTAGTTCAGAACTATTCGGCGAGGTGAAATTTGGCAGTAATGTCACTTTAATTTTCATATTAGCTAGGTTGTCCGGTAAGAAATTCAGATAGTACAGAGAAGTTGCGAAACAAAATTTAGTGTGACGATTACACAGTAAATGAAGTTAGTTCACACTAACTTCACACTGATGAAGTTAGTTTTAACTGTCCATAGGTTACAATTTCACAGATTATGTTTTTACAAATGTGCAATTGAAATGTGCAAGTTACAAATAAATCAGAATTCAAATAACTACATGCCTTCTATCTCCATGTTCTAAAGCCTCCATTCGATGTGCAACATAGTCGATGGCAGAACGTTTGGTGCCGTTGTCTCACATGTAGCGAAATTCTTTCTTTTAAGACAATTACGTTAAGAACATCGCCGTGATAAACAAACCCCTTCAAGTATTCCGTAATCATAAAAGGTCAAGTCTGGTGATTGTGATGGCAGTTGGACCACTTGAGGATAGGCGGGGCTTCGTAGTTCCAAAATATCCCACCAGTCTACTTTTTGGCTTGTGTTATAAACAAAGCCATGTGCTTCGTTTTAACCCTAGTAGATATAGAGGCTGAACTAAAAGATTTGAATTGGATGCAATGATTGTAAGCCTTCCAAAATTTTCATCAACATATCCCATCAGGCTACTGCTTCGCATGTGGGATAAACTAAGCCATGTGCTTTGTTTTAACCGGTTTAGATATAGAAGAAATATTATATTAAAGAAGGATATTCCAAACGTTTTTACAGAATTATTACAATAAGGATCTACACAGTACTGAACCAACCGTCTTGAAATATCAAAAATCGACGATTTTTAAGTAATTCGCACAAAGTTATATGTTTGTTTATCCCACAATCTCTCGCCGCATGTGGGATACACGTCATACGTGACGTCGATAGGGGCGTAAACCTCAAGTGGTCCATTACTATGTTATCTGTGAAATGGTACATTAATCTTTGCAATTTAATCGGACATGAGGAGGTCCTCTATCTTGCATAAAGGTTGTTACATCCAGTCAGTTTCTTTGCTGAATTTCGGGATGACAAAGGTTTAAAGCATATCTCCATATCTGGAGGCTTCAATAGAATGCATCACTTTCCAAGATGTAGTTTTTTCTTCAATAAAATAGATCCAATAATAAAGGATAGCGTGAAACCACACGACACTGTGATTTTTGGTTGATGCAATGGAATCTCTTGTGATGAACATGTGGTTTTTTTATAGATCAAATACGGTAGCTGTGAGTGTTCACCATCCCAAACAACTGAAAACGGGTCTTGTCGGATCATAGAATTTGCCAGGAGCATGACTCGTCGATCATGATCCGAGCTATGAATGACAAAGCAAATGTTTTTGCTTCTCACAATCACCAGGAAGCAATTCGTGACAATGAGATATCATAAAGGGGTAAACTGCAATATTTGATACAAAATGTTCCGAAGTGTATGGCAGGGCTTGTCCAATCTCCGTGATATCACAAGCCCACTACCACAGCGGTAAGAATTCTGCATTTTTTTGCTCCTCCTCTAAGGCCGTTGCAACTTCCTGTTTCTTCTAAGGTTTTACCATTTGCGACCTCTTCCTGCTTTCACCGGGAACGTTCCTTTTTCCTAAACGTAAAATCATTTTCCTGAGATTATTAATAGTGAAAGGACTTGAAACGTTGAAATACCTGAGTGCAGCGTTAACATTGTTTCTTCCATAGTAAAGTTTTACTTGTAATGCGCGATCAGATAATTTAAGCACCATTACTTGTCGCTAATCCAAATTGATGCAACAAGAGTTGAGATCCTTTATATACCTGAAAGTTGTTTCAGAACCTATCTAGCAGGGAAATTAAAACGACATTTGCGTCAAATTTAAGTAGCGAGAAATTTCTTAACTACTTTTTATTTGAGAAATCGAAATCCCATTTTTAAAATGTATCTCTTACCTAAATTTATTTCAGAGACTGAAATGTTTACTCCTTTATTTTTTATTTCTCCAGTCATCTGAAAATTTAAAAGTAAAATGGTACAAAAAAAAGATATATATAAAGATATATGTATAGTAAGAGGTGTTTTCATTTGTTATTGGGAAGCACACGCTAAGCAGAAAATACGTGAAAGATCTTTCTGAATTTTAATTTCTTAATCTCTGTTCGGAAACACTCTGTAGAACATTTACTCTACAGATAATAACCACTCTCTTTTACCACTCTGTTACCAAGTAATAATCACATTCTATTTTTGAAAACGTCGTAATATTTTTCCAAAACAGTTGTAGTTGTTGTAGATTTTGAAAATAAAGTTGTTGCTTACAGAATGCTTGTTAGATTGAAAATGTAATTTGGATTTACCACAAAAAAGTCGTCGTTAGTGTAGTGTGCAATGTTTTAAAATACATAAGAAATGTAAGGTAATTATTTATCAGAAGAATTTTCGATAGTGATTTCCCTTTAGCTCTTGATTATGTATTATTAAAAAAACCACTTGACGAAAGATTATGAAAATTCAGCTAACGGTATATCTCATTTTTCATTATTACAAACTGAATTCAGACAATTTATATCAGCTTAAAATTACATTTTAATGTTAAATATAAAAAAAAATTGATCTGACAATTTAAATTTTCTTTAACTGTTTAGATTTTGGTCTGAAACCATACGATTCTATTCTGCAGGCACTTCTCTAATCCATGTTTATTGAAAACGTTTTTAATAACTCCAAGTTTATAACTGGAGTTTTTCAAATACAAATTATTTTCTTGTTCTATTAACTTATTGCGTATTAGGAAGATATTTCAGTAATTATTTCCGATATATCGTTTTTAAGCGTGAATTAATCTTCAAATACGTCATGGTTTCTCATGAAATGATGAAATAAGGATCGCATTCATTTGCTGGACTTTTTCTTAATATTTTATCAGAAAACGACATATCCAGTGATAAAACAGTGATAAATATTTTCAATTTATTTTTGTAGGAAAACTTTGTTTGTAAGAAACTTTCAGTTTTTCTAGAAGATTCGTTCCTTCTACGAAAATATAAGAGCATCTTAATTAAGCAGGCAAAGATCTGCATAGAGAAAAAAAGGGTTCTTTGGCTAAACTCACAGGGGCACAAACAATCAGCGTGGAGTGCCTTGAAGAGGTTGGAAAAAATTGAATTAATTTGTTTTTGAGTGGAAGCCTGAATGAAAGACGGAAAAGAGGATCGAAGATAAAGAATGATCAAAAGAACGCTAACACTAGAAGACGTGAATAGAAGAATAGAAAGGAAAGAAATGGAAAAACGGACGAGTGGTTAAGGAAATATTCCAATTAATGAAAATTGAATAGGCAAACTAAACCTGGATCTAGATATATAATGCTTTTTTTCTATATTTTTTTCTTTTTTTTTAATGTCTATTAGATATATATTATATCACTTAGGCAATAACAATTGTATCAATGTATACATTTATATGAAATTTTATATGTACTCTGAATCTTTATTTCTTTAACATGCATGAGTATTTGCTTTTCATGCCACTACACTCTTTCTCAGGGTTTTTACAGACAATGTGCAAAATTATTTCGATTTTGTTGTAATGAAGATAGATTTTTCAAAATTTTTAAGGACTCAAACATTTTATTATTAGTATACATTGCATCAAATTAATATAATATAAATTTGATAAAATTGACATTCAAGACAATTCAGAAATTATAAACATACCTAATATTATTAACCATAATTTTTTGGAATTAATTGAAGACAATTATGTTCCTCTTATTGATTTTTTGTTGTTTTGGGGGAGAGCGAGAGGGATTTCAACTAATGTTGCAAATTTCTCTAAATATTAATAAATGATACAAGTAATAAATAAGATGAAGTAAAAGGGAAGAAAGGGAATAACAACTGAAAAAGAGTAATTTAAACTTTGAGAAGGAATGGTTTGCCCCTTGGAATCGCTACCTCTATGCTTACTTGCAATACTTTCTATACAAATGTGTTTAATAAAAAAATGTTAAATACCATTTCTACAGTAGATCATCCAATATCAGTTTTCAAAAGTAGATTTTATAGAAATGTACTTTTGCAGGTTGGTCATAATAAACATTAAACAGAGGAAACAACGTATGAAATTAATGGAATCTAAATTATCTGTATCTTTTTGAAATCTTTATGAAATCTCTTTTGATCTTATAAAAAGGTTAAAGGTTAAGTGCTCATTTTTCCCTTCAAGCTCTAAGGAAGGCCATTATCTTCAATTTACATCGAATTGATTAATACGAACTGACTTATTAGTACGCTTATATCAGAATTAACAGATCAAAATTAAGTATCGTAAATGATAACTGGATATTTCATTTTTTTCAGTTAACATAAGTTTTAGTAAAACCGTTATTCCAATTGGAAAAATAAGACTGGAATAAGCTTGAAATAATATATGTTTAATATTTTAAAGAATTCAAAAATCACGTTTAATAATATATGTTTTTAAAATTCCTTATTTAAAATGGTTATAAAATTACTTTAATGAGTTTATTACTATTGTTTTTTGAGTTATAGTTTTATTAATTTTTTTATTATTTTAATTATTAAAAAGAAATTTTATTCGTAATAGCAACACAAAGTAAATTCGAAAATGGCCAGAATGAACAAGAATCTTACTGCTTTAGAAAACAACATAAATGCTTTAGAAAATTGTTCCAGCAAAGAGACGTCCGGATAAGTCTCCGGACTTTAATTTTTTTTTTATTTATTTATTCAATTCGAATTTTACAGTCCTACTAGGGAAATTCCCCTGGAAGTAGGTTCTGGAGTTTAATGTTTACAATCTGATTAATTTATGGTTGCTAATATATCTGCACAGATACCATCTACATATGTAATCTACATATCTACGCAGTAGAATCAATAAAAATTTAAAACACATATTTTAAGCAACATTCACTCTAATGTGAAGATGCAGGCATGCGTATATGTCTCCTGTATATGTATAGTATACACACACAGGAGAGCAAATACACATATGTACATGTTCACATTACATATATTACAAATAAACATTCATTTTATAAAAATTAAAGAATAAGAGGATATGTATTTAAATATTTATAGTCGCTACAATTTTTTTCATAACTAATAATATAACACATGATGGCGACAGTGACCCCTCAATGACTAAAGTAAAGAAATAAAAAACAAGAACAAAATGTGAACACTTGATGGAAACTGTGACCCCTCAAAGACTAAAATCAAGAAAATAAAAAACAAGAACAAAATGTGGATTCCAAAACCTTGGGCAGCACTCAGACTACCACAAAAGGTATTTGACCACAAAAGGAAAAAAAAATTAACAAATAAATAACAAACTCTCTAATGGGCAAAATAAAAGCAATAATTCAAATAAGAATGCCTTTTGAGTCGAGCTGATACTCTGGGACGTTTTGTTCTTGTTTTTTTCTTCTCCAGCTATTGCAACTATTGAAACATATATTAATAGACATCGTTGAATGATCTTCTAGCTCCTCAGATCTCTCTGATTTCTTCTGAAACAGTCATCCCAAAGGAATTATTTAAAGGAGGCCATTACATCTAAAGTACCGCAATATCATTACCAAGCTACCAATGAGAGTACAAACATAATTCCGTTACATTGATAAACTGGTGTTCAGCACAGCATGGAATCAATTGTGTGTGTGTGTGTGTGTGTGTGTGTGATGCATACTATGGATTATCTTGGATCATTAAATTCCCTGAGATGATGACAAAAGTGTGATTGAAGTAGTATAGGGGAAATGCGAGAATCCTTATAAAAAAACCAGCCGAGAGCGGATCGTCCATCACGATACCGCCTTGAGAACCGAACTCCGGTGCTAAGATATAAGCGTGTCTTTGGGGCACATCAACCGCGAGGCCGGAACTAGTATTGAAATGTTTGATGTAATTTAACCAAATCTGTATTTAACTTCTTTATCTACCTACACATTTTTGTGATTTAAGATAATTTAACTTTTCACTAAGGAAAATTATTTTAATAATGTTTTTACCAAATTTAAAACGATCTTTGGCATGTAAGTCATTTAACGCTACAAATAAGTGATTCTTTTTAGTTATGTCTTTTATTTAAAATCTGCAGTGCTATTTTTTGAATGTCTTCGTTTTCTCAGTTTAGTAAATGACTTCGGCTTTACTTACATTTGAAGTTCTTTTATATTTCAGCTTTGCTTCTCTCCTTAGCAAATCCCTTATCGTCCAATCTGGGGTGATTCTTCGCTCTTGTTCTATTCGTTCTCTTGTTTCTGCTTCCGGTCATTTGTCCTTGTCGTTCACAGTCTTATTTTACTTCAAACATGTTCCGCCCATTGTCACTTCCTTTTCATCATATGGGTCAATACATCTTAAATTACCTGTTCACAGCCAAGATATTATTCTTCCTGTCTCTTCTTCTTATTTCTTCCATTTTCCTTTGAGATAGTAGCAATTTTCAATCAGCTTTCTTCGGTACCATATTTCAGACCTTTAAGAACAGGTCAAAAAATCTCAAATCAGAATCCTACTCAATTTCACGACCGAAAAAGAATGAAAATACGATGAAAAAAAAACAAAAAAAAAAAACCAAATAAGATTCAACTTGACATTCTAATAAAATTTAATCAAATGGTTTGATTATAAAACCCAAAAGAATGCCGGTTCGGAAATCTAATTTTTCAAATACTTCTGCCGTTGATCAACGGTATTTGGATTATAATTTTAAGTCAATAAAAGAAAAGTTATCTATCATTTCGATTTCTGATTATGTTAATTTCTTTATATGTTTTAGAAATGGTCTGAGAGATTTGGTTCATCCTTATAGATTAAACAAACATTGCCTTTGTTAGTCCAGTTATTCGGATCTTAACGTTTCATCGAGATGAAATATATGTATTAGTATCATACTTATTTTACAGATTATGGTGGATACGAAATTCCTGATCTAGATTCATTGTTTGAAATTCAGTGTGAAATGACAAAAATGTAAAATTTTGGATCATTTTATATTATCTTAAGAGTGGAGAAAAATTAGTTTGAAGTTTTTGTTATCAAGTTCGTCTATTTTCAAGTTTTAATTGCATTCTCAGGTGTTTTAACAAGTAGAAGATAAAATTTCTTGTTATTAATTCTCTAAAAGTACGCTAACGTCTAGCTTGTAAGATTGATTTTTACAATTTTTGAAGTTATTATTAGAAAGTTATTATTTGAAATAGATTGAATGAGATCAGACTAGTAAGGTTTTTTTGCTAATAATTGGTATAAACAACTATAATAACTTAGTAAGAATCTTTTGGTTGTTTGGAATCTTCACTTAATGTGGTTTCTTAGCTTTATCGTTCAATAAAACTTTGTTTCCTTCATCAGTCTTTTCTTAGTGATAAGAACCGCACTACTAATGAACGGAATGAGTTGTGTTAGGTGGCACTCCAAAACCACCGTTATTAGCGGGCGGAAGTAGCTTTCCACCCATCAATTGTGGTGGTGTAAACGTAGCATACACTGGGCCTTCTACAACGGCGTATCCTATGTCTTTGGTAATGAGGACACAGCAAATGTAAGTCGCTCATCAGCAACATACGAAATCGTTCTTTTATAACATTGGAGGAGACGATAGTGCGCTCATCAGCGCCGCAGCTATGAACCCCTGCAGCTTTCATGGCGTTATAGAACGAAAGAAATTGAAGCCTTCATCAGCTCCGAAGAGGAAAGCAGAGGGAGAATAAAAAAAATAATGTGGAAGGCTTAAATCTTTCTACTTCCTTTTTCGAAACATGCTTTACAAAGGCTTCATCAACTTCCAATAAAACGATGCCAGAAAAAAGACACTATTTTTAGTATTTCTTAACTTTTAAAGTTAACTTTAGAAAATTGAATCTGAAAAAGAAACTTCAACAATCGTTTATAAAGTATTTCTTGTATGAATTTTCTTTCAAGGATCTTTATAGCTTTGATCTCTTTTTCATGTCTTATTTCCTCTAGACATGCCGCCGCCCATCTACAGTGGAAAAGTTGAAAAAAAAAACGAAATTAAAATTTAATGATATGAGACGTTTAGCTTTCTATATTAAAAAAAAGCAAATTCAACATCGAGCACGACTGAAAACTTTTTTGTTTGTTATGAGAGGCGAATTTCATTCAGCTTTAGAAGATTTATGATTCTCTTAAAAAGATTTATTAGTTTAATCCATATTTAAATCAATCACCAAGTTTCCAGCATTTATATTTATTACTGTTATCTGGAAGGAATACCTAGACAACCTTGGGATGTTAACTAGCCATCTTCATTCGTAGAAACAACTTTTTATTTCTAACTAAATTGCAAGTAAAATCAATTTATAAATTAATCAACTTGGAATTAAGCAGTTAAAAAGTTATTTTGTCCGAATTTGTCACATTAGGTTATTCTCTTATTTGTCAAATAGCATTGAAAATAATATTTCGAAGTTCCAAAGTCATTTCTAAAAAATTAAGTCATTTCTTCGATTGTTTGCTCGCCTTCTTGAATTTTATTACCCATTAAGCTTTGATTTATCATCTAGGTTTTCTTTTATTATGATAATTTGAAAATGTTAGTTGCAATCGATGTTCTTTTAGAAAACTATTAGTAAAGTGAAGTGAAAGGTGAAAACAAACATAATTTAAATATTATATCACCGATATAATTGGCATTGGTGATTATCTGTAGCCTATGTATCCAATGCACCTTATTTCGCGCGGGTTAGAAAAAAAGAGTTATCCTGATGTAGATGACGTAGAAATTGTAATTATGTGATCATTTGCAACTTTTCCAGTTGGTAAAAAAAGACACAAAGTTTCAAATTTATGTTATATACCTGCTACCGTCGCTTCGCTCCAGATGCCTGGTAATGTAAAAAAAACCACTTTATTTGTTTATAAAAAGCAAATTACAAATTTGACATGAGTGTTCTTAATTCTAAGTAAACTAAAAACTGAAACTTAAAATTAAGAATACTCATGTCAAATTTCATGTTTGCAACTCAAGCGATTTCGAAGATATGCATACCCGGAGGAATGTTTGCTCTCCCGTTTACGCCCCTTAGGATCCGAATATCGAAAATTATTCGAATACGTCAACATTTTAGATTTTAACAAAGAACATCATATCAAATTTCGTGTTTCCAACTAAAGAGGTTTCAGAGACCCTTCAAGAATGTTTTGCTCTTCCCCCCGTTTAGTATCCTTTGTCCTGATCCGGGTTTTCGTTGTTCATGCATTTCTGGGATGCATTTGAACCTCCGCGCCAAATTTCATAATGATCCTTGAGAAATGGCGACGTTGTTTCAAGACAAACAACAAACATCCAAACAAACAAAGAAACACTCGCGCCTCTTATATATATTATAATTATTTTGAAGTAATGAAATAATTGTTTGATTTATCAAACACTTCCTCGTATTTCTCTGTACCGTTACGATTTGCAGAACTTTTTTATTGTGTAGCTATTGCTTTTGTCGTGTCCGCCCGTCCGTGTCTATCCATCCCTAACAACTCCCGAACGGAAGGTCGGATCGTCAAACGGATTTCACTATCGTGTTCAGAGGCCCAAACACTGTAGGAATTGGGTGTTTTCAGGGGTCAACGCCCCCACCCCACACCTCAGTGTTCCAGATATTTGGCATTGTTGTCATTGTATCCTACTAAAAACTCCCGAACGAAAGGTCGGATCGACCAACGGACTTCACCATCGTGTTCAGAGTTCCAAACAACATTAGATAGTTTCAGAGGGCAACGCCTCCCCCTCATGTTGGAGATATTTGGCATTGTTTTCATTGAATTTGACACCAAATTCGTTTGGCATTGAATTTCTGTTATTAGCTTAAATGTTAGAATTGCAACGATATCATTTCAATTACAGTTGAATTGTCAGCTATAGCTTGATGCTTACGATTTTGGCCTCATATGCTGAAGGTTGTCTGTTTAAATCCGTATATCTTATTTTTTTATTTTTTTTTCCTCTAAATCTTTTTTTCTCAATCTCCGCGTGGATTGTTTTTTGTTTTTCTTTTTTTCCTAAAGTTTTTTTTTTTTTTTTTTATTTTTTTCCTACCTTTTTTTCTTTTTCCTTACGTTAATGCACTTTCATTATTATTATTTTTAATTTTATATATAAGATTATGGGTCGCCCCTAAATTTATGCTTTAGCACAAAATTATATTCACTTGTTTTCTCTCTAATAGTTAGCACAATCTAACAAGAGGTCAATAGTTATTGATATAAACAGTGACTGGAGAAAGATTATCTACTTATATGCTAGTATTATTTTGTAAGTAGTAGTTTTCTACCGAGTTAAGTCCAATGTAATAGTTTTCTTCCCACGTTATTAGTTTATTTGTTATTTTTCTTATAGCACAATTATATATTTAGATAAAACAACTTGAAATTACAGTAATTTGTGACTGAGAAGATATTTCAATATTGGTTCAGTCATTATTATTTTTGTTTGCCTTTTAATAAATTATGCTGTGGCCATTCTTATGGACAATATTCGCTTCCACAGCAAACTAATTTTAATTCTCTCTTCCATTCTTAAAATGAATCAAAAATAAAATTAAACAATTATCGGCAACTTATGAAATATTATCCTATCAAATAAATATTTTCTTTGCAGTTTCTGTAATTATTTGACTTTATATTTTTTTCATTTTTCTGTTTGCGAGTTGGATTTTTTCATTAGATTTTAAGTCTACAACTAGTCGGCTACCCGTCGCTTCGCTCCGGAAGTCTCCCTTATGTAACGGAAAACAATTTTTTATTTATTAAAAAAAAACCACACACACACACAAACACACACAAATTATATCAAGGAAACTAAAACTAAAATTTTTTAAAAGCTTTTTTTTAATTTAATTTTTGAGGTCTATATTCTCTCAATCTACGACTGCTTTTAGAACCACCTTGTAAATCATATATCTATGATATATTTTTATTTTTTACAGAGATTAGAATGTAGGCCTAGTGGTCTAATGGCTAAGACGTCTAACTTCTGAGCAGTATTCTATCTAATAGAAATAGTGCATCTTTCTTTCTTGACTATCTTTTTTTTTATTCCTATTGATACTTTTCAGTGGTTTTCGAGTTAGAAATAGTGATGGTTTTTGAGTTACAAATAGTGATTTTTCAGTATTCTACCTAATGAAATACTGCTTCTTATTTCTTGACTCTTTTTTTTTTTTATTCCAAATGATACTTTTCAGTGGTTTCTGAGT
Source organism: Thereuonema tuberculata (assembly GCA_023159025.1). NCBI lineage: Eukaryota > Metazoa > Arthropoda > Chilopoda > Scutigeromorpha > Scutigeridae > Thereuonema > Thereuonema tuberculata. The sequence goes on along the minus strand of JAFIDM010002131.1, from coordinate 45,307,289 downwards.
TACAATAGTGTTCAGTATTCTATCTAATAGAAATATTGCTTCTTTCTTTTTTGAGTCTCTTTTTTTATTCTAAGTGGCACTTTTCAGTGGCTTTTGTGTTCCAAATATTGATGGTTTCTGAGTTACAGATAGTAATTTTTCAGTATTCTATCTAATAGAAGTGTCGCTTCATTCTTTTTTGACTCATTTTAATTATAATTGTCACTTTTCAGTGACGTTTGAGTTACATTTATTGATGGTTTTTGAGTTGCAAATAATGATTTTTTCGGTATTCCACCTCAAAAAAAGAATGCTTCTCTCTTTCTTGACTGTTTTCTTTACTCCAACATCTGGCGTGTACACCCACATATTTTTCAATATCACATAGGATTTGATTAAGTAAGAATATTTAAAATATTGCAACGTTTCGGCAATTATCGTTCTAATTGTCAGTTTCGAATTACAAATAAACTGACTGATGTGAAATAAATAAACAATCTTGAGATTCAAAAAAAAGATTGAATACATTCCTTATTGATGGGGGAAAGGAAAGGAGATATAAGTCAAAAAACCATATGAAGAGAGTTGTAGTCCCTTTGGCCTAATGGATAAGGCATCTGACTTCGGATCAGAAGGTTGCAGGTTCGATTCCTGTCGCGGATGTTTCATTGAAAAAATTCTTTCTATTTTTCATTCTCACAGAAAACTGCGCCGGACAGACAGACAGACAGAGAAATAAAAGATTTTAGTAATATAGATTGTTACTTTTCAGTCAAAGTCAGTTCAGTTTTGACAGATAAGTCAAAAAAGCAATATGAAGAGAGTTGTAGTTCCCATGGCCTAATGGGTAAGATGTCTGACTTCGGATCAGAAGGTTGCAGGTTCGATTCCTGTCGCGGATGTTTCATTGAAAAAATTCTTTCTATTTTTCATTCTCACAGAAAACTGCGCCAGACAGACAGAGAAATAAAACATTTTAGTAATATAGATTACGTAAATGGAAACATTATAAAAATACACAAAAGCACTTTTTTTTAGAAAGGTAGTCTTTAAATTCCCATTTAGCTCTTTAATAGTTAATAGAAATAAAATATTTAATTACATTGTTTTGAATGAATTACCTGAAATGGCTTTCAATGTATTATTAAATTCAATGTATCGTTTCTGTGGCTATTAAATTAGAAATGTAAATATTCAAAGAAATGAAATGAACTGTTTATTCAACGAAAAAGGTTCGTGAATAAAATCTAGAGAAACTGGGAGTAACAAACGACTGGAAATTACTTTTCAGTATCTACTTAGAAAATTATATCATCACCAAATAACGAATCACGTCAATACGATTAAACAATCCCTTCATCATAATCATTACGACAATATTGTTCTGAAGCATGCAATAAATTGGTATGAAATGTAACAGAATCTTTTATTTTTTTATAATGCAAAAAAAGCAAATACATAAACAACAAAGGCAACTTTTCATGTAATATCAAGAAAAATAGCAACATAAAAAATTTAAAAAAACAACAACTTAGATTTCCTGGATTAAAAAAAGTTATTGTTAATTTTTTTAAAGGTAATGTAATTTCACATTAAATATAATTTTCTTCTGGTGTTGTAGCATTAAAAACAAAGAACTAGTATATTTCACACAAATGAATCGCTCTATTAATAGCATTCCGAAGATATCAAGAAACGTTTATAATTTATTATTTCTTTATGTCACATTATACTTATTTTTCTGATTGTAGAAACCTAATTAGACACGTTATAGAATCAGTATCTCCTAATTTTCCATTAATCCTTTTATTTATGATCTGGTTCTATCTTGATAAAGATTTAGATATTCCTACAATAATTATAAAAGCCCTGATTGGCTTATCAGCCACTACATGGTTTATAATGTTTGGATATATGAGCTGAATCAACAGGTAAGAAATTGAAGTTGAAGCTAAAAGGAAACTTTTAGAATTGAACACATAAAGTTATTGAAAAAAATAACTGAAAGTGCTTTTACTTCATCGGAGAAAAAAGCATTAAATTATATTTCCCCCTGTTTTATCGAGGATGATGTGATTTTATTTGATAGTTTCTCAATCAATTCTTTGGCGATTAAAGATCGAATGTCAAAAAATAAATTATCTAAATTTTGATTACAAAATTTCTGATTAAAAATTTTAAAAATAAAAATTTAAAACATACTTATATAAAATAGGACCAGACATTTTCGACAAGCCAGACTGCCATCGCCATTATCAGCTGATAATGAAGATTTTTAATCGCCTAAGTAAATTGTATCATAAGACCCTCACACTTTAGCTAGTTACAATTAGTCAATTCTTATTAATTCAAATTATAATTCAGTTTTCTTGGAAATTAAAAACTGATTTTCTAATATTGTTATTCATTATGCTGAAAAGATTTGTTCTAGAAATTTCCAGAAAATGCGATCTTATATGTTTTTAAATTTAATATGTTTATTCATAAATCTATATTTTCAATTCCTACAGTTACATGTTAAAACTGTACTATTCACCTTCGTTAATCAGGAGTATCAAAGTAAAAGTTCAGAACGCAAACATGACTCACAGAATATGCATCCTATTAATTCTCAAATCTACCCATTCCATTTTCTCTTGAATGTTGTATTTGAAATTCCTTTCTGTCACTAAAAGTGCTTCATTAGCATTTTGCTAGTCATTTGTTATTTTCAATTTTAAGATAATTAAAGTCGCAATTGAAACCCTTGTATGGACTCTTTTGTAGGTTCAATTTCTCCAGACATTTGATAAGGTGAATTCTATATGAATAACTGTGCCCAGGGGAAAATGTTGTTTCTTTTATCACACAGGGTAATGTGTGATAAAAGGTCATCGAATGGGCAAAGAATTCTGCCGTCATTGGATAGCTTTGCAAGCGGTACCGCTAAATGACAATCAGATTTTGCCGTCATTTAGAAGAAGAGAAACAAACTCTGAAGAGCAAAGAAAGCCCCCCCCCCTTTACTTCCGAATTCGAACCTACGGTCAGACGTATCAAATGCTTGTCAAGCTATCGCCAGATGGTCGTGCCCGAACCTCAGGGGAAAATATAATTAAATAAAATATTTGTAAACTTAGTAATTTTTAAGTAAAAATAATTGCGATAATTATGTTGAAAGGCATTGAATAGCATTACTACGTTTCAGAATAAATATTATGAAATGCATTCTCTTACTTTTGGGGCAGAAATTATCACATTTTGGCAGAAATTAATTGAGAAAAAGTGTATTAAACATTATACATACAAAATAATCATTACAAATATACATGAAACAAAAAAGCTTATATTATTGTACAGTAACAAATTATGCGATTAAATTTGCATCTAGATAATTTGAATGTTTGAATTTAAGTTTAAAGGCATTGACAGTTACTTTGATTGCTTAAAAAAAAAACCTTGAGTTCCTTAATGTACTGCACAAGATATTGGGTAATCTTAAATTCTTAAAATGTAATAGAATAAAGATAAACTTTTCAAGCATTTATAGCATTTAGAAATCCCTATGGTTTTAATTATTTACTCAAAAGCCCTGAAGAA
>JAFIDM010002131.1:45259986-45303331 GCA_023159025.1 Thereuonema tuberculata | reverse complement strand
TTCTATTGGTGTCAATTCATGGTGGCAAGGATGTATCCAGTCTGAAGACCTGGCAGTCCAGGAAAACCAGGACATATCTTATAGCAAGATGGACCGCTGTAGTCGCACATGAAGCAGATGAGGCTGAAGAATCTCCTGAAGGTGACGTTGCACAGTCAACGCTTCCCTGGAGACCGAGAATCATAGGAGATGGCTCCCCACACCATTACACCACCTGTCAGTATTGAAGTCTGGATTTGTGCTCTACCCAGTGCTTCTCCATACTCGAGTATGGTGGTTATCCATATCCAGACAAAACCTGAATTCGTCTTATAAACACGATTCGTTGCAAGTCCACAGCCATCCATGCCACCTGCTCACTACACGACTGCAAACTAAGCTGCTGATGGTTGGGTGTTTTTGGCAGATTGCGTAAAGGGTTCCGAGAATCCAAGTCTCGTTCTGCAAGTCACTTCGTAATCGTACTTGTCTGTGGGTGTTCGTCAGTGATACATTTGGGCCTGTTGTATGATGACACAATCCTCCCATCTGTTAGTCTACGTGAGTCTCCCAGTACCTTATCTATGAGTGTGTGTTCCTTCACGTCTCCACTGCTCCCCTCGTCAAACAGCACAGTGGGAACGAGGTGGCGGCCAAACGACTTGCCTATCTCCTGAAATCCAACGATTCGATCTCTCTCTCAAACTCTATCAGTTGTTCAATAAAGCGTCAAGGGATGCTGAGAACTCAGAGACTACACAACCTTCCTGATTACAAAGTATACAGCTATCAATGACAGTTGTTCACATGACCATAGCGATATTAACGGCCTGGTAGCACTTCTCAGCGACCAATCGCAGCCAAATGCAATCTGTGACACAATACCAATGATGGTATAGTATACCGAGTTTCGTCATTCCTGGACCATTCGTTCTACATTATTACATTATTTTATCTTATTTTTGGTAAGAGTGAATTTCTTTTATTATCTTCTCTCTTCTGGTTATTGAGTACCTTGTGTAATTCCAAATAAAAAAAAAAAAAACTTAATAAAAAATTTACTTTTTTAAATGTCTTTTTAAAGTTCTCAGCTGTTATCCATTGCCATTGCATACACTGCCATCTCCCGGCGAGTTGTGTAACTGAGAGAATGAGACATTCGCGTTTATTCGCATTCTATGTATTAATATAATAAACTGGATATTTTTGAAAACTTTCCTTACAATAGACGCGAAAAGCTAAAGATCTATTCTTAGAAGTTACATATAACTGAAGTCTTTTTAAGCTGCAATCCTTCTGCAGTTGAACGTCCTTTGAGCTGAACTCCCAAAGAGATTCAACGTTTATTTTTGTGGCTAACACAAGGAAGGTAATAAACCGAATGCTGAAAGGCAAGAGACCTTTGCTGATATTCACACTTTTCAAAAGTAATATCTTTCCTTTTGGTTCCTTCTCATTAATTTTTTTAGCTATATATATGGTTTTTTTTATAATGGAAAAAAAGAAGAGTGATGTCAGCTAACGAGAAGTTAATTTCCATCTGTAGGAGAAGGAGCTGTAGAAGCTGTAGATCTCCAATTCTCCGAGGAAATCCACAACGGATTTCTAAAACCAGATCCTTTTCCATTCTTATTTTCTTTTTTCGCTCAGATTACGATTCCTTTATTTTTTTGATACTGTCTTTCCCTCCGAAGAAAGAACTTTTAAAGCCGCCTTGAGAAGGAAAATAGCTCAACGTTGCCCGGGGGAAGAGATATAAATACATCAACCCAAGCAGACATTACCAAAAACCACACAAAAAGAAAAAACACAGACGGCACAACAGTCGCAGGAAAAGAAGGTTTTGATCTCAGGAAATATTGCTGCACATTCTATAAGTATTTTATTGCTTGTGTAGCCTTTCCCTGGTCTTATGTAAGACGCTAGATTTCTTTTAAGTGGTACTTTCTCTAACTAATTGAATCTTATATAACATAGAATTCTTAAAGTTAGATACAAGAAAAAATAAGGAGTTTTTTTGTATATTTGGAGATTGATTTTTTTTTAAAAAAAACTCAAAGGAGATCTTTATTTCCTTTCATAAAGTGTTTTTTCATTATTATTATTATTATTTGTACAAAAAATTAATTAAACAAATTAATTTTATATTCGTTTTTGCTATACTGATATAGTAAGAATTATTATAATAAATTTTTGTAATATATTATTATAATAATTTCAACAATATCAAAAAATTTAAAAATACATTGGTAATAAAAATAAAGAAAATTTCAAATTCACAAACTAACTAATCAGAAAAATTAAAATCTTTTTATATGAAAATGTAGGAACGTAAAGAAAGAGAGGGTTTCCTTCAAAGAAAGCGCAAGTAAAGAGAAAGAAATATTTGTTTTAAATCCTCTATTATTTAAATCCTTTATAATTAAAGTCTTTTAAAAGTGAACAAGTTCACGAATTCAAAATATTCGTTTCAAAATTTATAAATTTCGAAATTGCAGCCGGATTAAATAATAAAACTTTTTAATGTTTATTACTTGAAGAATATTATTTTTCACTGTTCGGAGTTAATTATTTTTCTTTTGCTTCTCATTTCTAATATCTTTCCAGTGGGAGTTATTTAGTTTGCATGAGATAAAGACATTTTATAAAAGAATATAATTGTTTAAAAGGAAATGCAGCAAGTGCACATTGAATTCTTTGCATGATCACATTCATGATTAACTGGAAGTTTTTGAGAAATTTGAACATTGAGTATAGTGAAAACCTTTGGTTTCTTTGAAAAATCATTATACATCTCTTATTTGCTGAAATCAATATTTCAATATGTTCACGAAGAAGTTAGTTTTTTCTTAATTTTCTAAAAGTTTTTCTATTTAAAAAACAAAAGGAAAATTAATATGTATCGTCTACAGTCTTAAATTAACTTTTAGTAGAAAGATATCTTTAAGAATTTATCTAATATGTAATATCAACCTTTCTTGCATTTACATTTCGAAAAATTTATTGGAGAATTGATTGACATGACAGAAGACACTCGTGCACATAAGAGCAAACAAGTCCTTTGATGTAATTAGGCCTTGTTATGTCTAAGGTTTGATTAGAATAGGATTGTCCCAAAAGGACGAGACAAGTTAAATCGAATTGTTATTTATTTTATTGGAGTTTTAAGTAATTCTTATAATTACAGAATGGAAGTGCTAATGAAGTGCCAAAGAGGCCAAAATTTAAATAATTTCATTATCTAATTCTCCCTTATAAGCATTTCTCTTTCGCCTTTTAAGCATTTGATGTATTCTAACAACATGAATCTAATCATTGAAGTGCAGATTGTTTACTGGTCTAATATTACATAATTCGTAACATGTAAAGTTTCTATGGTGTGAATTTATAACGTAACATTCTCTAACTCAATACTCTTAGAGGAATAATAGGCATTTATTCTTATCTACGATTCTGGTGTAGACATTAATCGAGTTTTATCCATTTTAAAAATAAAATTAATCACCACTGAAGATTCTTAAATTACTAGAAGATACTAAAGCAAATCCTACTTAAAAGGGTGACGCTTTGGATGCTTAAGCAACTTAAGTTTGAACTCAGCTTGAATAACTTGATACGTAGGCCTGTTATAATTTGCCTTAGGTAATATACGGTGAAACACATTTCTTAACAACAATTGAAGGTTTTGGTAAAGAAAAAGACAGTTTTATGAAATGACAAGTAATCGATTCAACATAAACAATTTTGAGGAGTTCCCTTTACTTTCATTTGAGGACCTAATCTTTTAGAAATTCAAATTTAGGTTGCCTAAAACGAATGGAGAATTTTTTTGAAAAGGATTTAATGTGCTTAAATAACATGAAAATGACAATTAAGGAAGGCACATAAGAATAATAAAGATTTTGAACTTTCGATCTATCAGTAAAGGGAATTCGTCCTTTTATGACTCGTCAGCCTCGATGATAGGCTCGGAAGGTGCGAAAGATTAGGAATCCTACTCATGCTTCCGCAAGTGGGACTCCCCAAAACAAATAAAAAACAAAAAATACATAAAATAAAAGTTGCTTAAATTCCCGGCCTGCAAATTATTATTAGTATAATAATTACAATTTCCTAATAATTATTATATTAGTTTTCCTTTATAGTGTCGTATAATTTATTAAAGTTAGAATTCAACTTATTCTTAATAATAATAATAATAGTTTATGCCACTCATGAAAGCGTCATAGAATAAACAATCTGTTTCAATTTCAACAATTATTTCCGGAAAACCAACTACAGGGAATCTTGATTATTATCACTTGTCTGCCTCACTATTTGTCAAAGTTACAGCTAAAACACTGAATTCGAAGTATAGCTCCAATTCATTTCAATCTTTCATGTTTAACTTGAGACAAACAATAATAAAAATAATAATAATACAAATACTTTTTTTTCACCTCTTTAGTAACTGCCCGAAATTTAACATGCAAATATATAAGCCAATACTATAGAAATAATGGACATAATACTTATTATTGATCTCGATCAAAAATTTACATTTTTTAAGCAAATATTTGTTAATGTGCTTTTGAAACTTTAACTACAGTAAAAAGTTATTTAGCATAACTTCTTTTTATAATGCCCTTACAATTTCTGCTTTTATTTACTTGTAGCAACATATACAGTAGTAGGGGAAGGTGTTGTATCTTTGATCAGTTTTCACTAAATGAATTTTCTAATTTTTTATAGATTTTATAGATAAGTATTTTATTTTATTTTACCAAAAATCTATACCTTGTTTTTTGTACCTTTCTACCCTACGGAGGGTATTGTACCTTTGATATTAGAAACTGACAGTTAGATACAGGTTATTTAAATAGCATTTTTATTCAGAAATGTATACATTTGGCAAATAGAGTACGGTATATAGTCAATTCAAAGTAGAATAATAAAACATGAAATAAATTCAAATGGCTTAAGTATCCTGCCCGTTTACTCTACATTATAAAATGAAAAATCAATGTCTATCTCCAAAAGATAGACATTCTTTTAGTCGAGCTGTGCCGCCAGCTGTGTTCGCATTTGGTAGCCGGGCCACAATTTCTTATAGTTCTATGTCGTAGAGCTGGTTATCTTGTTGGATGAATTTCACCATCTTCGGTAGTTTTTTCAAATATTTAACTTTAAAATAATCACATGCTGCTTCCTTTATTTAGACCACAAAGTATTTCTTAGTTTTTTTTTGTTGTTGTCAGCTTGACAAAGACATAACTTTCTTCAACTAAATCTTCTTTTTCAAAGTTTAATTCCTTCTCTAACTCATGGCATTCATCTAGAAGATCGAAGACACTTTCCCCTGATGAATATTCAACATCAGACGTAAAGTCGTGGACAAACAATCGACTGTTTACTTTCTTTGGATAAGATTTGATAAAAAAAATTAAAATTTAGCAAAAAATATTTAAATTTCCATCTTACATAATGCTAAAATGACTGTAAGGAAAAACATTTACATATTATTAAGTAATGTTGTACCTTTGACCTGGTCAGAGGAACAACACCCTGCTGTGAACATCAGTCCAACTTACGTTTCACGCCATGCTACAATTTTTAGGTTAATCCAGTCATCTTAAAAGTCCTAACAATTAATCTATAGGTATATACGCATTACTCATTATTGTTAAAATAACAATCAAAAGAAACCAAGCAATGTTATTAAAGAAACATTCACTTGCAAAATACTTACTTTTCGGTGATGGAATTGGAAAAATATTTTTCACTCCTTGCAAGTCAAAGATCTAACTGCTACTGAAGGTTTAAAGGCGCAAATAGTAGGAATGTTACACAATAAACAGAAAATCTTTTAAAGTATAGATAACAGCACTAGCAAGGGTGGTCAAAGGTACAACACCTTCCCCTACTCTTTTTTTCTCGTTTGCTACCAAATTTGTTTTCGACTTAGTCTGCAACTTTTTCAACTTTACGTATTTTTATACTGAAGCTTAATAAGCGTTTATATTAGTTTAATTCCAGTAATGCTCTTTTTCTCGTATTCTACAAAATCTTCTTTCATAATCAAGTGACTTTAATAATATATTTTATGTATTTTCATGCTGAAGCTTAATATTGAACCTTTATATTTTATTCGATTTTTATGTTTGTTCAATTTGTTGAATTTAGATTCAATTATAATAGAATTAAAGTAGAATAAGGAAAAACTTATGAATAGTCAATTAAAGTTATAGAAACTTTTATTTTAAAAGTTTCTGTAACTTTAATTGACTATTCATATATTTTTCCTTATTCCACTTTAATTCTATTTTAATATGGATCAGTAGATAAAATCCTGTTCCTTGTCAAACGAATATTTCTTTTTCATTTCCTATCTGAAAGGTCTGCAATTATTCTCTTGACTTGAGTTTCTTTCGTTTTCATCTCTCCTTCCAATATTCAGAGGATTTCTTCATCTTTTGGACTTCCAATGCATATTCATTCGGGCTTAGAAATCTCTCTCCCAGGCGGTTCTCCTTGCATCCTCACCATCATCTTTATCCATCAAAGAAATAAACAATTGCCTAATGCTTCCTATATTTTTTTCTTCATTTTTCTTTGTGTATTGTTTCGTTGTCAGAAGCAAAACATTTTTTTCCAAGTAAATAATTGTTGAAACAAGAAGGCATCTTATGTAGAAGATTTCTGAAAAATACAGCACTATCTTTGCACAAAGAATAAAGACAATATGTTGTTCTAGCTTATCTCTGACAATAAATTTCTTTCGAAATTCACTTTATTTGTAAGATGATTTTCAAAATTATCTTTACTGAAGATTTTTTCCTTCCCATTCAGCGTTTGAAGCAGATTCACTTATTTTCAATTTATTTACGATTATTCGTGTAAGCATTACGAATTCAGATATGAGATCGGATTTTACTTAGGTAAACACGAAAGTTTAGAAAAATTTATATGAATTGTTCTACACGTACAATAGAGTGAAAAAATAAAAAATGAACAATGTAGTTTCATTCAATGTATAAATATTGTATAAACATTCAATGAGACTACATTAAATTTAACAAACTTTATATAAAACTGGCAAAACTGGTTAAGTTCAAATAAAGTGAGAATTTTGATTATTAATTGTGCTGCAAGCCTTGTATGACATATCTTACTAATTTGTCCTGTTGAATCAATAGGATATAGATATATTATCTTTATTTTCTTTGTAGACTTCTCCTTTTAATATGCATATGAAGAGGTTCAGAAGCCCCATCAATAGTTTTTTTCACCATTCCGTTCTAAAAGACAACTTGCCATCCTCTAATATTCCAGGTCTGCCAGATAAGGGTTCAGGTTTAGGGACCTGTCTGGCCAATTTTCTTCTTTTGCTTTCATCTTCCTTTTCTTTTCTTCATCCTTTTGTTTTAGTTTTATTTAAAAGGAATTGTCATTTACCATATTTATTTATGTCTACATATATTTACATATTTATTTATTTATATTTTTTTATTTAGGGTGTAATCATATTTTTTTCTGTCTTACGTTAATAATGTAAATAATAAATAAAAAATGCATTAACATAATAAAAAAAGGAAAACATAGGATGAAGAAAAACTACAAAGGAATAAAAAGAAGAAAAATAATAATAGTAAAAAATAATATAAACATAAGGAAAAGAAAAAAAATGCAAGATAGAAAAAAGACGAAAAAAAAAGAAACACAAAAAAACAAATCTACGAAGAAAAAAAAAAGACATGCAGCAAAATTGGATCCCAGGATTTTAACCATACGAGATCATCCAGTTAGCGTATGAGATTCGCCAATAACAGTATAACGGATCTCCCATTTCTAAAATTTAAGCTATTACAGGAAATTGATGAAAATAAAGTCAAATATCTCTAAATCTGTGTAGGTTAATCCCAAACTCAAATTAATTTTTTTACATACTTCATTTATACTTTCATACCCAAAAAGGCATCAAATTACGTGATATTCAATGTTTGTCATCTCCTTGAAACTGGATATTCTTGTAACTTGGAATTTCTACCATTGTCGAGATATAATCCTTTCGACCGTACTCGTATATATGGTTCAGAATGTAATGTTTTCAATCTTGTAATGATTTGCCTATGAAACAATTCAACAAAAATTGTGAATATTACAATTTATAATGGACAAATAATAGAAGAAAAATAGAAGATCCTTTATTGATTTTATATTATAATCTAAGAATCTATGAGTTATGCGAGGTGCACTGATTTCTCAGAAATGTAAAGATAGTAATTGAAAAAGTAGGAACCGGAAAGAGCTCTTCAGTTTTTCCGAGGAACTTCTTAATAAATTACATTCCAATGTATTTTTTATAACTAGACTTTGTTTGCTGTTTAGTGCGATTAGCCATTGTAGCATATTTGTTTCTTTTTTCTTCTAAGAAAAAATCGTAAATTCTGATGGTTGAGCGGTTTTCTTGCAAACTAAAGTTTTCAATCGTTCATATTATTTAGGACTTATTTAATTTGCTTGAGAATTTTCTCACGCTCGGCATATTACTAGATCAGATGACTTTCTTAACTTTTAATCTTTAAATATCAGCTATTTTGTTGGTTACCTTAGTCCAAAAACGCAACCGAAAACCTGCTTCTACGGCTTTACTAAGTTTTGCATTCTTAGACGCCAAATTACACCCAGACAGAAAATAATTTTTTTGTCTGCCCCTTACCTAATAGCGTCATGAATTGGCTTTTTGTTTGACATCTCTCATGAACAAGCAGTTTATCCCACAGATTGGACAGTATCTATTGTTTATAGGAAATTTGCTATCATGAAAAAGAGGGAGGATTATTTACAGAAAGTCTCTTACAATACTAGCTTATCCCATTCTACGTTCATTCAAACAAAAGCAGAATTTCTCTCTACCTGAGGCATTGCTTTACATAATACGACAATGTTCCAATTGACCCATGTCTGCAGAATCGATCCATTGCCATCAGTTAACGGAGATATGTACGAATTAGGTACGAATTGAGTGACCTAACTAGTGAACTTTTTTCACATAGCAAAGAAAATCATAACAGTTATATTCGGGCAAACCAAAGAACGATCGTGGCCACCAGATGTCGCAATAGTAGAATTTGAATCGATTGCATATGTCAGTGTTTATGGCGGGAAAGTGAACATTTAGGGAGCTTGAAGTTTACGGAAAAAAGACGACATTTATTTTCTTGAACTATTCTGATTTCTCATCCAATATAATTTCAAAAATTTATTTTTATTCATTCGCTCGTTTCAATCGTTCAAAATCAGTCTCCTACCTTTTCCGTTTGGTTTTTTAACGACATTGGATCTCTGAGATCGACAACACGAAGACAAAGATGGGATTCGTTTACTCACATCTCATCTAAAAAAACGGCACTGCGATCGAAAACAATTTCTCTGATGTGCCATAAGTAAGCATGTCATAAGACCTTTTCGAAATAAGAAGTAACGTTACCAATAACTTCGTTTTTGTGTGGCTTCCAACGGTTTTTTGTGTTCGAGAGTCGCCATGTTTTATATTCTCTCTCGACCCTGGAATGATTAATAGATCATGGGTGTAGTTGAAGGTCAGAGTCGTTTTCTCATTTGCCCGACTTTAGCTTTTATTCAGACGTAGAGATCTAACTTTAAACTACAGAATTTACGTGAAAGAAAAAGAAAATATTGAGAATGCAAAATTTTCCCTTTCAGGCCCTGAGTTCTCGTCAACGGAAATCTGGGACAGCTGTTTCGTCCTTTATTAGGACTCAGCATTTGCCCATAGACGGTCAACTCGAAGACTTGTAATACTACTGATCACGCTTCTTGAATTAGTAATAATAATATCACTATAAGCAACACAGCATCTAGGCTTGCTAGGCACAAAAGGGTTTTGATTAATGCACAAAACAAGACATGCACTCCTGTGGTCTTGAATGCGTGAGTTTCACAAATTGAAACATAAATTTATCAGATTGATTCAAAATATTTATAAAGACAGCGAGTTGAAATACAAACTCCATAATTGGGAATCAAATCGGATACAATCGGAAATAGGAATGAAACAAGGGTGTACTTTGTCACCAAAACTATTCAACATAATAATGAGTAAATTAACGTTTAGACTCGAAAAGAGCAACTTGGGTATCCCAGTTGGGAATGAAACCCTGCCAGGCTTATTATTTGCGGATGACATTGTTCTATTCTCAGATAATAAAAAGGATTTACAGAGCCTACTAAATACGGCAGGAAGCTTCGCAAAAGATTTTCAAATGGAATTCAATTGCAACAAAAGCGAAGTAATAAATTTTAATGTAGTTGAGAAAAACTTCTGGCAAATTAATAATCGGGAAATTAAAGAAACCAATGAATATCAATACCTAGGAATATTAATAACAAATGAGGGACAAATCTTTAAAAAGCATATAAACAACACAATAGCTAAAGCAAATAAACTCAGTGGATGGATAAGGGGCATATGTAATAAAAGCTACAATAAAGTAGAACTAGGTAGAATATTATGGAAATCATTGGCTGTGCCTGTTCTAACATATGGTAACGAAACTATAATTAATACAGAAACCGAACTTCAAAAATTGACAAATATCCAAAACACATTTGGAAGAAAACTTATAGGAGGGAACAATTTGACACCTACTACGGCAGTTCAAAGTGAAATGGGGTGGTCATCGTTCTTTAGCAGAGAAGCTTCAAGCAAATTAAAATATCTGGGGAGGTTGACTTTCATGAATAAAAATAGATGGTCTAGAAAGGTGTTTGAAAATACAACAGAAAAAAGCAAATGGGTAGATAAATTAGAATATTTAGCAGAATATTACGAAACAGAAGAAATTAAAATAGACATTGAATCGGAAAAAAAATGGCACCATCTTATTAATAAAAGTGTAAAAAGTACAGAATTAGAACTATTCGTTGATTCTATTAATAAATACAAAACTTTACCATTAGGGTTTAAAAATAAAAGGGCTCCCCTATGTCAGGATATTTATGATAATTCCTTTGGAAGTTCTTTACTTTTTCAGTGCAGAACGGGATCATTGGCGCTAAGTAAAAGAACAGAGAAATGGTCTGAAAAGGGGCCAAAATGTTTAATTTGCGATAAAAATGAAGAGGAATCTCTAAAACATTTCATCTTAAGATGTCCATGCTTCGGAAAAGAGAGAACTGAACTCTTAAAAAATGTTAACATAAACCCAAATAACTGGGAAGAGGATGAATTACTGGAACACATATTAGGATTCAAGGGAAAATTGGACCTGAATAAAATTAAAAACTTCTTAAAACTCGTCTGGATTAAGAGAGAAACTCTAATAAATCCTTAGGGAATCCTGTCTGAACAGGAAGTGCGTTTTAAAGCATATCCCTATAAACATACATACATACAAACATAAAAAAGCAGGAAATATTGAGAATGCAGAATTTTTCCATTCATTTTCTATTCGATTACATTTTTCAACTTCTTAAATTTCATTTGGAAAAAATGCATAATCAGTGATATTGGCTTTGGCTGTTAATATTACAAACGAACGTTTCCGCCTGTGGGTTCCCAATAAAAAAACCAAAAAAAAATAAATAAAAAATCAAACCAAAAGAAAAAGCTCCAATTCCTGGCCTGCGAATCCGTCAGGCTCAAAGGAAACAGAAGAAGGCAACGCTACTGGCAAGCCACATAAATTACAAAGAAATTTTAACGTTCCTGTTATAATTAATCAATAAACCGAAAAGGCACCAATGTAACCAAAAGATTTCGCCTCTGAGCTATCAACAGTGGGAGTGTGGGACGGCCGTTTCGTCCTTTTTATGAACTCATCAGCCACACAATCCCTCTGTCGAAAGCTCAGATCGCGAAACCAAGTAACGAAACCCACCGACGCACAGTGGGGCAGGATACATATATAACTGGCATTAAATACTGGAGTGTAGGTTAAGATATCAATGGTCCATGTATGTTAGTTGATATATTGTCTTGTGTAAATAAAATAAATTTTAGACATTTCTGACAAGTATATATTAATTTTTTTTTAAATACATAGTTTGTTGTATTAATTTTAATCGTACCATCGTAAAAACTAAAAATTGTAATATACTGAGGAGGAATATATATATATATATATATATATATATATATATATATATATATATATAATATTTATATATTTATTCTGAAAAATCAGAATCACTGGAATCCGACGTCAATGTTTCGACCTCTTCTTCTGTGTCCATATCATTTTGTACGGTTGGAGCTTTTAACATAGATACGACTTCTGTGGGATGGCGTTGAAGATTTTTCTTTTTTATTTTGCGCTTACTAGTTATTACTG
This sequence comes from Thereuonema tuberculata, assembly GCA_023159025.1. Lineage (NCBI taxonomy): Eukaryota > Metazoa > Arthropoda > Chilopoda > Scutigeromorpha > Scutigeridae > Thereuonema > Thereuonema tuberculata. The sequence continues at coordinate 45,291,017 of JAFIDM010002131.1, read as the reverse complement.
GATCGCTACTGAGCAGGAAACAATGAAAAACATCTTCGTTAGTCTTGACCCTGCTGCACTTCCTGGAATTATGTTCCCGAAACCTTTTAAAGTCTTTGTTTTGTGCCTCTTGCGTCTCCTCACTTAATTGGCCGATAGGAAGTAATGCCACAGATATTATTTCTGGACCATGTATAAGGTATTTGTGCACAGTTGGTGGCATGTTATACCAAGGATATTTTTCCACAAAATACCTTGCTGTATGAGGAACGAATACTCTGAATTTAGCAACATTAATTTCATACCCACTAGCAACAACTATCATGATTGTATGTAATTTTATTATGAGTTCCAGATAAAGCTTTGTAATATACGCTGATAATTCTGCATTCTTAAAAAAATCGTCTTGCGGTATTGCCATCATTTGTATTCCCGAATCCCGGTTTTGGCGTTCTACGATTAAACCACATCGCTCTTTGTACTCTTTTTGTATATGACCTTTATTTTCCGCTACTATTAGTTTGTCATTTCCACGAGCTTGCCATTTCTGTATTGGTAATTTATCAGCCAGATGGAAGAGGTACTGGAACATACGTATCCAGCCGTGTAAGTCGGATAAACCAAATTCTAAGTTGTCTATATTTATTGGTCTATCAATCATTTCTTCCACATTATTGAACATTTTAGAGGTAGCACCGCAAATAAAGCATTTCTGCGTTGATGTCGTCTCAGTGATGGCGTTGCATACTTTGCCATCTACCATGGCGAAGATCAATTCGTGATTTACTTCTACCTGTCTGTCCTGCGATGTTATTGTAGTGCTCCGCAAGTTTCTTATTTCCTGATCTACCGAAATTTCCTTAGACTCTTTCACAAACTGAATTTTGAGTGGTCTGTAATATGCTGTCGATGCTGGACTCGGATTTTGCCAAATTATCCTATGATCACAAACTAGACGAACAGGAACGATGCATGTGATGAAAACTGCGGAATCACTGGCTTCAGATCCAAGAAATGCTTGTTTATAAGAGCTATGACCTGAGGAACCGTCAAAACCCCATTTTGTGAATAGACAAAGGTTGCTTAGTTCTGATTCTTCTAGTGTTTCAATAACAGATTCAATTGACAAGATCAAACGTTGAGCTGTGTGGTCAAGTAAATCCTGTAGGGAAACGCTAGCACAAGTCTCTGTAACATTTATATTGTTTGGATAGCAGGGCTTCTTTGCCGCTTGTACGGTTTTATAAGAGGGGAATGTTTGTGGAGCACTATCCCTCACGATTTCATACTGATGTCAAGAGAACTTCGCTGTTACCAAGACAGCTAAAGCGTCTTCTCCAGATAAATTTTTCGGTTGTGAGTCCAGCGAAGTTTTGTACGCTTTTCTATATTTAGTGGCCCGATTTGGAGACACAGTTATTTCATGGAGAAGTTTCGACGCCTGCACTTGCCCTTCTGATCTTAAACTCATTCGTGTTGCGTATGTCAACACAGACACGGGGGAAGTATTCCTTAGTTCTTTAGTTTTCAATCGTTTTGTTCTATCTGAACTATCATTAAAGCTAAGTTCAGGGCGACCACGCTTACAATTCACCATTTTATTAGGAAACGAAATTGAATCTTCTAGCCATTCTTGATTATTATTTTTAAATCGTTCTTCCATTCGCCGTGCTTTGGTGTAGCGTGCCTTATACTCTGTCTTTAAATATGAAAGTTTTTTTTAGCACATCCGTCTGATGCTTTGCATTACAATTGCTACGATTTTTAATTTCTTCGTACAAGTACTGGAATTGTTTTTCAATTTCACTGCTTCCACAACTTCTCATTATGCTAATGAGCTCTTTTCTTTTAAAAAATATCGTGTCAGCACTCGTTCCTACAACAAACAAAAATTATAAATAAATTACTAAGTAGAAGCTTGCTCTGACCTCACCTCGTACAACCTTCTTTTACTGGAAAAAGGCAAAATATGGGCAACAAATTTACATGATTCTACATTGAGCAATAAACAAGGTTTGTAAAACTGTAAATAATTAAAGCTTGGACAGCCTCGGAACATAACTAAAAGCCTCAATGCTTCTAAGCATTCTATAAATATCTAAGCCTTTTACCGTAGTTAGGATTAACGGAGTTTAACATTATTATTACACTTTTTTTTATTCGTCAACTATTCTTAAAATATTTCCAAATAGCTGAACTTGACGTTCCCATCACAAAGACTTCAGATAATTACGATTTATTTCAACACTGATGATGCAAAACATTACCATAATTTCGCCAGCAAACCGAACGCGTTGTCTCCGTGAAAAACTCGCTATGACTCAATGTTACCAGAGGCGCATGCGCGGGATCCAGGTGAGAACAGTATTGTTTTATGACGCGTCAATTAGTGTATTCTCGATGCAATAGATGGTGGTAAGGAAATTCCCATTTTTATTTTTTTATTTAATGCCAGTTATTTAGGTATCCTTCCCCACTGTGCGACGCAAAAAGGCACCAATGTAAACAAAAGATTTCACCTCTGAGCTATCAACAGTGGGAGTGTGGGACGGCCGTTTCGTCCTTTTTATGAACTCATCAGCCACACAATCGCTCTGTCGAAAGCTCAGATCGCGAAACCAAGTAACGAAACCCACCGATGCAAAAAGGCACCAATGTAAACAAAAGATTTCGCCTCTGAGCTATCAACAGTGGGAGTGTGGGACGCCGTTTCGTCCTCTTTGTGGACTTATCAGCCACACAAACCCTCTGTCGACTCCCACTGTTGATAGCTCAGAGGCTAAATCTTTTGTTTACATTGGTTCCTTTTTGTTTTAATGATTACTGAACAACTTGTTAAGTTTTCCGCTAATTTTTCTCTTTGCATTGGGAATAATTCCTTAAAAATCGTGCGTCAAATTTAGAACAAACTAAAAATCTTATTAGAAAAGCCATTTTGCCGTACATTGAGCTTACTTAAAGAACGTGAAGAATCAAATAAAATTTCTGAAACCATTTGATGGATTCCTTGGAATTTCTAGAAAAATCAATCAACTACAGTTATAAATCAACTGTAAAGTTAAAGATTAATGAAGTATAGCTAAATTAAGGCAAAAATATTTTGTTAAAAAAAATGCTGCAAATTGATGAATATAAGATGAGGAATCAAAAAAAACAAAAAAAACAAAACCTTGTTCTGTTTTGTAAGAATTCCGCAGTGCTTCAGTTTCCCAGCAACATCGCGATCCCACATTCTTTTTCTTAAAAAAAAAGATTTTTTAGGAGCAAAATTTTATAATCTAATAATTACCAATTTTTTTTAAAAAATATAAAATTCTAAAATTTGATATTTGTTTATCAATTTTATGAGTACAACAGCATTAATGAATAACTTTTTTTCAGCTCTAAATAAGTAAAAAATTATTATACTTGGCAGTTTTCTTTCATTATATAAATTACTGAGAATAATAACGGTAGACGTTTGCTGCAGAACTGCTATGCTTACTAATTTCCCTTACTAATTTCACCGAAAATGGTTGAAGTTAATGGTGAAGTTACATATTTTTTAATTACTCTCCAACAACTTCTTCCTCATTATTTTTAATTACAAATGATTGCAATTTCCTTTTTGTAAAATTAATTCTGCTGTTTTTAATCTTAATTTACATTCTGAATTGGTGTTTACTTCTCAGAACATAATGAAATAATTTCTGAAATAATGGAGTTATAAAACCAGGAAATTAATTATGGGAATGTACATCATAAATGAAGACAGCAATTTGGGGTAAAGCGTTATTGTTTTTAATGATGTTTCTTAAATTTATGGTACAATAAAAATAGGGATAATGCAGCGTGTAATAGCATAATTACGTTTTTGTTAATCTCTTGTATATTATAGTTTAATTTTATCTTTATTTTGCTAACAAAATTACATTTAAATGCAAAAGTATGTAAAGCACTGTAAAGAATACAGTTTCTACAATAAGCTTTGTAGGACTTCAGATAAGACAGAAATGTTTAGAATGCATAAAGATAACATTTTAACAAGGTGGAACCATCTCGTGGTAGAGGGAAAAATTTTGTTTAATTTCATTTATTTCATGTCTTTGTTACCAAACAGAATTAATATCCCGAAATATAACAAAATGGGATTTCCCTAGATCCATAGTTTGGAATCCAATTATATCTCATTCATTAATAAAGTAAGTTTCAGATCTGCACTTACAACTTCTATATTTTTAATTTATTAGTAATTTAAGATATCAATTGCAAAGTAATTTTACTTTAGTGAATTTTTGTTTAAGTAACAACGACTAGCCATTTAAATTTACTTGATCCAATGCGAATACAATATAACATGAATATATACTAACATCAATATGAAAATTCATAAAAGAATATTCGATGTGAACAATTCAAAATCAAAACAACAGAATATTACTTCAAGTTCATTCTTCGTATCTTATTGATAGGAATTGGAATCTGAAAGTGCAAAGTTCTCAGGGATACAATAAAAAAAAAGGAAGACACATAGGAACAAGAACAGTTTCGCAGCCTGGGCCACCACCGATGAGAATCTGAGACTAACGTTTCGTCCTCTTTAGAACTCGTCAGCCAAACCCATGATGATGACTCAGAGGAGGTGTGAAGCTTTTGTGTGTTCCTATGTGCCTACTTTATTTGACTTTTTTTTAAGTTAATTTTTAATTGCTTCTCAGGGTTTCTTTTTAATCAATATCTTTTTGAAATAATATTTTTGGAATTATAACAATGTAACATACGAAAGCAACTTCTGCTTCTAAAACTTCTAAGCGTTAATATTCAGCAAATTTTTAGGTTAAAGATGTTAGATTAAGAATTAGTTTTCGTTTTTTTCCTTGTCAAGCTTTGTCAATACAGAAATTATCTGCAAATTTCCTGATTAAAAGATGCTAGAACTGTCATAAAATACGAGAAGGATGTTTAGAAAGATTTTTAGAAGATCATTTTAAAAGTATAACTTCCTAAAAAATTTCACTTTGCGAGTTCTGAGTTTATGTGGCTGATAACTAGTGAAAAAAAATAGTAGCCTAAAAAGCAAAATAAGCAAAACTGAAATAGTGATTTCGTGTTACAGCTTCTTATCGACCTTCGCTCTTGTGCCAATAAACATTCTAAGCTTTTGAAATTCCATTAGTCAAGACGAGTTCTCTCTTGTCTTCAAGTACTTCTTTTCTTCTTAGGTCCCAAGGACTTGACTGTTTGTCACTGTCTTTATTGTGAAAACTAATCTTAGGGGTCGTGAAATGTGTCCGAAGCCTGCAATGTCATCTCTCGTGACAGATGCCGTACGCGTTGTCTAATAAAATCTCAGTTCGGATCGCTTGGACTGATTTGATTAGCAGATTAATACGATCTCTCTCTCTCTCTCATTAGCTGCCTTCTTTGAGATGAGCTACAAAGAAGAAGAATGTGAAAAAAAAGCAGCCAAGTTCGCCCTCTTGCGTTCAATTACGCCATTGCCTCCCACCTCTCTCCCATTTTTTTTTTCTTTCTCAGGGACGTGTCATAATACGAGATTGTCGTAAATTTCCCCATGAATGCAAATCGCGCGGAGGAGTTTCTTTACGTCGAATTAAAGGTGAAGCATTAATTATGCGTCATTACCTCCGACAAGAGGCAAAGCAACTCCGGGAGAAAAATTGCCCCTAATTACACGAGGTGACAGAGCAGAAGACTGCGTTCACCCCATTGGAGATGCAGGGGCAATCGAAGAGCAATCAATGGCAGACATTGCATTGGGAAGAAATCTAGTTTCCCTTAAGAATAGGACGAGGAATTTAGAGAGGTGGAGCTGTTATAATTTCTGAGCAAATTCCAGCGCAAATTCCGAGTGAATTCCAATTTGATGTTCTATTCCAACTTTTACTTTATTCAACAGCCAAACTCAGGAGATTACACATTTTCCAACAGCGGACAGGCGTTTTAATTTTGCCTGCGCTTTATTGGGACCTCCTGAATAAGTAGTTCAGTCTAAAGAAAGTTCAGTCTAATTTTATGTGTTGGGGGAAGAAAAGTAATTAATTTCGTCGTAATTTGAAATTTTACTTTAGTTGTAAAATCTAACAGAAACAAAACAAAAAATACTAACTAATATTAATTTATTTTTCTGTTAGAAGGACTGGAGTTTTTTAAGTTCTGTTTTAAAACTGAATTATTCTGCTGAAAAGGTATTGTTGTTGTCACAACAGAATTCATTTGAGAAAATGTCATTCATTTGTCCTTGGAAGGAAAGATGCTGATTAAGTTTTCTTGGGATTTCTCAGTCGTCATATTCAGTAGTTTCATGTTAATGTTCTTTGCTAACGGCAATTGAATATTGACGTTTTTTATTGATATTTTAATGAGATTTCTGCAAAATTTTAAATTATTATTTAGAATTTCGGAATAAGAATGTGTACGATTCTTTGTTTTATTCAGGACAAATATTAAATACTGAAATTCACCTATCGAGGGCAGTACATTTATTTTATTCTCTATGTAATTAGTGACATTGCATAAAATCAATTATCTTAACTTTTAAAGTAATACTTCAGTGGGAGGTAATAATAAATACATATTCAATACATTATATAAGAAATATATTCACAACACCACTATATTACTCGAACACCATGTTTTAGAAAGATCAGAAACCGTTTTATTAAAAAATGCTATATAAAGTAGATTTTAAACTGTTTTTTGGTTTAAAGTTTTGACTTAAATCTGGAATGTGTTAAAAAAATATTCATAAATTTTAGTTTCAGAATTTGAAAGCCCCCCCCCCCAAAAAAAAAAAAAAATTGTTACACTTTTTTTAAAAAACAAAAAAAAAGACTTTCACAATCTCCAGTTTCTATTTCTCCATTAAGATCCTCTAATATTTGATCAATCTTTGCCGATTTTAATAAATTCAAATAGAGCTTTTCATTAAGTAATTTGGCTAATGATATTATAATATTATATAAGAGCCTCTCAGAAGTCAAACTGGTCAACTTCTTTATTTATAAATGTCTTAATATTAATTCTAGACATGTAAATTAGTTCTTAACTTTTAAAACAAGGTTGTATAATGTCCTCAGAGTTTTTTTCTCTTTTATCAAAAGTATATTTTGATATATGTTACTAATTATGTGCTCTGGTACTAAAATTAAGAGTTACAAAAAAAAAATGAGATGATCAGTTTGGTTCTGTGAGCCTAATATAACGAAAGCAGATATCTCATAATTAATCAGTATTAGTTATTTCATTGATTATTTATAATATTATTTATTTCTAATAGCAAATTTACGATTGCCCTTTGTCAACAATATCAAAAGAGAAGCCCATGATATTGTGCTACTAGTCACGTGACTATTGTCGTCATCAGGAAATGGATTCCTACTGTTTTACTTTCCATTTCTGAAGCAGAAGATGGGATTCAAGAATTTTTTCTTTTCCTTTTTGTTCTTTTTTTTAATTCGTTTTATTTCTTTTAGAATTCCTGGCATTCCTCAAAAGAATCTAGTGGCTTTAAGAAAAGTTTCTTAAGAAAAATTTTCTGAAAGAGATTAGTATTCCAGTTCTCTATATCGAACTTTTCGCCTGGTAAAGCGAATTATGGGAGAGAGACGGGAAATGCAAGGCAGCACCGTTCATCATTGATGGTCATCTCCAATCCAATTATACGTTTCAGCATTCTTATTCTTTGTACAAATTAGATCAGTGACATTTCAGACCGCAGTGGCTTTAGTCGAAAAGGCCTTGGAGCCAAGTTAAGGCGACATCTTCGAAAAACTTTGCGACCATTTTCGCAGGAAATTTCTTCCGAATCTTCTTAATCTAACTTTAGAAAGTTGAATTTCGGAAATAGCCTTTCGCAACTTTCTAATTTCATTTGAAAAGATAGAAGGAAGATTTAAATCAAAGATTTTTTTTTTTTACCTTTTAAAGTAACATACTTTCAAAATATGTATCAATGTAATACAGATTAAAATCCACAATTTTTTTCAAATATATTGAGATTTTTTATGCAGATTTGTAAACAGACATACAAACAGATTTTTTTTTTGTTTTGAAACAAAAATTGTTGATTCTTTGAGAAAACATAATCAATTATTTCCATATAGGCTATAAAGCTAAATTATGCCGTTCCGGCCTGGCCGAGCGGTGTGGATGGCGGTCTGCCGTGAGGTCGTTATGTCGGAACCTGGGTTCAAATCCTGGCGTTGGCATGGCTGTTTCTTTCTTCTTCTGTGTTTCGTCAGGGACTTACAAGTTTCCACCTGGGACTTAATACCTCAGTGTATTTCTGGACTTGATGTGAATCTCGTCTCCCTTATCGAACTTTACTAGCTCCACCGTGATGGTTGTCATCCGTCCGTGGTCCTTAGATGAACCAAATCGATGACGAGAAGAAAGCTTAACTATAAATAATCTTATTACGTTAAGTCATTTTAGAATAATAAGATAATAATAATGATAATCAAATTTAACATTAACAGCCGTTGAATAACACGAACAAGCTTAATACCTCGACAATAACGTTTTTCTATTTTTCTAGTGAACTTGTTAATTATTTTCAGTGCAACGAAGTTTCAGGAAATCAATTTTAATAAAAAAAAGCTTTTTTTTTTTCAAAAGAAAGTCTTTTTGTAGCAGAGACTAGCATAGAAGAGGACAGGTTTAAGATTATTAAGATTTTTTTTATCTTCGTCAATAACTCAATTCATTTAGTAATACATAATTCAACATAAAACAGTTTGCTGACCGCAAATATTTACTGTTGAACTGTTTTGGACCATTAGATCATAATAAAATAATGATGAACTCTGGACAGTTCTCCTAAGACAAATTTTCATTAAACAACAGCTTAGCAGGATAGTAAAAGAATAATAAGAAAGAAACAGTGTTATAGCTAAAAAAGAGTAAATTTCATAACACTACAAAAATAAATCATAGTATTTATTCATTTTAGTTTTGAACTGTTTCAAATGAATTTAACTGTAAGACTCTAGGCTACTAGATGAAAGATTAAAAGATAAATTTATTCGGGCAATTTGTAATTAAAAACAAATATAAACCATTCACATTAATCTATTTCTAACTAAGAGAGAAGCTCCGTCTGATACGCTAATATAGCTGTATTTCAACTGCTCAATCAGAGACAGCAAGCAGTAACTTTCTGAAACAAAACGTAAAACGAAATCGCTTTTATTTTAAAATACAAAATCCAATGCCTGATTATTAGAACTCTGATATTCCTTAAAATTACTTAAAAAATCTTAGCCGAACTTATTTTTAATTAGGCCTAAAGCTTGTTTGAATATCCAAATTGAATTTCCTAGTAATGAATAAATTAATAACTGCCTTAATGAAAATAATTTAAAACTTCTAAAAATTTGCGTCCTTGTAATTTCAGGAATTGATGTTTTCTTAATGAAATATTTAATTAGAATTTATTGCCTTGGGAGAATATTCGGATTTATATTTATTACAGAGAATTGCTTCGATTGCAAATGTGAGTTTCATTTTAAACTGAAAAAACGGTAGCTGGAAGACCGAATTAAAGTAAAAATAATACTAGGCCGATCTCGTAAAATAAGCGTAACAAATTTCAATCCAATCTCAGCATTTTGCTAAAAGATCTGTGGAAACAATTGTTGAAAACAATGACTGTCCTACCTGTCATACAATAAACACAGCGGAGATTGAAGTAGGATATACAAAAATAAAGTTCATATTATAAGAAATTAGAAATGAAATAACTGTTTACTCCTTGAATAAGCTTACAGTTAAACGGAAATTGAAAGAGTGTAGTTAATATAAGAAAGAATAGAGCCAATCACTCACAAAGTTTATCGTAAGAAATGAAAGAATTCTAGACAAACGATAAAATAGATTGTTAAAAATAGATGCGAAACCAGAAGAAACATGCTTAATACCTAATCCCTTAATTAACATTATATTTCTTCATTAGGAAGTTCAAAAAAATATTCATTGTTACATCAGATAAGGAGGAAAGAAGGACGATAAAATTAATAGCTTCACTATATACAGAAATTAGAGTTTCTTAGGATAAGTAGTTATTTAACCTGGCAATGTAGCTTAGACAGAACGTGATTGATAGATTTTAGTTCTGGACTCTATTTAGTTTAAGATGAGAAGGGAGTCAACGTTTCCTTACTCACCAATTTCCTAGGAGAATTCTTACATCAGGTAAAGTGAGTGCTTGTTTGATTTGCAAAAATGTGCGTAACAACATAAGTGTGTAATCTGTATTGTGCACAAATGGAGATGTAACAAATATTTTCCATCTTTCTTATTTTCTCCACTTGAAATACGATTTTTCGCGAAACACTGCCTTGAAATGACAAGTCATATTTTGAGCAATGGTTCCTTGCTTATGGCTATAAATAGGATGACGATGATAATATAATAAATACAGGATTTGAATTTGGGGGTAATATTGTGCTTTCCTTCAGGAGAATGATATGAAGAGTTAAGAGTCATTATCTGTAAGAGTTAGGCAGGTCTGATAGTTGATAGATTAAAAAATATGTTGAAGGTAGCTCCTACTAGGCAAGGTAAGATGCCAAGTAGAGAAAATTGTCGCTGAAACCGCACATATCCTTCAAAAAAACAACAACCTAAAGTAGCCCTTCCCACTATTTAAAAACGTAGCGCTGTTAAATATTCCCTATTCGTATGGCCTATTATGGCTACGCTGTTGTGGTACCATACCAAATTAAGTTTGGGAGTGTTTTGGTAGCAGTAAAGTGTGCTTTTGAGCTGAAAATGTCCTGGTACAACGTAAGAGCATTGATAAGCTACTGCCATTGATAAGGCACCGTCTCAAAAGACATAAACGTTGGTACAACATCAGCGCAGTGAATTATGAATCAATTCATATTGAATTGTAAAATGACTTTGTGTAACAAAAGTAATAATGCTTCAACGTCCATTACTCAGTGCGCTGTGGTTGTAGAATGACCTTATATAACCTAATATGTAGTATAATGTAGGACTACCAACTTTATAGCATCAAGATATCCACTATTGCACAGTGAATTTTCATGGAAAGGTTGTAACTGCACTACAACAAACTATGGAAGTTATCAGAAAAAGTATTTTATTGGAAAATGGTTATTAAAAATGTTTCTATTTTACTTAACAAGTAGCTACATCTACTGAAACTTTCAAGGAGAAAGCAGTTGAAACTAGGAAGCAGTTTGTTTCTTGGAAAATGTGAGTAACACTCGGTGATATCCTTGGAAGAGAACTGGTAGAAACCGCTAGGTAGTATTTGGACAGTTGACGTCATTTTCTTGAAGACATGTGGAAATGGTATCCATATTGTGTGAGGGTTTGTGGGCCACTAATAATATGCGACTATTCTAATTCGGAGTCGCATATGTTCTTGAAGGTTGAAGTTCTCAAAGTGGGCGATTATGTTGCTGATCTGTATGCCGATGATCTTAAGTGATACCTTGGTAAGCTTTTATATGATAGCCTTTCAAAACTTACGGTCCATGTTTTACGAACCTTCACTGCTGTTTCTCGCAGGAAATATTCTTGATCTTTGAGAACCCCTCGCCTTTATTAATATATTGGAACCTGAGGACTCTTCTGGGTTAAGAAAAAAAAAATTGGCGCAGCTTAGCCGAGCTGCTTTTGCGCCATTAAACACCAACCAACCAACCATTATGGGTTAAGATACTTCCAGTGACAAACAAATATTTTATATATATTTCTTAGAGTTGTTTCCAAGAATATAGAACGACTTAAAAATTATTATCTGTTTGATTTCGTCTCTTCTAATATCTGTCAAAAGTAATAGATATGATGTCTTTTTGCTTCCACTTACAAATAAAAAGTACTGTTTGTGATCTGCTCATCAAATTCTAATGTTATTAATAGCGAAATAAACATTGAAATGTAGATTTGTTTCTCCTACGAAGGTTACTGAATTAATGCATTATGTAAATAAATAATAGACTCTTTTGATTCGAATCTCAGAAATATGAAAATCATTCTTCAATGTTAGAAGTAATTTTAAGAGGAAGATAGAAAGATGGAATTTTAAGATGCAAAAAGGAATTATAATGTTAAAAGGAATTTAGATTTAGAATATATCCAGAATATTAAATTCGTTCATGTAAATTATTTGTTACCGTCGGAAATTATTTAGTTTTGAATAGGCTGGAAAAAGAAAGGAAGATTGTCTTTCCGAAAATTTGTTGAGATTTTATATATTGAATAAATGTATTTTATTGAATAAATTTTATTGGTTATTTTTAATAATAATAGACACTAGGCTTTATTAACTTATTATCAAGTATATGGATCTTATTGTTACAATAATAGCGCATTAGTAGAAATAAGAAATACTAGCCAAAGTTATTTTTATTATTTTATTGAAAAATATCTAGATTTAAGGTTTTATTTTTTTTTCTAAATTTGTATGAATCTTAGATGGAGTAACTGTTAAGTCAGATATTCCTTACTTCATGATTGAAAATTGAGGATAAGTCGTTTGTATTACTTCCGTTGTTTTACGCAATGCTGACTTTCTATCTCACATCTGTCTATTGTGAGAAACTTAATTACCAGAGTCTGTAGCTTATAGTTGTCTCTTAGCAGATTTTCTCATTGTCCACATTGAAGTCAGCTAAGAGCAGCTCAACTGTAAACCCATTAGTGACGAGATGAATCGTTACAACAACTTCTTTCTTCAAATAAAGACAACAAAAAAATATTTATTCGTCATAATTGGCAACAATTTCATACAATCACAAGGGAAATATAAATAAAAGATTCTTTCATATCGTGTTTTCTTTGAAATAATAACCAAACTGTAATTCAGGTAACTTTATGAAATTTTAATGTGTATGATAAAGATTTAGTGAATTAAAAACAATATACAAATTTATTTTAAAAACATTTTAAAAAACATTTAATAAATACTTAGAACGTAGTACTATTCGCTTGCTAAATTTATCATCAAATCTATAAAAAAAACAACTAAGAATCTGGAACCCATTTTAGTTGTTTTGTTTTTTTTTTAAATTGAAAAAGTTAATATTTTTATCTTTTTTTCTTATTACGTAATGTTTACTGTTTTGTGATTAAGACTATTATTTAACAGAAACACAAATTATCATTATTAAGGAATGTAATAGAGGTCAAATTTATCTTTTAAAAGAAATATTGCGTCTGATTAGTGATTAACAGAGAAATCAAAATTTCGGTTTTCTTTTCCGCTACTTAAAAAACTAAATTTTGAAACAAGAGTCTAAACTTTAAGCAGGGATACAGAAATAGTAACAGTAACGAATAGCTGTATTCGTAATAGTTATTTGTTATAACTTTTTTTAAGTTTTTCATTACTATATAAAATATATCATATAAAACGTACCCAGTGCAAAAGTTCTCTTCTCATTCTGTTATTTTTCAAAGTGTAGTCCTAGTAGACCTTTTCAAAAGCCCAAGAAAATAATTCATGAAGACAGCCAGTGCGTACGATAATAGACTGGGAATCCAAGGGTGAAATTAGAGGTCGCAGGTTGAACTCCATGTTCCAATCACGGATTTTCTAAGAAACTTCCAATGGACTTTTCCAAGACAATGTCTGCAAAGATAACAAAGATGAAATAGAGATCTTAAGATCTTATAACAGCATGATTGACGTTGTTTAATTACAATTTCAAATTTACATTATTCGGTTTTCAGTTAATTTATGAGCTTTTTATTGTGACCAATGCAATAGCTTCAGCATGAATTAGATACTTCTCTTCCTGAAATTAATTTTTTTTTAAATTTACAGAGATTCGTTATGCCATCTAACATTGAATCAGTTTTCGAAGTTATTTAGAAACATATGCTACAAATAAATATTAGATAAATGAGCTGGTAGATTCTTACATTTTACATTTCGCTAAATGTATATCATTACAGAACTTAAATTGTTATTCGTAGGTATGTATGAAATACTTACTAAAAATGACTAAATTAAAGACTGCATTCGTTTTATAAAGGTAAAAGTATTTCATAATAGGTCTTGCAGGAATATCCGTGGGAGGTTGACGCTTAAACGGTCCTCGATCAACGAGACTCATTACGACTGCCGTGCGCATTTAGCTCCCGATTAAGAAACCCAGTACCTTTTTGATAAAAGGGTGGGTGAACCACAGGCTCCATCTGGAGAAGTAGCAACCGTTCAAAAAGCCCAGATTACCGCCGGCAATTGAGACCTGCTCCTTCAGTCCATAATCCAGCATCTAACCACTAGGCTATCGGATCAACCTCTTTATATCTTCTTTATTTAATTAAAAAAAAGATGAATAATCACTCACTTGTGACATCCTATCATTTTAAAATACTTTGGCCAGACAAAAATATCTAAAGAAATATAAGTAAATTATTAGCACAATTCACAAAGGTTTCAAAGTAGAACTTTTAAGTAACTAGTCATTTCTAGTAAATTGTAAAAAATTCACTCAGGATAAGCATAAACAACGTTAAACATTACTTAACTAGCTGCTGTACAACGTTAATATGTTACACATGCAATGTGTGCAACATTTCGCAATTGCAAAATTAAAATATATAAGTTTATCCAGAAATTTAAAATAGATATAATCGTTGAGCAGATTTTTAATTTGGCCACGCAGATATTTCTGAATAAGCTTATTAGAGCAAGTGGATTTCATCTTTAAGTTTTTTTCATATTCTGGTGACTAGTTTATCTTTACTAATATTAAGGGTCCTTGCAAAGTGTTATTTATTGAGAAAGAAGAAGACGCCAGCCACGCAGTGAGACCGGACTATTAGTGATTCTCTCTCTCATGCAGTAGCACTCGCTACTGATTATTAAATTTTACTGCCCTCATGCGATTAACCCTCAGATGGGTGCCTGTAATTCATGGATGGGACTTGGCGTACCCTCTACATTCCACGTGCAATTAGGATTCCCATCCTCCCTCACTAGATTTATTGTCCAACATGGCACTGCTAAGGAATTCCTAATAAGAAAAAGAAAATAAAAAAAAGAAACTGTTGAAGCTGATATTTAAGATAATTGATTAATTGAAGATTTCATTCATCAGATTTTTTGTTTAAGCAGGAAATGAAGAAAACATTAGTATATGTTATTCTTAGTCAAATATATACTGTACATTATATTACTTCCACTTTGTACTCAGGTTTTACAGAAGGCTGTTTTGCCGTAAAAATTTGCTAATTTGAAAAACAAAAATACCCTTGAATTCGTTTAAAAATGCCCGTACATTTCTTTGCTAGCATACAGTGGTGTTCTAAAGCAGTAGTTTTTAAACTGTTTAGTCTCAGACCTCTATTAAACCTCTAAAAATTATTCAGAACTCCAGAAACAGCTCAACAACAATGCAGCAATATTAATGCTTCCCTGCGACGCGTGCACGCATCACATTGAACTATGAGTGAACACATTAACATTTGCATGTGACGGTTTGTTTTTGTTTTTTGTTTTTTACTTCTCTCTTTTGTTTGATTATTTACGTAAATGTTAGTTTACGTAAAATTATATTTTTAAATTATACTAAATTACATTTTTAAAGTCGTTGTATGTTTTGAAAACAATTACAAAAACAATTACAATTATAAAAAATTATTTTTTGAAACACCTTAGGAATTAGCAATAGTATTGTTTCTAAAACACTAATATTTTTTAAAACACTAAATTTTGTTCATTTAAATATTTGAAAAATTTAGAAAATTGAGGTAAGTAGAAAAAGTGAATAGAATTATGAGTATCAATGTTTGAATTGAAGAAATGTATTCTAGAATTATGTAAATAGGCTATGTGTGATCAGCATTGTTGCTTACATACTTTCATGCTTACTATTAAACGTTTTCAATATCATAATTCGTCACTTTTAGTTGTCATAAATATTTCTCAAAATCTAATTATTGATTGCAATCTTATTGTAAGGCAGTATTTGGTAAGGCATGGAAAAGTGTATCTGGCTAGTTTTTTGAGCTTTCATTTGATCGGATTTTTGAATGAACTTTTGAAGTTTTAGCTAAAGTGCTGTTCTCAATGTAGGTTCTCTTTCTCTACAACAAAAATGTTTTGATATCTTGTATAAGAATAAAACAAGGCAATAACTATAGATCATTTGATTATTTGTGCACAATTAGATTGTCTCTTCAGTATTTTAAGAATAAAAAAAGAAAATAACTATAGATCATTTGATAATTTGTGCATAATGAGATTGTCTCTTCAGTACTGTACGTTAAAATACCTACATTAGCTAGAGGTCTGAAACTGAATAGCTGTGCATTCTCTGCAGCACTGGTAAAGAATGTAAAAACCTTTTCAAAGAAAAATCATTTTTGTGTCACCGTACACTGTGACCATGCTCTGTGATCTTCTCTTTGCTTCGGCAAAATTCTTCAGACATAACTAATACGAAATGCAGCTCCGATGTCCACTAAAGCTTTCCGGCCATCCAACTCAATTTCGACGTAATTCGAGTCCATTTTTCATAGTCTTTGCCATCTTGGGTTTATGTGTGCCCGACTTGCATCGTAAAAAAAGAATACCTGCTGTGTCGAAGTGTAGATGCATAACATGGAAGACTCACATTCAAGGCAGATATCTTTAGGTTGGAAAACAAGCGTCAAATTGCTCTTCACTTCATGTTGGAATTCAAGATGGAATAAAAAATACAAGAAACTAAGAACATGTATATTTAGAAAAAAAGAAATTACCCAAAAAATAATAGAATAACAACCTGATTGTTAAGTATCTCTATTTACTAAGATATATAACTTAAAAATAAGGAAAAATAATAACAGAACTAAATATTTACAATATAAACTGAAAGACCACACATTGCTGCACACAATAAAATCCCATGCCATACGAAACTTTTAAAATACTGTTATTGCTTATAATAAAATCCTTTACAAAACACTTAAGATTTATTCGAAACTATAACACTCTATTTTAAGCATGTAAAGATACCCTGCAAGTTTTTTTTAAGATGATTTGAAAAAGTAAATATTACTTATAAACGTTCATTGTTAGAATGTACTTTAAATTTGTATTTGCTAATATTATTTAAGGCCTGGAATCTAGTCTCGACTACAACATTTGTGCAAGTCTCAGAATTTTCTTGTGCGTAGCCACGGAGAAGCTGTGTTCTAATATATATCCCAGATCAGTGATTTATTATTACTGTTAGATAACTGTAAGACGATACTATACTTATTGCAAACAATAATACATTCAATACTGCATTGTTTCCATAAAAATGAAATAACGTATTTAGAAGACAGATATTAAGAGAAATAGCGAACATTATATTCAAAAGTAAGCATATGTTAAAGCTAGATTTCTGAAAGATATAAACAATATTGTTTATATCTTTTCTTTTCTTTTTTTTTATTAATATTTATCTATAATATTTTTTCGGTGAGTATCCGAAATCTCATTATTCCTCTTCAATATTTTGTTCTCTGAATGACCAATTGTGTGTTTGTCATTTTAAACGTACTTCTCAGTAAAACGGCTGAAGGATTTCCATAAAAGTTGCTACAAAACGTTCTTATAGTTCAGATTAAAATATTAGCACGATTATTTTTGTCTTCAACCTCTCCAAACAGCAATAAAATTGATGACTGTTTTATATACACATAGCGATATTTTAATAAAACGAAGGCCCATTTAAAAGTTTTCTTTGCTGATATCATATTGTTATAATAGATCCTTATTCAGATTTTATTTAAAAACAAAGAAAGCAAACTTAAGACGCCTAATCAAACCTTATCAATTTTTAGTTTTCTTTTGGTACTTTTATTAAAACTTTTCACTTCCTACATAAGTAGCAAATATTGTAAATTATAAATTCAGGAACGTTTTACGTGTGCTGAACATAAAAATGAAGCCTCCACATATGATTAATGACAAATATTTTATTTTCTACAAAAATTTAAGAAAAAATTATAAAAATTTACACGACCATGGTTTCAGTTCTTCAAATGAGAATAGT
Source organism: Thereuonema tuberculata (assembly GCA_023159025.1). Taxonomy (NCBI): domain Eukaryota; kingdom Metazoa; phylum Arthropoda; class Chilopoda; order Scutigeromorpha; family Scutigeridae; genus Thereuonema; species Thereuonema tuberculata. The sequence goes on along the minus strand of JAFIDM010002131.1, from coordinate 45,273,027 downwards.
TCTTCATTTGAGAATAGTTCCTCGTTTAGAACTGAAACTATGGTCGTGTAACTAGTAATCAACTAATTCGGCACAAATATAAAAAGTTAATTAATCCCAATAAAATACAAAATGACGTTTCGAAACTCGACAATTATTGTTTCTTTATAAAATTATAAAAAAGAAATCCTCCCTTACTTTAAAAGATAAATGCGTCCTCCCTTTACGAGAGTCGTCAGGCAAAAGACTTGTTATATTGTTACTTGTTATATTGTTAACGGCACGTTAAATTGTTTCAATATGGTCGTGTAAATTTTTGTAAATTAAATTTTTGTCATTAATCAGGTGTGCAGGCTTCAATTTTGAACAAAACATTGTAAATTATTTTTAAAAGCTTTTTTTGAACAGTAGCTTTGTATTTTATATTATTTATTAAGACAGTAATTTAAAAGTACAAAAATTAGGAACAAAATGACATTATTACGTGAAATTTTAAAAATTAAAGAAATTTTAAAGAAATAACCCTCTCCTTTTTGAAAGATTAATCGTTGTATATCGACTCTATATATATTAATCGTTGTATATCTGAATAGATCTGGTTGAAAATCATAAAGGAGGCAGCAATTAATATCAAGGCAAAACAAGATAATTAATGCTTTTAGTGCATTACAGCAAAGCTGCCCCATAATTTTCACAATTTTATAAACAAACTTTTATAAAAAAAACTTCATCGAAAGCGACCACTTTTGCCCCCCTCCCCCAACTTCCGGTCAGATAGTGGTCCTAGAGGTCTCATATTTTGTACGTGGTCACCTACTTTTTGATGCTGAACACAATGGTGAAGGTTTCATTTGAATATCTCTAACCGTTTGGCCGCTACAGAGTGTGACATCCAGACAGGATAAAAGCAAGAGCGGTCCCCTAGCGGTTTTACAGGCAAGCTGTAACCTAGGAGCCTAGCTGTAACCTAGCTGTAACTATCAAAACAGTTTTCATAGTTAACACGAAACTATAGCGACCCCGTACATGTTTCAGACAGGAAGAGATAGGAACTCTATTTTTCTTACTCTCTACAAGTAATAAGGAATACAATAATGTAGAATTCACTTCTGTCTGATTTCCAGTCGTAGAGGTGATAACATCAGACGGATAAACGGACAGAATGCGCATATGAGCTCCCTTCTTTATACTTTCGTGTATTCGATATATTTATAAAACCCAGTTGTCTTAGGAAGATCCCGCTAAGAAGACAATAGGGCGTTTTGAATCTAGGCAAAAAAAGTAGTTATACTGCACAACAATAAAGGAAGAAAACAATAGAAAAGAGAACAGGAAATATTTACGTTGTTACTTGATCAAGGAATGGACTTCACATTTTATGTAACATGAGTTAAAGAGAATAAGAGGACAATAAAAACGAATGCCTCATCGGATGTTAACAGCGGAGGATAGAAGAGAAGAAAGGGGGAGTGGGTCGAGGAAAAAGAATTGGGAAAGGATTCGGGTCACAATGAGTTTATATTTCAGGTCATTGAAGAATATCTTGATGTTGGGCTGTGCATTTTCATGCTTTATTAGGGTATAGTATGACCTCTTTTTTATACTTTATTATAGCTATGTATTCTTAAAAATCTCAAGCAAATAAATTATATTAATATCTTTAATTTTTAATAGGCTATCTGCAGTTAAGTAATTCTATTGCTTCATTTTTTTAAGCACTGCGAGATTTATTTTCTCATTATTTAATTAATAGAATATGCAAATATTTGTTTACTGATTGAGGATATGAAGTCTTATTATTCAAATTGAATATGTTTCTTCTGTACTCTTAATATTTTAAATTTCTTTAAGATTGTTACAATGGTTATTATGATACAATTTAAACATCATAGGAGTACCATTATTTTGATCTGCTCCTTTCTACTCTAGTCCAGAAAAAGGAACCTTTGCCGCTGCATACTCAATTTCGCGATTCTTTGGTGGGAATGTAGCTGGTTATTGCACTGTACATTTAATAATGAAGATTTATGATTGATATATTGCAGAAATTATCTGAACGCTACTAATTTTTGTAATAATAATAATAATAATAATAATAATAGCAGTGGAGGCAGGACCGAGTACATGTTGTACCCATCGTCCTGTTCGCCACTGGTCTGGTGCCTCACACATTGTACCACAGCCTCAGCACACTAGAACTTCATTAAAACACTTATGCACATCTCCAGAAGTCTGTGGTAATCAATATAACACGCATAGTTAGGAAATTTATGAATACAACCACACATCCCTAACTATTCTTCTATTTTTTTTTTTTTACACTTGGCAATTTGTGCTTTGATCCTTGACCCGCCATATTGTCTTTGCTGCGGAAACACATGGTTTGAAGCTTTTTCGATATAATAATAATAACATTTTTTTTTGTTTTTTTTTACACTTGGCAATATGTAAACTTTGGTCCTTGATTCGCCATGTTGTCTCTGCTGGGGAAACCCATGGTTTGAAACTTTTAGCAAATAATAATAAGTTTTCATTTCCGATTAATTAATTATTAAAAATAATAATTCACTACTTTATTCAAATGAAACATTTGATGTAATTTACGACACTTTTAGAATTACTCTATAGTAGGTTTATTACATTGTTAAAAAAAGCATACAACCTAAAACAAAGTATAAACATACGTAGTTTGTATCTGTAAATTTCAAAATTTAGAAAATAAATACATGTAGGCCAGTGTTAGTCGGCAAACAATGATATTGATATCTTTTTATGAGATTGTAATAATAATGAATTGGGATATATAAAATTCAGTATCTTTATCATGAAAGAGAAAAAAAATAAAGTATCTTTGTCCTTAACTGTTTATTAACCATTTTATAATTAATAACATAAAATAATAAATCTGAAACGGACTGTCGATCTTTCTTTTAAGCTGCAGTATTTAATCAATTAATTTGTATTTTTGTTGTTGATATCATATTGCTTGTAATGTCGTATTACTCTCCTAAAGATTAAATTGATATACCAGCATATAGTTTAAGATACCTTCTGGAGTTTTCTACTAATGTATCTTTACATGCTTACTTGTATTATTCCGTAGCTTTTAATTCGAATTTTCAAAGGAAATGAATTTCTGTTTTCGATTTTGTTTATGTTATTTCTTGCCAAGCAAAAATCGATACATTTTTCAAACTTTTAATTATAATGTTCCGATCTCTACATTAAGAGTATTATTTGAGCCAAAACATTCTTTTCACACAGTTTCAAGTCAAAGCCTTAATGATACAGGTGTTCTAGAGATTTCCTCTGCTGCTGATGGAACTGTGGTATTTAGGCGTCTGCAAAATTGTCGACGAATAAAGATAATTACAGTCTTTCGTTCTTTCTATTCACGTTTTTTTCCAATGATTTGATGTCGTTAGAAGGTTACAAGTGCTGGAATCACGAACATTTATCACGAAAAACATTACTGAGGTCAGCTTTTGGAGTTGATATTTTGTGGAAAATTGATGTCAGTTTTTTGTTTCCAAATGGTACGAATCATTTGCAGTAAAATTATTAAATAAATGAAGTTTATATTTTTAGAATTATAAATACAAATAATTTAAAAATTCTTCCACGTCCTTCTCAGGCCAAAAAACCTTTTTTTTTCAATTTCTAAATGAGCATAGTGAGTCTGAAATTACAGTTCAACTGTAATATTCTGTTTGTCCGTTTGTCTGTTTGGTTCAACTGAAAACATAGACACTTTTATTTTGGTTTTCACCCCTCCATTACTCAAAATTACCGTTAAATCTCTCGTAAAGCGTTTGAAGTAATTTCTTTAAAATTTTTTGATGCTTACGTAGGGTCTAACTTAAAATATGAGCCCAATTTTTTCTCGATACTCTTTCCTACTCCTACTCCTTCCTCAAAGTGTTCTTAAAATGAATCCCTAGCTCTGCGTCCTCAGTTACTCTACGCTAGGATAGCTGAGCATATTTCTAGTAACCAAATATATACGTGCTATTTAGCAGCATCGCAGTAAATATCCATTACAAGTAACAACAAAATTCCTTTCTGAGCATTTTGTATCATTAATGGGTATTTTGTATGTATCTTTATGTAACATTCAATAATATCCTAAGTTTTTTCTTCAAACCTACTTAGTTTTTTCCACAGAGTGATAGGAGTTCATGCAAGAAAGAGTTCTTAGGGCAAAGAGTACAAAGATGTTTTTTTTGTTTTGTTTTTTTAAGTTTAATTAACTTAAAGCTTAAAATTCGTTATCAAATCGTTTCAAATGCATTAAAAAGCAAACTATCGCCATTATTAATTACGCTTTAATCTTCAGTTAATCCGAAATGGCCAACATCAGTGCTAATTAGGAAAATGAAAGTAGTTGAAATGGAATGTTTTGTTGAAATTTAAAAAAATCAGATGCTGCATAAATAAATAAGTATAAATTCAATCGTAGAACAATCGAATTTACATACAGTCTGAACTTTATTAAATGGCGATGCTATTTCACTTTTGCCTTGCCTTCCATCCTTCAGTAATCGTTTTAACTAATTGAATTGTAATGTTACCTTTAATAAAGGGAATCTAGTTAATCTTTACGTAAACTGTAAATATTGTAAAAAGGAGCTTTTGTCCTATTTTTAATCAGTATCATTAAAAATCATATATTATGCTTCTCGGTGTACATCGATATCCAGTTTATCAAAGAAATCAGCCTTCACATCATTTATTTTTATGATGTTTCAATTATTTTCTAGTATATTGGTGAAATTATTATCTTTCAAGAAAAGCCAGCTAAAATATAAAAGTTATTTTCTTTTTTATCATTTTTAACAAAACTTTCGGTCAACTAATGAATTGGTTTTAATGTTTAGTCTTAAAACATTCATTTGTTTATAAAAAAAGATTTTAACGTGCCCAATGAAACATAAAATAACAACCAAGTGAGGCTCATAAGAAACCAAAAAGATTTCTCACACTGAGTTATCATTGACTGGCATCTGTAACGGCCGTTTCTTTCTCTTTACACTCGTCAGCCAGACAAACCCCTCGAGAATATCCTTTCCTTAATTTTTCGCATCTTCTGAGCTTATCATAGAGGGGTTTGTGTAGCTGACGAGTCCTAAAGAGAACGAACGGACGTCCTACACTTCCACCGATGATAACTTATGGTGCGAAATTGTTTTGGTTTCTCATTCTCCTCCTTTGGTTGTTATTCTATTTATTTATGTTGAAGATGTAAATCTTTAATGCTTACTATGTTCATATAGTGTAGTCAAAATTAAAAAAATGCCAATTACAGTTTAAAGTTGCCATTCGCGTAGCACGCAGCTTGTTTCATACCAATGTTTCAATGTTTTCTGGTGCATACAAGAAAGGACATGAAAAAAGAGAAAATTTAAATATATTTTCTTTGTATAATCATCAATGGTTAAGACCAAGTGTTTAGAATGTGGTATCTCAGAACGGCTGTTTCATTGATGATTATACAAGTTTAGGCATTTTGTCTGTTTCTTCTTATGCATAAGGAAATTCATTTGAGGCCAGCGGAGGCTGGCACGTGAATTTTCCTATTTTTGTTTTTAATTTGTGTTTATTGTTTTTTAGTTTTAATTTTTAGAGGTGTCACATTCTTCTTCATCATATTTTCTTTGTGTTTTGCAGGATTCATCCTGTAATCACTATTTCTACATTTTGTAATATATTGAGATTGATTAGAATGAACTTTGAGAAATGACTAATCTAATTCAGTAGTATTTATGTTTTTATTTGTTCGTCTAATATCAGATATAATTTCTTTTCAAGTAAAGTATAAAATAAATTAACACATACAGCCATTAAAAAATAAATATATTTACAATTAATTATTGATAAAAATGATACTAATGCTTTTTACCTAAATTATGCTTTTGTCCAGAAAGGCAAATCATTAAAATTTAATTGGAACTGGGCGTTTCCAGGGTGCGAATTAAGAAGGAAGCATTCTGGGACCAGTATAAGAAGCGGTCTTCGCACGGACGGACAAATCTGATTGATTTAACTGCTTCCTTACTGTGAAGATGCTTCTACAACTAACCTTCGCCAGTACCAGTTTCAGAGAATTTGAGAGAAGTCGTATCGTAGTCTTAAAAGAAATTGGGTGATCTTGCAGACGTGTTAGCCGACATCTTGGTTTGAGTGATGCGCCAGTTAGACTATATTGGAAGCAGTAGGTCCAGGAGGGCACCCGTGACGACGGAATCGCAGGGAGCGGATCGTGCGATCACGAGAGGAGGGTTAATGGCACCAAGGACTTCCCTATCATCCAAAGACACCTAGCTTCCTCTACACATAATATCATAAGACAATATTCGGCGAAGACTGTCAAAGGTGAGACTTAATTCTCAGACATCTACCACTGACCATCCAATGTAGATATCTCTCCTGGAGTGGTATCAGGCCAATAATCCTCGACATTGTCAAATGACATTCAGAGACCAATTCAGCTTCTCTCTTTGCAGAAATAATCACCTTATCCGTAAACGAAGGAGGCGTGGTCATCGTTCCAATCTAGCAATAATGGTCAAGCGGCATGCAGTCATTGGATCTGGGCTCTCCTACGACATCTTATCTCCTCTAGTTTTGTTACGTAGTACTTTGACAGCACATACTTCCAATTCTGAACATGTCCAACCATGTCCCCAGACCTCTCGGCAATGAAGTATGTCTAGGATACTGTGGGAGGCAGTTGTAGCCATTACGAAATGTAACCGAACGCACCCAAATACATTGTAGAACAGCTAGCAGATTCTGCCATAGAACAACATTAGACTATTATTATAATTATACTTATCACACTGTTTGATCTATGCACAGTTTTGAAAGAATCTTTTGCATGCGATAGAAAATCTTAAATTATAAATACAATTCACGCACCATTTAAGAGGTAAATATTGTAACTATATTTACAATAAAAAACACAATCGATTTCAGCTTCAGCTTTTCTCGTGCAATATATAATTAAAATTTAGGTTCCGTCTTTTATACATATCTAAATTTAACATAATAAATGATAACACAATCAGAATGATGGTCTTCAAAACCAATCAGGAACTATAAAGTGGATGCCAATGGATGCCAGGTTAAAATACGTCTTTGGAGGTTTTTCTTCACACATCAAAAAACATCGGGCACGGGTATTGAATTGACACTAGATTAAAAAAAAATATAAAAAAATAAATTAAGTATAATCTTCTTTATGGAATGTTAAAACAGGTGACGTCATATTGAATGGGATACTTTACAGGATCACATAATTCTTTCTTTTTTCTTCTTAACTTTCTGTTTATAAAGATGACATTACACAATAGAATCATTATAACAGCGTGTGTTTTCTAAAGTGGTAACGGATTCATTGCATTTTCTAAGGAAATTATTTCTCAAACGTGCCAGAATAAAAGATTTGTAGATGTCAAGAGTATGCCCGTATTGGATAGTACGGAGAATTAAAGTCACTTTTATTCATGGCTCTAACATGTTCTTTAAGACATATTTTCAGAGCCCTTTCGGTTTCTCCCGAGCATCGAAATATCGTCAACCCCATTTTTACTTGAAGATATACTTCAAAATACTATACTACGTTTGAATGCTCATATAATTTTGAATAGTATTTTCTGCTTTCGAAATAACTTCAGTGCCAAACTTAGCCATCAGTAGTGCAAATTTCATAAGAAACACTGGGGTGAAAAGGAATGGAAACAACTAAAAACGTTGCGGTTGCAATAATTGTTGGTATCATTACTGTAAAGGTTATGAATAATATTGCTCATTGCTCTTCGCACAAACAGGGTCGAGTATCCATTATCATGTAAATTCCGGGAAATAGTATCAATCTTGTCGGAAAACAATGTACATGTCGTCAAATGCTGCATGTCCGGGTTACGAGTACACAAATCGTATTAAACTTACATGGTTATTGAAGAGGCACATAAGAATTAAAGTGTAATAAAATTCCCGCATATGAAGCTTTCCGATTCAGTGTTGTAAACAAAGTCCTATTACAGCGCATTATCATAGCATCTAAAAAAGCAATGACAGCTTCTAGTTCCATCCTGATGCCATCATGAGTTCACTCGTCTTTAATACCATATTTGATGGTCATTTCAGACATATTGTTTAATAGCAACATTTCTTTTTAAAGTTATCTCTATTGCAATCTCAGCAGAAGCTTAGTATGAATAACCGTCAGAGTGTTGGGTTTCATAGGTGGGCGCTTGAGAAGGAAAGTTAATCCATTTCATTAAAATATTTGGCATTGCTTCAAACGCATGTTAATTCAGTTGAGGACTGATGGAACTCACAGAAAAAAAAGAAGCAACTAGTTAGTGCTGTTAAATTGAAAACCTAACTTGTAAACATCAAAAATAATAATTTATAAAACACTACTCCACTTTTAAAAAATGCATTTGGCTGCAGTTTCAATTGTAAATTATAAAATTCAAGTGCACGAGAAAAGCAAAGCTGTTCCATTCAGTAGACAGAGGGGAAACTGGTGCTTTCAAATTACCATGATTTACTGTGCTTAATCTCACAAACTGAAAATACATTGAAACAAACTTTATTGATTTAATTTGCTCGTTAACTTCAGGACAAAATAGAAAACAGTAACTGAGAATGTTAAAAATTAATGAGAAGGCGAGTCTAATCCTCAAAATCCGGAGAATAATGCGAATGCTTGTGATGGAATAAACATATTTATTTTTTTATTTAATAAGAGAATTATCCCTTTTCGTGTCTGAACTAAAATTGAATAAATATTTTGTAAAAACCGTTTTAAGTTATACGTAGTTAATCAATAACTCAAAAGAAATTATGAAATTCAAATCAACCGCGAAACTACAACTGCGAAATCAATTTTTACTTTTTAGGGGCAAAAGATATAAGTAAACGAAAATAACCATAAAAAGAATGGTTTATTGTTATTTTTGTAAACATTAAAAATATTCAGTAAATAATTGTTGATTTACTAAACATAAGTGAGTTCTCGATTTAAATTTATCTTAATGTTGGTTAAGAATGTATATCTTTGCGATTTATCTTATTTTGTGCCATGACATGCTAAAGTCCTTTAACTTTATTCCTTTTATTTAGGAACAAAGTATTTAATAATAATAATTCTTTTAAAAGTCGACTTAACACTTTTTTATAACAGCGTTTTTAGCAAAAATTCTAAAATAATTGAAGCATTATTGTTTTTTAAAACTCTTATGTCGAAAAATGTGAATAAAAAAAAGCTTTCTATATAATGAATTTCATATTTCAGAAGACTAATGTAAACGATTAACTATGAGCAAAGAACAGCAAGTAAGAGTGTAAAGTATTTGCAAATTTGTAGTAATACTGGAGGAAACAGTTTTACTTTGATTTAAATACAACTGCACCGAAGCTGTTTTTCAAATGGTGCTCCAATAACTTCAAATGACTTATGAGTCACAACAATATCGTACATGTTTATTTCAATTAGACATCATACTGTCTACAAGCGATATTTGGCAAGGGCTCTTTCCCTTGCTTCTTAAGGCTACATTTTTCAAACATTAACTAAAAACGATTACAATATCGATGGTAGATAGTATGATGTCTAATTGAAATAAACATGGATTATAATGTGATACGTAGAATATTCTCAAGTGTATTATATTTCAGAAAAAAATATATAAAAAAAAATAAGAAAGTAAAAGAAATCTCAGGAAATATCTTTTTAACGTTTAAATTAAATCGATAAGTAAACGCTTAAGTTAAATTGATAATCTTAAAAAAAAATCGATAAGTGAATTTATAATGCTACTTTTAAGTGATTAACGTTGCTGAGAAATAAGAACGCTAAGTCTATCATTGTTTTAGTAAAAACGCTATCTCAATATAGTGATACCTGCTGAGCTTTGAACAAAGAAAGGGGATTATCTTCATTCAATTTGAAACCAGCGATAATTCTTAAGCTTATCTTGAATGTATGTTTAGTTACTATGTATTTGGAAGCTTAGTTACAATGTCGAGCATTTTTTTCCTTTCTTCTTATTTTTTTTTTTTTTTTGAAAATAGACAACCATAATTGTACTGTGATTGTAAACTAATCAGAAATTATTGAAGCGCATTTTAAAATAGTTTGATTAAAAATGTTTCTTAGAGTATTAACATGAATACGATTTAATTAATTTTTAATAATTTTTTAAATAATTTTTATTTAATAAGTTTCAAATAAAATTAATAAATTTTATTGAAATTTTTATTTAAAAAAAATTAAATAACTTCAAAACTTATAGCAAATTAATAACATTTACATAATAACTATAAAAAAATTGATTGTTCAAATCTTACTTCCACAGCTATTTCAAAATAAGTTTTTTTTTTAAATATCTTACGTTTTTTGTTTTTTAGATAGTCTTCTAAACTATTACATCTTTTTTTGACAACACTAAATTTATTTTTCTTTCAATAAATAAACTCAAATCGAAATTATTAATTTCATGAATTTCAAGCATGCAAGGTAAATTTCAAAGTTTTTAAAAATTAAATCAAAACTAAAAAATTTGCAATTAAGCATTTTTTAATTAGGGCAGATTTCAGAAATGAACAGGAAAATTTGAAATTTAATATTCTTAAGTTAAATTCCTGCTAATTTCTAATTAATTGGTTAGTAACTAAGCATTCAGTAATTAACTGATTAGTATGGCTTAACTTCAATTTTGTTTTTTACAGTTATAGATGCGATGATGTTAAGTATGATGATGTATGACATAAAAAGTACACAATGCAAATCATTAGTATAAAACTTATAATTATGGAATGCTTGATATCCTCATCTGCTTAAAGAACAAACAAAGATTTTTCCCAATATATATTTTTTGCAGTATTGATATGCTTTAAGTGTACCAAATTGTGCAATATTCTGATTTGTCAAAGTCAACGTAGTTTTAAGTAATTCATGCTTCTTGATTCAACATCGTACTCATGGTTCCCAAATTTAAAGAAAACTTTTAAAAAAAATTCTTCTTGATATCGTTCAAAATTTCGTTATGATGGGAATGTTATTTATGTAAACATGTAATTAAGTCGTTCCAAATTGCAAACATACGGGCGGAAAAGCCTCTTTCTGTGAATTTGGCGATCTGCATATCGTTTAGTTAGTAATTTTGCAATCCGAAATTTGTATCATAAATTTTAAATTTAGCTACAAGTAATTTAATTACAAACAGCCAGAGAGAACATGTGCGTCTGCCAACTGATTTCAAACTTTGTTTGGAATGAAAAGTTGCCAACTAATTTGGTTAGTCTTTCAAACACACGGTGCGTTCGAAACGTCCATAAGATTTTTCTACGTGATATTTGATGTGCCTGGATCGATTTTTCTAACTGCCATGCAGATTAGGACTACAGCTGAATATTTCATCAGTTTATATTAAATAACGTTTAATTTCAAAACTAGTTTCAGTATCTAGTCGTTAATATTCTAGATATTTTCTTGAATAAACGTTGTATGTTCAGACAAATCTTATCTCGAAATTCTGCTAATAAATCTTTCTGTATTTCTTTGTTTTGTTTTTTTAAATAATTTTGATTAATAATTTCAAATATCGATATTACTCGGCAATAATACTTCCAATAAATGTGAATAGATGAAATGACATCCCTTCCATTCAAAGTGAAAAGATTCTTCCACAAAACTTATCTCTTAAATTTCACTGATTTCTTTACGAAATTTGTAAATCAAAATATTTGTATTCAGATAAGTTTAGGCGAAAACACACATGTAAAATTAGATATAAATTAAATCTTTAAATTAAAATAACAATAATATTGATAAAGGAAATCCATAATGCATTTCTAAAATATCATGCACCTTTATAATTTAAATGTCTACTTTAATATCTATTTTTACATATGTGCGATTGCCTAAATGCATCTGCAAATTTTAATGTAACATATATTAAACTTCTGTTGGATTCAACAATATACACTTATTGCCAAAAAAATGAGCACACCAAGAAATCAAAATATGACACCGTCACAGATAGTTGTGCCAAAGATTGCACTGATTATGATCTGCCATCAGAGGCCTTAGTATCGCTAGGGCTATGATCACGTGAACGGACATTAGATGACCACTGTATGCTTTATTAGCTATATGCTTTAAATAAGTGTGGTTGTGGAGTGCAGATTTCTGAGTCCTCAGCATGTCTCGACGACACATTCGAAGCAGTTCCATCGAATTGGCCGCTATAGCACTGTGCGAAGATATTGAGTGAACAAACAGGCTCAGGGAAGGTACTAGAGACCTAGGCAGTCTAACAGAAGAGAACATTGTGTCATCGTCCTACAGGCTTGAACTGATCCAAGGGTGTTCATATTCAACATCCAGAGAGAATTAGATTATCACTAGAAACCACTGCGTCTACCCCCCTCCCCAAGATTATTAAGAGAGGACTTGCAAAAGAAGGTTTGCATTCCGGCACCCCTTACGCTATCTGCCATTAACACCACCATCGGCGGCTTTGTTTTGCAGTGGTGTAGTGAGCGGGAGGCATGGCAACCAATAGTGTTTAGTGTTGAATCCAGATTTTAACAAGATACTGATAACCACCGTATAGTTATACCTGCCACGTAATATGGAAGCATTAAGTAGCGTTGAGCAGCACACAAATCCGGTACTTTATTGTTTAGCGACATATCGCCAGGACTGGTTTCCCTGGACAGCCTCCGTGCTGTGACATCCTTCTTTGGCCCGACAGATCTCCAGACTTGTCAATGACTTGTGATTGAACATTTGTTCAAACAGCTGGGGGCGGCTTCGCTCATCAACGGCTGGGAGGATTTTCCCGCATAACAGCATTAAACGTCTATCTGACTCCATACCAAGCCGTATCGCCTTATATATCCACGCTAGGGTACGTATAATGCAGTACTACAAAGAAGCTATTGACCTGTTGTGTTTTGCCTGAGTAAACGGCCAATTTGCTCTGATACTATAATCAGTTATTTGCATCATCATTCTAATTGCCTACATCAAGTGTCATTCCTTTT
>JAFIDM010002131.1:45225608-45259976 GCA_023159025.1 Thereuonema tuberculata | reverse complement strand
ATATAATTAATAATTAGTGTTCTTTTTCAGTATTTTCTATGAAATATTGTAATGCCCTATTGTAGGTATAACGGTTTCAGTTGTAACAATTATATAGGCTAAATGTAAATTACTATGTTTCATTCTTCGGAGCATATACTTGTTACGTCTAATGATTCGTCAATTCAAAGAATACTTTATAATACTAAAGAAAATATTTCTATAATATATATAGTAAAGAATTCAGTACTTCCAAACTTCTGATAAATATTCATTTAACAGATTATCTTTTTTTTTGTAATAAATCCCTCCTGTTTTTGTTTTTTTATTATCTGATAGATAATTAGAATCCTACCATCAACCATAATTTATCTTCATCACCAGAAAATTAAAAGCATCTGCAATCATTATGCAAATTCCTTCACTGGGGCGAACTTCAAATATTCATTTTGACGATCTATAGTTTTAACGAGATATGTTATTGCAATTAAAATTATATGACAACTATTTTTTTTTTATTGAAATTTAAAAGATGCAATTTTTATGCATAATTAGCATCAATGAGAATAAGGTTATCTAGTAATCTATATTACTAAATTTTTTTATTTCTCTGTCTGTCTGTCCGGCACAATTTCCTTTGAGAATTGAAAATAGAAATAATTTTTTCAATAAAACATCCTCGACGGGAATCGAACCTGCAACCTTCTGATCCAAAGTCAGACGTCTTATCCATTAGGTCACGGGGACTACATCCCACTTTATATTGTTGTTTGACTTAAGTTTCCTTCCCCTTCCACCCATCAATAATGAATGTATTCAACCTTTTTTTTTTTTTTTTGAATATCAAGATTGTTGATTTATTACCGATCCGTCTCTTTATTTGTAATTCGGAAATGACAATTAGAATTATTAAAATTGCCGAAACGTTGCAATATTTTAAATATAATGTTGTTACTTAACCAAATTCTATATGATATAGAAAAACAAGCACGTGTACACGGAGGATGGCCTAGTTATTAAAACATAAAATTATTTGCAAATTTCGACTGGAAATGCCAATTAAAACAAGGTAATTAATGCTTTTAGACAGTGTCAAAAGCAAAGCGGTCCCATAATATGCACAATTTTCTAAACACAATTTTATTGGAAGCGATCAGATCGTAGTTTTCTTGTTCTCTGTCTCTTGTCTCTGACTTTCAGCGAGACCGTTCTTTACGCAAGCGTGAAGCTTCTCGCTGTGCATCACCATCTCGTTTTTCCGCACGTCGAGACAATTTTTCAATTTCAATCATAACAATAGCAACAATGGCGTCTTTTGCATGCGCAACAATCACATTTATAATGCAGCTCTACAACAATCACAGTAAACGCAACAATTGCGCCTTTTGCAATATCTCTAACCGTTTGGCCACTACAGAGTGTGACATCCAGCACAAAAACAATACCAATAGCGATTCCCTTTTTTTAAAGGCAAGCTGTATAAAAGGGGCCGCTAAAAATCATTGTATCTGGTATAAAATTTTCTGAATGAATTATTTATATAAGTTATGCAATATTTCTAAGTACACTGAAGCTCGGTTATAACGCGGTCTTTTGGATCCAAGATTTCGAAGATCGCGATATAACCGCGATATAACCGAACTTTTATCACTTGGAGACATCAAATGTCGTACATCGCACCCTATTATCGCCCACACGATTCCAAATCGATTTAAAATGGTCATTTCGCAATTACCTACATCATTCAGAGCTATGTAAGAGAATTTTATATTTATAAATACATAAATCATTACCTTTCCAACATTTTGATGGTGATCTACATTAGCCAAAATCGATTTGGGGCCGTCATCTTGTACAAACGACGAGTCACGTGGATCAAATCTACATATTCATACGCCTATTAGATTACATTGGCCTCTTTACTGAATGTCATTGGCAGAAAAATAGATCTCGATATTCATTTTGGTTAAACGAAAAAGTCCGCGATTCTGGTATTTTCTTAAAAATATATTGTACTGTATTTGATGCATTTTCGTGACATTAGGGAGGGTGTAGTGTCTCAATTACTGTAAATAATAAGGAAACAAGCATATTAATTTACACCTTTGATTTGATTTTAGGCGAAAAAACGGTAAATTTTGCAATTTTACAATTTTAAATTTTCCAAAATAGAAGGGGTCCAAGACCAAATCGCGTTATATTCGAATTCGCGATATAAACGACCGCGTTATAACCGAGCTTCAGTGTACTAATGAAATCCCTTACGATTTCAAAATAAAACATTAAATTATTTTGTAAATATAGTACGTTAACTGAATGATAACAACTCCGTTCTAAACAGTGTTACTCGTTCTAAAATGGATAGTTTTGTGGCTTAGCGGAAGTCAGTAATTTCCTGCAAGTTCTTCATAAACGAAATATAGAAAAAAATTATATTACAAATACACTCCCAAAATTGATGTAATCAAGTAAAGAGTGAGTTTGATGTAGGTGTGTTAGAAAATCATATTTTCCGGATTTAAACAAAAGACAATTACAGTTTGTACAAAACAACAATTGATCTTGGCAAGGTAATGCATTTCGAACCATAGAACCCAATTCCATATCGTATAAATATTAAACTTTTATTTAATATTTTCTATTTTCATTTTATTTATTTTATTTTATATTTTCATTTTGATATTGAGAACGATATTGTAAAAGTCTTGACTAGCTGCTTCTTTGAAAGTAATTTCGAATTTGAACTCAGATAAATGATGGTAAATAGATGAAAATTATTATTGAATTTCTATTATTGATAAAAAAGAGCAATCAATTATTGGAAAATTGAAATCTAAAGCTGAAATTTCTGGAAGAAAACAGATTATGTGAATCAGAGTAAATACATATTAAATTTTCAAAATCAAACAAAAATATATTTCCTATATATATATATATATATATTGAGAAAGAAGATAAGCATTAAAAGATCACCTATAAATACTTGATGCAGTGAATTATATCCTTCTACGTTGGTTCTTTCAACAACATACTCCATTTGACTTCAAAATTTAATTTTACAAGTAAGATAACAGAGCTTCTTCAAATCAATGATTTTTGAAGAAAAGTCAGATTATTTTTAAGTATTTGTTTCTGCTTAGACATACCTGTGAACAGAGATACCTTCTTTTATTCAGGCAAACGTTAGAGAAATGTACTACCTTCGGAAATTGAATATTCTCTTCTATGAAGGATTTTCTCACTCCGGATGAGATTGGCTCAATATTTCAGCTCGATTCCTTGAGTCTTCATCAGGAGATATTGAGTGTTACTGTACATGAAGTTTAGTTCTCCTGACGAACGGCCAAGAACCGAACACAAATATTGGAAAATCTGTCAGAGAAGAGTTTATATAATTATTATGATCCATTCCTCCTTTCAAAATAAAATGAATAAAATACTTTGCTCGAGTGTCTGGGAAACATTCGTAATTACGCCTTTTATTACTTTGAAGTTCACAATTATTATAGTACAGATAATATTGAAGACTGATAACAATTATAGCAATCAGTTTCCAATTAAAAAAAGCTTTGGCTATAAAATTGCGTTGTAAATTTTATTATTCTGAATGTTAAAAATTAGAAATTAAATTTGAAAATTTAATTATTATTTATATTACCACAACTCTAATAAGATTTATCTATAGATATTAACAAATTTCAAATTATACTTCAAATTCAAATTTTTGCTTCATTATACAGGGTTTTTCTAAAAGATGGTCCCAATTTAATTAATTTGTATATAATGAAGTATAAATTGGACATGAACAATCTATATTCTAATAAAAAAAGAGGAAGTTTCAAAGTTTTTTTAACACAGGTTATAAATGTTCAATGTGTCCCCCTTCTGCTGCAAACATCTAAGCGGTAGCCAAACATCATGTCCAATTTATATGTCATTAAATACAAATTAATTAAATTGGGCCCATCTTTTAGAATAACACTGTACTACAAAATGAATTCATGAAAAATCTTTAAAAAGTCTTCAATTTGATTTAAAAAAAGACTAAGTTTATCGAAAATATAATTAATACATGTGAGCTTTGTCCTGTAAATGGTGAACGGAAAGAATTATTCTACATTAAATTCCTTATATAGCGCAAGTAATATGAAGGAAAAAAAACAAACAAAATAAATTTCTAGACAAAAGAATGAGATAATGTAATTCAATTCCTAAAGTTGCGATTTCATTATAAAGATAAAATAGCCAGTAATTTTAGTTCAAACTCATAAGAAAACATTCAGTCGACACTATTCATTTAATATCTTCTTAAATACGATATTTGTTTTTCTTATACAGGAAACTTCTTCAGGTTTCCTTTTCGTCTTCTAGCTTGTTCTCTGTTGATTCAGAATAAGATACTTCAGAACTTCTACAGGTCTAATATTCTTAATAATATATATATATATAGACATCAGTCGACACTACTTCATTTAGTATCTTCTTTAATACGACCTTTCTTTTCCTTGTATATAAATCTATTAAAAATGCATTATCTATATAAAATATATTATCAAGAATATTATAGGATTAATGAAGTATCTTATTATGAAACAACAGAGAACAAGCTATAACAGGAACAGGAAAATACTTTTCTGTCCTCACTAACCTAAGTAGTTTCAGGTTGAAGTAGTTTCCTATATAAGGAAATGAAATATCTTATTAAAGAAGATATTAAATGAAGTAGTGCCGACTGAATGTCTATGTATTCTTAAGAAAACAGTTAGAGGGATGAGAATCGCCTATTTTTCTTCAAAACAGTCCCTTAGATAAAAAAAAAATGAATTTCAGCAGCAAACATTGATAAGGCTTTGATTGTAAGAAGTATTGATAGAAGGTTGGGTTGCATCTGAGATGCGTGGGAATGAAATCGATCATGGTAGATTATCCCCCCTCCCCTTCCAAACACACACAGAAATACAATGTAAGAAACAACAATAGTAAACCGTAAATTTGTTCCGAAGATCACGCAATATCACGTTTAATTTGTAATTGATGAACTCAATCATTTCATTTGATGAATAAAAAAATGACTTATGAATCTCTTTCAACAACTAATTAAACAAAAAGAAATCATGGTATGATAAATACCTGATGTTTTCCCGGGTTTTTTTTTTTTTGGAGGGGGGACGCCATCATAGCTGTGGTTTTCATTTTCTCTGATCACATGACATTCATAATTAGTGCAAATTGGATGGAAGATTGTAATGGCCCGATTATTCGTCGTTTGTACCTTGGTTGGAGTGAACATTTGTCACGCTGATGCATTTGCTCGTAATAGTCCAATTGCCTGTTGTTTCTGATTTGATTTTACAATTTCAAGCGCTTAATGGGATTTAGCGAAAGAAAATTAAGATTAATTTATGAGTCCCGTTATGATTTGGATGTAATTTCCTCTTTTGACAATAACTTTTTTTTTGTTCCGAAAATCCTATTGCGAATTGCAATACAATTTGCTGGATTGTTCAGATTTAAATTCCAAAGAGAATCTAAACAATTGAGTGGTTCTTGCAGTGCCTAACAGCAAAACGGGAAGTATTAATAATCAAACTTTACAAGCCCTAGGCTCGTTATTATTTTTATTGCTCTAATCCAAATTATTTACTTGGATTCAGAGAACTTTAAAACTTAAAAACTTAAAGGAAATAATTTGTTTTAATAAATTTTTATACAAAATAAAAAATATCTATGTTATATTCAGTAGGTATTCACACTTTATCAAAATAATAGTTTGTATTATTTTCATGTCGTTTTAAAAAGTAGAAATAGAAATAAAAAAAAAGCAAGATTTTAAGGAAAGTCGGCTTCAAGTTCTGTCAGGAACTTGTTTTTTATTGCTTCTTTTAAAATTAAAAATTAAATATAAAAACAAAAAGAATTTTATATTTATGCAAGAAGAACGTGCTTAGAAAAATGCAGGGTTGATCAATAAAGACAAGTTGTATGTGTTGCAAGTTAGCTGTGAAAACTTTGTGGAAAAATAAAGCTTGTCGTACCGAATTTTCAAGCACACATGATTAATATTTGCGATCAGAACTAATTTTAAGTACAGTGAAAGAAACACTTTATGAAGAACCACGTTTTTGAATCCTCAATCATATATCTAGTAAGTTTTCTTCAATTTTATTTCAATTTTTTTTTTTAGTTTTGCTGCCGAGAACGAAAATGAGTTTCAGGGCTTTCACAATACGAGAATAAAATCCAGAACATCCCTGTGAACTCTTAATCATCTGGGTAAATCGTGTGTTTTTATGAGATGTGGTTCTAATTTCCATCGATGAACAGTTTCTGAACGTTTTGTTAACCAAAAGTTTGGTTGACCAAAAGTGACTTACCTCATAAAATTTAATGTTTTTACTGAAATTTTAAAAAAATAAACTTTCTTTTCTCAATTCGATTTTCTTTAATTTTTCAAGTATAGTTTATTCATTAGAATAAATATAAATATGTCAGTGATTTTTTTTTAATTTGCTAACATTACATGTTTAATAAAATAGAAATGGTAGTAGGAAAAAATGTGGCACCTCCACAAATCTAAAATACACATTAAAAATAAAATAAAGGAAATTCTTGTGCTATCCTCCGGCAGCCTCAGTGATTTTTCTACGCTCATTTAAAGAAAGAAAAAGCGCCTAAAAAGTATAAACCCACGAAGAAGATGAGACCAGCGTTTGCAAGTGACATCCCAAGACAGCTGTTTCTCGCATAATTGGCGATCATCAGTTGAGAGTACTCAAACACAATGTTTCATTACAGACGCGAACATAAATGGAAGTAGGAAAAAATATGGCACCTCCACAAATATAAAAACTAAAAGCAAAATACACATTAAAAATAAAATAATTTAATTTATTTTAACACTAAAAGGGCGCGAAACAGCTGTCTTGGGATGTAAGCACTGATTTCACCCTTTCGCGTGTTTATGCATTTTGAGGCGCTTTTTCTTCACTTAAAAAGAGTATTGAAAATTCATTGATGTTGCTAAAATGAATTTCCTTTATTTTATTTTTAATGTGTATTTTGCTTTTTCTTACTTCCATTTCTATTTGCATGTGTAATGAAATCTTGTGTATTTATAGTTACTACTCTCAACTGGTGATCGCCAATTAGGCGAGAGACAGCTGTCTTGGAATGTCACTCGTAAACACTGGTCTACCTTTTAGTGTATTGAATAATAGAAGTTAGTAAAACATTTAGGTAAACGATAACACAAAACTAAATAAATTTGTTTAAAGAATGTTTATTACTAATAATAAACGTAAATAATAAAACATCAATTTACAGCAAAGTTAAGTAATAATATTAATAATAATTTTTGAAGCTGCATTATCTGAAACTAATATTTCGATATGTACTGCTTTACAAAACTACCACTTATTACCAAAAAGAGTGCAAGTTTTGATTTGTTTGAGTCTCTTGCTATGCTGAGGAAGCCTCTTCTCTTATAGTGGTAATTTCAAAGTCATTCCGAAGTCAGAAGAGCCACTAAAGACAGAAATTTCTGGAGAATATGACATAAATGATTTGAAGGATGAGTCTGTCATCGGGTGATGACATTTACAGTCTTTGCCAATAATTTGTACCGATTGTGTCCCCAAGGACTCAAACACATAAAATGTGACATTTAAGTTCGGTCGACGAAGGGAGACTTTCAAAGGTGAAAATAATCAGGATTTTTTTTTTTGTATTGTTTTTATACTTTCGACAAACTTTGAAAAGCCATTTTGAGCCTAAATCTTCAGTAGAGCAGTAACTTATTTTTTTCCACCAGTTAATTATCTCTGAACCCATTAGGAAATAAAAAAAAGAAGGAAAAATGCTTGAGTGGGTTTTTCTTGTTTTTTTTTTACCAAGATTCTTAGTCCATTTCTAAGTAATCGATATTACATCAAGAGCTAAGTATGGAATTAATTATTCAACTTTAGTATTAAATCACTTTTTTAAGATTTCTAGCTGAATTTTAAATTTTGTATTTTAGTTTGTGCTTTATTTTGTTAAATCCATTAATGTAATAGATTGTTATTAATCTGTCCCGGATGATTTGTTATCATTTGTGTTTAAATAGTAATGCGACCATTGCAAGAATTGCTGTAATTTAAAGAAATTTCGAATCATAACTTTGTTTTAAAAATCCTAATTTTATAGATAGCATTAGCAGGGTAACACTACATACAAAGAAGTTTCCATACTAAAGTTACAGTCATGATGCCTATGAATTTCAAGAATCGTTGACACCTATATCTCCCACACCCCTTTTGCCTGTAAAGTAGAATCCATACTTCGAATTTACATGCAACAATGCGCTGTTGATTAAGAAAGATTGTTAAGTAAATTAACATCTGCAAATAATAATCTTTGATGCAAAAAAAATATACATACGAAAAGTTAGAAGACATTTAAACACGTTGAACAATAAGAACAAAAATATTTTTTTTCGAACTAATCAAGGGAACTATTTTCTAACTTTAAATTATTATTTTAATATTATTATTATGCTACAAAGTATAAGAGGTGTACCTCACTAGGGAAGGAATTAATTATATTAATCGAAGGAGATATTTCTCAATACCTTTATTTTATGTTGTAATGAAAGCCATTTTAAATCCTTTTATTATTATAATGCTATTGGGTATTTATTTTCAATTAATTTTAATTAATAATGTTTAATATATTTAGTAAACACAAAGAAAGAAAGAATTAAAAGGCCACAAACTGTGTTCTATATTATATCTTATTATTATAGGAAATTGATATCCAAGTATATGCTTGTATTTTGTTAAACTGTTATCGAATTAGGAGGCTTAAATTCGTTACATTGTCATTTTATTTCGTTGTAAACCAAGTTTAGTGAGAGTGTTTATATTTTGTACCTATGCTGCAGTATCATACGGAGTTTTGGAGCACGTCAGTAACCAATCAGGTTGTTAATGAAGGGAGAAAAATGGATGGAAGAGATCAGAAAGAATGAGATAGGTTTCCATGGGCTTAGCACTGATCGTTTTTCATGAAATCAAACCCCAATCTCCTATGCCCAGTCACTGTGAAAAAGGATTAACGTTTAGCCAATTCGTAGTTGTAATCTGATCGTGAAAAAACAGTTTAATTGTGAATCAATAATTATATTATTTGCTATATAAATATATATTTTTATATTTGTTTTTCTCTTATTTAATCGTGTACATTTTATTTCAACTTTGGCAATGTGTTGTGAGTATTTATGAAGTTACTTTGCTTAATTAAAGCATCATGTACTCCACATTGTGTCAATACACTTTTGGACATCTTCATTTCTCAATTGGATTTCTTTGTTTCCACTAATAACCCATTTTAGTTTTCCTCTTTGTTTAGTATTCCGTGAGACTACTATACACTGTGAGAAGGTTACCGCACATCACTATTTCATTCTTTTTAATCCCATCATCCTAAGTTCATTCCGTCCAATTCGCTTTTATCATATCATATATTAAAAATGCTTTGTCCCCAAAGCTTTTTTTTTTTCTTATAGTAGTATTTCCATTAAAACCTTCCTTTTATCTCGTGATAATCTTCACCCACATATACCTTAGTTCCCTTTTAGTTTCTTCTTATTACTTAATATCAAATCTTTTTTCTTCCAGTCACAAATTTTCACAATAGCCGGTCTTTCATTTGTATCACTTTTTGTTCCTATGCGATGAGCTCTGTACTAAACTCAATTTCTATTTTTTTCTCTGTAAATTTTCTTAACTTTCTCTTCTAGAGTTTCCCATGCCTGTTCCAATTCTGCTTCCAATATCATAAAAAAGTTATGCTATTTCGTCTTTCTCTATCTTCCAGACTTCTTATTTTATCCTTTAATACCTTTATTTGTTCTTCCAGTATCACATCTTTAATTGCATTTTATTTTCTTGATTTAATTGCTTTTAAATCTACTTCAATATTTTCCATCTTCTCTTCCAATTCTTCATTATTTCCTTTATTAATTCCTAATTTCATTTATTAATTTTCTAATTCTTTTTCAGTTTCTATATCTTTCTTATTTCTTTCAAAATAGCCAGAATATTTTCTTGGGCTTTTACTACTATCTCAATGAATTCAAAGATCTTCATTTTGATTTTCATCATTAAAAAAAAAAAAAAAAAAATCATTTTATTTTGGTTAACGTATTCGTTGGTTTTAAATATATCTTTCATTTATTCTTTCTTCGAGGTAACTAGAATTCCTACAACTTGAAATGTTTAAATTTCCTGTGCTCCCTGCTCAGTCTCTTATCCAGATAGTACTCGATTTTCTTAAACTATTCTACTTAAACGGATATATTGTCTTAGCACTTAATTGAAATTATAAGTTAGAAAAAGTAACGAAGTCTTTTCTCTCGTCTAAATCCTATAAATTAAACTGATTCTCCTTATTACAATGGGAAGGGTCGGGACAGATCATTAAACGAACTCCAGGGAAAGAAAGCTTTTCCTACCATTGTGATTGCACATTAAGATCTAACTATTCTACCGAATTGCACAAAACGTTTAAGTTCAGTATGCACAATCCCTGCTTCTTAGCTCCTTTAATGAATCAAAATTAGGATATAAAGCATAAATCAATCACTTACTATCAATGATAGGAAGCCCTTCTGAAATTTCCTCAGTTCCATTTGCTGTCGTTGACTTCAAACTTATAATTCCATAATTAACTCTAATATCCAGATTTTCTTTCCTTATTAAAGAATCGTCTTGGTTATGAAAAGTAGACAAAATTAATTTCAACTACTACTTCCCAATGATTTTCGCTTCATTTGCGTCTTACAACTTTCTAGGTTAGTGGCTCCACCTGTATTGTTAATTGCGTTGATTTTAATGATAATTCTAATTTTGGTTATAAGAAATAATATAGCGGAATGAATAATTGTTATCAGAGATTACAAAAAAAATACTAGTCTCTAATAATTAATACCTACTTAATTTTTAGCGATCGATTTGTGATAGCGACCGAAATCGGTAGTTATTGCGTTTGTCCTGTCCGCCCGTGTCTGTTCACCCCTAACAACTCCCGAACGGAGGGTCAGATCGACAAACAGTCTTCACCATCGTGTTCAGAGACCCAAACATTTTTTTTCCCCTCTTAATCTTTTTTTCTCAATGTGCGCGTGGGTTTTTTTTCTTATTTTCCTAACTTTTTTTTATTTTTTTCCCGAACTTTTTTTTAATTTTTCCATACGTTATTGTACTTTCTTTTTTTATTATTATTGGTCGCCTTTAAATTTATGGTTTAGCACAAAATTATATTCACTTGTTTTGGTAGGTTTGTATCTGGAAGTCTGAAAAAAGGTTAGAAAACTATAAAGGTTAGTAAGCAAGTAGCCTAATAAAATGAAATTATTGCTAAATGTTTCCTTAAAGCAAAGAATGTCATTCGAGCCCTCTTTTATATTTATTCATTATGATTGAGCAGAAAAGAGCAGAGTTGAATTTAAATAATTTGCATATAGTTTTGCAAACATTACAATTCTAGTTACAGCTATTTGTTTTGACTGTCGTTGGTAAAAACTACTTCGCTCCAATTCACCATTATTGGGATGTGGGTAAATAAAAATATTAAAGAGTAGAGTAAATATTTATATTAAATATAGTATCTGTACAATTTGACATGAAAACTGGTAGGACTGAATTGTAGTTAAAATAAAGGGAACACTAGAGAGAAATTACCAAACAAAGAGGACCATGGAAAAGATACTGAATTCCTTTACAAGCATTTCTTTGTTGAAAAGTTTATAAAACTTATTCAACTTATTCTATTCTTAATTCTGCTAAAATTGAAAAACAAGGGAGAAACTTTTTTAATTAGTAACTGTTTAATGTGAATTGGACTTTTCATTTTCAGTATCGTGAAATAAAATATTGCGAATAAACCTTTTTTTGTGTGTGTGTGGAGAATCCATATCATAAACTCGGCAATTGGCTTTCAGTTTATGCCCAATAATTATTCTAGCGGCGCTCACAAATCATTTTCCTAATGATACATTAAATTCGGTTGTCATGTTTTACGATCAATTACAAAAATATACTTGAAAATAATTAAGTGGGATTAAACAGCCTTATCATTTCAACCAAAAAATGATTATTGCCGAATTATAAAATTTAATAAATAGAAATGTATTGATAGCAGTTGAAGTGTGTATGGAAAATTCTAGAAGCTGCTTCTGTATTTAACAATACAAGTATTACATATTATGTAAAGTTTAATGTGTGCATTGAAAGTGCGCCGACACACTGAATTGATAAAAAGGTTAAAAATGAGCAATGCATAAAAAATGACTGGTTTCGTCATTAAGAAGATGCGATGTCGTAACGGCGAAACTTCATTTTTTTATGTATTGTTCTTTATTAAATGTGTAACCTGTCTGATTAAATAAATATTATATATTTATACATAATAAGTATACATAAGTGCCTTCATACATAAGTATTAAGTAAGTATCAAGTAAATATCCAGTTCACTTGTATAATTCTGAAACACTAATTATTAATAATTCAAGATCTCTTGAATTTTTAATTTAAATGTATTTTTTTTCATTCACTGCTAATATCAACTCTTACTACATTACAGGGAAGTTTGTCTTAATCTGTTTGATAATTGAAGCGACGTATTAAGTGAATGTTTGCGGTAAAACAGCACGACTTACCATTCGTGCTTCCTCAGTATTTGTTTCCATATGAGTAAGAAATCATAGGGTAAACTTGCGGGATCCACAATACGATAGAAAAACTTTAACAATATATTTCTGTGTATTAATCGTGTTCATATTAATAATGAAGCAAATTATGAGAAAACGTAAATTATATAAAAAACGGAGAACATACGGAAAGTCAAATTACATCATTAATAAATATTTAATAAATCGTATTATTGGAAGAATGTACATTATTAAAATTGCTTAGAATTCTTGTAACCTTAAGAAGGATTTCCACTGGACAACCTCTTCAAAAATCATTAATATTTCGAAAGTAACGTGAAAAAAATGCAGTGAAATACTTACTGAGTGTTGATGTGGTGGAAATATAGAATATTTTCAGTATTACAAATGAAACATGTCTTTGTTCTAATTACATACCTGTTGATTCGATTAGCTTGATGATCTGTTTTTTTTCTGTCTTACTTTTCATTTTTCTTTCTCTGTATTGCTAATCAATATCTTCATTAAATATGTAACCTCTTCGTTCTAATTGCAATAAATATTTTAGTTTATTGTAGTTCAGAAATAGTTTTACTTTGAATCACTTCCGGGAATCATTTCTCTTATCCAAGGTTAATATATAATATTTTGCAACTAAGGATTCAATCTGAAAATTGACAATGCTAGGAAACAGATGACGAAATGGAACTGATTCTCGCCCTAAAGTTCTCTATGTCTCGAAAGCGAAATTGTAATTTAAAAAAAAGAGCAGTGAGGATCTGTTAAATGTAAGTCGGCTATTATTTTTCTATTAGTTTCACTTCCAAAGACAAAATCAATTTCCGATTTTTTTTGAAGATCCTATGATATTACATTCTGTACTATTTCTGATGCTTTCGTCTAATAAATATTTCATTTTAGTTACGTTTAAGATTTAGATTATGTAATATTGTATTTTCTTAATATCACACAATCTCCAAATGTGTGTGTTATTTATGTTATGTGTGTTGTTATGTCTCCAAGTGTGTTATTTATAAATGTATCTTTTTCCTCAAAAAAGTGAGGCTAAGACAGTCAGTAAGTTTATGTTTCTACAAATTACTTTTGAACCTGGGAAGGAATCTTCTTGAATCTTGCTCACTTAAGAGAATTGGATTACTAACTTTACTAATTGAAAATCGTCTCTTCTTTCCCAGTCGAAAAAATGGAGCAAGAAGAAGATAAATAATATCAATAGAAGTGTA
Organism: Thereuonema tuberculata; assembly: GCA_023159025.1. Lineage (NCBI taxonomy): Eukaryota > Metazoa > Arthropoda > Chilopoda > Scutigeromorpha > Scutigeridae > Thereuonema > Thereuonema tuberculata. The sequence continues at coordinate 45,246,065 of JAFIDM010002131.1, read as the reverse complement.
TTTCTATCAATGTCTAAAAGTCAATCTTAATCTACTTCTTTATTTTTAGTCATCTGAATATAATTTGGTGATGAAAGTTAACTGGATTTAGAATTAAACTTAGTTACAATATTTTCGTATTTAATAATGTTTTTAAAAAATGAGAAAGTTGAAAGAATATGTTTATCTGAATATTCTAAGGAATATGAAAGAATATTGGAATATGTTAAATATATTATTTGAAAGTATTACACCATTTTCGTCAGATATTGTATTTTATCAAAAGACAAAACTTTAAATTCCTTTATATACATTTTCTTTTGGCTCTAAAATAATAAAAAAGAAAACATGTTAAGGAAAGTAGCTGCATGTTCTTCAGGAATTTTTGGATTGCAAACACGCTCTTTGTCTTCTTTGAAATGAAGACCAGATAACTTGTTATTCTTCAAAGAAAAGTTTTTACATTGTTTTTAAAAACTTTTAAGATGAAAACTCGAAGAAGTTCCCTATAAAATAGTTCTTGCTGAATTCCTCTCTTGTTTCATGGAAATGAGGAGTATATTTTCACGGTTCTGTGTTGATATTTAATTTACATTGTGTTTCTTAAGAGGTATTCCGTGGCCGACTTCAATGATTCATATTACCTGTCACAGAATCATTTTTCATCGGAGAGAAACAATAGAGACGGATATGGGAAAAAGCGAGGGCGTGTCTTGTCGCAGAGAATAGGGTTCCTTTGTCGGATGCTACTGATTCCAAATTACACAGTCCTAAATCTTATTTTTCCGCCGTAACCCGGAACATTAAGCTTCTTTGTCTTTGATAAAACAAGTACAGAAGAGAATTCTGAATCACAATTGTAAGTACCTCGTCCTCACAAAAGGGCAGCGTTGCTTTCTCCTCCATTGTTTGATTACGGCTAATAAGGGTCCCCTCCATCCGCAATGAGGATTTCTCTAGGGACATTATTTACTATCACTTAATTAATCTGGTGGAACCGTAGCGTTGCATTTTCTCTTTTGTCGCTTTCATTTCCTCTTTAAAGGACGTAGCTATTCTGAAAGTTGCTCTCAATTTTGGAAAACGTTTCTCTGTAAATAGGCCTTTTTTAAAGGGTAAAGGGTTTCTCAGTGATTCAATTGGCGTCATCTCTTTCTATTATTCAGTTTTCATTTAAAACCACAAAGGCTAACGTTTAAAATTACGTTTTTCCTTCAGCCGTATTGTAAAGCATGTAATATATTATTTGGAAATCAAGCAATATTAACTTAACTGGAAAGTATTTAAGCTTAATATTTATAAAGTAATTGTTGGTGAAAGTTCATTCCAGTGTAATTTTCTATTGGAAAACCTTTGTAATTTTGATTAAACCTTCCCATGTGCAGTCGATGTCCGGTTTGGTGATGAGTATCCTAGTGCTAGCTAGATTATGGCTCTCCACTACTGGGATCCATGTGGCTAGATGCAGACGGCGGTGTTATATTACGATAGACATTTAGTTTGTTTCTGTTTTGTTTTAATCAGTTTTAATATCAATTGATATTAACTGTTACGAATATGTATTATCTTAATGTTACTAAGGTGTGCTACCTTATTTTATATCATAGTATTTTCAATTTCCTATTCTTCTGTGGATAGGCTGAAAAGATTTATTGTTCTATTACGGCTTCTTAAATTTTTTATACTTTCATTATGCTCTCTTTATACTTTCATTTTTATAATTTCTTTATACTTTCAATTTTCTATTCTTGAAATAGTATTACCAAGAGCTAAGTCAAAGGCGTACACACGATATGAAGGTCGTAGTCGTTCAACCCCCCCCCCAAAAAAAAAATAAATAAATAAAAAATAAATAAATAAAAAATAAATAAATAAAAAAGTTGTGTCCATTCTCGGATGGGTGAGGGAGAGTTTTATAGACAAACCAATATACTCTCCAACCAAATAAAGCAGGTCCAAAATTCTCGATTGCAATGCGAGGGGGGGGGGAGGTTATTGAAGTGAGTCAATCTCTTTATCTACATAATTATATAAAAAGAAAAGTCCTGACTCACTGACTGACTGACTCATCAACGCCCAGCCCAAACCCTTGTATCTAGAAAGCTGAAATGTTGCACAGAGGTTACCTTTATGATGTAGACAAGGAATAAGGCCGGATTTTGGAAATTCCACAGGATAGGAAATAAAGAGGATTTATATTTTTGCTTTAATGTTGCCTTATCGATATATAGGTGTGTGGCGCCAACCGCAATATATCTGAGTTATCCGGAGAAGGCCACAATTTCCTAAATAAAGTTTTTTGTTTTTTTTAATCCATTGTATGCAAGTGTTCCGGAGCGAAGCGACTGTACCCGGCTAGTGTGTTTATATATCATCCCTTCAAGTGGCAGATGGATCTCCTTAAAGTTTGGTAATTGAGGATTACAGATGATTCAACTTTTATTTTTGAAATCTTTTGTAATGGGTTCCGGTTGAGATATTTTCACGAGAAGACGAGAAAAATTCCTACAGAAAAAAACTGAAATCTAAACAATAGATTTCCATTCTATTTCCTATTTTGTTTTGTCTATCCAATTTCCTATTTATGATATATATATATATATATTTTTTAGTTTTAGAATTTGATTCTCTTAAACAATGAATTATAAATCCTTAAATCATTCGTGATTGATGCAACAAAAAATATCTGTACTGTTTAGAAAAATGAATTAAATATAAATTTTAAATTTGTTTACTTGTGATGAACAAATTTAAAATTTATATTTAATTCATTTTTTTAAAGAGTACAAATTTTCCTTTTTCTATTTGTACTCTTCCAATTCAGTGAATATTATAATTTGAATATTAATAAAGGCGTTTGCTATTAGTTGGTCTCACAAGTTTAAAAAAAATATTGCAATAAGCCTACTATATTAACACTTTAATATTAATATGGATAAAAAGTAGGCTTATTGCAATATACAATTAGGACACGTTGAACATTTTATTATTTAAAAAAAATAGTCAATTACCAAATTACATTTTAAGGATAATAAACTTTCGAACTTCTTATTAAATTAGTTTGAAATAGTATATCAATAAATTAACAATAAGCTTACAAAATATTTTAATTTAGTTAAATTTAAAATAAATTTAGTTTATAAATACTAAAAAGATTGATAAACAATATTTGACAACATCAAAAAGACATTCCATGGCTTTGTAAGGAATGACCATTCATGTAATCACCGCACTTTCCCTCTCTTATCAAAAATAGATAGACTACCATTGATTAATCGATAAAATAAAATAATAAAGCAGTTTAATTGACATCATTAAGTTACTTCACTATGGTAATTTCGTTACTGTTGGTTCTCCATTTGTTGAATGCCTATTTACTTATCATTGGTGCGCCAGAGGGTTTTAATGTCCACTCCAATAAAAAATTTCGAACACATTTCAGGAATATTTTCTGATATTCATTTCTGGTATTCTGGTCAGTCGTCCCCATTTATTTGACATTTTTTTTTTCGATTTGATCAGTTTTCAATCTATCTATAATTTCAGTTTTTTTATTATGAATTAAATTCTGTCAAAACCTAAAGAAAAAACTTACTGATTTTTTTTTACAATTATTTTATATTTATTATAAACGTTTTAGACAGATTCGGTGTGTAAGAATTTGAAGAACATAAATTTTAATTTAAAAAACTTAATTAAAAGTTCTAATTTTAAACTTTTAACTTAAAACAACTGAAATTAAATAATACAAAATTTAACAATAATCATCATAAAGATATAAGTGTATTCACATTGACATTCATTATCTTACAATAACTTGACCGTTGCACTCTCAGTTTAAATGAGAAATTATTTAGCAAATTTATAATTGATTATTAAAAATTAAAAATTCGGTTGTACATTTTTTAAACTGAAACATTTTAAATATTTTTGAAGTAGAATTCTTTGTATACACACAATATAACAGTTTCTTATTTAAAACTCAGCGAACAACTGTCAAATTTTTGTAAGATCATTAATGCCCATGTGAAGTCGATTGTGTGCATATGACTACTACTGTTAAATTTTGTATAACATTATTTTATATGTTTGAAATAGACTGAACTGCTTTCTATTGAAAATTTAAAACAAAAATTAATATTTTGGAAGATTTAAAGAATTTTTAATTTTTCTAAATGTAACAAAATTTGAAGAAATTTTTTAACATAGGAATATTTGATACAATTCCACTTAAATAAAAACAGCTGTTTAGTTGGTTTTAACTTTGGTTCGAATGTAAATATTCAGATATTCTGAAAAGTTTCAGTCAGGATTTATCAGAAAATAGTATCTAGGAATTGATAACGTATTGCTGAATCTAGAGAGCTAAATTCTACCACGACATGAAATGTAATAGATCATCAGAGCTATGAAGACAGTGACAGCACCACAATACTGACTATTAATTCAAAGCAGAACATCCGCAGGGAAGCTGACGAGACATGCCCTTACAGATAGGAAGTGAGTTGTCATGAGATCTGCCAGCTTAACTGAAGAAGGACTATATACATTCATCAGTGTACTGATAATACATTAATCAATTTATTTCGCGAAACTCTACCTGTCGAAATTTATTCTCTGATCATAAGTTTTTATCAGACAGGCACAAGCTCTAACTGAAGTTTATTTCTTTGTATAGTGACACTAACCATCTTCTGGCAATTTGGAAACATCTGAGGACATTTTCAGGGAGTAGAAATTGCCAAAACTGCAGAGATATTTTTGAAGCTTAAGAATTAAAAAAAAAACAACTAAAATTAAAACAATTCTACATATTTCACAAGTACACCATTTTGAACGGAATTTAAGCAATTATTACTAATACAATTTAATGAAACTTATTTTGTGTGGCATAAGTTAACGAAAAACCATTGATTTCAAAATTATGATAAATAAATATAATATAACGTAAGATTTATGGTATAAAAACCACAAGGCATAAATTATTATAGATTATAAAATACTATTGGAGCTTAGAACGTTGTTACAAATCAATATCTTATCATTCCATACATATCGATGAGATTTAGTACCTTTTGAATTGGGAATTGTAGGCACGGTTTGTAATGTTGTGGTAAAAGTTGATTTATAGAAGAAATGTAAAGTTGTACTTCTAAACGAAGTGAAATAAATCTAAAACTAGATCAACGCAGGAACAGTCAATTCGCAACGTTGAAATACAAGCTATTCCTATAGTTATTTCTATCTCATTTCACTAATTTTTATAATTCCGTATAATTCTGTATATCGCTGTGAATATTACCCCATTTAACCGCTACTCTTTATGCCTATTGTTGCAGACCTTAGAAATAAAATGTAAAATGCCTTAGACGGCGGAAGGAAAGAAAAGAGAAGAAGCAGACAAACACCAGAAAGAAAGGACACATCTATGCCCTTTTGGAATTTGAATCAAGGTTGAGACATATCAACTTCATTGTAGTCTGCTCTGTTGACCACAAGGCTTGCATGAACTTAACTCAGTAAAATTTGACAATGTTGAAAATTGATTAGCAAGAATTTAAGTCGAAATCTTGTAATTTCAGTGTTCAAAAGCCCAATCTTACAGAAAGAATTTTAATAATAGCATTGAAATTATTAAACTCCTACAGTTTGACATAATAAACTATTATGCTTGAAATACTGAAAGGGAGACTCGAGTATCATAAATCCGTCCTATTATGGAAGAAATAAATGAACCAATTACAAATAATAACTGTAATAATCCATTCCTATTTTTGTTTTGTTGCTGTTTAAGCCCAACTTACATTATAAATCGTTTAAAGTTTCAACCAAAACAATTACTTATGACATTTGATATAAAAATGACTAGATGCTTTTTGAAGTTGGCTTCGTTTCAACACTCATTGAACGTTGCTATGACAATAGTTGTTCCAGACATATAAATCTAGACTTTTTTCTTTATTATTATAGTTAATAATAATGTGGTTCATTATTTTCCGTTTTCAAACGGTCTCCTAGCTTTTTTTTTTAATTATGATTTTCTAATAATTGCTTTTAATGTAAAATACTCTTTACATTTTCATAAAAGAATATCTCTGCTCGAATTCAATTACCTTTTTTTTCCTTTTCAAAGTTGGAAACATTTCCATTTCATTTCATTTTTTTTAACTAAAGTTTTTTTTCAATTTCACAGTATGTGTAACTCAATGAGTTTTGATTTTCTTTTAAAAGATGACTAAAATATACTTTTTTTCTCTTTTGATAGATGTTAATTAAGTGCAATGGTATTCAAATTAAGAAGTTTCAAATTGGGTTTCACTTCATTAAAATGAGAAAACGTCTAATTTACGTTACAAAATTTACATTAATAATTTTTTTCTCCAATGCCCGTGTTCTTGGTATCTTACTTCCTTACCCTCAACAAGAGACAGAAACTGTAAACTACTAAGCCGACGAATCGTTGTTCAGGATATGAGGGAGTTCACATAATATCGACACACAGACGAAACACAATAGGAAAAAGTCACATCTTTGCCATTTTCGGGATTTTCGAATCACGGAACATTCAAACATTGTGGAAGGTGTTCACAAGGCTGACCCTGATTATTAATATAAGAATATTATTCGACTTTACTTAGTAAATTCAACATTTTCCACACAAATGTTTGTAAGAATTGTTGTTTCTACTCAATGAAGTAAATGAAATTATTCAATTTTCTTGGTTTATTCATTAATATGATCGTCAGGGACAACTTGCAGTATTGTTTCTTATCGATTAATTAATTTTTATACGAATTCTGTGGCTGTAATGACCATCATTTGTAAAATGTCACTGGGCTGTTTTGATATCCGCTCTTGGTCCATACTTTTCAAGCGAAATATTTTGATTTTTTTAAATAGTAGTTTGTTATTAATCTCATATCCCAACACCAATTTTCTTTAAATCCAGTTTGAAACTGGCTGGGTTTTAAACTAAATAATCTTTAGAATAATTTTTTTTTTTAAGAACAGTCTTCTTACTTATTTTATTCTCGATGTTCTTTGTTCTTGCGTAGAATGCCCACTATCAACAGCTTGTAAAATTAATTAGTAGCAGGCAAAGTTCGATGGCATTCTACGTAGAGTAGTTAATATACAAAATTACAGGTTCTGATTTATCAAAGACTATAATTTTTGTTTAATTACAAAAAAAAATCGATTACAATAACGAAATTTTACATTTGCAATAATATACTATTTCATAATACACTAAGCATTTTTCATTACAATTACTTAATTTCTGTATGTAAAATCACAATTTGTGAGCATAATTTCAGTATGGTTTTTTTTTTCTTTATTTTTTTATAGGTTCTGTTCGAAGAAATTCAGGTAAGGAAAATTATATTAAAAACTTTATAATATTGAATTTCCTTATTAATATTATTGAATGATATCGAAAGTAAAAAAGGGTTTATCCACTTTTTTGAAATGCATAATTGGTTTTAAAAAATCTTATAGTGAAAGATGAAAATAAAAGAATTGAATTCCTAAGCTTTAAATACCTAAATAAAGACAGTTTGTATTTTTTTAGCTTTATTTGACATGATTACAGCAAATTATATTGGAGACAATTGAAAGAGCAAATTATGATATTCTAACATTAGTGAATGCAATATAGAATATGATTCTAACATTAGTGAATGCAATATAGAAGAACTGTGCATTTGGATTATTGAGTTATACAATAAAACTAGTTTTCCAAATATTTGAATCTATTATAGGAAGTCTTAAGCGCATTTAAATGTAAGTGCTAAAAAGTTAAATAATCCAAACTTGAGACTACAATGAGACGTACATGCAGATTCCACGGAAACTTAGTGTTCAATCTAAAACTGAAATACAAAAAACAACAATAATGACTATTTTTAAAATATGTTATTGTTTTCAAGTTTTCGAATTTTTCTATCTAAGGATTAAAAATCTTAAAAAAATTGTAATTCATGACTCTCGGAATGATTCTGATCCTTGCTCTGACAAGAATACCAACTCTCCAACCATTTTACTGAAGCAAACGTGATTGCTATGTCCTTATTTTTCAATCCAATTTTTCCTTATTTCATACCAAAGATGGTTGCAGTCCAACCTTTCGACTGCAGACTGGAGCAATGCACTGCAATTCTTCATTACATTTAAGTTTTCCTGCTCTGATAAAAGATATAATCATAATTTCATGGCAGGCTACTATACTGCTAAAATAAAACTTATCAGTTTTGTTATTATAGGTCTTGTAAGAATTTTTTTCCGTTTTTATTAAATCAATTTTTTCTTAAATAAGACCATCCTAAATTAGCATATGTTAATATATATTTTTCCTTCTGGCACTACGATAACATTTCCTAGAAGAAGCGATCTTAAAACTGAGTAAAAGTTCCCCATTCATGTGCATAAATAACTTTAGAAACAGCAACTATTATTGCCAGATATTCTAATTACTATAAGTAGGATAAAATGTTTGGGAAAAGTGTTTATATAACACAAGATTGAGTTGTCATAGTAATTTTCAAATACCTTACGGTAACCATCGAAACGAGTGGTCCCAGTCTAAAGTTACTAGTTTTAAATTTTGTTTTTCAGTTTCTTTTTTATGAATTACTAGCGGAAAGACCCGTTCTTCGCTCGGGTTACAAAAAACAAATGTCCAAATGTGTATGATAAAGAAATTGCAATTGCGAGATCATTTCGAAACTTTCCCGGTTGGTACAAAAACAAAACAAAAAACAACAACAACTCAAAAGGTCTGATCTCATTACAGATCTATAGCTATCTCGAATCCCTCGTAGAAGTATCTTTGAACCATGTTTGCTCATCCACTCACCGTCCTCCCAGTGTACACTCCATGTTATTTGAATTTTGTAACTCGACATTCATAGATATGAAAATAATATAGAGTAAATATATAGAGTAAATGTAAGATTTTCCACCCCTTTCTCTGTCCCGTTTATACCCCTAGTTCGAGATTCGAATTTTGTAACATCATAATCCTATCACGTCAGATCTTTTCTAGTTCGTAAAAATTCATCTGATCATTATGCACTATTATTCATTATGTAGCTATTATGCACAACCATAGTTTAGGTCCAATTGTTGCACAACAATAGTTTCGTGCCAATTGTTGCACAACACTATGGGTATAGTTGTCATTGTCGCCGAGCTCCAATTGTTGCATAACAATATTTGTGTGGAATTTACTCCTTTTCAACCCCTGGGGGTGGTGTTTCCAGGTTCTAAGGTAGCCTATCTTTTCCGCAAGGTCCTATAGAGTAATTCTGCAAAGTTTGGTCCAGATAGGTCAAAGGGCCTAGGAGTGTATAAAGGACAGACAAAGAAAGAAAGAAAGATACATTCATTTTTATATATAGAGATTGCTTAGTGTTTGTTTTAAATGTATTGTGTTTATTTGGATACTGTGGAACAATTCTATAAAATTGAATAGAAAACTCAGTGAAATTTGTCGATAATTAAATTTTAAGCTCCCTGAATATCAGTAATGATTTGCAATTAGCTCCTTAATTATTTGTTATGAATGTGCCAAAAAGTTAGTAATTGAAATGTATTTAATACTTTCAAGAAATTTCAGTTCCTGTAGCAACGAGGTTTTGATTCTCTTTCTCAGATTGACGTACATTTATATTTATTTTTAAAATTGCGTTCTAAACTTGGTTTTTCTGTCCAATGCTTTTTGAAACGAGTTAAAATCGCTAGACCAAACTTCTAATAGTCTTTGATATCTATGCTTATGAAGCAGGTGTAAATAGAGGCCTGTTCGACTGTTCTTCGGAAAGCGTGAAGTTATGCAGTGAGGGCCATCATTTTCCAGAACACGTAATCACTCCGAATTAATGAAATTTCCTAGCGGCGCCATTTTTATAGGCTGGTGATCATAATAAAGAAGGGATTCCATATATTCCAAATACGCTAGATGCAGCGAATAAATCTGCTCATTTGGCCTCCGTTTGATCGAGGATTTTTCTTTCCGTAGACGGAGATTTGCAATCGCTTTTCCAAGGAATTTTTAGCTTCGCCAGGAAAATGCAAGGTAAGATCGGGTTAGTCACTTGTTCCGTTGCCGGAAAATTGCTTTTTTCATTGCAGAAGTGAGGCTAGTAATCCTCATGAAGGCACAACCTTAAAGCCTCCTCTAACGGTATGTTAGCTTAGCAACACGACGTTACGAGCGAGCTTGGCACGGATTAAGATTTACAAGAGAAAAAAAAAACACATTTTACAGCCCAGCAAAGAAAAATGTTTTTGCAGAAAATGTATTTTAATTTTTATTTCCTTCTTTTTTCCTCCCTTTTTTATGATGATTTTTTTTCCGTTTCGCTTTCAGCTTTATTTTTGTTTTTTTGTTACATTTTTGTTATTTTTTCTTTGTCGTAAATTGAGTTTCTTTATTTACTTTACATAAATTTACATTCAGTGCGATTCATTCATAAAAATAGGAAAAAGCTGAATGAAAGTGAGATTTAAAAGTAGCGGCGAAAAAAATGTGACATGATTTATCGTGGGAGTAAAATAGATTTATATTACTGTAAAATCTACAAACATGAATCCTTATGATTTAAGAAACTAACATATTGAGGAATCTAAATAATGGTAACCAATAATATGGGATTCTTAATATGAATAATATTCGTTATACCTAAAATTTAAAATTGCAGAAGAATTAACTAAGATTTGAAGTCCATTAATGACGTGTGATGGCATTGTTTAATATTATTAATATATATTATGCACATATGTCTTTCATGTGTTATAAAATTCCACATAGAAAAAAGTTTACAAGGCTTGTATACGAAAAGCAATAAAAATTTTATTGGAAGAAAAGGAGGTGGTGCCGTTAAAGTGACACAGATAAAATGTTTTCAAGCAAAGTCACTTTTAAGATTCAGGCATTTGACACATAAAGTTACAGAAAAAGATCAGGAAAAACTATTTTCCAAAACTAATTGCTTGTAACTAATTACACTAATTACAGATTTCTTTAACGTTGAATGGTTTACAAAAAGCTATAATTAATCTTTTTTGCTGGAAATTAAACGTCGTTGGTTTCTCAGTATTAATGCATATGCAAAAATGCAATATAGAACGATAAATCCAATGCACTAGGTTCTATCCGTAAATATTGATCTAGAAAATAATTCTCTAGGGAGACTCACATCTGTATTAAAATTTCTTCTGTTTCTTGGGCCAAATCTAATTCCCAATTTTTCTTTCCTGGAATCCTTTAAAAAAATATTTTTGGTCTTTTTTTAAAATGTTCTTAGAGCATCCTTTTTTTTCCACAATATAATTCTTTTGATAATTTCATCACAGATGAAAAATTTTTAATTAGAAACTGCCATCAATTTTAAAATTTCATTTTCTTTTATGAAAGGTTACTTTTAATGAGAATGAGTTAATTTATATTACTGTTAATGCGAACATGACCTAAGTTTTTTGGTTCTTTCTTTCTGAAATGAATCTTTCGAGTAAAATGATTTAAATTTTTTTGTAAGAGAATTTTTTTTGGAATTAAAAATTTTCATTGTATGGAAACGAATTATTTTAAATACAAAACCTAGTTACAATGTTCCAGTAAAAGCTTTCTTTTTTTTCTCGTTCTATTTGATGTTCAATGACTGCTGTGGACTGGATTGCTAACTTGTACTGACCATACTGTGTGATATAGATGCAGAACGAAAACAAAAATTATGGGATACTTCCAAAGAGTGCTGGAAGTATACAATCCGAATCTAAAATCTTGCTGCCATAATCAATAAAATTTTGTAATGAACTCATACAATCTGTTTTCTGAACATTCCAATGCTGCGATAATGAAATTGGATTGAATATCATTGTAAAAGGACAGACTGCAGAATTGATTAAATTTTTTTTGATAGTTTTTGTTAGCGCATGGTAATAAACGAAAGCTTTTAACATGAACTAAATGCTATTATCGCATTTCTTACGTGAAATTTATAATACAATGATTAACATAGAAAAACTTTCTGGGATTTCGAAATAAAATTATACTACAATTAATCCTAAAAGGTTTTCTCGAGTTTCTAAAAATTATTTTACATTTAGAGAGTTTTAAGTTTTCAATAAGAAAAGAATAAGAATTCAATTCAATACGAATTGAAACTGTGTTCATTAGCTAACATTGTTAAATTCCTGAAATTAAACTTACTTATTGAATGAAGATTACTTGAATTTTTCGAATTTTCGAAAATTTTACTTAAATGAGAAAGTTCTTTGTTTTATGTTTTAACTCGAGGCTAATTTTCAGAGGCCCCATTCTTTTGACTTTTTTTCCGAGAAATTTCAGATAAGTCAAAGAATTTCAAACAATACAAATGTGTTTCCAGAAGATTCATTTGCTAATTAAATATAACTTCTAAAGTTATATGGGGAAAAAATAAGATTAACATATCTATAAGATTGATATGCTTGATTGTAACTCAAACATAGATACCAAATACATTAGAAATACGTTTTCATCATTCGTTAACTTAAAGGATATTTCAATTGAAAGCTGTACATTTAATATTTCATTATTAAATTTAATCTCTTCTTTGTAAAGTCTGAGTTCTCACACTTCTAAAAATCTAGAGCCTCAGATCTTGCTGTATGTATAAAATTTTTAAAAGTGATTCTTTTTGCAAAGCTTTCGTAAAGTAAAAAAAAAAAGTCTTCATTAATTATCATAGTTACGATACCTGAATATATGTATTCCTACAATTTCTTACTGAATGGTCTGTTATTGCATTCGGAGGAAAAATTGGTATTATTTGTTTGATTCATAACCATCTTAGAATCGTTGTTGTATCGTAATTTATATTGCTCATCAGTTGGTCTTTGAATTTATGATAAGTATGTTGTAGTAGATACTGAACTCAGATAAAGTTTGGAATTAAAAATCTAAATTCCGAATTCGCAGAGACCATCGAGTGAGGAATTTGTCAGATAGTAGCGCTTTTGTAATTAAGAGCCATTTCAATTCCGCTGAGATCTCTTTCGGCCCTCTCTTCTCTTGGCCTCCCCCAAGCAACCTTTTGCCTTTCTGATAATCAGTTTAGGGGTTTCAACAAAATGATCTAAAAAAACTACATTTTCATTCGCTTTCAGAAAATTGGATTAAACAATCAAACTTCAGCAGTGTTTAAAACGTGTAATAAAACGGAATTCCGCCGGAAGCAGTTTGCACAAAGTTACTGAGACGAAAATATCAATAAAAATTCTTTAGTTTCGAAGAATTCTTCAATTTTCTAAATTGAATATTTTCCTCTTTTATGTAATTCCAAAGCCGTCGCTTTCATCATTATTGCCAAAATTTCCATTCGTCCTAAAAAAAAAAACTCTTAAGACATTCTAATGGTTTAATTTTTATTTTTTTCAATGCGGATATTTCAGCATTAGATGAAAGCTTGCTTGTTAGTATATTGTCTTACTTAACTATTTTGCAATCAGCATCTTTTTGAAGTTCTTGTAGTTAGGTTTCTGCAGGACTGTTAAATGTAAAAATTTGCAGACTTTTCTATTTCCGCATTTCAGTCGAATCAACTAAATCCCTTTTACTATTTTTTTTTCTTTTATTCGCTGAATTCTTTGTCTATAGAACGGTAAAATAGAGCAGGAAAACCACCATCTTTTTCAATATAAGATCAATAATAATCTTTAGAATTTTAGAATTTTTGCCAGATTATCAATTTCGTTTACTAATACTCTCTGACTTTCTTTCTTTGGTAAAGTTATGTTTTTCCATGTTATGATTTCTTCACACCTTTATAATTTTTCATGTTTCATTACACTTAAAATACGTTAATTCTATAAGTATCTCTCTTTTATACATTTTTTTTACGAAAATACAAGTAAATAAAACGACGAAGCATCATTTATCAATTTTTCTTAATCTAAACTATACAAATATTAATAAAAAAAGCAACTTTCAACATTTTCAATAAGCTTTTATGTATCGTTTATTTAATCCTTTTTTGTAACCACGACTTTTTTGGATTATTTAAAAAAAAAATATTCACGTGAAATCAGTTCCAAATATTCTTTTTATTTTTGAAAAAAACATTTTTATGCCATAAATTTATACGACAAAAAAGCGTACATTGCTACATTTTGTCTATGCCGACATTACAAATAATACAGACAGGAATTTTTATGCTGTTCCTTAAGAGAACTTTTTTTTTGGCACAATTGACGAGGATAGCATTCTCTTACCTCTCCTCTTAAGCCTTCTTGAAATCTTAAGTATTCTTCTGTCCACTCGATGGGGTTGGTGATCACTTTGAGTAAGAGAGGAGCTGTCATGTAGAGGACGTATTGTGAATTTCAGAGAATGTATCTGTGAGTTGGAGACGGATGGCTTTTGAATAAAAGTTATAACAACATCCTTTCGTTCAGATAAATGGTTCTTAGGAATGAGAATAAGCTCTTCAGTAGCGCTGTGGTTTCCTGTACATATTTCCTTTCGGCGATCGTAAGTCTCTCCGTTGCCGCAGCCCATGATAGCTCACAATGGATGTCCTCAGAACATTGGCTTCTGCTCGTGCAATGGAAACTGTATTTCAAAAATACAATGCTGTCATGTTTTATTCTGTTTATGCTTCGATTCAACTTTGCTAGTTTTTCTTTTAACGAAAGTGGTTTAATAGCAATTCATCACTGGAAACAAATGTAAGTTTGAGACTTTATAACAAATATCTTTTATTTCGTGAAAATAAAGACCTTAAAGTTTTCTGTAAATAACCAATAGAATTGTATTGTAAACTGACTGTTTATTTCGCTTCAAAAATTTTTATTCCCTTCTTGTCTTTCAAGAACTTTAGGGCTTTCCCATTTTGTAAGTACTTGAAATTGCAATGAGTATTCCAAAACAACTAAAAAATAATAATGCTATTTTTCTGAAGAAAGTAGTAACTTTGTTCATAATATTCATAAATATTTTGCCACAGTTTTATCTATCAAAAACATTATTTGAAATCATTAGAAAAATGAAGATAATTTGAATATTTATAAATTTGTATATCTGAAATTGTGGTCTACTGAATAGTTGCAATAAGAAGTTTTGGAAGAATCTCATATTATTTACTCTTCAATTCGCGTTTCTAATTTTACCTTTTTTCTGTAGTTTTCACCAGAAAGTTGGATTTCTTTTATGAGCATTTCAAACAAAAAGCTTCTTAAATAAGTATTTCATTTTAACGGTGAGAGATGAAACTGATGATGCTATTGAATTAGGAGATTAAATCATAAGGAAACGAGAAACAGGAGTTAGCTAAGAACAGGGAGGTCAAAGAGTCCAGGATGCCATCACTTCTCACAATAAAGGACAGATTTAGTTTCATAGGTCATTGAGTGCCTCCAAATTTATTTCAGCGGAAAGTTTTCAGAGTAAAATAAAATATAGCGACAACTAATTCAGGATCACTTCGTATTGGCTAAGAGTATCATACTTTTATTTGTTTTCGCTAAGACTTTTAAAATTTGTTAATAAAAAAGTATTATGTTGAAGTAGAAATAATTGAAATATAGTTCTGCATTGGTACATTAATTCCTTCCTATATGAGCATTATTTGATCTTACCTTTTAATACTTCTTGATTTACACTGGAAAGAAAAACTGATTAGAAGAGAAATAGTTTTGGAACGTAATTTTATGTTGAAATGTGGAAACCCGTCTGTTTACGATTATCATAATTTAAAACTTTTGTCCTAGGCAGCTTATATTTTTAAAAGGAAAATCTATAGTTTTTCCTATAAACCCTTATCTGATCGGAAGATAAGTAGTTACGGCAAAAACAAATTATGGCGAAAATTATTTCCGAGTATATTAGAAATTTTACGATAACTTTTCAAGAGGAAAGTTTAATGGTATAGTTTCTTATTTATTTTGGTAGAATTCAAAACGGTAGGAGATAATTTACTTAGGTTTTCTTACAGCAGGCTATCAATAGAAATCCTAATAAATGCAATTAAGGTTTATATTGATAACCTTCTTTAAGAAAAACTAAAGATTAAAAGGTAAATTTAGATCATGATGTATTTTTCAACAAGTAGATTGGATCTTTTACGACGGTTTTCCAATAAATATATCAAATTTATATCTTACCTTTTACGCGTAAACGTAATTTTCTTAGAAATAATATGTATTGTCAGTTGAATGTGTTTTTTGTATGCTGCTTGACAAAATTTGGTGGTTCTTCTAATATGTTAAACATATAGGGTGATTCGGGAGGACGTGAGCAAAAAATATGATACAAAGCGGGTTTATTCTCAATATTTATAGAGTTACAATAATGTGAAAGTTGTTTGTAAAAGATCTTTTTCATTAGTAGGAGAAGTAGAAACAAATAAGAAATAAAGAATGAACTTTTCAGAAATAATGTTTTCTTTTATTGAAAACGGATTACTACGAAGTCAATTACTAAACTCAAGTCCCTAGAATTAATGTGATTTGTAACAATTGTTCTGATAAGCTCTTCAGAATAACATAATTCTTAGTTAAGACTTGATACAGCTTTCTGTACGACGCAATTAAGCAATTCACAACACATTTTGAGCTTCAACATACTAGCCAATAAAAGAAAAAAATTATTTCCGAAAAGTCTATTCTTTATTTCTCATTTGTTTTTACTTCAACTAACGAAAGATGTCTTTTACAAACAACCTTCACATTATTGGAACTCTGTAAATATTCAGAACAGGACCCGGATTTATATGACGTTTATTGTTCAAAATATCGTCGTAAATGAACGTCATAACAAAATTATCGTCATAATAGTGGCGGTAACTGTTCCTGATTATTCTGTATGTCTCATGCTTTTTATTATAATTAGATGTAATTTAAATTAATGATACTTGTGGACTCGCATTGATTTTTATCACAAATTGGAGAATTCTGAAATTTTAAATCTCTAATATGCTGATGTACCTGATGAAATGATGATGATGAAAATATAATTTTTTTCTTTCTGGTATTCTAAATGCCTCTCTACTTTACACTCTTAAACAGGTAATCTCATGTTTCTGTATCCTATAATTTACAAAATAAAACTGCATTTTAATAAGATTTTTCCATGATTTTCTTATTATTATTACAGGTATTTACAATGTATTAATTTCTAATGTATGATCTATTTTCAGTATTTAAGGGAGTTGAACTAATAATCTTTAAAACGACCTAGATGTATCAAAGAGTGGAACTTTACAATTTTCAATATAAAATAAATTATTTCCATTACTGGCTTATTAATCAATGAAAATGCTTTTAATTTTTTATTAAACGTAAGTATACAGAAGAACGAACCATTGCTGTTAAGTCGAATATTTGTTGTTTTTGTGACGAAATGATTCGGAAGCACTTAGAGTTAATATCACATCTATGGGAAGCCATGTTCTTTTATTCTATTTTTTTTTTTTTAAAGAAACTTACAAGTTTAAACGGAACTCTTTGGCAGGACTGTGGATGAACATTGCAGAATACAGTATGCTTCACTGTAAGGAAGGAACACAGTGGAAGAAGGAACCGAAGGAGGAACCACAATTTCATTTTTTGAGTTGACAGCCTTTACTTTTTTTAAGGAGCTTTTCGTTGTCACGGCTAAGAGGGTTAGTTTTTGTTTGTTCGGGGGAAGGTAACTGAAACTCCTCACCCCTACTCGCATAAATTTGAAATTTCGGAAATTACTCTCAATTGAAGCATAGATCTCAACTACCCTCAATCATTATCCGTCATCAAGTGTTCAATCAAAAAGTGCACCCCCTAAATTTGTAAATTTCTTAAAAAATTAGATAAAAGAACACGGTTCTCCATGGACATCATATTAAGAGCCCTTCCTAATCTCTAATGTTAGAGGTTTGAAGTTCTGCATAAAGTTTCTGCAGTAATTCTCAATGTAATATAGTGAGACAATAATCATTAATAACGATGAGAGAATTGCATATTATTATTATCAAGCAGAAGTTCAGTTTTCATTACTCTTGGAATAAAAGTAGATACTTACCATTACGATAGTATTAATTAAAACCTAAATCTCACTTCCGGGAATCACTAAGGTTATTTAAGGAAAATTAAAAGTAATTTATTGAAACTAATTTTACCGTCTTCTTTATAGAAAAAATAGAAATCTGAAATGCTGATGTGAAAATTGGAACTACGTAGATTCTTGAAAAATAAAATTGATGTTTTAATAAGTACATCTATTTGCGGAGTTTTCGAATCCCAACAATTTTGGCTGATTCCAGTCAGGATTGATAACTTTGATGCAAGACCTTCGTGACTATGAATAATTTAGGAAGATCTTTAGGATAATTGCAGGGAAAAGGGATTTTGCATTCTTAATTAGTATTTGAAAATCGATAACACAATTTATTTGGTTTAAAGTTCTACACTCTAACTTCCCAGTTTGCTTCTTAACATTAAACAAATATATTAAAGTTAATAAATATGATTATAAAATTTTAGTTATCGTTTGGATGTATAATAAATAATTCAAATATCTACGTAATTTAGTTTCCGGAATTCACAGTAGTATTTTTTTTTAGTAGTAGTAGTAGTAGATATTTTTAATTAATAGTAACTCTCATTGGAAATGGTTGGACTTAGCTAAAGAATAGGATTCCTGTTTCTATTTCTAAGGTCTGGGTTCGATTTCGGGTTATTTTCTGTTTGTTCGGGGGAGGGGGAAAACTAGATGAATCCCACTCATTTTGAAAACTCCGAATGACCCTCATTTGAGGCACAGTTCTCAATGACCCTCAATTTTAATTGTTATTTTCCTCCATCTTGTGTTTATTGAAAGTCCTGAGAAATAGTACCACCTAAATTTGTAAATTGCTTAAAACATTGGATAAAAGAATACGGTTTTCCATGAATATTATACTACGTAATTGCTTCACAATCATTAATTTCATTCGTGAATTCTGGAGCCCAAACATTGGCTTTCGTAGAAACACACAAAAATCCTCCAGAAAAGATCGTTGTAAGATGATTGTAAATTGTTTGAATAATGTGATTTTCTTTTTCTTTAAAAACCAGTTTTACAAAGACCATATTAATTAGATCTACATTATCTAATTCATCAAATATTTTAAATAATTGTAATTCAATATAAAAAATGTAGACAAACGCTGTCGAACACACAAATTGGTTTAAAAAGTATAAATTAAAATTCATTAAAAATACATTAATGTATTGAAAAGCTTTCGAAGCCTACCCGGCTTCATTGTCATTAAAATGTTTTTAATGCAAAGAACTATTTTCCCATTTTTATCTTACTTAAAAAGTTTGGAAGAGATAAGACCTTATTTGTACAGTTAGACTAATGCTTACTTTTAGGTTAGCAGTACAGAACCACATTAGCCTTTAAGCCTAATGTGATTTGTAGGTTAAACATTCTCAACATTTGATTACATATCTCTGAATTGATGACGAGTTAAAAACTTACAGCTGCATCTGTCTGTTCAGATAACTTCCAGTTAAGTAGGATACATGTATCAAATAACAGTTGTTATGAAATTTACCTAACAACGCTAATCGTACTTTGTTTCCTTTGCGGGGTGTAGGACCCCCTGAAGTACATGATCCTAAGCTTTGCAAAGTTGCATTCGACCTATGGCCTTACACACATTTTTTTCTGTGGATTACTGAAATTTTCTTCTTGATCTTTATGGATTTTCGGATCCAGGTAGTCCACTTTTGGAAATTGCTTCTTTAGAAGAGAAAGTTAAAGTAATACAACTATAGAAATATTCGATAAGTATTTAATGCTTGCTATTTTTTTTTCTCCTTGAAAGTCAACTCTCAACACTAAAATTGGCTTTCGTAGGAAGCACAACGACCTCCAGAGATCTAATAGGAAAGATAAACCATTATAAATTAATTGTAAACTGATTGAAAACGTGAAACTGATTGTAAACGTGATTAACTTTTTTCTCTCTAAAAAAATTAGAGCTGCCATTGTTCTCTTTACGATTGAAATCTATCATGTCCTTACAGTAGACTTCGATATTGCAAAATCACTGTTTATGATTAATGAGTGCCAATAAGCCCAAAACGGTAGTCTCTAGATGTCAGTTATGAACACATTTATTAGTTATCTTTGCGTACATTGTCAGGGTTATTACCGATAGAGAATATTAAATTTACATTTATTAGATCAAAGAAAGCAAAAAATAATTCTTTCAGAAAATGCTATTTAAAAATAAAATACGCCAGTATCAGTAAATTTTTTATCAGTAGAAACTGAATGATATTTGACTTGTTCATACACTACCCAAGTCAATTTCATTACTTGGAAAGTAGCATCAGTTGCGGCTATTGTAATACCAAAAATTGATTAGGAAATATAAAAATAAATGAAGTGTAGCAATCAGGAATTAATTCTCATATTTTTTTGCGTTTACTCTGCGTTTAAGTCCATAAATTCTGGTACAAGAAAAAATT
>JAFIDM010002131.1:45213227-45225598 GCA_023159025.1 Thereuonema tuberculata | reverse complement strand
CTCTAGAGGATTGAGCCTTTGCGTGTCTAAAGATAATGGACCGTAGCTTAATTGAATCACTACATTGGTGAGACCTTCAAATTCAAAGAACTTAAAAGAAATTGAATAATTACAAACTTTAGAGCTTTAAGAGAAAAGTCAAAGTCAGCAACAAATTTCTTCAAGTTTAATATATTTTCTTTCGTAGTAAAATGATTTTCAAATAGAAAATTCTAAACATTAGATAAAGGTATATAAGACGTAGCCGAAATTTTCGGATTGGTAATCGTAACAATAGTCTTTTAAAATAATTTCCTGAACTTATCATATCGCGGAGTTGAAGATTTTGAAGCTTATAAGTTGAGAAAACGTTATAGGTTTCTTCTTTCATTAAAAGGAAGAATTAGATCATAGGAATATAAGTATGTATTTATCTCATCCAATTTTGTTATCTTTAAAAATAAATATTTTTTTTTTCACATTTTTGTTTGAGGTTATAAATATTACATTCTTCAAGTCATTCCTTCAATCAACTTGTCTTCATCAAACTTCACAATCACTAGAAATGAGAAAATCTCAACCAAAAATTATGATTAGGCTATCTGAAATTGAAATAAACATAGCTTTCAATTACTCTTGTTTTTAAAAACTACCACTTGTAATTTGTATACATGTTTCAGAAAGTTTGTCCGTGATGCATTTCAAAAATTACGAAAGCAACAGAAATTAATTTTTATAACTTTGTAACTTACTTAAGTATACAACCTTCTTAAGTATCCCTTTGAGAACTTCTCGAGTATTTTTGATTATTTACATATTTCAAATTTTTAAAAATTAATACTTTTAAATCATTGATTGAGTTTTAAATATTGGATTCACATTTGACGAAACCGATAAATTTAAATCAAAACTTTATAACAAGTTTATTTAACATTTATTCTATTTCATGTTAATAATGCAACCTTTTCAGTTTTAACAATTCACGACAACCATTTGTTTTTGCAAGATCTAAAAAGCTCTGAAAATTATTTTTTATGAATTTATAAACGCAATGCTAAATGTTATTCAAGCGACCTCGCCATGTTTTCCTTCTAGCAATAGAATATTATCGATGAAAGTGAGAATTACTTATTCCATTAAACTTTTATCTATTTCTTAGGGTTTGAAAAATAACAGATTTTGATTATTCAAATTCAACTAACTATTCTTGATTTTTAAAATATTTTTAATATTTTTACGATTCTGTAAGGGAATGGTTATGTCTTGGATTATTCGGACATAATTAAATTTTTAACATGATCAGAAACTCAGTTTTCTATTTTAAAGCAAAATTACATAGCTTATATTACATGAAGGTTACATTAGATAAAACCATAACTTTAGAATTTCAAAAAGTTCTTTCTAGAAAACAGCAATTCTTAGATTTTTCTACTCACCCGAATGTCTCGCAAGTCGTTCTCTGAAGAATTGTGCCCACGCCAAAGTCACTCTCTTAAATCTCCACTGCAAATCGAAAACAGTTTCTTCAGCTTTTTTGACTTTCTGAATAATACGTTGCCGAAGGCAAAAAAAAAGTCTTTCTTGGAAGATGCTTTGAGTTCAGAATGTTAGACACCATGAATTAAAGTGAACGCTTGGTATTCCAGTTGAATCAAGAATATAAATTAAAATCTTGTAAAAAAGATTTGATTTTTATATGCTTTGAGTTCTTTTAGTGATAAAGCAAAGTTACATTTTATACAGTAAAGAAGTAATTGAGCAAATTTGTGGAAAAAAGTCCTTTTACTTCCACTTTTATAATGCTAAATATACTTGGAATAGTGTTTATAACTATACATTTCTCATAATTTCTTGACTTATGTAAGTCAGTATATTGTCTTTGGTTCAATAATTGAGACAAAAAACAAGCAAACCAAAAGCAATAATCTTCACTTTAAGACTTTCTAAAAAACTGAGTGTTATTCATCTACGAATCTGGATTTATTAGTAAGTGGTAAGATTAATTAGAGTTTGCTTAAAAAAATTTTTAATTCTAAAAATATGATTCGCAACGTTGAACACTACCACTATCTGAAAGAAGTTAAATCATATTAATAATAGTTAAAAAATGATATTAAAAGTTACAGCATGAAAATAACTAATTCCGTACATGCATAAACCTAATCAGAGCTTTTCCAAAGTCGGTTCGATTACAACAAATGACTGAAGTAAAAGTTTTATCTTGAAATAACATAATATTATCTGAATTACATTATTAAAAAGCATATCATTTATTAATAAATTTACCATAAATGCATCACAAATTTACAGAAATATAAATTTTCATAAATTAAAAAATTCGAGGCTAACACACAACATGTTTGCCTCGAATTTTTGAAGTTATAAAAATTTATTACACACGTTAAATAGCCTGTTTAATAAATAACTTTCGTGTCTTATTATTTCAATGAAGAAATATCCTACAGTTCTTCGGCCCGAGGCTAGTCATTAAAAGTGTTGTGGATGTACTTTTCAGGTTAAGTCATTCAGTTGTGAAGTCGTTTCTGCAATCGCTCACCTGTCATTGCCTAATTTCATTACTGTTCCGTTCACCTTTTCACCCCTTTCATTTAATGCGCTGCAAAAGTATTGTAGCATTAAATTCGCCACGGCTCAGTCATTTCTCTAAATTCGCGTTCAGAATAACCTTGGGGTTGACTGCAAACAGACATCTCACTTTACATGTTATTCAGTGTATATCGTTGGTATTTAATGAAGGTATAGGAAAATTTTCTAAATTTGTTATTATATTCCTTTTAGTATCATTAAAATAAGCTTAATATAAGCAGTACTAATACTTTAGGATTGTCGAAAATAATGAATCTTTTTTTTTTTACTTTGTTTGGTAACATTTATAACTACAAGTCAATATAGTTTTTGGAATTCTTACTCTGTTTCCAGTTTGTTTCCCTGTTTCTTCGTGAACAAAACAAAATGAAGATCAATGTTTTGAGTAATAACAGCATATAACTAATAATTATGAAATTTTACAAAGAAATTCTAAACAGTGAAAGCGATTCCCTTTCTTATAATAAGAATAAAATTCAGTTTAATTCAAAATCGTCAGCTTATTTCTTTTTATTTTAAAAACTCCAGAACTCCGAAAATTCGGTCGCTATTTTTAGATTTTCCATACATATTCAAAAGGTTAGCCAATTGTATTTACAGTGAATGCATCAAACCATATTGTTTGGTTTCCATTAAATTAGTATTTTTAGCATATTAAATGAAAGAATAGCTCCGTAGCTCATTACTAGGCATACGCATTGTGTAGTGACTGAACTTAATTGGTGACTGGGTCATTCATTCATGAAGGATGGAGATCAAAATTTTCGTGCTCGTAGGTTAGGTTAGATCACAAATAAGCAATGTACCAAATTATAAGTAAATCTTAAATATAAGTAAATCTAAAATAGTTCAGTTTGATATGCGCTTAAACAGTTCAACAGAATAGAGAAAGGTAAAAGGAAAAAAAAAAAACTGATTGCTATACTCAGCGAATTCTTTTAAACTTACACCGTGGTTTCGTTCATAAATTTTTTCCAGAAACTTCAGAGATAGATGTTTATTATCACTATAAAACGTCCTGTTTATAATTTTCGGGCTGCGATGCAAATCATGGAAGGACATGAAAACAGTTTCATTACAGATCATGAGATGCTATAGATTTACATTGAAAAATTAGAGATCCTGCGAGTTTTTTTATATCATATCAGGTAAATAACTATCTGACAAAAGCTATAGTAATTTTCGTAAATTTAGCTAGGGAAATGGTAAAAATTCATATGAACAAGAACAAAAAAAGTGTAATAATCGATGAATTTAAAAAATTATGATTATTATAATGATTGTTAGTAAAATAAAACAATTGTATTAAAATTAAGAATTGTTGAATTTGTAACAATTGTAAATATAATAATATGTTAGTAGCATTTTAAGGATAAAATGCTAAGTTTTGTTAACAACTATGCTAAGGAATTTTTTTGTAATTTGATATCACCTGACTATACATTGTAATCTTGAAGAAGGAAGATAGAAAATTCTTCCGAAAATTCGATAATAAAATGAAGTGTAGATGAAGTTTTTTAATGGAAAGAAAACAACAGTTTTACTTTACGGCAATATTTATTTTATTTTAGAATAATTGTACATAAATTTAGAATAATTTCATTATAGTCTTATGGTTATGTGGTGAATGTGGGTGGCAGGGAAGCCAAAGCACTGCGACCGGAGGTCTATTGTACTATCCCACGGAAATAAGGACAGATGGAGAGAAAAACTGAGAAAGAATGGTGGAAGAAGTGCTGGGGAACCCCCCCCAAAAAAAAACCTTCCCAGTATTATTTTAAGTTTAACATTAATTAGTTAATTTAATTTAACATTAATTTTTTTAGTTCGTAACAGTAACTAAACTTATCAATTTTGGAATTTATTTACAAAATATTACAAAACATTATTATTTTATAAATGTAATATCCATACGTACCGTACTCCTCATTTCTATTCTTGTTATAGTCATTTTGCTATAAATAACCTCTTCTCCATTCTTAAATATATAAAAAATATTTAATAAAATCCAAATTTTCGGAAAACTTTTCCGCTTTTTCTTTATCAAGCTTTACATATAAATTCCGAAACAAAACATTTTTCATCTACCTCTGCCTCTTTAAAATAATAGAAAGTATTCTGATTAGAAATAGTAGAGGACTTATGAACCGAAATGAAGGGGTAGACACAAATGAAAAATTTGTAAATTTAGCGAGGGATTCGTAAATTTAGCGTAAAATTAGACATTCTAATGAATTAAATTATTACCAATAAGCTCATACTTATAAATTCTGTATGTTAACCGCCAATATGTTTTATTGAAGAATTGGCTACTCGATGTGTTTGTATTCGATGTGTTACATATTTGTTAAATTCAGGTTAGTTTTCTGTTTTGTTTCAGAATTTATACGTAAAGCTTGATAAAGGAAAGGCATAGAAGCTTTCCGAAAATTTGCGTTGTTAAATATATTTTTATATATTTAAAGATGGAGAAGAGGTTATTTGTAGCATAAAACATTATTATGTTTATTTCACGTAATAACAGTATTTTCAAAACACCTCCAACGCCAAATATATAAAAAAATATATATTTATAAACGAATTTTCGGTAAATTTTCTTTTTTTCCTTTGTCAAGTTTGATAATAAAATAAAAAATTTACAGATGTTAGCCTACATATCCCACATCCTGGACGTTGTTACAGAATAACCATAAAAACTCACTTATAAATATATATATATTTTATATATATATATATATTTTATAGATATGATAAGAAGAAACATTATAACGAAGAAATATGTTATAATGGTATTTTGACAATACATTTCTTTACATAGCACTATTATTTCAGATAGTTATGTAACTTATCTTACTTTATTTTATTAGTGAAATAAGAGCCTCCTTGCTAATGCAGCAATATCATATCGCTGCTTTTATAGCCATCCAAATAATTTATTTCTTCCTTTCGAACAAGTAATTTTCAATACTGAGTTCACAGAGTATTTCCTTCCGTCTTGGTTATTTCCAGCTCAATACTGTCTATCGATATCAACTCAAAAGAGGGAAAAAAATCAAACAAAGCAATTACGAAGGAAAAAAAAACGCAAAATAGACATTAGTTAGACAACAGCACAATGCTTTTATAGGACTTCTAGCTAATAAAGAAGTGAATTTATTTCTAATGAAGAAGTTTTCTCATTTGTTGGCTTACAGCTGTTTTTTAGGCTTCTGAAAGACGCCTTATATCCCCGGTTTGTCTGTCTTCTCTGTCTACGGACACATATCCCACAATGGCAACGGCTTCTGTTAGCTCAGTTGGTTAGAGCGTCGTGCTAATAACGCGAATGGTTCGATACCCTCTTGGGCCTTCTTATTCTTCAATTTTTTCTCCCCATTTTAAATCTTTTCACAGTTTCTCAACTTATGACATTATAAGATATTGGTTATGTAATCCTTTAGAATTGGGATTTTGATAACTACTTTATTTTCTCTAAAAAATTAGTATCACGTTGTTTAAAGTAGATACTCAGGAAGCCACTGTTATAGAACTTAATGAATCTTGTAGGTGACCTATTAGCTCAGTTGGTTAGAGCGCCGTGCTAATAACGCGAAGGTCGTTGGTTCGATCCCCCCATGGGCAATGGACCGCTTGAGGATGGCAATGGACCGCTTGAGGATAGGCGGGGCTTCGTAGTTCCAAAATATCCCACCAGTCTACTTTTTGGCTTGTGGGATAAACAAAGCCATGTGCTCCGTTTTAACCATAGTAGATATAGAGGCTGAACTAAAAGATTTGATTTGGATGCAACGATTGTAAGCCTTCCAAAATTTTCAGATTGGATGGAGAGTTGATTATCGCCAGTTGAAGAAGACGACAGCAATATATTTTCAAAGAAGGATATAATTTATTGGACCACTTGAGGATAGGCGGGGCTTCGTAGTTACAACATATCCCACCATGCTACTGCTTCGCAAGTGGGATAAACAAAGACATGGGCTTTGTTTTAATCGGTGTAGAAATAGAGGAAATATTATATTAAAGAAGGATATACCAAGCGTTTTTACAGAATTATTACAATAAGGATCTGCACAGTACTGAATCATCCGTCTTGAAATATGAAATATCCACGATTTTTTGAGTAATTCACACTAAGTTATATGTTTGTTTATCCCACAAGCTCTCGCCGCATGTGCTTTCACGTCATACGTGACGTCGATAGGGGCGTAAACCTCAAGTGGTCCATTGTTATTCTTCAATTTCTCCTCCCCATTTTAAATCTTTTCACAGTTTCATAACTGAATTTTTTTTAAATCATTAGACTATTAGAAATTCAGTGTATTAATAAGGTTTGAGTTAAAAATGACGATTGTTCCATATAAATAGGGGTGGGTAAGATAGGATGGGATCGCACAGAGGCTCGCGCGCGCATTTTCTAGACCACCAGGCGCAGTCTATTCTAAAGTAAAGGTGACTCGGAAGCCGTTGCTAAGCACTCTGATTGGTTTACTAATCACTATCCTACTTTGTTTTTTTTTAATTCCCAGTAATATGAAGTATCATTATTATAACAAAACAACTTCAATATAGAATTTGTTACATTGTAATATTAAAATACAGTGCTAATTCTTTTGAACTATCAATAATATAAATACAAGTTCAGTGATGATGATTCAAATCCTCAACGTGACATTATAAGAAAAGAACAAATTGATATGAAAAGAAAAATTTTGAAAGCTATAAGAATCTAAAATAAATTGAAGAATTATGAATAGATATAAAGTAGAATTAACTTCGCAAATATTGGAAATAATTCCCCCGCCTCCTTAGAGAGACATACATTGTCTACAATAATTGCAAAGCACATATTATTAAATAGTTAATATGTGTTTTTTATTGTTAGGTTTTCGACAGTATTGACATACTGAAGCATAGTTATACTGTTCATTGCAATTTTGAATATTATGTTCTGTCTGAAGAAGCCATTTCTGAAAATTTACGAAATAAATATGATTATGTGTTGGTATAATTTGGATGTGCAGTTATTGAGTCTCTGAGTTAATTTTTAATTTATATTTAGTTTATTTAGTTTATTTTTAGTTTAATTTTTAGATTAAAGTGGTTTTAAAATTTGAAATACTTTGAATTTTGTTTTTGCTGAAGTGAAGCACAGAAGTACAATTTATAGATAGAAAATGAGGGTTTGTTCTTTATTTTAACTTCATAGAAATGCTTGCATTTATGTAAAAATATTTTAATTAGATTCAAATTTCCAGAAAATATAATTTTAAGACTTAAAATTCAGACTTTTTAAGAATATCTTATAGTGAGAGACATCTTACACTAATTTTTACAAGGCTGATCACATAATCTATATTACTAAACTCTTTCATTTCTCTGTCTCTCTGTTCGGCGCAATTGTTAATTTCCTGTGAAAAAATTACTACTGAAAATTACTACTACAATTACTAATGAAATGTTCGCGACGGGAATCGAACCAGCAACCTTTGGATCCGAAGTCAATCGTCTTATCTATTAGGACACGGGGACTACATTCAAGTTATTGTTTCTTATCACTCCCTTTGTGTGTGTGTGTGGCGCAATGAGAGAAGAGTCAGTGAAAAAAGAAAATAACTCATTAATTTTAGCATACTAGATTAAAATTTAAATTTCAATGTTCAATTTTTTCCAGCGAGCCCCTGAAGAGTCGTTAGAGACATATCTCGACATGATTAAAGAAATTACAAATGACGAACATAAATACTCTATCTCAACTAAAAGCCGTCACATTGTTATCCGGTCATTGTTGACGGAGCATATATATTATCACTAGTTCTTACCAAAAATTTGTTAATTAATCTGTACACTTTATAATAAATGTACTCTTATTGGTTAACTACACTGAGTTAACATTTACTCAGATTTCAAATTATAAATAAATTTTATACATAATCATCAAATTATACATAAATGTTAAAATGTTTTTAAGGATACCATTTAGAGATAAAGCAAATCTCTAAATCATACAGGACAACATTATGACAAGAGTTATCTCAAATAATTAAAATTATTAATATAAGTTTTGTAATCATGTTTATAATCATTGTAAGCATTACTTTAAATAACTAGATTGACTAAATTTAATTTCTTAGACTTAATTTTCTTTTTGTTGTTATCATAGATGTTGAAACAATAGAATTTACTCCTAGTAATTCTTCGGTCATTACAAAACTCGAGCTGAAAAACATTTAAATGGATAGATTTGGAAAACTAATTTTTTCATAATGAAAACAATGCACAAACAGCTTTAGGATACAAAACTAACTATATCTCTTAAATGTTTCATGTCAAACTAAACATTTTAAACTAAACATTTGTAAGTAATTATGAAGTGGTTTACAAAATGTAGAAGAATTGTATTTCTTTTTTCGATAGTTAATATAAGCTTGATATGGAAATTGAATTTTAGAATACAACAGATAATAATGATGAAGAAGAAATGATAATGTGAATGATGAAGAAGAAAATATATATAATATAATTACTAATATTTTTTGGGATTTTTTTGAAAGTTGACCAATTGTGATGATTTTCGAGTGAAATGTTCAATGATTTATCAAATTAACAAAACATAACTTGTTGCCAAAATAGCTTGCCAATCCCATTCAATAAAATAACTGTAAAAGTTCTTCAAATAAAATGTTATTTTGTCGAGATAGAGAGTTTTCTTTAAAGATTATATTGTAGGATAGTTTTTATATATTCCACAACAAATTTAATAAATTTCATTATAAGAATTCAAGCCATTAATTATGCTTGTTCAATGGCTTAGCTACGATTTTTATCATCTAATGATGAAATTGTTGTTTAAGACCCGAGGGTCTTAGTTTTCCAAACAAAGAATGTAAGCTGCTTTTATTTTATTTTCTAATAGAAGCAGAAAATCGTATTTTATCGACCCCTTACATTTTCCCCGTCCCTCGTCTACGTTACTGTATTTCCTGATATTTTTTTCAGTCCCTAATAAGATAATATTAGTGAAGAAATATGATAAGAAAATAGTCTAGGTGGATTAATAATAAGCAGCGAGGTTTAAAAAGTTTAGGAATTGAAGGAATTCAATGTTTTACAATAGTGATAACTGTCTTGGGTATATATTATAAGCTAATCTTGTCAATAACAATAAATTGGACAGTCAGACTGAGAACTTTTGTATTAATGGGTACTTACAACGATTAGCATGTAGTAATTACGAATATTTAAAAACGTTATTAATCAGCTATTAACTCATTAAAGTTTTATTGAATGCATTTCATCATACGATTAAAAAAACAGAAATACATTAGCTCCTCTTGTCTACTTACATTCAACCCAATTAAATTATTGTTTATATCAATTCAGTCTACGTCTTCATATACATAACTACTACAATGGAAATAATATCAAATCTACTATCAAATAAGTTAGAATTGATGTTGCGAAGTATTTAAATGTGGAACTTTTGTCTAGATTCGAACGTAAGAGAAGCCCAATGCAAAAAATATCTTGGAGAAAGATAGCGAGCATTTGTATTTTGTAAACTTCTTCTATTAAAAAAAATATGCTGTTCCAAGAACATTAAGTGATCTATTTATAATGTATCTTAGACAATTTTAATTTTGGAATGTCTGTTTTAGTCACAAAAATATTTTTTTTTTGCAGACCAGAGAGATTAATTATAACCATTTTTTCCACTTATCAAGAGTTTAACAATCAGTAATACTAGTAAATATAATGGCATTTACTAATTTACTAATGATCAAGAACCTTAATGAACAGTTCTTTTTTTCTTATATTGGAAGATTTATATAATTAGTCTCTTCCTGGAGGAAAACTTTATGTAACTGCATAATTAAAGATTTTGATTATTTTTGGCTTTAACGTTTTCCTAGACAAACATTTCTGACAACGTCGCCGAATGGCAATTATGGATCAACAATTTAAGAAGCAAATCTACTTAAAGCTTATCTTAAAAAAAGCAGTTATAAGAAATTTTAAACAAAAGCTCAAATGATTCCTTAATACGTATTTATAAAAGTATAAATTATTTCTCATCATTAAAAATTAAGATGGCTATTAAGATGGCTATTATATTATATTATTATGGAATTAGTATAGAAAAACTGTTTGTTTCTTTATGTGGCATCCTTGTTAGTTTCTTTTTCTTCAAATGTTTCTTCGCAGCCTTCTCAGTTTTACGTTGGTTTTTTGATTTTTACTATTTTTTGATTTTTATTTCTGTGAAATTTCTTTTGATTCTTTTTCTTTTCTATTGTACGTTGTTGTGAGCTTCAAACAGTTGCAGTGCTAGTAGCTTCATGACATACGGTTTACGGTTTACGGTTTACGGATTACGGTTTTCAGCCTGATGTTCTGCAAATGTTTTGCTGGGTTTCTTGATGGTTTTGTTTGTGGTGACAGAGTAGCGGATATTGACAAAGGCTTAGTGGATCCAATGCAGAATCTGACAACTTTGAGGAATAGAATGATTATCAATAAAAACCAAAACTTAAGTCTGCCATAAAGAATATTGAAGAAGTACTTCGAAGATAAAGCTAAAGTTTTAAATCCTACCATAGAAAAGTTTATGTCAAATTCTATCTCTGTTCCTGACTACCCTTTTTATATAACTGTGAATTTAATAATTTTACTAAGGGAGATTTATGGAAGCTCTAATTTAAAATCTTATTTAAAATGTTACACATAGGCGTTAACAGAAATGTATCTTAATTCCTCTAAATATATTACATTTCAATTAATTCTAATTTTTTTTTCCAAAACCTAATTCGACTGAAACTTCAGTATTTTATTTTATTTTTCTTTAGAGTGAATCTTTTTTGATGCGCTTCGGTTTGTAAAAATAATAAGAACACTTAAACTTCTATTTCAGACATCTTCGGATGCTTCATAGAATTAAAGTTACAGAACGACTAAGCATCTGAATAAGTAGAATGATAGAGGAGAAGGTCCAAATATAGACTAGCGTGTAAATATAGGCTAGTTGAAGTATTTGGGTATAGGAGAAACTGCCGCATGCTGATAATAAAATGAAAATGTGTCTGACTAACAAAGAGAAAGGAATTGAACAGTAGGTCGCCTACATCAAGTTATTCGTAGATAGTGTGGTGATAAGTGTCAATTTCATGACATTGAAACATTTCTCAGGTACGTTTTGTTAGTTTATTAATCAAATTCTATTGAATCAAAGCTGATTTGTCAAATGCTTGATATTACTTTCATTATAAACTTGTTCTAGCATAGTTTATTTATTGAATAGAATCACGTGGTAATGGCCGGAACCGACCTTAATGTTTATTACCAAATGGTCTAAATACAGACTACCTAAGAAGGTCTAAATATGGCTAGCACATATTTAGGACTTTTTATTTATTTGAAGCAAAAAAAAGCCAATTGATCTACGATTTTTTTCCTTTCAGAATGTCTAGAAATACTCCAAAACATTATTCGAAATGATGAAGAAAGCTTAAAAACTAAATCTACCTGAAGATGATAGCGACCTAGAAATTCCACAAAAGGAGGAAACTTGGGTAAAATGTATTCAGTGTATAAGTGTGGGTCTACAGTGATTGTACAGGTGCTGCTGACGAAACATTTATATTTCTGACTTTGGAAATAGACAATTAACATTTCATTTAATTGTTTCATTATTTATCAACATTTTAAAAAACAATCTAGTATTACAGTAAATTTTTGTTGGAACCCCATATTTGGACGATAATTTCAAAAATGAGATTTCTCTTAACTTT
>JAFIDM010002131.1:45189062-45204551 GCA_023159025.1 Thereuonema tuberculata | reverse complement strand
AATACACCTGTGATAACTGAAATAGAATTATGAAATTCCTTTTATGTGAATGAGAGGGAAATTATCCCTATCTTTATCATCTGATGAAGTTATCGCGCTAAGAGATAACGAAATATAATGATAAACAGTTATCACTTTAGTATTTACGGTGTGTATTGATTTTAGAAAGATTCCTGTTATTTTTGATGAATATTTAACCAATAGGTGAAAGATGTCGTTCGGCATGGCGTAGTGTTTAGGCGGAGGCCTACCATGAGACAGATGTGTTCGAACCTGGATTCGAATCCTGGTAGCGGCATGGATGTTTGCTTTCCTTTCCTGTGTTCTTTACTTTCTCTTCTTTACTTTCTCTTCGGCCTAATGGCTTCCGGAGGAAGGCAACGAGAAAATCACCTCAGTATCTTGGAAATCACCAGGTTATTTTAAGGGAACTTCTGAGTTCCATAGAATGCGTACCTCCATGCTCAGAGATCGCACTTAAAAAAAAAAAAAAAGATTGAAGATCTAGCATCAACCTTCAGCTCATTTTCCATTAGTGATCAAGATAATTAAAAATCTACATGAAATTATCGTTCTCCATTTTCTCCTTGTAGACGTTAACGTATTTGTCTGCTTGTAACATAAAGAGAAAAAAAAGTCATAAGAAAAAACCATTAAAATGAATTAAAAAAAAAAAAAAAACTCCTTTGCCTAATCAACCATCCAGCTTCACTATTAACAAGAAACGCTGCAGATCCCGAAGTAAACATGGTAGCTAAGATATTTGGCCATCAATATTAAAGTTGATATTAATAATTCTCCCGTCGTTTACGATTACTCCGAATATCTATACACAACTACTATTGCAGATCTAAATTGTAATGAGCACAATGAAATTGTTTCAAAAATATGGTTTATTTTAGCATCAATAAGGATTGCTGCTAAAAAAGACATATTGGTAAAACAATTCCATTGTGCGAGATTATGGTGCTCATTACAATTTAGTAAATAATTGCTTCGTGATCTGTTTAAAGCCAACACTTTTGCATAGAATAATTTTAAGCTAATACTGTATACAAAACGACATTACCGCTTTAAAATTCCTTTAAGTTCTTTAAAACGCTCATGAAGCCAAGCACTATATAGTTTTTTGTAGTTAATTTAATCTATTTCTTATTCTAGAGAAGAATAACATCACATATTTTCATATTGCCAATTTGTTTTCTGCTTGTGGCTGAATAGATTAAAAATTCGCTTGGTTTACAATATTAATTTCTATTTGTTATGTATTTTTACTTACTTAAATATTTATTTCTGTTGAATAACTATTCACTATCTTTTCGAATATCAGTTATGTTAAGGTAATTATTATATTCAAATTCTATTTTTCTTATTATATTTCAGATTCATTCTCTCTTTAAATTATGTGTCTTTATTGTGTCTTTTCAATAATCTCGAATCTGAATTTAAATAATCAAAATGAATTATTCAACACAACGTATTATTATAAATACAATTTTGAAAACACTAAAACATATTTAAATAAGAAATAGCAATATATTTACAAATAAAAGCAACAACTAAGTATCAGACTTAATCTTTAATTTTCTAACTTCAATTTTAAACTTTAAAATCATGTTAAAAGTAGGCAATTTCAAATTATCTCAAAATGATAATGATATTGCTTATTTTGAGTTGGAACATAATCTACATTCAGGCAATTTTACAAAACCCAAATATCCCTTTGATGAATAATACATTGAAGCTAAATTACATGGAAATCAAGTTGCAGACTGCATATTTCTGCATCAGGGATGGAAAGTTAACAAGAAAATTTTAGCAAACATGTCAATGTCAAAAATCTGCGATGTCAACAAAACGAGAGTTAAAATTTTAATGATATTTTGGTTTTTAAGATTCTATCTATTTAATAAGATCAAAATACAAAAACAATCCACGGCTTTCTTTTGAAATTTCAAATTTATAAGATAAATAGATCTTAAATTGTCATTTTTTTATGTACACTGGTAGAAAATGACGAATGAACACCCTGAAGCCATGGTGCCAGGAGAATGAAATTTTATTCACACATTCTGTAGATCGTACACTGTACATGATCATGCACACGGCTGATACGCCTATGTACAGAGCCTACAGTGTGTGTCAAAAGACTATGTCAGTACTCTAGGTACCCTCCTCCAGCAGCAGGCATGCACTCTCGCATGGAGACGATCGAGAGGTGTTGAATGTCATCCTGGAGAATGGAGGTCCACGCACATTCCACCTGTGGGTGCATCCAATGGACTCAAACGACTCTGACTCAATGGGGACAAGTCCGATGATCGTGATAGCCAGAGGAGTTAACGCCCGCCTTGGAGAGCTCTTTAGATTGCACGAGCGGTATATGGGCGGGTATTGTCTTTTTGGAGCACATCTCTGATGTTACTGGAATGCCAACATAACAGATGGAATGATGTTCTTGATGTACGCTGCACTACTCAATGTACCCTGTAAGACAACAGTGGCGAACGATCATTGTAGACTTTGGCTCCCGATACCATGATGATCAGGCGTTGGTCTTGTGACTCTGCCGTATACACTGTGGCAGGTCGAAGCAGCACACGCCAATGAACATCAATAGCGCCGAGGCAGAACCTGCTCTCATCACTAACACAACGCTCCTCCATTCATCCGTACAGGTGCTTTTTTCGCGACACCACTGAAGGTGGCCTGCACGGTGGCGAGGCGGGAGGGGATGTAAGGCGTGAGGCACCCGTGACCGTAGCCCAGCTTCCAGCAAAAGATTGCAGATGGGGCTAATCTGTGCTGCGGTCGTCGTGCGATCAGCGATAGCCGCTCTTACAGAACAGTGATGGCGGTTCTGGTGTGCATCCGCGTCCCGCTTCCGTCCGGAAGAGCATCTATACTATCCTCGGACCACCGTCGCCATCACTGATGCACAACGGGCACTTCACGTCCAACGTGTTGAGCGATTCTCCGGAATAACCACCCGTTCTCCCACAGACCCAAAAAACGACCTTGCTCAAACACCCTTAACTACAGAAAGTGTACTCGCCTATGATACCCTGGCATGTCTACAATGTTCACGACCACTTTGGCGCACAGTAAGGGGCTGGAAACAGCTCACCACTCTTGTCGCAGATCAGCAACCTATCAGAGATAGGGGCTTGGATTGTCCACGGCCAGTACTCGCTTCCTAATTCTTTCATAGTGTTGCGCTTTTGATCATCGCATTTACTGTCCACTACCACAAGCAAATACGGTGCTTCCCATTCACTTCCTTAGGGATGTTCATTTTTCATTTTCCACCAGTGTATATATAGTATTACAGGCTAGACAGTGAAGTTTTCTTGCGTGATATAAAATCATATAATAATGGAACCTTATTCTTCTATTTGGAATGAATTAATAAATTTATTTATTTGAAGACGAACTTAGTCTTTGCAAATGAATTTTTCCTGTTTAATAGTTCTGTTTTGTATTCTTTTGTGGTTTCATAGAGAAAATCATTCTCTTATAAAATGTTATTTTATAATAGTATTAAGTTAAAGATAACAGAACCAAAAGCAGTCCGAGTTGTGCATTTGGCTAATATAATAGAAATGCTAACGATTTCTTAGCAAAGTATAGACATCAAATATATCTTAACATTTGAGATCTGAAACATATGTATGTGAGATCGTGTTTATTACAAAAGCTGAATAAGGAATAGAATTTTGTTTAATTCCTAAAAAGATGAAAATTAAAGGAATTTTTATGAAATTCAAAATGAAATTATAAGCACTTATGATTAGAAAAAATAGCAGACAAACAGGAATTTCAGAAATTCAAAATAGTAATGGAAAATATTCAACCAATTTTTCATCTTAGGCGTAACAAATTCAAACGAAGGCTTCAGGTACTGTTGATTATAAATGAGTGCGTTTCCATATCTCAGACTAACATATGAATTAAAAAAAAATTGCCGTAATAAGTGATGAAAATTGAATAAAGATTGAGAGAAAAAGAAGGAAATAATAATTCAGACCCCTTGGGATCACAGCATTTCGGCGCAACGAGACTAAGTTCAGATCGGGTGAAATTGGGCTGGATATACCTAGGATCCGTCTGGAGTAGAATTCAGATTGGAAAAATCCCAACCTCCTCCGGCGTCAAGAATTGAAACAACTTCTTACGGGTCACAATCAAGCTCCTTACCATTTGGCAACCAAGGCCCTAGAAGATGATATGTAAGAGATGAAAATTCCAAATAATACTAAAAGAGCAAATAATAAGCATCAAACTTTAATATAAATAATTTTTCATTTATACTTTCTAGTTTTGGACTTTTCACCTTTTTTTACTTGAACTTAGGTGTAATTTTTGATTTCATTCTGTGCAATACTCTGTTTTACAGATTTAATGTCATTTCAGATCATTTTTTGCGTAAATGTTTCTACATTTACCCTAATTCTACTGTAAATTGACCGTTATAAGATTGCCATTTTGATTATTTTTAGTTTAAAATGCATTAAGCATTTGCTGAGTAAGTGTAATTGCACTTTGCTTATTTTCTTTTCAACGTGTTTTAATAGCTCTAACTTTCATAATTTTTTTTCTAATTGCCTTACTAGAAATCGCGATAATACTCAGGTAGAAAGAAGTTTTCAACATCCGTAATTATGTAACTAAAAGTATAAGAACGATTTGAATTTAATAAATATGATGTTTCTCATTTTCTGTTACATTTTGAAGTCAATATGATTATAAATCATTATTTTCATTTTCAGGAAGTACTGAAAATTAAACATTTGAGAAAACTCAAAGAACCTAACGCCCACCAAATGTTTAGTTACGTCATCTCCTTATTCCTTTTTTATCATTGATTCCATACAGCGAAATAATTTTTTTCTAAATATTTTATAAACAGACTGTTCCAATGTCGAATAAAATGAATTGTCTTACATAATACAAAATCGATACAATATTAATAAATGCAGATATGAAATATTATTTCTTAAAATATGATTTCACAATATAAATATCATAAAATTTCATTTTGAGGATTTTTTTTTGTGTGTGTATCTTGTTGATCAATTCTGATGTAGTGGTTATTTGCTCTGGGTTTGCTTTCTTAGCCGGAAATTGCCAGAATTTCATTTCCTTGATATGTTACCAAACTGATGTTAGTTTCTGAGCAATTTCTTTGATGAATTCTTTATTTACTTTACTTTAATTACTTTCCGAGATCTTCATGAATTTGTTTGAAGTTCTCTTATTTAAAGCATAGATTTTATTTGCAAAGAAAGGATACTTCATTAAATTTTTTTATGTATTTAGTGCCTCTGTTATTCCGTTTACATTTCGAAAATAAATTTGGAAAAAAAAAATTATATTTCATTTTACATATTGAAAATTTTTCGGTCTATTATTTCTGATGTCAGTAGATAATTTCTTAATTTTCTGCTTATATTTCATAAATATCATCTGAAGTATTGATTTTTTTTAATGAAGAACTATAAATTTCTTTTCGGGTAATTCATTTACTGCGAATCTGTTCTTTAAATACCACTCAAATACCACAACGTAATCATGTTGTAATAATGCATTGTGAGTATTCTACTAAATTTTTCCCGTGATAATTATTTGCATTAATTCATAGTTAACCATCTTTAACGAATCTAAGAATAAGGATATTGTAATTATAAAATTTGAAAGGTGTTATAAATTTAATTATGAATTACTAGAGGGAGGGTCCGTGTTTTCCATTGCAAAAGATACAATGAAATGTAATGAAAGATATAAACATCGTTTTTGCGCTTTTTATCGATAGAGATGGATAGATTAAAAGATTAATAGATATTATTATTATCATCATCATCATCATCATTATTATTATTATTTTTATTTAAACGTAACTAATTAACTAACAATTATTTATTTAGAAGGTATGAAGTTATATAAAATAAAAAATAATAAGCTTTGAATATCATAAAAATATTCCAACAACTGTCGTCAAAAACTTTCAATAACGTCCTTCGTAAATGCCCGTTCATTTGAGAAAAAAAGTCTTACTATCCCTGTTCCCTAGGGGCTATAGAAGTGATTTATATCTTTGAAGATGCATAATTTAGCCATCTATAAGACTCTGATAACCGCATAAAAATTAATTGAATGCTTCAGAAGTTATAAGAGATAAATTGTGTTAATTGTGAAGCTCTATAATGAAAAGATTCAGCGAAATTATGTTTCGTTTTCGTATTTTGTCAAATTCGTGTGGCCACAGGTTTTTGGAGTTTTTTCTTCCCTGCTTGAATATCGAAGATAGTAAACTTATACCCTGTGACCATAAACAACTCTACTACACCTTCAACCAAATGGTGACAGCCGCATTCAAATCATATGCAGTATATATGTGAGTATGTGTATGCGTGTGTGTGTGCATACAGTAGAGAAAGAGCGATAGACATAGTGAGAGACTTTCTATGTTTTGGTTCTCCCTTCTGTTCTCTAAAGGTAAATGAAAATATTACTAAATATGAGAAAATGTGGCCAAATTACCAAGTTTTATGCAAATTGTACAATTAAGGTTAAAGTAAAATTAATTTCAGCAATCGTTGAAATATACGATTTTTTGAAATACTTAGTAAACTGTAAAGTCTACAGTGAGTGAAAGTAACTTTAAGGGTTTCTTTTGTTATACCTTCGAGTTTATAAAAAAAAAAAATCAAATAAGACGAATATTTCTGATGAAAGAACTTTACTCTATCATTCAGGAATGACAACACATTTTTTCAGTAACATCTTGCTGCTTTGGCAATTGTCATAGATGTTATTTTTATTTCCATTTCAAATGACAAAAAAAGGCAATAGCATTTAAATTAAAAATAAAGCGAATTTCTCAATGGAAAATAAAATGTTATATTTTCTTTATATTAAGTATATCAAAATAATCTCTACTGGCATATTTGCTCATATTTAAAGTGGTCCACTATAGACTTATGTAGGCCCTTGAGATCACGGGATGTAAGACTCTCGGCGTTTTGCGACCAACAGAACTAAGTTGAGATCGGGTGATCAGCCCATGCCCGCCGGTTTTAACCACCGGGAAAACAACCCAGTACCCATTTAACATAGCGCTGGGTGAGCCCTACGACCCGTCTGGAGGAAGATTTATCGTGAAAAAATTCCCAACCTCTGTCGGGGATCGACCTCGATTCCTGCAGGTCGCACGTCAAGTACCTTTCACTTGACCATGAAGCTCACGGCATATTTGCTCACAGTTACAAAAAATTCACTATCACCTATCCGACCTAGCGATTGTTATGAAACGCTGTAAATTGAAAGTTTTTTTTTTCTTTTGAGATATTTTATATTAATTTTTCATGATCTATTACAACCTTTTTTCCGGTTTTAACTTGCAACTGTTGAATTCATTATCTTTTTTTATTAATTCATTATTGAATTTACTAATTACGACTTTGTGATTGTCCTTAAATTGTGGAATATAATCTACTACCTTGTGATTTAAGATTTCAGGCGGTCGTCGCTCTCTGGCTGCGGTTGTAGAACAACTCGTTTGGAAGGGAATTGGGAGCTATCTGATCCGATTTCTAAGAGAAGTATTTCCCGTAACATCATTCTTTCAGAAGTTTGTTAACTGTGCTTCTAACGCAAAAAACATTGCTGATCTCTTACTTCCACAATGTCTTCTGTGCCTCAGTTAAACGATTTTGTCTTCCAAATAATTAGTAAGCCACAGACAATGAAGTTAGCTAATGATTAAAGCGAAATGTTGAAAAGAAATAAAGTATGCAAGGAACTCCACAAATAAATACTGGAGCTTTTTTCATAATTTTACAAGAAAAAATAACTTATCCTCATTTCAGCACATATCAGTTCACATTTAGTGGATACTGACCTCAGTCTGAAAACATTCAGTCTGCGACAGGAAGCTTATTGCATCTGCAATATTTATAATGTAATGGGAAAAAAATCTTATTTATATTTATTCCATATTTCTTCCTAATTTCTTCTCTTCTGGAACTATTATTATAAATCCACAACATACTCACATAAATAAATGCGATAAAACTTACATTTATTCAAAGAAATTTTCGAAGAGATATAAGAAGAAGAGACGTGTTATATCTCTTCGAAAATTTCTTTGAATAAATGTAAGTTTTATCGCATTTATTTATGTGAGTATGTTGTGGACTTATTTATATTTGTTTGATCAGAGTAAAATCAGAAACAGAAAGAGATCAACAGCATCAATATCTAAAAACAATACCAGTCTCTAGAGATGCTTCTCGCTTGCTATTTTATTTTTTGTCGAGTTTTTAAAATTCTATGAATGAAAGGATATTGGATTCGTCAAAATTAGAAAGTACATCTATTGTAAATACTATGTTGAATTTTGTAAATGATTATGTTTATTTAATGTACGGGTTCAATAACCGTTTTTTAAAAATAACCCATAGAAATAAAGAGTGTTATTGAAATACTTTACCTCATTCCATTTAAAATTACGTAGTGTTTGGTATTATTGGCAAACACAATCAATTACACAAA
This sequence comes from Thereuonema tuberculata, assembly GCA_023159025.1. Taxonomy (NCBI): domain Eukaryota; kingdom Metazoa; phylum Arthropoda; class Chilopoda; order Scutigeromorpha; family Scutigeridae; genus Thereuonema; species Thereuonema tuberculata. Next base: position 45,195,998 of record JAFIDM010002131.1, on the reverse strand, counting down.
AGAAACCTATACTATGATTGCTTTGTGAGTATTATCCTTAAAATAAAAACAAAAAAAAATAAACAAACAAAGATGGGATTTAAATTTGAGTAATAGATGAAATCAGAACCAGCGCTAGACAAAACTAGGATTCTCTGATGTCTGTTTTGTAAATGAAGAAATGAGAAAGAAGCAATCTTCTGGCTAAATACTTCGTGGAAATTCCCATGTTGTTTTATGAGATTGGTAATTGCTTTCTGGGATATAGTTTATTTTATTTCGTTAATATTGAAAATTTCAATCAATTTCACAGAAAATTACGGGACTACCGAATACTCATATTTCAATAGGAGTAGTTTCTTGGGAGTTGTCAACTGTTTTGTCTCCTTTTTAGCTTGAGTTATTCCCGATGGCTTTCATTCTCTCTATTTCCTGACAATTTGCCTCGCTTTGAAACCGAGACCTTACCATTTTCCAAGAATTCGTTCCAATTATTTGAACATTACAATTTTCCATTAATTTCTATTCATTTGCTTGGTTGTTGGCTTAAGTTTGGTAGCGTATTGGAAATCGATGCCATCTTAATGGGATTTTGTTTCTTATTTCGAAGAAAGGTGACCAAATCACCGAATTATTTGAAAAAGATTACCATCATTAGTAAGAGCTGGTCGGCTGTTACACCATCGCCTAGCAATCACTATTTGGCGTGTCTAAGGTCACCTTCGAAGCAATTTAAAAAACAAGGAAGAAGAAAAAAAAAGAATGCTGGGCACTAATCCAGACCTAAGGGAGTTTATCGAAAAAGAAATCAAAAGCTCTTTTTTATTTTTTTTAAGAATAAGGGTTTCTTTTCATTTTGAAAAAACAAAGGGTTCTTAGAAAATAATTTATTTTATTATGCTTATATTAATGTTCTAAAAAGGTTTGTAATATATGGTATTTTATATTTATTGAATTTCAACATTAAACACGTTTCAATCTCAGACACTGGTTTTATTTTTCGAATGTACCATTAGAGGTAAGATGATCCAAATTACCAATTCTATAACGTTACTTCGAATTCATCCGTTAATGTAGATGTAAATATGATCAATGCAGTAAATATGGTCAACATAAATTAACTGTTACATTGATATCATTAGATGATGTAGAGTAATGTATAAATTCTGGTCTGTAAGCGTAGGGTTTGGTTTGTATAATGTGGATTTGGATTTTTCCAAACTTGGAACAAATGTTTCTTGTTATATGTTTCTTTTTATCGAAAAACGTTTGGCTGTAGTTGAAACTCTACGCGGATTTTTCAGCTTGGAATAATAAGTGAATTGGAACTTATGCTAGTAGGCTTAGTTCAGTAGAGTAGGTTCGAATCCTGAAAACGGTAACACTTAAATATAGAGACAACTTTCTACAATTCTATGGATTAATTAATGGATCCGTGTAAAATAAAAAGAAAAAAAATTAATTTTGATTTTATAAAACTGAATTTCTTTTAGAGGTAACTGAAATTTTAAAAATTCGATTTCTTCAACAGTAAGATGCTTGAGTAAGAGAATTAAACAAAAGTAACTTACAAATATATTGCGCAATTGCTTTAAGAAATTGTTGAAGTTTTGAAGAAACACAGAAAAAGAAAAACACATCCATGCCGACTCCTGGAATCGTATCCAGACTTGCACATATCAGCCTCACGGAAGATCGCTGCCTTGACCACAAGGCACGTCCGAACGGACCTATTTGTAAAATAGAAATATTTCACAAGTAAGCTATCCTATCAGTAATATCAGAATTCGATATGCTTAAAATAAATCTTAAATGACAAAGTCCAATTAATTTTAAGTCCACCATTTACTACAATGATAGTTGTTCCTTATTAATGTCACGTGTTGCTATATTAAATTGTTGCTATAAGAAGTTTTGCTATAAGAAGTTTTGCTATAAGAAGTTTTGTCACATCATTACATCGATTTCGTTATTGATAAAATTTATATGGATATAATTACATTCACACATACACACACATACATACCGTATTTACGCGAATCTAATCCGCCATCGAATCTATTGCGCACCCCCATTTTAAAACTTTAAATAATAAAAAAATTGTTTGTCGGCGAATGTAATGCGCATCAATGGTATGAGGAATTTATTGAATCTTATTTTATACAACAATGGATTTGTATATAAACTATCAATCAATGGTATGATAATTTTATTTAAATTTAGATACCATATTTTATACAACAATGGATTTATACATAAAGTAGCAGAACATAGAATTAACCTATTAGTGGGCTATTGTTATGTTTTGCACTCGAATCTAATGCGCCATCGAGTCTAATGCGCATCCCAATTTTGAATACTACATTTGGCCAAAACGATGCGCATTAGATTCGCGTAAATACGGTATTTATATATATTTATATATAAATGAATATGTATATATATGTATAAGTTATCAGCTTAGAAATCGAATGTTTGTTTATATTGGCGTGAAATACATTAAATTGATATAATGTTCTTTTAAAAAGAACTTCAGTAAATTTACAAGGTTTCAATGTTACCGTTCAGTTTTCAGAGAAAATAGAATACACCACTACTTTTATAGTGTTACGATTTTACTTTCTTTATTTCGAGTGTTAAAATTTTAGTAAAAGATTTTGCATAAATATTTTTCAAGATTTCATTTTCACTAACTTTACTGTGATCGTAAAAATAAATTCCTTCGAAGAAAATCTTTAAAATAATTAACATTGAACATATAACTTAAATGAATAAAACTTATTTCAAACTTAAATTTATCCAAATACGTTATTAATAACTCAATTAATAAAAAAAAAAAAAAAAAGTTAATAAAAATTTATTTAAAGGAAAGTGATTGCTGCTTTTCGATTCTCGGAAACGAAAGGCTTAAATCCATGATGAGATTAACATTAATTATACCGTATCATTTTACAAGTTAGATTAAATATTTTTCTCATCATTCAAAGAGTTAAGGTTTACATTCAGTTAAGTTTTGATGGAGCTGATTTCATCCAGTAATAATAGTGTTTTCTTGATTTATATAATGCTAGGAGCAAAGCGTCATTGATTTTTGGGGATAACATTATTGGTGGAAGGATTTCTCTTTTATTGACTTGTTTGAGGAGAGTTAAACTCGAGGGAGGAGCGAGTAGCGTATCAGATCGTATAAACTGTTCCTGCTTTTCCTCATCAAGGGCTCGGATTTCCGACAGAATTTTACGGCTTTTGCCACCAGGTGGCGATGCCGCGTTTAAATTTTTCTTTTCCTGCGACAGGAGGAGGAAGGAGGGTTGGAAAGAGGGGGTCTTTTATAACCTTCCGCTAAGGGCATCATTACTGTTACTGCAAAACTCTAGTTTGCACTTCATCAGTCGATAATACCAAGTGAAATAAATCTCTTTTTAATTCATGCTGTCAGGGCAGACGGGAATCTAGAAGTTTCGATTGAAAATTGATTATCCTAACAAAGTTAAGCTACTCTGTTACATGCATTTTGTACGTTGATGCCTCGTATATATAAGATTGTTTCTTAGCCTACGTTAAATCATAGAATCCCTTTTAGTTTTGTGTGAATTATATCATACCTTACGTTTGGAGATGATATATTTCGTGGAATATTTGAAAGTTCAGAGAGTGAGTGAAACTTTTTTTTGACACAATTTTTCAATGGTGATATTAATGATTATAAGCAATTATTTGGCTTTCTGTAGCTGTTCTTTGCTTATAAATAGAAATCACTTCTTTGCTTACAGATTGCTAAGCTGACTTTTACAATAAATATTTCTAATATGCCAGATTTTAAATAATCTCAGGGCAACACATTTTTTTTAAAAAATAGCCTTGCTTTCTTTTTAAAAAGTCACTGTTACAATTTTCTCGTGTTACCGTAATTCATTATTGGTCTTTCCCTACAAAATCGAATAACTATCGAAATCTGTAAGGACATTGTAACAAGATTTAGATACCGGTACCACAAGTTTTCTTTTCACTTTCGGAAATTCGAAGAACTTTTTTTATTGTATCACTTAATAAAAGGAAGTAATTTTAAACATTATGTTAATTATTTCTAAAAAGATGATTTGTAGATGTGGCAGATATCATCCCACATCTGCAGATTTCTGGTGATTTAATTTGGATAAAATCTAAATTTAGATAAAATGTCAAAAATTATTAAAAGAATTATTTCATTTAAATTTATTGGTTTCTTTAAGTTAGCAATTATTATAAAAACAATATTTTCGAATATCCTTCACCAAAATGAACGTGGTTTTTGTTTTTCATTTTCTTTTTTTCTAAAACTTTTGTTGATTTCTGATCGAAAAAAAACTGCAGAATTCTAATTGTTCAGTTCTCTAGCTAAATATATATAATTTAGTTCTTAAATCTAGAAGTGATAGTTACAGCTGTCATATCTGGTGGGGTAAGAAACTTAAAGTTAGCCGGTAATTTCTTAAAGTCAACAGCGAGCTTACTATATTGAATGTTCTCTTATTAATCAGTTTGTGAAATAGGCTAAGTATAGGAACTATTCGTGTAAGTAAAAATAATTTAAATTTCAAAAGGATACAAAAACCTTCAATGCCTCTAGGTAGTATTTTTAACCTGCTTAATAGAGGAAGTTAAGTTCAATAAAATTCCTTCCATAAACTTTGAACTTTCGTAGATTCTTATTGAAACTTTTTAAAACTTTCTCCAAGTGGATCCCAAAGTCATCTTTAAAGTTGTATTGGTCCATCGACTTTGACAAAAATATGCAGCATATTTTTAAATTCGTTTTCTTTTTTCATGATGTTCTTGTTCGTCTCTCGGTGAATGAAAATAATTTCTTAATCATGGAGATTATATTTCGTTCATTTGATGAAAAAGTGTACAACAACGTTAAATGAAAAATAAACAATGTTTAAATTACTGTAATTGATTATTTTAAATATACTTTATATACATTAAAATGTATCTTATTTTATTGACTGAAACTTCCATTCTATTCAAGTTGAAACAAATGCTTGAAATTATCGAATATTAATATCGAAAAACAAAACTGCTTAAGAATAAATATAAGTTAAGTACAAGTAAATATTTGTTTTAAGGCTATGTAATCTGCTTTAATTTGTTTTACGGCCATGTAATCTGTTTTAATTTGTTTAGGAAGTTCTCCATAAAATATTCAGTAAATATTTTATGAATTTTATTTCGATTTGTCCTTGTCTGTTTTCAAGAAAAAAAAAAATATGTAATCATATGTATTAGCTCATTTTGAAAGCTCATGTTGAAGCTCCACTTGCGGGTTCAATGGTTTTAGCAGGAAGTTTGCTAAAAATAGGAGACAACTAGCTGTACCCGGTCATGTGTTGCTGTGGCTCAGTCTGGTTAAATGGAAAAGAAAGAAAAGAGAAACCACACATTTGTAATATGTTTAACAAAAACATAAAATTGCAAAACATTAAAAAAGGAAAAACACGAACTAAAAAACAAAGAAAAAACAAAACTTATTTTACGTTAGTATTTTTTATTTAAAATACTAACGAAATATTTCAATTAAAACGCAGATCAATCGACACAGCAATTTCACGATATAATTTGAATTCAAATGAAAATCAATCGATACAGCTCAATTCCACCGCCAATTGCACTGAAACATAAGAAAAACAGTTAAAAAAGAAAAAAAAAGTATGCTTAAGAAATGAACGCTATGGTAAACGACACAGCTCAATTCCAACGCAATGTCACACGAAATAATTAAATCAAAATGAAAATAAATCGAAATCTATGAAAAATTCAATTTAACAATGCAATCGGAAACATTGAAAATGCTAAGTCCGGCATGAGCAATGTTTATTATTGCGTGTGTTGATTTTACGTCCAACAGATGGCGCTCTATTTTAAAAATACAGGTATGACATCTATATAATAGGTATATATATATATAAAAACATGGGCGAATGCAACGTTGTGTCAAAATTTCAAAGCAATCGGTGAAGAACTTTCGGAGATTTAAGATTTTGAACAAACGAACATTTACATTTTTATTAACATTGATTTGATACTACTTTCATTATTTTAACATATACGCATATAAAATTCATACTAACGAAAAAATTTTAAAAGTTTCATTTCAGTTTATGTTAAAGCTAATTTAGCTTTCGATATTAAATTAATATTAAAGTATGTAAAATTATTCATGCATCTCCAATAAACATTTTTTCATTGACTTAAGTTTTCCCTTCTGAACTTCAATTATAAGATGTGGCTACAAAATGTTATTTTACTATTAAGTTCAGCAGAAATATAATTTCAATAAAATAGCAGCTATTAGTAGCTAATCTATACTTACTTGACTATGTAAGTTATAAATTAAACTTAACATTTAAATCATTGTTAATTTCCTATTGCGAAACATTTCTTTACAAGTTACGAAGCTTTGTTATAACCAAGATCACAGTAAAGTGTTGAAGATCGCCAAGAATTAAAATTACGTAAAATGTCGCAGTATGATGATATACCTGAAGCGATGGTATTGAAAATTTTATAAGCCCGGTTGTAGCGTCGCTGCTAACGACATCTATTTTGTAATGTACTAAATTATTCATAGTTGCTTAATTGTAACCATTATTTTAATTTTTAGAATCTATTCTATTTTTTGGCATTGGGCAACGAATACTGCAAGACTAGTTATTGCAATATACAATACATTGAAGTAACTAAATATTTAATATAAGAAAATAAACACACACACACACACACATATATATAAGTTATATATATATAATGTCCAAACTTGAAGCTCATCCTTCGAGTTTAGAAATGCAAAGACTTCAATCAATCATTTGCAATTTAAATTCAGAACGTAAAGAATATAAGAATAAAAAATTAACTTATATTACTAAACTATTATAGCCGGACAGTGATATGAAATTTGAAACCAATGTAAAGAACAAA
>JAFIDM010002131.1:45109588-45189052 GCA_023159025.1 Thereuonema tuberculata | reverse complement strand
AAAAATTTAAATTTAAGGAGAGCAAAGTCTTAATATATTGCGTTTTTGCTGAATTAGTTCTAAATTATGCCGCTGAAGACGTGGTGGTAAACTTCTGTTTTATCACCATAGAAACGGTAATCTGAAATTTGAATTGGCATTTTCAGGCAGTGATTTGTTCTTTACATTGGTTTCAAATTTCATATCACTGTCCGGCTATATATATATATATTCGAGCTGTGGCCCGCGGTGTCATCCGCGTTAAATTCGGCCCTTCTCGGCAATGTTCGGTACTCGTCGTGCGGCCAAGCTGCATCCGTTGGTAGACGTTTATATTTACAGCTCCGCGTGATGCTATATAGCCTTTAACCTTCCTCAATATACGGGATATCTAACGCAAAAAGAATTTTTCAAATCGGACTGGTAGTTCTTCAGATTAGCGCATTCAAACATACCAACTCTTCAGCTTTATATATTAGTATAAGATAGGATAAGATATAAAGATATTTGTTAATCAGGAATCATAGTGTCAAATTCTGTATGGGATTGTAAATGAATAAGAACAAAGAATAAACAAGCAAATAATTCAAATAAGAATGCCTTTTTGAGTCGAGCTGATACTCTGGGACGGCCGTTTCGAGCTTGTTGGGCTCTCTTCAGCCACAGCTAATCAGCCAGTGCAAGACTCAAAAGGGGTCCCTCTCGCCATCGTATATTCACAATACCTCCCTCGTACGGCTTTTGAGTCTTGCACTGGCTGATTAGCTCTGGCTGAGGAGAGCCCCAGAAGCTCGAAACGGCCATCCCAGAGTATCAGCTCGATTCAAAAGGCATTCTTATTTGATTAATTGCTTTTCTTTTACCCATCAGAGGGTTTGTTATTTATTTATTTTTATTTTTTTTCCTTTTGTGGTCAAATACCTTTTGTGGTAGCCTGATTGCTGCCCAAGGATTTGGATTCCACATTTTGTTCTTATTTTTTATTTTCTTGCTTTTAGTTTTTGAGGAGTCACTGTCTCTATCGTGTAGTAAATAAGCACTTCAATCATAAATAGTAAGACGATATTTGTATATACTGTAGTGTAAAAGCTTTTTTAATTTTCTTAAATTTATATAATCCCTTCAGTCAAAATTATTGAAATTGGGCCTAGCTTTACTTTACAAATAATGATTTTCACAATGAAATTTTTAAATTTTAAAATAAATTATATCGAAAGGTCACGTATTTTAGATTTTGTACCAGGCTTCATGTTGTTACTTATTGCAAGGCATAGAATGTAAATAGAAACAATATCGAGGATACGATGTGAAAATTATTTTCCATATTTCCATTTTTTTCACACATTTTAAGTGATTTTGGTAGCAGTGTCATTTATTCCAAATAAAATACCTTTGCAATGGTAAAGAGAGCTTTATCCGTCAGCAGGGATTCTCTTTCTGGTCGAGCAGATCGTTCATTAGGGAACATTTGTGTGATAAGAGCAGGGTAAATTACTCCATAGGTAGCTCGTTTCGACGCCTTCAGTGACAAAATGGCTTAACTTTTATGCTGACTAAGCGCTCTCAGTGAAAGATTTGAACATTCCTCACCTGATATTTAAAAGCCTTCTAATGTCACTCGGTAATTGAGATAATTCTTGTGTAGAAAGAAAAAAGAAACGAAAGGCTTATAAGGTCCGAAACGGTAAAAAAGAGGAAATGTAAAGAAAAAAGTTTGGTGGATCAGTTTTCAAACTCGATAAATGCAGAAATGGAATATCCATTAGGTTTGTAAAGTCTTTCCCCGTAAACATGAATGCAAATATATGATGGATGTATTCAGTTTTAAGTTGAAATCAAACTTTATCTCGAGTATTTTTTAATACCCCATATGGAGATTTTCTTGCATTGATATTCATAATTTTTCCTGTTAAATCTGTGATATTGCTTTGGACTTTGGATGTTGAGTAGCAGGACTACAGAGCAATTAAAATTGATTTAGACCAGAATTATGAAAAAAAAATGAGGTATCCAAGTACAGTACTTCAGTTTTCTGAACTATAATGTTATGGAATTAGAAAACATTTTACATCAATATTATCCTATTATAACAGAAAAGCTAATATAGACTAAATTACAAAATGAGATTTCACTTTATGCATTTAGTTTCTTTGTATCTTTTAGGATTGAGGAATTGATTTATATCCTTTCTTTCGCCCGGTATGAAATTAAGGTTAGTATTGTTTAAACTAAATTTAGAATCATTTAATAACAGAAAAGAAGGTATTCCATTACGCAAAGTATATTGTTATTTATCAATATAAGACCTATACTGAACAACAATATTTTGTTAATTAAGATTGGACATTTTATGGAAAAAAACATGAATATCTTAGAGATATTTCACTTAAATTTAACGTGATATACATGAAAAAGGTAATTTTTCTCTCATAATTAATTTTTATAATCCCTTAATTTTTCTCTCAAAAATCTCAGTTTTTTCTCTTCTTATGTTTCTTTAACTTAAAACAACAATCAATAAATTCAGAAATTTAAAATCTGCATATAATTTAATTAAAAGTTTGCAATATACAACAATAAGTAAATGTATCAAGAGATAAAATGTCAGTGATAACAATCAATAGGAAATACTCAAGTCCTAAAATTCTTTAGAAATTTGTTTGTGGTTTATCTAAGATTTATACATCAAAACTTAATCAATGCTAGGCAATGGAAAATCCATAAAATTCAAGCCTAACTGAAATGTTCTTAAAATCCTCTTTAAATGATATTAAAAAATCGTAACACCTCATAGATACTAAAATTGAAATCCTTTTTCTATTTTTGAATATGTTTCTAAACGTATTCAACCTAAATGTAACCTCCGTAAAAATCAAGCTAAAATTTGATTATTATTAGACATAGAAAATGGAGTTTTAATCTTATTTATAAAATTTTAAGTTCAAAGCATAATTATTTAAACTTTGGTTCTTTAGACAATGTAAATAGATTTACCGACAGCAAACTTTAGTCAAATCGTAAGAATTTAATAGAATCTTTTCAACGAAATGTAATGAATAGCAGTTCAGTTTAGTACAGTACGGATGTTAAACAATACATACATCATAGACGCAATATTCTATCCAAATTTACACTAACTTCAACGCAAATTAAACTTTTCAGTTAGACATCATTCGAAAAATAGTTAAATTACGGAAATCTCAAAATAAATATTTCATTTGAAATAGGAATAAAGTTTTTTTATTTTTTTTAAATTACTTTTTTTTCGTTGACTTTTTTACTTTAGTGTGAAGAAAGTGAAAAACAAGTGAGTTTTTAAAAATGTATAAAACATTTTTGAATAGCCTAGATTGGATTTGAATTAATATAAATAATGAAAATTTAGAAAATCAAACTTTCAAGTGTCCCTCCAAATCTTGCCAATAGAATTAAAATAATACTGAAGTTAACATTTGGAATTCGAAATTAATTTTTTTGGTTTAAATTTATAAGTGTATAATGGACAGGCTATCAAAATTTTTGAAAAATGAAAAAAATATATTTTATTTTTTTTTAATATTACTGATTAAAGGCAAATCTATTGAAATTAAGTAGTTGAATTTAAGACTAATTATCAGTCTTAAGACTAATTTATAAGAATAAAGTCTGAAAAACTTGTAATATGTTATACAAAATTCAGTATTCTGTTTCATGTATTTATCCAGTTTAATTCGGTGAATTTAGTTTCTTCACGCAGAAAGATTAATATACGTCTGTACGTTAAATATCTTTGGTTTGATCGGTCACTGTCCCTAATTAATCTGTAGACTATTTCCTTGTGCAATAAAATCACTTTTTTTATTTTCTATATAATGTGCCGGAATATTGTTGATATGCAATATTATTTTAGTATCATTAATTATTTAAGGTTTTTAATTTAATTTATTGAAATTTTAAGCATTCATTAATTCGTAAAATTTAATTTACGTAATTTAATTAATTTCAGAGGTTTTCAATTATTTAGGCCTAATACTAGACAAAAACATAAGGGATTTTCATCCAATTGTAAATCTGCTATCATAATTTGTAGGAGACATTAAGTAAACTACTTTGAATATAAATTTGAAATGTTTTGAAAAAATATCATGAGTTTTTATTTTTATTTTTTTATACTTTGGTTTGGTTTCGTTGGTTGGTGTTTTATGGCGCAAAAGCAGCTGCGGCTAAGCTGCGCCATTTTTTTTATTTTTATTTTTTATACTTTATTGTATGTAAACTTTTAAAATTTTGTGATTTGTGGTGGCCTCAATTTTTATCTTAAGTTGATAGTTGCCGCATTGAAAGGTTACCTCAGTATTTAAAATTTAGTCTGTAGTTGTCAATGTTCTGTATAGTTTCGCTAATAAAAGAAAACGGAAGCAGTATTTGAAAAGAGCTGTGGAGATGGTTGGGAAAGATCGTGTAATTGTAAGATTTCCAAAACGCGAAAACTAGATGTTAATCTCATTAAAGTAGAATGCCTTAGAATAATATTGATCTACTATATTACCATAACCCAATTTCATTATTGCATAATTTCATTATTATTTCATTATTACATAAAATTACTTATGAAATGATGAAATTTTTGTTGTATCATCTCTATTGTACAGATATGAAACAAGTTTTGTTAAACATCTGAAACATATATAATTTCGGTGCGTTTTTTTACGTATTGCTTGGCACCAAAATAGGAACATTGTGTTGGAGTAAAAATAAAAATTATTGTAATAATAGTGGAATAGCTGCGTTTTGCGCAATCGAAAAAACTGATCAAACTTCTCCCGATACCTATATTTTACAATTATCGTCGGGTCTTGCCTTTTAATCCTCAAACAAAAAAACCCTGTTTCGCCAAGCATCCTTTCGATAGCAGTGCTATATACAGTGATCTTCTTTCTACACATCCTAGAAGTGAGTAAGCGATTGTCCCTATTATTTGGCAGTAGAGCTCTGAGTGCTGATCAGTGTATATAGATAATGACATTTTCAAGTACCTATTCTATTATTCTTCTTCAACTGCATCTGTTTGGTGAGTATTAGATGTCGGTTCAAGAGTCTTTTAGAGCTAAAAGTCCCGACTGAATGAGATGTAAATCATCAATCGTCGCTATTCAACAAAAGAGGTTACGTGGAAATACATTCATCGAGAAACACGGGAATCGACATTATGCCATTATTCATTAATTCGAATATATTAAATTAACTAGTTTGGATGTTTTGACTTATATAATTAAATCTTTATAGTTTCAGAAAAAGTCTATTTAGATTTTAACATAAGTTTTGCTGCTCACCTTCCATATGATGGTAGTGAAGTTTCCATTTATATCTTTTCCTGCTCTTTCTTATGTAAATTTTTTTTGGAAGTGTTTTGATAATACATTCAATACTTCATTCCTTTTTATGATTTGAAATTAAGCATCAATTAAAATCTTTTATATTATAAAATGAAGCGTAGAAAAGACTGTAAATAAAATGATTTTTTTTGTCTTCAATTTTAAATTATCACCATTTCTAAATGGGGATTTCCAATATTTCCAATGTAAACGTACCCCTTTCTTTTAGGATGATTTCTTAATGTTTTCTCTTTAAGATTCTGAATTCTGAAATGGAGTGTTATTTTTCTGTAAAGAATTACAGTTATTATCAAAAAATTAAAAATATGGGAGTTATATAATAGTAAAAATTCTAAGTGAGTAATTTATAAATAAAATCAAAAAGATGTTTTGTGTAAACTCTGTCTTGTGTTCATATATTATTGAAGATAAAAATTTTATAAAGCAAAACTAATAGTATTGTAATTAGCTCAAAAGCAATGGAAAATGAACGACTTGACGAAAGAAAATAAAAAATGGAAGTTTTTCTTATACTGTATGTAATCATTTTTATTTACCAAACTAAATTCCTAATCATCTGAAATTCTTTTTCAAGTAAGCATATTACAACCAAACTTACATTTCACGAATTATATTGAAGGTACAGTATGAGATAGTATGTACTTTAAAAAATTTGGGGGGGGTGCAATTGAGCAAGATTTTGAAATGTTATGGGCATATTCGTACTATGAGAATAATTTGTCTTCGGAGAATAGTTCGTTATAATTGGAATCGAAATTTCTTAAGAAAAAACATCACTGAATCTGTAATTCAAAGTAATTTCTTAATGAACATTTTAGTTTCATAATTCTGCCGAAACTACTAAAACTATTAGTACGGTCAGATTTATATAAAAATTCAGAATGACGGAAAAACAAATTAGATAATGATAGAAATGGAATTTTAATCTCAAAACCTAATAAAACGTTGACAATGAATAGTAATAATGTTATTATTTTCTATAACATTCAATATTTCACACAATGTAGCAAGCAAATGAAAGAAAGAGTCTTCTTAATTGAATAGAAAATTTGTGATTTAATTTGATAATTAATACTCTTGCAATGGAAGATTAAGTTGATTTATGATCTCATTAACTCAACATAATTGCGAAATATTGATAAAATGTTTGATAAACTACTCTTTTATGCAATATATAATTTCAGACAGCTTTTAATTTGTGGTGTAATGTTTAATATTGGTGTTATTAAATTCTTTCCTGTTGACGATAAGCTAAAATTTCCCTGTATTAATTTCCTTAAATGTAATTGAGATTATTCTTATCTAAATTGCTTTGATATTAGAGAAATTAGCTTTATGTTTATAATGGTTGTAAGCTTAAAATTTGTTAATTAATATCTAATGCTTAATAGTTTTTAATGTAGACAGAGACATTGAGCTACTGAATCTGTTATGATATCCACTCATACCCTTTTTTAACATTAGTGATATATTAATGTTTTTCCATTCTGAAATTAAAACTGCTTTCAGGAATTTATAGGACTCTTTAATCATGTTTTTAATTTCTAATAGTTTTTGCATTGCTCAGTGATATTCTATACCACAGTTCACATTCAATGTTATTATCCAATGGTATTTTTAATTTAGTTATTCAATGCATATTATTAGAAAGTCATATTTGGTACAAAACCATATGTGCGATGAGTCCCAGTATTAGTTAACTCTCTAATAAAAATGTAAGAGTCGTCTTTTAATAAATCTCTACTTCCATGCTGGGTTGCTTTTGTATATCTATTCACACATTTTATTTTTAACGGCAGAATTAAATATTAGAAATATTTACAAAACTAATAAGTAAAACGTTTCACAATTTTCAATTTTTATTAAAAATTTATATTTTGTAAAGTTTTGATTTAGCAGTAATGTTTTTAAAATCAGGTTTGAAAATGTAAAAGAAATCATTGAACTACTGTTATTATTTTCAGTATTTAGGAACTAAAATGTAGCAGTAACATGCTGTCAGCAAAGCTATTCCTGCATAAGTTAAGACAATTACAATTTCAAACATCGAATAAAAGTTGTAGACGAAACTAATACCTTTATGTATGTACAGTATGTCTAAAGTTTATCTGCGAAACATGATTTTACAATTACTTCTTTAATTTGAATACAGACTTTTTATTAACTACATTAATTATTGAAAGTCGAATTTTTCTTTCAAAATTATAATGAATTGCATAGAATAACTTTCATTAGTAAAAGTCGGGCTTGCTTTAAAATAGCTATTAAAATTTGTTAAACATCACTTGAAAAATCTCCTTTAATTTCTAACTTTAACCAATTTTTCTTAGAATATCATCGGTGCAACCGCCACTTCCGTTTAAGAGATATTTCTGTACTTTCTCTGAACCTTCATTCATTAGTCATAAATGTAGTTAAGAAGCTACCATGTAGCATTCACTTTCGTTGTTGTACACCATGTCTGGGAAATCCTGATATGACGAAACGAGCTTAAAGGCTGTTTTTTCATAGTTTCTTTGGGTTTTTAATTTTATTCTAGTTTGAAGTTAGTTTACTAACTTTTTTATTTTGCAAGAAGCGAAATGGCGTCTGCCATTTGTTTATTTTTCGGGCTGCTTTAAAAATTGATAAGTATTTTACGAAACTTATTGTTAAAATACGATACATTAGTAGCATTATATTTAAAATGATTTTTTCCAACGTGATCACTCAAAAGTAAAAGTAGGGATCATAATATGACGGTTTTACATCCTAACAAAAACTTTTCAGGCATCAAAGAAGATAAAATCTACAAAATGATAGTTGTGTAGACTTGATTATAATTTAGTTCCACCGTGTTCTAGAAATAAAAACATACACACACTCAGAATATGAAAAATTACAACTACAGAAGTTGGCGATTCTAGAGCATTGGTGTAGTTGAGAGTTCCATAAAAACAAATGTTCCGGATTGACATTAGTAGGATTTTTAATGATGTAACGTTTGCAGACTAAAAATATATTGATAATTTTATCAGGTAATGAAATATATCATGGCCGTCTAATAATGCTGGAATACTAATTTCGAAATTGTCCGGTAAAATCATGTATTACAAGAACATGCACATATTGAAATATAGTACTGGTATATTAGCCAATACATGCAATATCGGTTTCAATATTATCTTATTACTTTTTTAAGTATTACAGTAACAACTGCAAACAATACATACATTCAAATAGTAAATAAACGAGCATATAAGGCTTGGAAAAAGATAATCAGTAACAGATATTCAAGCACAACATAAAGGATAATGAAAGAAAATTACATAATTACAATCGATGATATCTAATCAGACAACTGAATAATCAGATAGTAAACTTAAGTTTTTTATCTGTTAGATATAATAACGTTTTATACATCTATTTCTTACAATTTATTTACTGATATTTTTGATTCCTTAACAAGTAAATTTCCGCACTTTAAATGTATTTTATTAAGTATTATAGTTTATGCAGTGATTAATAATTTATTTACTTCACTTAGTGATTTCAGTACATTTATATTTTACCAATTCTAACCAGCTGATTCAATATTCTAATATATTTGTTTTCCATTTAAAGCCTTAACAGTGGTTCTGGAGACCTCCCGCTGAATCTGTTCACGCAGATATATTTATCTTTATATCTGCTTCAACTTGACGGGAAGTAATCCCTTAGATTTACCAATGGTTTCCAAACTAACCATTAGGAGATTATTATGGACAATGTATTGATTTCCCGTGAAATTACGATAATGTATTAACTATTGAAATTGGAAATATTTATAGCAGGGAGTGACTTGCTGCTGTCAATATCAATTAGGCTCAAACACTGGTTTCTATTGCATGACAAATGTAATTTACATAATCGCTTCTTAAACCTGATACATGAGAACGAGAACATGAGTTAAATTATTTATTTTGATTTGGGACTTCGCTCGATCCAGTCAATTCCATTAACATTGATATATTGCTAATGAGTTTGTTCTGAGGCTTTTATGGACAGATTTTATTACGACGAAGAAAAGTTTTCCCAACTTCATGAAAACTATGTAAATAGAGGGAAAAAAAGCTTTAAATCGTCTATAATTGTCTAAACTAGACAATTTTATTCAATTAAACATCGAAAATATACAGTAATAGCCAATTATGTGTATTTGACTAATCATTACAGAACATGTATGGTACAGCCAGAAGGCTTACGGGGAGAACTGCGCATTTCCAGTTGAAGGATGGAATTTTGCAGAAAGTTAGTCTCCAACATGAGAATTAATAGGTTTTAGAAGCATGTTGCATCTGTGAATGAGATTTCCACTTGCATCCTATTCTTTGTTACTCTTGTTGAATCCATTTGACTGTGTTTTTTTTCTCTCTGCATAGGAATCATGCCAAACTCAAGTATCAATTCCAAACACTTGATGCTTTAATCTCTGCTACAATTTGGCGCAGCTCCTCTTCTTCCTAAATAATGATGGCTTTTGAGGTTTCCTACAGTTTGGGACGTAATATTTAGAGAAAAAGCAAATAGAATAGATTTCTCTATTTAATATCATATCGTGCTCTTAATAGAATATTTCGTCCATCTGTCATAAGGACTGAAAGACATAGTAACTTATTCATGTGAACTTTTTCAACATTGAAGCGGCGCCTAAGAAGTTTGCCCACATGATACCTGTTTCATAGTAAAAGTTCAAAATGGCCATATTAAATATGCTATTGCGTTGATGTGGTGTATTTGAAATATGTTCAAGTGATGCCAATGATTTATTAAAATATCCAATGAAAATTTTGAGATAATATTTTTGAATGTGATCTTTACCGTAACATTCTAGGGAAAACCCCACAGTATAATTTCAAGAATGAACTTTTATCATTGCTCCACTGCCCACGCAATAAAAATCATAATGGTTGTTGTAAATTGAGTTTTTCATGTCAGAAAGAGACTTTATTTTAGGATTTCGTGAATGACAAAAAGAAAGGTATTATAAATTTTAAATTCGTTGTAAATTGAGCTATTAAAGTTTTCAATCACATACTCATTAAAGATAGAATTACATTTCTAGATAATTAATCGCTTACAACTGCCAAAAACACCGTAAGAATGCGGTATTTTCAGGAGCCACCCCCCCCCCCCCTCATGTTCGAGATATTTGACATTGCTGACATTGTACCCCTATAAAAACTCCCGAACGGTAGATCGGATCAACAAACGACATCACCATCATGTTCAGAGACTCCAACAATATAGGAATAGGGTATTTTCTGAGGCCAATGCCCCCCCTCCCCCCACGTGTTCGAAGTGTTTAGCATTGTTTTTCCGCTATTAGCTTAAATGTTAGAAATGCAACCCTTTGATGTCAGCTGTAACCTGATGGTTCTTTGGCCCATGTGCTGCAGATTGTTGGTTCAAATCCGTATATACAGTGTTTGTTTTTTTCTTTAAATCTTTTTTGTTCAATGTTCGCGTGAATTCTTTTTTCTTATTTTCCTATCTTTTTTATTTTCCCTGCGTTCATGTACTTCTTTTTTTATTATTGTTTTTTATTTCTTTATTATAATGGGTCGCCCTTAAATTTATGTTTTACCACAAAATTATATTCATTTTTTTTAGTAGTTTAGATTAAATTAGATTAATTGAAAGTGGGTGGCATGACTGCCGAGCACGTCGACCTGGAAGATCTTTTTTAGTAGTTTAAAACTCAAGAGTGAAAAGTATGCTTTGGTCATTCTTTACATTAACAAGTATTTACAGATGATAGAGAAACATCGATCTTAGTGTAAACTTTTTGAAATTATATAAACAAAAAGAAAACAGTTATTATTTAATTAAAAATTGTTGTGAAACTTTAGTTTCGAAAGCCATCACAACGGAAACCTTTGAAGTTCAATGCCCTAAAATCCAATTTTTAACTGAAATTAGGTAATACCACGTCATATAGTAATATTCAATTGAGTTACTTAAAGAGAACAACAACAAAATAGTTATGATCAGGATAATGTTAAATTTCGTTATATAAATTGATTTGAGCTTTTGTAACATCTACCTTACTCAGAATTGTACAACTCTTTCGCCCATTAATTGTTTCATCCTATTATTATTTTAAGATTTTAAGAAATATCGATATGGTATATTCTAGCAGTTACTACAAATTTTTGCACCAAATTATTAAGGTGGCGGAATAAAAGGAAGGCTAGATGTTTTATATTCATTCTACACTAATTCATGAAAAGGAAAATAAAGCAATTCAGTTAAGTCTCTGTCATGTAGTTAAGATTGATTTATGCAAGCATAAGAAAGCTGTTTAGTTGCAATTCAGAGATAACGTTTCAGTAAGCAATGTAAGCAACTGTGGCAGAAACAGCAAAACAAAATAAAATATGAAAAAGCTGTAAACTTAATAGTTGTGATGATGTTGTCACATTGATTATTTTTCCGTTTATATCATGTAAGATATATTCATACTTTGTCGTTTATTAGAAAGCTGTACGAAATTTTGAAATAAGTTCTCAAACATCACCAAAATCTTATGTTACAATTAAAACATCATATACTAAAATTATCAATTAAAAACACAAAGAGCAGTATTTTTGATTCTGGAATGTACTATGTAATTAGAGGAAAAACATATTTCATTTAATTGAATGTAATTTACACCATATATTCAGACACCTGACACAGTTGAATAATTTCCTAGGTCATATTTCAATTTGATTAATTTCAAAACAACGATAAATAGCAATAATAAATCATTTCAGTAGTTAATTTATCATAAGTGCAATTCTGCTATTTTGATTTTACATATTGACTAACACATCCATCATGCAAGCAAAAGCGTCTCCGATTAAAACGTTTATCAAATTTATATATACTGACAGACCCGAGGAATGGTGGTAATATAGCGGAAATGTTACAAACTTTAAACAAACTTTACGCTTGTTTTAAATGATACATTGATTTTATTTAAATTTTTAATGAAAGATTTGTAAGTCTTTGATAATCGCTGTATAATGGCAAGTAATTTAGCATATCGTACTAATTAGTACGACTAAACAATTGAAAACAGTCATGAATTGCCATTTCTTGAGCACTTGTTTCATGTTGCTTGAATTATTCGTATTAGATACTTATAGTGTACGACAGTTATGATCATATCTTCTTGCACTTTAGAAATCTTACATCTTCACCATGGAAAAAAATAGACCTATAAATTCCTTCACAGTTTCCCGGTTTGTGGTTTCAAAATGATATATGTTGTAAGGGATTTTAAGATGAGAATTTTGAGAACGCATCGCCCACCTTAGATTCCCTGGAATCCTTAAAGCTCCTGGAATTCTTAAAACTCGTCAATGACAGTTATTCCAAATAAATGTGGAGGAGTAATTTTTTAAGTAGTAATATTACATAAGGAAAAAAATCATTGATATTTTATTTTAATATTATTGATATTGTAAATAATTTAATGATTTTACTAATATACTTTATATGTAATCTTTTCTATAACCACATTTAATGAAGATTCATTACAATAATAAAAGATAAAGTTAATAAAAAAAAATCCATATTTATTTCTGTAACCTAGCCGGTTCAGAAATAATTCTCAAATTATTGTGGATCACTTTTTCGAAAGTTTTCAGATCTTGTGAAACTTTAAGGTAGCTTCACTAACCTTGGATTCCCTATCCCGAGATAATATATTCTACCACCTGAAAAGGTAAGCAGCGAATAACCTGAATATCGAAAGTAAAAGGTATTTAAGATAAAATTTAAATTATTCACAATAGAACACAGATCTGTGTAGTATTCCGTAAAATCACTAAAATGGTTCATGTTGTAAAGGTGATTTAAAAAAAAAAAAATATAATTCTTCCAATAGCATCATACCAAAATTAATTATTTGGTTAACGTTAAAACTTGGGGGTAGTTCCTAATTTTTCTTCTTTAGTTTTGTTAAGTACAGAACGTTATTTCAAATTTTCATTAAAACATAACTCTTATAG
The DNA here is from genome assembly GCA_023159025.1 of Thereuonema tuberculata. Taxonomy (NCBI): domain Eukaryota; kingdom Metazoa; phylum Arthropoda; class Chilopoda; order Scutigeromorpha; family Scutigeridae; genus Thereuonema; species Thereuonema tuberculata. The sequence continues at coordinate 45,175,680 of JAFIDM010002131.1, read as the reverse complement.
TAATGTTATAAGGAGATATTTTGGTACTGTTTTAGTTGTTTTATGCAATATTGTGTACAGTTGTAATCTAAGTATTTTCATGGCATATTTTTCAAAGTTCTGTTTCTTGAGTATTGTATATTTCTTAAAAGAATGTTAAAAATGTTCTTTTCAAAAAAAAAAAAAAAAAGCATACTACAAAGGCTTGAATATTTTTAAGCAAAAAAAATTCCTTTCTCTGTTTAGTCTTTTCCTTTTATTTACATAATTATTTGAAATATTTCGATGAAAAATTATATATATTTGCTATGTTATTTTTATAGCAGTGGAAATTGATCTTCTAGTTGTTTTGTTCTGCTGTGTTTGTCCTTAATCTTTAAAGAACTTAACGTTATATAATTTAATATTTGCCATTTTCTGTTGGTGAAAAAAATAAACTAAGTAAATAAAATAAACAACAACTTTCATTTGCTTTCGTCTCTTGTTTACATTCACTGCAGTGAAAAGTTATCAAAATTTTATCATTTTTATTTTAACAATTGCAGCAAAGTTTTTGCTAACCACCTTTATTATTTTCGGAATGTATCCGCAATTTTAGAACAGTTGAACTGAATATTATCTTATATGATATGAATACCACTTCTAATAACTACGATTTTGCACAAAACGAAAGCATAGCAATATTCACAAGAGAAATCCATTTCCATTCAAGCTGAGTTATCAAATGTAAGAAATGTACGAATTTTGAAACGACCTTTTAATTTTAGTCTTCTCTGTCTAGCAATACACTAGCAAAAAAACTTAGACTAAAGAACATTAGAAACTTGAGATTTTCAGCAGAACAAACTACATTTAAGTATCTCTTGATTCTGCGTCAAGAGTCCTGAACAGGCTCTACCATATATTGTCTCAATATTGAAGTCTGTGTACGATCAAATCTTATCATATCTCTCTCTAAATGATAGAAGTCTAGCACATCAAAGAATTACAAGCAGAGATTTTAATGTATTTCTGGCAGTGATCCAGTTTTCTGCGCTATAGTATTCCTATTTTATTATTTGACTGAGCATACTGCTATTCCGCTTCAACCTTTTTTCTTTGTTATTGGAGACGCGTCGTTGTTAAAACTGATGGATGGATTTCCATAAAAATTGATGCGTAGTTTTTTATGATCTAAATTAAAACATAGGCACACTTACTTTGATCTCCATCCATCTTACACATCACTAAAATGGTTGGATTTCTTTAAAAATTCGTTATAATATGACTTTTTTTGGCAACTTTTTATGTCATCGTTTAAACTATATTTTTAAACTATATATAGTGTTAATATCATACTTCTTTTTAATTTCTTCTCTTTTAGAATTCATAATATTATAAATCATCACCACTAACACGAATAAATGTATGAACATAAAATACATTTTTTACAAATGCAAATTTTCGATAAGATAAATAACGTCTTCTCTTTATCAGGTCTACAAATAATTGCAAGTTACGATAAAATAACAATCTTTAGAAGGAAGCATGAGAAACAACATTAAGGAATTGTTTAAATTTAAACAAACCTTATAATAAATTTTAAAAACAATCCAACAATAACAATAAAGATTGTTATTTTATCGTAACTTATAATTATTTTGTAGGCTTGATAAAGAGAAGACTTTATTTATCTTCTAGAAAATTTGCATATATGAAAATGTAATAAATGTATTTTAAGTTTATTTATTCGTGCTAGTGGTGATGATTTATATTTAGTGTTAATGTTGACATTAATTCTTGTGAAGTTAGCTTTCACATATTTTGGCCAGTTCGAAATAACGTTTGAATGAACCTTTGAAATAACGGCAGAAATAACAGTACTTTTGTGACATTTCATAATTAACGTATTTCATTTATACGGTACATAATAAAAATTCCCTAAAATAAATACATAAAATATATATGTGACAGATTGGGATAAAATACTAAACATTTACAATAGAACCTGGGTCAATTACGATACAGCCCCTCTCACATACGGAAAACTAAGTGCAAAAGCCTCTGGCGAAGAGTCGGAAAGATCAAAGCGTTTCCAAGTTTAGAAAGATGTGTTTACATGGTGTAGACTGAGTTCATTAGTTTCGTATGTGGACACAAGTAAAACGACATCTGCGGATGGCTACTAAATGTAAACTGAAAGTATCTAATTTGTCGTTGCTTTGTTGGTGATGAAAAAGTTCTACTTTACTGTTAAATGTGTGTGTGTGTGTGTGTGTGTGCGCGTGTGTTTTATCAGTTTAATGCCCCTAGAATAATGAACAACATTGAAGAATTACTGAATTTGATTTAGCAATTGTGGGCGAAAGCGTTATGTCCTTAAATATTCAAAGAATAATGTATTGAAAGAATAATAACTCAAATTTCATATTAAAGAACTGATCCTTATCATATACTGCTCTTCAGAGTTTGATTTTGATAGTCGTAGATCCTTATGACGACAGGTGTATGATGTTGGCCAAAAATACTACACCCTTAATAACTCAAAGAATTATTTCACTGATGAACTTTAAATTTATGTACATTTAAATAACTCAAAGAAATATTTCATTTATTTACTTCATATTTTATATTCTTAGATATTCTTTAAATTTTAAATTTAAAAAATGCAAAGTTGCTTACAATTCATTAGAATGGAGAAAGTCTTCTAATGGATTTGTTAACTATTTTTACTTTTATATTACTGAGCTAACATGAAAAGTGCCTACATATCAATAACGTCCGTTTTTTGCACATGCAGAGTCATTCGTCTTCATTCATGTATCGTCGAAAACGTGAAATTGTCTACCTATCAAAGGGTTATTCTTTTCATTCTTTTTATATAAAATGTTTTCCCTTAAAAATCGCTCATTTTATGTCAAATATCAGATCTTCATTAATTTAAATGACATTTATTTCTGATTTATTTCCTAAAGTTTTAATTAAATATTTTATTGAATAAAGGTTTGGAAAGTTAAGACAAAAATACATTTTCTGTAATACATTGAAACAGTTGGGTGTCCACCAGTGAAGATCTCAGTAAGCCAGCTTGTTTCACATTTCTAAAGAAAATATCGTTTGTTAGCGACTCCGAAGGGGATAGCTATTAGGATTCTCGCGTCAGTGTCTGTTTAAGTGATACCCTCCACAGCTCAAACCGGGAATCGGAGTCATAGAACTCATAACTCTTTAGACATCCCATGGCTTTCTGGTTCACGCAACTTCCAGTATTCTGTGGCCATTGATCGGGTCAGGAAAATAGCTCTAGTTGTACAAACTAAGGGTCTATTTATACTAAATTGACTATAGTGATAACGAACATGATATCGTCGATCTAATTCCGGTTCAATGTGAATCACTTACTCAGAGTCAACCGATTAGTGCAAACTGGAGAGTCTTGACATCTAAATGAACTCAATGTGGGGATTGCTTAAAAGTGCACTTGAAACTTCAATTACAATGGCATGAATTAAGAGTTTTTCGTACCTTAGTCAATAATAGTGTCACTTCTAACAATACAAGCGTTTGATAGATACTGAGTAACTTGGTTTTGTATTTACTAAAAAAATGTCAATTGATTTATATATTCTTGCTGTCGTTGTTGTAGTTGTTTTTTGGAAATAGCTTTTCTAATGAAATGCCAATGTTGTGATAAGCACAAACAGAAGCCGGTACACCTGATAACAATTGAGGTGTATAGAATCGAAGTCAGCAAAATCCATTTTAATTATTCAATATATTTTAATTATTCAATAAAAGAATAACCTGTCATTATAGGCGTTCAGTGTGCTATCCATTGAGTTCAAATTCCTACTCTACTACTGTATTTTGAAGCTTTCTTCATACAATGTTACCACCTTAAAAAAAAAAAATAAAAAAAAATTGTAAAATTTAAAAACATGGATTTAGCTGCCTTTGATTCTAGCCTACTGAATTGTCATCAGGGGTGCCGGCTTCTATTTGTGCTTATCAACCAACAGCAGTACACGTAAAAGAATGATTATTCTATTATGCCAATGTTGTTGTTTGAGTAAATGTACTTATTGGAGCACGTTATTTTGCGCGATCGTAAACCTGCCCTAATTTTTATGTCTTTCGATTCTATCTACAGTTCAGTTCATGAAAGAAGAGCTTTTATTGACGTAATTTCCTTATGGATTGATGTTTTCAGGTCGTAACAGCGCCATCTATTGCTAAAATTCGTAACTGAAATCTTATAAACATTACGAAAACATGCTGGTTTTTGTAGTTTCTACAATTAGAAATACATTTCCTATATTGTTGTTATTATTATTCTAATAATTTTAAAAGTTTTTTTAAGATTATTTTATTATTTTTTTTATTAATTGTTCAGTTCACGTTGATGACGTCATGACTGGTGACATTTATACTAGACAAATTAGATCGCTACGTAATGACCACGTATGACAAACCCTTTGTTTTTGAAAAAAACTATAGAATAATTTATTCAATTTTTTTTTCTTTACTAGCAAATAAATCCACGTAATTTACGATAAAATTTTGTTTTAGACAGAAATTTATCCATTAGCTTTGTACTATTTTTTTTATGATGACATCATTTGTGATCAATCTTTTTATAGAGTTAATGACTATATTCAAGTGAAAATTTGAAGTTTATTTTGAATCTAATAAGTTATATATTAATGCTGGTTATCCCTACGAAATAAGTTTAGCAGATGAAATCATACAAGAACACAGGAATTAAAATGAATTGGAGCTCCCACGAAAAGAAAAAAAAAATCTCAAGGAACCAGGAAGTGGTAGCAAAAATATCATATTAATATTTTTTAAAATTGACTTTCTCTGGTTTTGAAATTTAATAGAATTTTCTAACAAATGATTTTTACTGATGAATAATAAATTTACTAAAAACACTCATCGGAATATTTAGGAATAATTAGTCGTTAACTGTTTTTGATTTGATTTTAATAATCGAGTTAGGTTAGTGATTCAAGTTAATAGCCAAAAATCGATCGGAATAAAATCTACAGAATAAAATTACTTAAAGCAGATAGATGGAAATATATTCAAAGGCTTTTGTTAGAAACTTAAAGATAGATAGAACTTTTGATATTAACTTGAAAAAGCGTCGACTGTACGGACGCGAAACCTGGTCGTTGTAATTTTAAATTTTATTCATATAATTTTAATGGTATATAGTTTTACTTTTAAACAAGTTTTAGAAATTTTAGTCGAAATGTGTTAATTACATTTTTTAAACAGGTGTGCCAGCTTCGATTTTGATTTTTACGAATAATTAGCACACGTAAAAATATACTTTTATAACTTTTGATATTATCTTTATGCTATTTAGTACTGTCCAACCACGGATCTCAGACTTTCACTTGTCAGGGTGCCAAAAACTGTCGATTTGTGAAGCGATTAAGAGACCACAATATTTTTTTTTTCCGATTTACATTTTCGTAATGAAAACAATCATTACAGTCAACTAAATCTGATATCTGTACTAGAAGACTCATGGCTAAGTGCACCAAACTTCAATTAACTTTGACGGCTGCATTGTGGACGTAGCTAAAGTTAGTCGGGGGTGCTGCTCCAGAAAAATTTTAGTCTTTGTTTAAAATTGTGTGAAAGGAAACAAACATGTATAAAAAGAAATTTATCAAGTTTCTGAATAAATTTTCTTTTTATACATGTTTGTTTCCTGTAACACAATTTTAAAACAAAGGCTAAAATTTTTCTGGAGCAGCACCCCACACTAATTTTAGCTACGTCCACAATGCAGCCGTCAAAGTTAATTGAAGTTTAGTGCACTTGGCCATTAGCCTATGAAGATTTAAAAAGGTTAAACATTTTAAAAAGTAAAGTTAAAATAAGTTTAACGTGCCGAAGAATTTAAACAAAATAAAACAAGAAACAAGATCAGCAAAAGCTTTAACAAATTGCCTTTCTGATTCGATTATCGGAAAGGAATCGGGAACAGCCGTTTTGTCCTACAGGAGACTCATTAGCCCGATCTCCGCCTTCCCCGATAATATTTAAGCTTGTGCTGATCTTCTTTCTTGTTTATTTTGTTTAAAAAGTAATTTTTTTTTTCTTTTTTTTTTCTTTGGCCAGTTTGCCTTTAAGGGACTAAAAAGCAATATCGTAAATCCGAATTCAGTATTATGATAAGTACAATCACGATCCTAAATACTCTATTATTACTTCCTGTAAGACATAGACCCTTTGACTTTCCATGCTAAAACGGAGTTATGCATAGTAACCGCATATTTCAAGCTTTTTTTCTATTTGCAAAATAACAATCGTTGAATAAATTAGAAAAAAGTCAAAAATTGTAGGAGATTTGTCAATAACTTTCTTATGTCTACAGCTAACCAGATGAAGAAGTTAACAAGTTATTTCAAATTTCATAAACATACTTATATAAAGTCGAGGTATAGATAGATTCTATCTTTTCTTTTGCTAAAAGGTTCTTAGAAAACAGAAAACAAACAGTAGTAAAGTACTTAGTAATTTTTCGCTTAGTCCTATTATTTTTGTTATTATTATTTTTGTGGGGTATTTTTATATTTGAAATTCGACATTCTTTAGAATCAAAGGTATGCTAGAAAATCCCAAAAATCCTTTATCTGGAAGGATGAACATTTGCTCGCTAATAACTTCGTAAGCTATGCTCTTACAGCATCTTACTCATGTTAGCGTGCATCACACATGTTCTATGACATGGCAATTAATATTATGCAATATTGCTCTGCAATGATGGTGCAAGTTTTCAAACCATCTAGACATTCCTTCTTCGAGTGAGTTCCAAATATGATTGTTTTTTCCATCCGTATTTGTTCATGCCGCAGAGACTTTAAACATACTTTATAAATTGAAATTTATTTGCGTCCAAATTAAGAGATATGTTGTATTTATAAGGTGGATATCATTGTTATAAATTCCTCACACTACCTTTTGACTTACTGAAATTTAAAATATCAAAATCCGCATCGCCATTGAAGCTTCTATTGTCCTGATATCATTATAAGAAATATCCTTCCTTTTCAAATATTTTGTTTAAGGAATAATAATATCTATATCCCATTTGCTATTTTATTTTACTGTATATGGTAATCAAAGTATTCGATGGCAATTAAACATGACAATGACTTTTAATTACTGACTGAAAGAATTCTTTGACAGCAGCAGAAATGCGAGCTAAAGACGATTTTTCCAACATTTCTGTATTGTAAATGACTACCACATGCTGTTACTAGAAAACTAATCTTGTAATGATAAATAACTGTTATCAAATGCAATCGTCTTGTTCACTTTTAAAGAAACGGTGTCAGGCAAAAAAATTACCAAAAGAGATTTCGAAAAGCATTACACTTAATAAACAATAAGAAAATTGTACGGTTATGTATCTTTACAGTAGTGATGTTCGAAGATTCATTTATTGGTTATGCCTGATCTCATTTGATTCTTTGGTCAATCTTCTTTATTCTTAAACTCCTTCACAAATTCTACTTTACAATATTTCGAAAACCTTATCGGTTTTATTTCTCAAGTTAATAAAAAAGAAAAAGAAATACATCATTTCTTCCTTCAAAAATATTTCGGAATAAAAATAACAAGCCTGGAAATTGAAGATTGAAGTCTAACCATCCGCATCATAACAATCATAGAACGTAATACGTTCCGTGTGATGTATAATACATAATTCATTATTACAATCCACTAACGTTTTTGGTATAAAGTTCCCATTTCACATCTTTGTCCTTTATATCAAAAACGTTAGTGGATTGTAAAAATGAATTATGTATCATATGTCATACGGAACGTATTACGTTCTATGATTGCGTATGGTTAGACTTTAATCTTCGTTTTTCATGATTGTTATTTTTATTCCGTAATATTTTTGGAGGAAGAAATATGTATTTCTTTTTCTTTTTTTGTTAACTTGAGAAAGAAAACCGATAAGGTTTCGAAATATTGTAAAGGAGAATTTGTAAAGGAGTTGAAGAATAAAGATTAATAATATCAGGATACTGTATTTATTTTTTATTCAAGATGAGTTGAGTTTATAAATTTGGTCAATATTTGTTTGGATTTTTTGAATATGATCTTGTGAGTTTTCCAAAGCTGACATTCCAAATACGTATATCTTTTCTCAGCAACTTGTTAATAGGAAATATTTGTAGAATTGTTTTTCCTTTTACAGATATCACTGTTGTGAAAGTAGAAGTTCTATCATAAAATCTGTTTTCCAATAAATTCATTGTATTGATATGTCAAGTGTATTTCCCATCCATTGATCACAAGAGATTTGGAAAGTAATAGCGTTGTTCAATTATGTAGAGTGCAGTAATTCAGATTAATTAAATATTGGTTAATTAAATAACAGTATTTATTAATCATTTCTACAACTATCGTGTAATCGGGAATATAAATTTATAATGATTATTGAAGTTGAACGGACTTGTAATATGTCATTATTATTTTATGTAATTATCACAAATCATTAAACTTTATTTATTATAGTCAGCAAATAAAATCTTTTATTATTCTTTCTGTCTTTATCAGTTTTTAAAAAAAATAACTTGGAGATACATCATTCTGCATGACTACAGTGAGAGAAATAAAATAAAAATGAAGAATTTAATACGATTAATAATTAAAACCTCTTTTCTTGTTTACTTTGTCTTGCTGATCGTAGAGTGTGGTTTCATTGTTCATAATGTAAGCTCAAACCAAATACCCTCAATTTACAGATTTTTTTTGTTCAAACTTTAAACAAACAAGACAAATTTCATTCAGCTTTTTCTTAATGAATATTTTATTAATTTTTTTGCAAATAAGTAATAATGTTTTGAAGCATTACTTTTAGCAAACATTGATATTTCAAAATTTAGATTAAATCGATACATTTTTTTCCCTTTTATATGTTGCAGAATACTGAGATAATTCAAAAATGATATATGGACAACAAAGGTTTAAAAATATATAAATACACATTTTAAATATACCTAGCTTTTGGAAACTTTCCCACGGATTTCTTTCTCAATGTCAACTTGATAAAGGAAGCCGTGGAGAGATTTCTGAGTCAGATACAATTCGAAACATTTGTTAGCCGAAATGTAACGTTTAAACCAAATTCAGGAATTGAGATTTTCTTTTACGTTAGATTTAATATGATGAGTGTTAGATTTTGTCCATGTCTCATAAAAGAAAAGACATCCATTTTTTACATCATAAACTAATATTTACGATAGCACAGATAGTTCATTGTAAATGGAATCCATCTGCTATCTTGATGTCTTTGGGAAAAAAAAGTTCAAAATTATGGTCCATTATAGTTGCTGCCACTAAAGAGAGTTTACCATTTAAGAAAAAAAATCTTACAACAAAATAAATTAAATTAAAATTGGCAATTAAAATATAAAAGTTTATATTTAAATTTACAATAACGGTTTGGGCCAAAGAAATAAAAAAATTGCAAAAATTTATAATCGCATTTTTTATTGAATTCTATCATGAACAGTTTTTAATAGTTAATTTTCAATAACAGATGTCGTTGAGATAACTGGAATGATTAATCCATAAGTATTTGCTATATTTTCTTTCAGTAAAGTAGGCACTCATTAGCCTACTTTCCTTGGAGTATGAGTGTATATGTATGTGTCTCCCTAATAACATATGAACAGCTCGATAATTTCTTCAATCTTGGTATGCACATTTCAGAACTACAGTGGATCTAACGTTTATATTTGAAATCTTGTTCAATTTGGTCCTCGAGGAGAAAATTCCTTTCTAAACGGAGCAGTCATATCTAACAGTATATATTAATCTTTTCATTACGTAAATGATTTTCCAACGCTGTGATATGATTAAAATTATCGGCTGTAGACAGCTTACAAGTAAATACTGCGGATAATATTTGGTTCAGAAACGTTGCACTGCTAAATATCCAGAACAAATGTAGGCTTTTTCATTCAGGAAAAAGTCATTAATAAAATCTTTTCTTATCGACTTTATATTTGTTCGAGAAATCTTAAACTCTCGAAATTACTCTTAAAATGCAGTAACTGTTTCTGTTTATTTCCTTTGTGATAACTATTGAACTTGTTAGAAAGTTGGCTGACAAATTATTAGAAATTACTACTACTTTGAATTGCAAACTCACTTTCGAAATATAGCTTTAACTATAGTTTTAATGTCTTCAACGATTGTAGCAGCAACGAAATTTCTAATAGAGTAGGAATACGTTCGGAATGAAGGTTTATCCGATTTGACGGGCTCCATCAAATATCGGAACCTTTCCAATTTTGATTAGAAATAAATAACAAAAAATAGTGTTTTATGCTTTATCGTGTCAAAGTGAACAAAGTGTAGATTATTCAGTATATAATCCAGGGCTTCTTGTGGGGTTCTATATTGTATTAAGATTTAGAAAAAAAGAGAAACGGAACTATGCGAGCTTCGGAAATCCCATCAACTTTCAAGACAGTCGAATTCTATATCCATAGTTGAGATCTTAATCTGATTTCGACAGCTTCTTCAAACCAGATATCCAATATATATACGAGTTACAGTTACTTTAAATGTTAGACTATTATTCTATTTCGTTAGCCATCTGATAAATTACAGCAAATTTAAAACAAATTACCTTGTTATTTTTAACTATGAATCCGCTGCTATTACGCAAGAGTTATACGGGATGATTTAATTCTTTCCTCACTTTGCGAGACTAACATTTATTTATATATTACTACTGTTCAAAATTTTACAACTTTTTTTTAAAGTTTACAATAGTTCCATGATAAACAATGATGGTGTAATCATTCCAAGTATCTCAACGACATCTATTATTGAAGATTAACTATTACAAGCTGTTCATGATAGAATATAGAACGAATGCGATATTATAAATTATTGCAATATTTTATTCGTTTGGTCCAAATGATTATTGTAAATTTAAACTTTATTTCTTTAATGGTAATTTTATTTTATTTATTTTATTTTGTTATTCAGATTTTGAATAGCTTCTGTCACTTCTTCTATACATGATTAAGAGTCATGGTCATTTTCTGAAATGGCAAACTTTCATGGTGGCAGAAACGATAATCAACCATAATTTTTTTTTCCGAAGACATCAAGATATTAAATAACAGGTGAGCATTAATAACTGATTACATTTTTTTGGTTCTTGATCTTTCTTGGAACAGACTGATAGACTGGTTCACATCAAGATTTTTTTTTACAATTTTTTTTTTCATCATGCGACAAAAATAATTTGCGACGACTCCCGGCGCTGACCGTGGTTATGACTTAAATCTCGCCGTAAAAATGTTATAAAACAGTGAAACGACGGCGCCATTACTTAGATAGTGTTTAATGGGCAGAATATGACTGTGCTGTTTAATATTTTGGCGATTTCGTGTCGACTCCGATAACGGAGAAAGCGAAGACTTTAAACCGTCGTCAGGATTCAATTTTCCCGGAATGTCTGTTGATGTTTAGTGTAGAAAATAACGACATAAATGCAGAACAGGAATTGCTGCCAGCAACCATTGGTTCATTTTTCGCAGCTATAAAATTAACGTCATTATAGAAATCATATCTATTAAGTTATTATTAAGTATTAAGTTTCATCAATAGGTAATTCTATTTACACAATCAATATTGCAATATAAATAAATAAAATCGATACTTAAAATTCGTTTTATTTTTTTACAAATCTAAATACGAATAGAGAATTCCATTTTAAAATAATTATATTCAATTAGAAGTTTTAAAAAATCGTTAACCTCTCCATGCAGTTTTTACAATTTTTCTATGGTTGTAGTTTATGATTTTTTATCTTGAATTAAAATAGCATCGATATCATGTCTTAGTAAATCTTTTTATAATACTGTATTTTAATTAGAAGGTAACATCCTCAATATTGTAACTTAATGTTATAATGGCAATGGAACTTGAAGTTGGTATTTTTGAATACCATTCATAATTTACAGATTTTATAAATTGTAAACTACAGATATGAAAAATAATAATAATAATAAGATTATAGAGTTTTTACACTTTAATTTAGAACTAAACTTTGCCACAAAATATCTCAAATCGAGCAATTTTTTTCCTAATTTTTTTTTAATAAATAACTTAATATCCAACTATAGTTAAAAAAATTATTAAAATATAATCTAATAAATCAATAATAAATCGATAGCAAATTAATTTTTTTATGTTTTATTTTTAATTGTAAATTTTATTGAATAACATATCTATATGTAATGTATGTATAACATAAAGAGAATCAATTATATTTCCTTAATATGCCAATGCTCCTGATAAACAGAAAATAAAATAAAATAAAACCTCAAAGAAGTTTTGCTGAAATCTTCTACCATCTAATTTTTTGCAGAACTACCTTTATTCGATATTCATAGTCCTCCAAAATAAAAAGAAAAAAAAAATTCAACATAGTAGCAGCTGGTGAATGTCAAGGTTGATTGCTTCTCTTTGGGTAATTTTGTATTAAATCTAATTAAAAAGAGGGAGGATAGGTTAGGAGAGGGAGTGTTTTCAGGAGTGGGAGTATGTTTATAAAAGGGAAGGAAAGCAAAGGTGGAAAAATGTTGTTTGAAGACTATGTAAGAAAGATAATTAATTAATTAATTAAAAAAAACAGTGGAGGCTGAAGTGAAGAAGGAAGAAAAATAGCTGGTTGGGAAAGAAAATGAGTTAGTCTGGAGGAAAGCTGAAAGTGAAGGGAAAGAAAGTTAAGATGCTGTAGGCCTATATGGAAACGAGGTTGAGCTCTGAGAATGGCATAGATGTTGTTAACATTCTTAAAAATTTGAAAATCTTGTGACAAAGAAGAAAAAAGACTGGGATCTTTTAACTGGATTATAAAGTTTGCGTGTTACGCAGCTCCCTTTCGAAAGGATCCGTATTCAACAAAGGATTAGATGAACTGTTGGTCAGATCTATGAAACACAGTTAGTGTCAGTTCGAAAAGTTCTCGGGAAAAAAATGTCGTTTGTTGAAGGGCAAACTAATGTTATATGCAAGGCAACTTTATGAAAGACATTTGCAAGCCGAGCTCTTGATCGCCTTAGCTTAAACAGTTATTTAGATGCTGTAGCTGATGTTATAGAAAGAAATTAGAGTATCTAATGAGACATCGCTGGAGTTACAAAATCAGCTTGAAATCAAAAAGTTAAATTGTAAGGGAAAAAGTTTGCCTGCTAGTATTCGAAAATTAGTACAACAATTATAACTTTTTAAAATTACTTCTTAGTTAAAACAAAATAAAATGGAATAACAAAGAACATATGGAATAGAAAAATAGTAAGAAAATAATAACAAAATAATATCTAGTGAAAAAGGAGAGACATTTTTCGCTTTAGTTAAATTAACTAATATTTTGGTAATAACTGATTCAATTGAAATAAAAATCAAATTATTGCTGAATATATTAGGTAACGGACTTATTCATACTGATAAAACAATTAAAAGAAAGTTGCACTGGTGAGAATTACAGGCAAAGAAGAATTTATTTCGAAATTATGATGAAGTAGTTAATAGCATTAATAATTGAATAGTCGTAAATTATTATCCGTTGTTTGTGTGAACGATTTAGGAGCGACATCGTTAATGTGATCGAACTACGACAAATGAAATGAATGGGTGGAAGAATAAGCATCTAATGAATGAAAAGAGCAATCGTAAGCAGGCCTGGACAGACAGAAGCCGATCAATAACAATTAGTAATGTTCTAGGTGATATTTTCTAGTTGAGAGGGAATTGGTGAAATAACAAATAACAATCATTCTGAATGGGATTTGAAGATTTCAATAGTGGTTTGGTTCAACGTAATTATTTTTTTAGAGAGGTTAGGAAGAACGGACGGAGGAAATGTATGAGGACGAACGTTCTGAGATTGATTTTTCGATAGAAAAGGGTTAAGAGTAGTTGCCTCAAGGGATGTTCTTGGATGTAAAGAGACTGGTGGAAATAGAAAACTCGAGACAGGTGAAAGGAAGGCGTTGGAGAGTGTTGAGAGGGAAGAAAGCGGTTGTTGAGCAGGAAGTTGAAGTCTAAAAGAGAGTGAAGTGGACAGAAGGTGGTAATGAATAAGTCTATAAAATTATTTGTGTTTCTACAATACAAAATAAATTTCGGCATAGTAAGAAATAGATCTCAGTTGCACATTATTCAAATGATTTCTGTTTACATTTTTACGCTGAAAATAATCTAAAACCTTGAATTAAAATTAAATGTGTTATATCTTTGCAATCTGGTAGCTATTGATGCAGTACTCGACTAACCCTTCTGAAAAAAGAACAGCTCTGTTCAAATTACAATTTGTAATGATTTTTATTGTGATTCTGAGCATCATCACTGTGAACCTTAGTTAAAGTAAGCACAAAGAAAATCACAAAATATGGCGAAAAACGGATCACTTAGTTGATTCTGGATCTCATTGCTGCAGAAAGCAGTATAGAAGGGTTTACGAACAATTTACTGTAAGGCCTGCACAGCTAAGCTAGAAGTATAATTCGGAACGTTTTTCACCATTTTAAGAGTCATAGGGATTTAATCTAATGCTTACATTAGATTATTTATTATTTATTTAATCTAATGCTCAGACATTTGGAACATAAGCCATTAGTCTTATGGCTTCCCTGTAAATTTGTCCATCGGATCTTGTCCAGTAAAGTTGAAGTGCTTTACACTTTTTTAGATGGTTCCAGTCCATTGGGGTATCTTCATTGCACAAAATGCAGTTTGTTGAGACTAATATTTTGAGTTGGTGTAAGTGATCTGCGAGACAATTATGGTGTGTGATTTTATGAAATGCAGCGACGATTTCACTGCGTGGTAACTCAGGTATGCTTTTGTTATTTAGGAGTGGTTCCACCCAATGTTTCTCTTTACTCAAATCCTTAGCATATGCCAACCATTCAGATTTGAAACAGGATTTAAATTTCAGCTTTGCAGAATGGAAGGATAATTTTGTTTTTTTGTGGTGTTTAATATTGTTGTTCCCTTTTTTGCTAGATAGTCAGCTTTTTCATTACCTTTAATGCCGATATGGGAGGGGATCCATTGGAACGTAACCTCCTTTCTCATTTTGTATAGCTCTGCCAAGATAGATCGTATTTCCAACACTCTGGAGCTCATTGGACATTTGAAGTTTGTAACGGCTTGAATAGCAGATGATGAGTCACAAAATATGACGACATTTTGAAATGATTCCATTCTGATATGCAGTTGAGTCATGGCAATATATATTGCTTCTATTTCACCGTCAAAATTAGTTTTAAATTTACCGGTTTTAACTTGAAGAGTTTACTGTTGACTCAGCACCTGCATATTGGTTGTTTTCTCTTAAAGAGTCATCGGTGAATATGTGCAGCCAGACATCCTCTGGGTACAGTGTTTATTGTCTCTAATGCAATAGATTTTAGTATATTTTCCAGGACCTCTGATTTCTTGACTTTTTCTGTAAGATTCAAATTGTAATTTACCTCAATATGATGTAGTGGATTTGCCAGTTGTATTAACTCTTCTATTTCTGTGTCCGGGATATATTTGTTTCTAAATTCATCAATATGTTGGATAAATCCCTTAATGGTTTTGAGTTTCCTCTCTTTTCTCTCATAATTTTTCCAATAGTTCTCAGATGGGATTCTAATTAGTTTCTCATATTGTATGAGAGCCAATTTGTTTATCTCAGTATGTAAAGGTAGATTACCATTCGCAATGTTCAATGCTGCAATGAGAGTTATAGTGATGGAATATGTATTTCTGAATTACTAGGACGACAGCTATTGTTACAAATATTGTCCCATTGGACAGTGAAGAGAACTGTGAATCACCGCAGTTCGTTTTTCTCTTCCGGTCATTTTCTTTTCCTTGTCCGAAGCCACTTTGGATATGGATTATATTTAAAAAAAATTTGAATAATTTAAAAATAATAATAACAATACATAGATACGTTAAAGATACAAAGAATAAAAAAATGTCGAAAATCTTGTTCTCTTCTACTTTGATTTGCAGATATACAGAAAATAGTTATGATGCTTTGCAGTAGAGGTCGCGGAGCACACATGAAATTAATAATCAATAACTCACTTTTTCTTCTTTTTTGTGTATCGTACAATGTCAGTGAGGCCGAAATCTTTAACGAATCCATCACTCTTATACATAGCTATTAACACTCCGATCCTAACTACAGTTGTCGTTTTAGATGTCGTTCAATCAAGACCTGTTGTGAACTTAATCCAAGGTATTTAAAAAATATCTTTTTCTGCGCAGTCTTTAATTACAACCGAATTAAGAACGATTAGTGATCAAAAATTTTAATTTTGCCGATAATTGGAAGAACTTTTGTAGAGAATTTCTGAAAGAAAAAAAAATGGAAAATGGAAAAAAAGACATTGAACAAATAAATAAGCAAACAATTAAAGCAACACCACCAACGAAATAGACAATTTAATTAAAATAAAATGAAAACAATAATATTGGCAGATATGGAATTCTTATTACTAACAAGGAGACGACACACCCTGTATCTTTCAAATCTGAGTGCCCTTTTGTGAGATGAAAGTACACATGAAGTACTTCAAATATATATATAGGTTTTGGGGCCAACGACCTACAGATTTCGAGATATTCTGCGTTATTTTCATTGTTTTTCATGTACTCCGTTTGAATTGATTTTTTTGCCTTTTTTCTTTATGATAATTAGTTTTTTTCCGTTTATGTTATGAATATTAGACAGAAAATTAATATAGACGATTAGAAGTAAATAAATACTATTTACTATAAGTTAACCTCGTTAACTTTGGTTTTAATTAATTAGGTACTTATTAACTAAAAATTTTCTTTTTAATTTTATCATGTTGAGGTGAAACTCTTTTACTGTTTTGTATTTAAAATTTTAATTATTTCAGTTGAACTTTTATTTTAGGAAAAGTTAAGTTTTTATGCAAGAGTTTTAAATGTAATACTTAACTAACTGAATTTTATTTTAAGAATTTTTACTACACAGTTCAGCAGATGAACAATTAGAATTAACATTTTTCAATAATTATAACTTTCTTTTATACTTGTAGCAAGGGATATTTATCTCAATGTGCTGTTTAGTTTGCTATCAGTTCATCCAACACATATGCAACTTTTTTTCCAAATATGCAGCCCTTATGGAATATTTATGCATTTAATCCATTAACAACCACATGTGTTTATCATTATTGCAAACATGTATTCCGTTCTATATTTATAACTTAATCCTTACTATATTTATTTAACTATTTAAATAGCTATTTATTTATATTCGTATTTAATTATAAAAGAATAGGCTTAGAATTCCTATCAATAAATTTAATGATTCAAATATTAATAATATTAATAAAACACCAAAAGAATATGAGTGCTTTGACATATCAATATAGGTTAGCTTGACGTACTCTTGGTGCTATGTTAGAGTTGTAATTATTGAAAGATGTCTTTCCAGCTTTGAGGAAAAAAAAAGCAAGAAGAGTTATTATATAATAACTCTTAAGATCCATATAATGATCAACACCGTCAGAGCACTGCCAAGCGAAATATTTCTTAAAAAAAATAACTTTTTTTATAATATGAGTATTAACATATTATAAAAAAAAGTTTAGTTACTTAAGTAATTATGTACAGTTTATGTTTTACTTTATTTTTCTGAATTAAAGTACAGTAGAACCCCTCTCGTCCGCCCTCGGCTGGTCCGCCACTCCGGTTGATCCGACCGTGCTGAAGCCGGCCGAACTTGTCTCCGTCTCGTCGGTGACTCACCACCCGTCGCGCCATTGTGTTGTTTACTTGAATATACAGTGACGGTAGATGGTGAAAACGCTCATAAGAATCGCAAAACATTGAAAAAGCCTAAACTTGAACTGCTTGACAACGCAGTAAATCCGTATATTTTACTGTAAATCCGTATTTTTCTGTATTTTCTGATAATCCGATCTTTCTTGCGTTCCGACCATACCCCCAGTCCCAAACGTGACGGATTAGAGGGGTTCTACTGTACTTCTAATTAAAAACCAAAATTAACCAGAATCCTAACTTTTTTTTTAATAAAGAAAAACAATAAAATTCAGTTTGTTAGTTAGTTAGTTATTAAATTTAAAACTTTTACATAAAAACTTATTTTTTTCTAAAACAAAAGCATAACTGAAATAATTTTAAATATAAACAGTAAAAGAGTATCATCACAACATTATAAGAAAAAAAAAATTAACTGTGTAACTAATTAATTAAAAACCAAAGTTAAGGAGAATATTATTTATTTACTTCTAATCGTAAATTGGTTTTCTATCTAATAATCATAACATTAACTAAAAAAACTTAACATTATCAAAAAGAAAGAAGGAAAACAAAAAAATAATATAAAAACAAAAACAAAAAGAAAAAAGAAAAAAAAAGAAATGAAATTAAAAAAAAATACATCTCACCCCGCAGCGGTCTTGAATGCGAGAACCTTGAATTTGCAGGCCAGCGAAATATCGTTATTCCACGATAACACTTGCTTTCATACACCAGCAGTGAGCTTATAAGGCAATACTTGAAAATCAATGAAAATAATGCAAAATTACACGAAATTTGTAGGGCGTTGGCCCCAAAATCTACCTATATAAAAAGAAAAGTCCTGACTTACCCACTGACTGATTCATCAACGCCCAGCCCAAACCCTTGGACCTAGAAAGCTAAAATGTTGCACAGAAATTCCTTTTATGATGTAGACAAGGAATAAGGCCGGATTTTTCGAAATTCCCACGGGATAGGGAATAAAGAGGATTTATATTTTCGCTTTAAAGTTGCCTTATCGATATATAGGTGTGTGACGCCAACCAGCAATACATCTGAGTTATCCGGAGAAGACCACAACGGGTTGGGAACTCGTATATTTTCCGATCTCGATATTAATTTGCTAACTAAAGTTTTTTTTTTATGCTATGTATGCAAGTGTTCCGGAGCTAAGCGACGATACCCGGCTAAGCTATATATATTTTTGAAGTATTTCAAGCGTACTTTCTTCTCACAAAAGGGCACTCTTTGTAACTACTAAGATTGAGTTTGAAGATTAAATGATAATTAGTAAGGAAAATAGAAATATACTCACTTAGGTCATTATAGACTTATATGCATATAAATTGTACAAAAATTGCATTTCACAGTAAGTATTGTCTCTTCCTGTTCTTCAGTTAAAGATATTTGTATATTATCCGATATTTGTGTTTGACTGACTATTGTTGATTTCAAAAGAACAACTTTTATATTTAGTTCTTTGGTACAGTAAAACCCCGCTAATCCGGCATCCGATAAACCGGCACATTCAATAATCCGGCATCGGTCTAAGAGGTTTTTTTTTTACACTGAATAAGCCTCCCGGGGCGTTCGGCAAAGTTTAACTTAATATATAATGTCTTAGTACTGTACTATATTACTTAATGTACGAAATAAAGTAACTATACTATACTGTATGTACTGTATTAAAATATAATACTACTTAAAAATATATTTTGTTGTTTTGTTTTTAACATTTTCCATCACTACCGAAATCAGAGAAATCACAATAGAACACGGAAAAATGGCCTGATACATGTTAATAGCCCTTTTGACTCTCTATTTTAGCGGTATTTCCGCTATCCTCGCAATAACGGCTATTTTTAGACGGCGCTCAGTAATCCGGAATTTTCAGTAATCCGGCACTGCCGAAGTCCCGAACGTGCCGGATTAGCGGGGTTTTACTGTATCAAATAAGTAAGGTTATTGAATTATTTTGCAGACTATGCATGATTCAAACAATCGAAATTTGTAATACTACCTAACTGATTTCCCTGTAGTGCATCCACATAGAGTATAAGTACTTTCTGTAAATTAACACAAACTACCTGAGAATTAACACCTCTGATGACAATAACATGATTCAGTAGTTGATTGTGTAGTTTTTATCTTTTTGTACTAAAATTCTTTTGAAAACTTTTCTAAACGTTTATCTTGCGAAAACCCATTTCATTAGAAATAATTAGTTAAAAGAGAATGTTGCTTTTTGTTTTTAGAAATATCAGGTTCCACGTACTTTAAATCTTACAATTTAATATCTGCTAAATTTCGTAGAATTTCTTCTTATATTTTATTTTTAAAATTTAATACATTTGATGCATACTTGTATTAAATGTACATATTTTATATTTTTAATCTTTTAATTAAAAGTGAGGTCACGACCTTCTGTTCTGTAAACTAGCGAGTGTTTTTGGTTTTGTGAGTTTAACGATAAAGTCAGAGATTTGTTGGATTGTTTGTAAAACTTCTTACAGGAAGCGAGTCTATTTATCCAGCAATAACTCATCCTTATTGCCAGCTATGAAGAGTCAGTACAATTGCTCCTCTAATTTCACAAAGAACAAGTCTTCCTATCTCTGTAGCTCAAAGGTCAACTGAGGACGTAAGGGATAAATACTCCAAACAGTCTTGAGTGACTTCCTGTAATTAAATGACAGTTCCTAAAAAAAATATCTTGGAAGTGCATTCTTACAGCAGATCTTTCCTGTCAAAGACAGTCATCGCTAAAGATATATACGTAGAAATTGATCAACAGAAAATTATTAAAAGTTATTGTTCTAATTCTTATGGTAATTTATCATTTCTTAATTGCATTACACTAATTCAGATTCGTTAAATTCTGTAACGAAATTTCTTGATTATCTTTAATCAAGAAAATAATTACTTGTCTAGCAATTTTAGCCAAGTAAGTAAAAATTTTTTAAGTAAGAATTACTGTTTTAAAGAGTTGAGGCTCATCACATCATCCAGTCTGTACGTATGTCCTTTTCCTAAGAATTTTAAACCATCGAATGGATCTTCTTCAAACTTAAATCGTTTGTAGTCCTTAAATATGCGTATTAATTTAAATAAGTGAAATTTTTTCCAAGTAGGTCCCTGTCAAGGTATTACCACGAGAAAGCGACACACAGCATTGGAATCTAAAGAATTTGTTTAGATTCTAACCTATTTATAATTCGTTGTTGTAATAATAGGTACTCTTTTCGCTAACCCACTAATTAGTTTGATATAATTAAGTTATGGTTATGTGGTGAGTGTGGGTGGCAGGGAAGCTGAACACTGCGTCCTATGGTATATTGTACGATAGTATTCCAGGGAAGTAACGACAGACGGAGAAAGAAAGGTGGAGAAGTACAGGGAAACGGGAGAACTCTGCGAAAACCTATCCAGGGTGCATTGTCCACCATCACGAAACCTTTAGGAGAACCGAACCCCGGTAATCAGAATGAAATGTCATAGGACAATGCCAATCGCATGGCCTATAATTAAAGTTAATTCGATTCGAAAATTTGAGTAAGTAAGATACGCTTCATTTATTATTTTCCGGAAAACGAAAAAAAGTTCTGCTGTTTTTTATACAGAGGCTATTGTAATTTGAAATTTCCAATAAAACAAAAAACAAAGAGTAAAGAATTTTTAGGAAATAAAATTATTATAAAATAATAATAAGAAGGCTTTATGTTCATCAATTTCTTATTGCAAAATTAGGCCTCAAAAAAATATATCTTCTCAATATTTCTCTAACTTTTGCAAACTGAGGAAGCACAGCTTTTAATGTATTTGTTTTATTTAAATACTTTACGTAAAATCTAAATACTTGAATCCATTTACATAGGAATTACAGTGTTACAATAACATTGCTTACATTAGGAGTCTAAGACATTATTGAAATACGTTGAAATAAAAGAATTGTTCTGGAAATGGATGGTGGGAGAAGTGAATCCACATCCGCCTGGGTTTTTATGATATGCTTTTATGGAGAGATTTAGAGCCGTAAAGGGTCAGCTTAGAGAGGTCTTCAATTGTAATATAAAATCGTTGTGGACCGGAATAGCAACAACTTAAAACAGAGAATTCATACGAGATTAAACCTACAAGAGTATTAGGACGAGAAGTGGAATAATTTAGCTACATTGAGATTGGTCATAACTGCTGCCTTGCAGGAAATGTTACATATTTTTGAACTGGTCTAATTTCGTTTTAAAAAGCTTGACGTTCACAACCGAACAAGGGTCAGGAAATAAAAAAGAAATCTTGCCCAAAATTTTGTCTTAATAGTAATTTAAAAAGCTCATTTATGATCATTGTCTGAATTAACTTATTGATCCATCACATCAGATTCAATTTACTGTAACACAACTTAATTCACAATTAAGAATAAAGTAATCTATATAAAAAAGTGAAAATTAATTTTTTTAAAGATTAAAAACACAATAAAAAAAAAACTCCAAGTCTAATTCATTGTAATTTTTATTTCACTTTTCTATCTTAAAGAAGATAAACTTAGGAGTTAAAGAAGATGTGATTTTTGAAATATGTTCAAGTGTTCCATTGTTTCTTACAACATTTAAAAATAGGTTTAACTTATTTAATCTAGTTCACTTATTATTGATTATAATTACGAAAAGAATTGTTGTATTTGGTTGGATTATATTGTAAGAACTTGCCTCGTAGAAAATAACAGAATTTGATGGAATTCGAAAGAGAAGTCCTACGACTGTATATCAGTGGTACAACCAATTCGAAAGCTAATTGTGATCTAAAATGCAGACAATTCAGAAACTCACAGATAAAGGCTATAAACGTTATTCAAATCAAAAGATCATTATTATAATCGATAAAAACAATCGAAAACTGTTATGTGGCCAGATGCGTCCAACATTAAAAAGGTAATAATTTGCCTCACAAAATAAGAATCTTCAACGGAACGTCAAGGTATTCCAGAAGCTATGGTATTTATGGAGAATCATCAGTTACCGTATCGATCTGCTTAAATTACACAACATAGACACCCTGGTCCTGGAGGATAAAAACTTCTTTTGTTGCCAAAAAGAAGGGTTGTTATATTCAAACTAGCCCACATACTCAGAGAATTTAAATCTTTTTTTGAAATCATTGAGATTTAATAATTGGAAGTGAATATTTCATATAAAATTTTAAGGTAGCTACATTTTCAATCAAAATCGCAATTACAGTTATTCACAAATTATTCATAAATTTAAATTCAGAAATTAAATTTTTATATTACGCATTATGTAAATATCTTCGTATTAATATTATAGTTTATAATATTCCATAACCAATATTGATTGTTTTAAAATTACATTTACGTGCTATTGATCTCATTATTTCTAATTATATAAATTTCGCGTAAGTGAACTGGAAATGAAATGCTGTTCCTTGAATGAAAAAATACAGTCATTATAATTCGCTTCGGAAACTAAATTATTAATTTTTATGGGTATTTTATTTTTAAAAAATTAAATATTGAAATAGAAATTCGTTGCCTAGTTTTCTGGGGGTTTTCTTAAAAAATGTTTTTGAGGTCCCTGAAATCCTGTAATAGATAAATTTAATCACGGTTCACGGACATAACTGATAACTATATATGCTATATTAATTAATTTCATAATTATTTTGAAATTAATTAATAAAAAAATAATTATTAATTAATTAATAATTAGATATTTTTAGCAGCAAAATTACTTTGATTCTAATTTAAGATCAAAACTTCTTGTCGAATTAAATATTCTAAGAATTCTGAATAGGTTACAGGAATTGAAAAAAAAGAAATATTAATTAAAAATTGAAATATCTCATTCTAACTAATATTATAAAAGTGAAAAGTGAAAATTGTAAGTTTGTTTGGTGTTCAATCACGCCTCAACGGCGCAACAGATCTGGTGAAATTTGGCATGCAGTTAGCGTGACATGGAGTACTATATAGTCTACTTTTCATCCTGGTCGATTAAGTAGTTTCCATGGGATACGATTCTAAGTCTAACAGCAGATCTGAATACAGTAGAACCCCTCTAATCCGTCACCTTTGGGACTGAGGGTATGGTCGGAACGCAAGAAAGTTCGGATTATCAGAAAATACAGAAAAATACGGATTTACAGTAAAATATACGGATTTACTGCGTTGTCAAGCAGTTCAAGTTTAGGCTTTTTCAATGTTTTGCGATTCTTATGAGCGTTTTCACCATCTACCGTCACTGTATATTCAAGTAAACAACACAATGGCGCAACGGGTGGTGAGTCATCGACGAGTCGGGGACAAGTTCGGCCGGCTCCAACACGGTCGGATCAACCGGAATGGCGGACCAGCCGAAGGCGGACGAGAGGGGTTCTACTGTATCAAACTTCCCAAAACTGTCGATAGACGTCGCCAGATGTCACTGATTGACAATGAGTGCATTGAAGGAGATTGTTTGCTTGAGCATTCTAAATAGCTTTAAAGTGTACATTACTTATGAATTCTGAAGTATAGAAGAACTTCAACTGAAATGTGCTGGGAAAACGCAAATCTCAACGTAAATAAATCGTAGGAACAAACATGAAATTTGCTGGAATTTATATAGAGACACTCTGCTTCTCTCACGGCCAACTGTATGTCATGTGCTCCCGTGTTTCAAATGCACAAAATCTTTATATCCTCGTTCCAGATGAAAAAATCACACAACATCGTGTATAAATAGTTCTACAATAAATAAAATTTGTTTGCTTTTCTTAAATTACTTTTCTATTACTATGCGTGCAAAGTGTTTATTACTATTCACCTCCTCAATGGAGCTACGGATCTGAATGAAATTTTGTAGATAGGTAGATATAGTACCCGGGCTACACATAGACTACCTATTATCCCGAAATTCCAACCAGTTCCTTAAGCAACAAAGAACGGACGAAGTCGCGGGCAAAAGCTAGTTTAAATAATAATTTTTTTTTAAATCAACTTAGTATCAATAAGACAGTATTGGGAATCTTTAGCAGATCTTTCAAACATCCGTCACTATACAATGACCATAATCAGAACAGTTGACGGTAAATTATATTTTAGTAGTCTTTGAATAAAATGGTTAGAAGCTATTAGATTAGGAAGATATCTTTAGTATTGATTCAAGCAATAATAGGAAGGGTCTTCATTGAACTAGGTGAACTCACATGCCTGACTGTCTCAAAAAAAAAAAACAACGACATATCATATATTTTTTTTTTGAAAATTTACTAACTTATAGAAATTACTTGCAGAAAGTATTTGAAATTACTTTAGAAAATGTAAACGGTTTAACATAGGATAATTTGATGTTTTGAGAAACTGCAACGCTTTTCCCAAAAATCGATTCTGAAATTAAGGATTTCGCAAGATCGTGAGAAAAGTATCCCTTAAATAAGGAATGAATTTACATTATAAAGTTTAACATTATCAATTCCATTTGAGCAGTTTGTCTCTCAATTTTTATTTTCTGCATTTCTTGATATTTATTTATTATAAGAATTCTTAATTTAGGTTGGCTTTTTAAATATGACATGTAGAGAAGCTAATTTAAAGCCACATTATAAATTTAATTGCTCAAAAGCTTAAAGAAGCTTCAACACTGCGTTCCTTATCATTACTTCACCTGCAGATGCTTTTCTCCTTCTTTTGCTAAATATGCTAATTTATTTTTAGTCGATTTTTTGGCGGAACTATTAAATTTATTGAAAAACATGGAAGTATCAAAATTTTTAATAATTGCCACCAACTTCCGCGAAAGTTGGCGGCCATTTTTCTGAAGAAGATAAAATCATATCTCATCGCAGATCGATGATAACTTTTAAGATATTATTTTCGGTAGAATTTGTTGATATCTTCATCAAAAAACAATTTCTAAAAAAAATATTCAGAGCAACGACCAAATTATCTTGCATCTTAAAAGAAACAATACCTAAACTTTTATTTTAAAAATTTAATTGAGGATTCAAATAAACTACTAAAGAACATTGGTAGAAGTTTTTATATTTATATAGTTTATGTTTTGTATGGTTGTATTATGAATAGATTACTGTAGATTTCTAAAAACAAGATTTTCTTTTAGAAATTGATGAAAGCTCTTAATTTAAAAATTCAGAAATAATAACGATATTAAATAGTGAATGCTTTTATAAATTTTAATTAGAGTGATTGAAGTGACGATAGCAAAACATTTGTGACGACGAAAATTCAGCGGAGTGTAATCTGAAAAATAAGTCTTGCTTAATTTCTTAAGAAGGATTATAATGTTGTTTTTTTTATTTGTAATGGAATTTAAGTTAATTTAAATGTAGATAGATAGATAAGTTTATTTAACTTCATCGGGCTTATACCCTTTACAAGTTATAGACTTATTCTAAAGCTATTTAAATATTATTTTCCTCTATATAATTATTAGTAATTAATTACATCATCACAAGTTACATCATCACAACTGAAAGTCGAAGTCTCGAACTGAATTTCACCATCGTGCTCAGAGGCCCAAAGAAGGTAGAAATAGGGTATTTTCAGGGGCCAACGCCCCCCCCCCCCATGTTCAAAATATTTGGCATTGTTTTCATTGGATTTCCTCTATTAGCTAAATGTTAGAAAAGCGATCATTTGATTTCAATTGTTAGCTGTAGCCTGATAGTTAAGATCTGGGACTCTATATATTAGGGTTGTTGGTTTAAATCCGCATATCTCCTTCCTTTCTCTTCTTTTTCTCTCTCTCTCTCTCTCAATCTTTTTTTTCTGAATGTCCGCGTGGTTTTTTTGTTTTTTTGTTTTTGTTTTTTTCCCCTTATTTTTGAACTTTTTTTTTATTTTTCCTTCCTTTACTGTACTTCCTTTTTTGTATTATTTTTAGATCGCCTTTAAATTTATGTTTTAGCACAAAATTGCATTCAGTTATTTATGATATTTTCTATCTGTATTTGTACATTTGTATGTACATTGTTTATTTCCATATATTTTAGTTTAGCTTTTTCGTTTAGAGATACTGTATATTCCCATTGTATTTTTCCTCCGAAATAATAAAATAATAATTAAATAAATAAAATAATTTCTGTTTACATTCCATAATTACATGTTAACTTTTCTGTTCAAATAAAATTCACTTCCCATCGTAATCGGTAAAGAACACATACTGGGACTAAACTATCGTGTTGAGGCAAAACATTAATAGAATCTTAAATAATTAGTATCTACTATAACTACTTTAACTGGTATTGAACATACTAAATTGTAATAAAAATCAGAGTTTAAGAAATCAGAAAACAATCGAATGCGAAAAACATCTGACAGCACTACAGTTACATGCTTTTTCCAAAGAAAAGTCACTCTTCTTTAACCAGAGAGGCCAGAAATCCTTTCTTCCTGACATTTCCAGATTGTTTTAGTGGAGAGCTGTATTACGATGAAAGGATAACCCCTGGCACCTCCGCGAACTAGTAGAAGCAACTGGGCTGAAAGCTTTTCTCTTTGCCATAGATTCGCAAAATGGATTCTTTCACTGACCACATTCAATGATGCATTTGTTTTCAACATATTTCTTTTGTTTTTCTAGTAAAAGTCTAAAAGGTTTCGAGTACCAAAAGTCAGCTCACCAAAATAACCCCAAACCTTTGGAGTTTGGCTTGTATATGCTAAAAAGTGAATGTGGATATTTTATCATTAATAACATTAATGCTGTTATCAGAAAATGTTAAAGGATTTTTTTGTATTGTTGTTGTTTTCATAGGTTTAAGAACATATCTATGTTGTTTTCATAGGTTTTAAGTAGCTATACAATTTACGAAATAAAAAACAAACAAACAGAAAAATGAGAGCTTTAAGTGTAATAATGTTTTTTATAGAATTTTGTAAATATTACGAGTTTATAAATGCTAAGTCGTCCAATCATTTCCAATGTAACTGCTCAAACTTGTTAGGTATTTTATTTTCGTTGAAAAACCTTTTTGTAGTTTCGATTAAAATGTACTCCGTTTATTGAAGCTGAATCTCTTAAGCCGTAAAACAAGACCTCAAGTGTCAAATGGGTCGTAAGATCTCTCCAAAAATTTCGTCAATTAACCCAATATTTGGAAAGCAAGTTAAGACCTTTGTTAGTTGCTTTGTGTAGCAAAAGCCATAAAATGGAGATAAAGAGCATTGAGATAACTTAAAAGCATAGCCCTACAATTAATATAAGAGAAAACCATTAGGAAACAACTCTATAAAAGCTATCAGATATTTTTTACTACTTCTTCAAATTAATAAGTAGCATTAAAGTAAGCTTTCATGAAAGCTCATTAAGATATAAAAGTTTAGCGATTTCATTAGAAATCAGATGGCTTCGATTTACGAAATTCAATCATATTTACTGAAAATCAACAATTGGGCAGAAAATAACTATATTTTCCTGCTAAACCACCCCAACCAATATAAAAAAAAAAACTTCAGATTTTTTTAATTAGACAAAATCGTTTGGCAGTATAATTATCGTCCTTTGAAAATCATTTCACACCATTTTACTTTTAAAAATAATTCTCTACATCAATTATTGAGTACTTTTTATTCAATTACAATTCTTAATGGTCGTTGCCAACAAACTAACACAAAGCTAGGAAAGGAGAGTATTAATTTCCTTATTTCTAAACATACTACTAACATCTTAAAAATACACAGCAGAAGAGAAAGAAAAGGAGAAACGACTTATTCTTCTATATGAAGACTTACCTTCGACTTTTTTTAAATCATTCTAGTCCTCATCTGTTTTCTTTCTAGACATGTCACAGAAAACTCCTTCGATGTCAGAATGATTTCTGGTTTTAAGAGATAAACGGAGACCTACCTTATAGCTTTTTATTTGATAGAAAACCTTTCTCGGTTGGCCTTTGCTCTAGCTGTGTTTCTTTCTTGTCCAATCACCTTTAAGAAAGGACACGAAACAATGTGAGAGTGGAAGTGAGGCGATTTGTCTTGCTGTACCTCGAAACAAGGCGATTACGTCTATGATCGGCTTAGCACTCTTTGCACGCATAGGGATTAGTTGCAAATCTGGTAATTACCAACGCTGCAGGAATTTTGTTTCTTGTTACTTACTTAATGGAGCCTTTGAAGTAGCCAATTTACACGATTTATTTTCTTAATGTAACTAAAGTCTTTAAGGAGTAAAATCTTGCGCTATAACACGTTCTCAAGAGTCCACTTCAGGGCCTAGAATCGTTTCCCGTACAGAATCTTGTAGATGTATATCTTAGATGGAGTTCGAGAACAAATCTAACATTAATAAAATTTAACTTTCATCAAATTCCGTAAATTTCATCTCTAATAAAAACAAATTTCGTTTGTTTAATTGCTTTAGTTTGAATGGTTTTTTCTTTGCTCCAAATCTATGGTTAAACTTTAAATACTTAATATTTTAAAAGTTTACGAAAATAGAAGATTATGCATCATAAGAAAGATATCAAGTATTGACTAGAATATCTAAGATTTTTTATCTTCTCTTTGTAGTCCTCAATAAACAGAAAAAAAGTTTATTCTTTTATTTATGAGTAAATAAGAAGATCAATATAAAGTCTTTTGAAAATGCTATTCTTGCTGATGATCACCCTGCTGATGAAAGGATTCTATTAACAACTTACAAGCCATCACCATGCAATCCCTGCTACCATAGCCTTACTACCATAGCTTTACTACCATAGCCTTACTACCATAGACCATCTACTGTCAAGAATTTGTTCAAGAATCTATTTGAATTTATTATCAAATTATTGTAAATGATTTGTTATACGTATCTGACAATTTAATGGACTTTGTTGATGTTAGGTTTAGTGAGATTAAGCCTTTTTTTCAATTTGTCTTCTTTTCGCGGATTTAAAGAAGTTGTCCCTACATCATAAAGAAATTGTTGCTCATTTTTCTATAACTTACATTCTTTGTAAAATTATGTAAATTATTTACATAAGGCATTAATATAAGAAAGTGGTAATATTTTAATTTTTCTTCCTGCAATTCACTTCTGTAAAGACATATGATCAGATCTAATGCAAAAATAAGATCTAATTTTCAAAAAATTAAGATCCAACAATTGTACAACTATCAATCATTTGTAAATATTTGCCAGATGAGTTGTGAATTTATGATAGTAATGGCACCTTAAGTGAATTGCCTGATAGTGCTTTTTAAACGCTTTTGTATAGAAACGCTTTGTAAAATATCAATAGAGGTAAAGCTTACTAACCATTAGCTACTATTAGAGTATTAATTTTCTTTGATAAATAGGCATTTATCAAAAGAGTGTGTATTTTCAAAACTATATATAACCAACGGAAACTCACTGAGTTGGGAGTTGTTAAAAAAAGCAAAGATTCAAATTTCGTTTTGGATTCTGCAATTTACAGAATCTTCAGTTTTTGCATTTATAACAAAACCTTTCGTGTGATAGTTTAAGTTAAGAAATTCTTTTGGAGAGATTTAATATTACAGTAATAAATTTAGAGCTTTGAAAAAAATTAGAGAAAATTAAGTTTACAAAACTTCTGCAGTGAAAAGGATAATAAAGGGAATATATAATTGAAAAGAAAACAAGAAGAATTATTGGAATTCAGGAGATTAGAAGGAGAAAAGCCATAATCATAATTAGTAGCTATTAGATACTTTTCAAGGTGCGATTACAGCAAAACTTCAGACAAGAAGCTGACTACATAATGGTAGATCTTTGAAAAGGGTTGAAACAAGAATGAGCAACGAGAAAGAGCAAAAATAGGAGAGTTAAAACGATCGAGATGGATTGTTCTATCTTCCTGCATTTCAAACACTTACAACATGCTGAGATGCCTATTGTAAAAACAAATAGTGAAAAGTCAGCATGAGGTGGACACAAACAAATTGCACTTCGATTCTCGTGAAACTTTTCTTTCCTTGAAACTATTCATCTATCCCCTTTAAAAGATAAAAAAGAATATTGCATGATTAGAAAGAATGTTCAAAGCTGGCTGCTGGTAAATCCGTCACTGAATTGTGCTGTCGCTACTAGGTAATTTACTCTTATTGTGCGTTGTCCTGGGGTTACACAATGATGAATTACCCTTGTGGAACTGGTAGTTCGTTTCTTCTCTTTTCATTTTTTTTCTTTTTGTATCCCAAGCATTCTTGTCTTCATCTCCGGGTCTGTGTCACCACGACTGATACGTGAATACATCCTAATTAGTTCCATCAACCAGAATAATTGATTTAGTGCTTCCGCCTCTGAGTTCCTTCTTAGAAAGAATGAATCAGTTTACTTCTATTGATTCACCAAAGAAATACAAATATGTCTCAGTTAATTCACTTAATACTGAGCGTCTTTTTAAAAAAACAGTTAATTTAGAAGCCTATAAATTTAACAATGGGAAGTCTCCTTGAGAAGCAGTTGCACTGCGTCTTCAACTTGTCACAGGATGATAGTCTTTCGGGTTTCTTTTTTTAATTCTCACGACAGATTTTCTTTTGAGGTGTTGGTGTTTCCTTAACAAAAACTACAACTTCCCTGTCATTCATATGAATTTATCTTATTGGGAATTTTAGATTAGTAACTTTGTTAAATTATAATACTGTTAGATAATTGTTCTTATTATGCAGTAACTGTTTAGAAAGTGGAATTTTACAATAATGCTTTACAGAAAAAAAATTTGCTTTTTACTCAAAAGTAATCAATAAGATATTGTTGGTTCTTTCTAAAACTTTACATCAAAGTGGATTTGGTGAAGAAATACTTTCCATTACAAACCAGAATTCATTAACAGCTACTGACAAAAAAATTATACAATTGAAGTTTTATAGGAAATTAAACTAATTTTGTAAAATTCTTCAATGATCCTCTTTCTCTCCATCTCAAATATGTTAGACAAATATGAAAAACTCTTTAACACATCACACTAGTATTTAAAAGGTTTATTAAATACTAAAAGACAAATTTTCAGGAATTCTACACATTCGCTTTATCAAGCTATGAAGCGAAAATTAGAATAAATTAGCAAACAAAAACGGGTACAATGACATAATAAAATTCAAATCCATGAAACATCAACAAATCAAATTGTTGTTACAATCATAACTTAGCGTAAATAAATGTCAATTGTATTAATAAAAATTAACAATAATTACTAATTAATCAATCAAATTTATAATTAATAATTTAAAACTTCAAAAGATGTCAAGAAAATAGCAAGTTTTGAAGTTTTAATTTATTCATAATATATTTGATTGATTGATTAGTAATTATTGTTAATTTTTATTAATACAATTGACATTTACGCTAACTCATTATTGTAAATAACAATTCAATTTGGTGATGTTTCATGCAATTGAATTTTGTTATGTTTTTCTAACCGTTTTTGTTTGTTAATCTATTCTAAGTTTTGCTTCATGGCTTGATAAAGAGAATATGTATAATTGCTGAAAATTTTTTATTTAGTATTTAATAAACCTTTTAAATACTAGCGTGGTATGTTGAAGAGTTTTTCACATTATACTAATTTTGTATACCAGCATTTCCTCTAACGTTGGAAATTTATAAAAGACATTAAAGTCTTATCGTTATGTTATTCAAGAGAAACAGCCTCTCATTTATAAGCAGCAGAGCTTACTTATTCGCACTTTTCTGGAAAAAGAAGATATTAATAATTTGGTGATTATTTTTCCCTCTTCTCCTTAATCTCTTCTGAGTTTTATCAATCTTTGTTCACATAAAGACGCAATGTTTTTCAAAGCCTTAAATATCGCTCATTAGAAATACTAGTGATTGCCCCTTCAGACACAAATTGAGTCATTCAGGACACCATTGAAGATGCTTCTCCTCCAAACGGGTCGTAGGGTCTACTCAGCCCTCTGTAGAATGAGTACCTGGGAGTTAAAGGCGGGTGGGCGTCGGGCTGACCTCCCGACCTCAATCTAGTCCCGTTGGTCACGAATCGCTGGGAGCCTTACCTTCCGCTCTCCCGTGGGCCTGCATGGCCTGTTGGGATTGCTTAATTGAAGATGCTTATGTGTTAAGTAAGAGTGGGGGCAGAAATAAAGAAAAAATATATTGAGTGCAACAATTTTTTAATAGAATCAACTATTTCACCAATGATTTCTGCCGATTCATCTGTATTCCGTTTGACTGTTATATCTGAAGGTCTTGTAGTCACTCGTCGAACACAGATGCATTCGTTTTCCTTTTTGTGAACATGAATAACGTTATCTAGCTATCCATCAACTAAATTCATCGATATAGTAAAAAGACATGATACACCCTCACAATTCCTGAGATTTCAAGACTGTGATTTGATATAGGAATAGTCATAACAAATTTTACCTGCCTAATAATTCAACAAAATGAACCTGTCATGGAGTTTGTCTGACTGATGTGTCCTAGAGAGGACGAATCTTTATTTCTTTTACATTAATTACATAATCAAACAGATTCTTTTGAATTGGAACAAAAATTAATTTCATATTGAATATTCCTTGCAAAATTCGTAAAATAAATAAGTATTTTAATTAGCGATCCATTTGCAAGGTATTGTTATAGGTACCAAAATTGGTAGCTATTGCGTTTGCCCTGTCCGTGTCTGTTATCCCCTAAAAACTCTAGAACGGAAGACAGGAATGCGGTATTTTGAGGGGCCTACGCACCCTCCCCCCCCCTCTGTTCAAGATATTTGGCATTGTTGTCATTGCTGCCCCCTAAAACTCCTGAACGGAAGGTCGGATCGACAAACGGACTTCACCATTGAGTTCAGAGGCTCAAAGAACATAGGAGTAGGGTATTTTCAGGTTATCAGTTAAGTTCCTATGTCTACTGTTTCTTTTATTTTTTTTCTCTTAATCGTTTTTTTTTTTTTTTTTTTTATTTTTCCTTACATTAATATACTTCCGTTTTTTTATTATTTCAATTTTTTTTTCTATTATTATGGTTCGCCCTTAAATTTATGCTTTTGCACAGAATTATATTCACTTTTAAATTACATATTTGTTTTCCACTATCATTCAATAAATTTTTATTTATATTAATACAAATGTAACAATTATTATAATGTGAATACAGTTTAATGTTGATGTGAATTCAATTAATGTGAATTCAATTTTGTTTTACATTAAGCAATGAGTTTCCTGAAGAGTTACATAACGAAATAAGTCCAAATTAAATTTAATAGACAGGAAAAAATAGGCAACTCTTCAATTTAAATAAGGCTTCTTGAAGTTCTAAAACATTCATGGTTTTTCTAGTATTCTGTTCCGCTGAACATTTTGATAAATAATTTCAGTGGAAATTTTCTTTTACAAACTTGATCATTTATTCAGTAGGAATTTTTGCAATATGTAAACTGCAATCACTCCATAAAGTCATCTATCTTTCCCAAAGACTTGTGCGATGCGTTCACTTCGAGTAGGTGTTGAAAAATAGAGGTGATAAGAGGGATTTCCATCCCCACCCATTTGATTGATGTATCCTTACAATACCGGTGACACTGAGCAACTCATCAAGATACCTCAAAGGGCCGAGTGCGATTAATCATTATTTGGTGTAAAACTCAAATCTTGTACAATTTTATCTAGAAGAAAAGGATTAGCAGTCCATTGTATTCGGTATGTTTTTGTTATTTATTAAAAGCAAACAGCTTCTGACTCTTTGTATTGCGCCCATAATAGTCTAATGTTCCTGCATATTTTTCTAATTTTTCCATAGAAAGTTAAATGGATGACAACCTTCTATTTGTGGAACAATTACTAAATGGAACATTACGTTAGTTCAACACAGAGATTCACTATATTTATCAGTACTTTTCCCTTCTCCGGAATTACACATTACAACTGTATCAAATTTTCTGGTAAATAATTCAATCTATCTGAAAATAATTGTATTTTTCGAAATTGTTTCATATTTTATAAATGTCTTTGGCTTAACTAGCTCTTTGACTCTTTAATGATAATAAAAATGACAGTAATAAAAGTAACAATCTACTACTTTTTTTCCAAACTGACAGTACGATAGTTGTAAGGTAGATGTAATTAAAAATAATTAAATGCAAACATGTATTTTTTCATTCAGATCTGTTATTTCAGTTCAGTAAACCATAGAATTTTTTAGACATTTGTACAATAAATAAAATTTATTTATGATATTATGATTTGGAAGTTTTGTAGATCATTATTCGAATTGATGATTAAGTATTCCACTTAGGGGAAGAAGGTGATTCCCAAAACCAGGTACCGAAGTCCGGAAGCCCAGAAGGAAGTCCAGTCCAGCAATCTTTGCTGAGAATTTTCACTGTTTTTCAGAGCCTTGCAGAGACAACTCTGGTACTGAAACTCGGGTAAAACATACTATTATTGAACTATTGAGTGGACCTGTGCGAGTTTTTGTATTTGTAACTAGGCTATTGTAATTTAGTAAGGACAATGATTACTCATCTGTGTTTATTAAAATATTATTACTTTACTCTCTTTCACTTTCTACATAAACAAAGCTGTACACAAAGCTGCAGAGGACTCGTGATCGAAGTATTCCAATGCGCCAGTTCCTGGGTTCGAATCCCGGTAGTGGCATGGGTGTTTCACTTTCCTTTCTTCTGTGTTGTCCGTTTCTTCCCTTGGGATTGGCGCCCCCTTGCGGTATCTAGCCTAAACTCCTCTGATAGGAGAGCGTCCATACCCAGTATTGGGTGTTACGGGCGATATAGATATAGAGATCGAAGTATTATGAGTCTTCTCGCACCAGAGCATGGACTGTAAGGATCCTAATGGAAATTAATGAGTAAAATAGTGAAAAAATAATTGCAACTTTTGAGTGGGTTCTGATCATTTTTCTAAGCTGAATTTACTAAATATCCTTTATTTTTAAATTCTACAAGCATATAATAATTACCTGTTGTTGTTCCATTTAGTATTGTATTACCTGTTGTTCCATTTAGATCATATTGACCTGACGATCATACTGTGATGTTTTTAATTTTCTCATGTTTATAACTTTTATCTGTCTTAACAATTTAGTGTTTTCTCATTATACTTATAAAAATGGGATTACTTATTCTCAACTTGTAAAGTGAAACGATTTCGCACGCAATATATAAAAATAATAAATTGTTAATCGTTTTGTTTGAGAAATATTGTAAGATGAAAATATTGATTATTATCTGCAAAAACAAAAGTTAGAATTGTAGAGCTCTTAAGAAACTTTAGAAACCGAAAATAGAAATTTAAAAGGAAGTTCGTTCTATGCATTAAGGAAAATAAAGAAAAACAACTGAAAATATCGAATGTCAACGCAAAAGGTCGCACAACATTAAACTAAAAATAAAATATTGAAACACAAATGGTTTGAGAAGATTGCAAAAAAATTGTATTTAAAATTATTTATAGATTTCCTTATATACCCTGAGTTTCAACTCAACAAATACTATAAACCTTCCAATTCTTGTAAATTTTATCTTGAAAAAGAACCTAATGATTTCGTTTTAGTTTATTCTTAATAAATTCGTGTTGTGTGCGTTTTTACATGTAATCAAATAATAATTTCATTTTTATCTGTAATAAAATAATAATTTTATTTAATAATAATTTTTATAACTTTTCTCTTTCGACGTCGCTTGTATTCACTGAGGATCTGTCTATTTCCCCGAAAGGGGATTAAATAACCAGGTAATTGTCTTATTTTTTTTAAATAAAACGAAAAAGAGAAAAGCTCGGTCTTCCAGATACTTATATTAATATAAGATTCACAATCTTTTTTTCATATATAAGTATTAGGTCCATATTTCCTCCTAATCTCTTCTCACATTCTAAACCACTTTCTTACATCAATAAAATATATTCAATAATCTTCCTTCCTTTTTCAAGCCTACTCAAAACTAACTAATTTCCGCGGTAACAAATCATTAACATGAACATGAATATACTTACAACATGTAATATTGTTAAAATTTAACAATCTTATGTGTCAAATCATTATTGAAACAAACAACCCAATAATATTAATAACCTAATATTCTAGTTCTTCACATCTTACATTTTTTTTGGCAATCAAAGCACAAATTCACCAAATCTCTCGCTAGTTTCACAAAACTGCTATTAACATCCACTCCATTGCTATTCAAATTTTGACCCTTTGGATTTCTTATTACTATAATTTCTATAATAATTTTTCTCATTCTTGAGTCTTTTTCCAGACACAGTGTTTTTATATTATTATCTATACAAAATGCCCCCGTTTAAGAAAATGTCCTGCTATTTCGGATTTATCTATTTGTTTATTTTGTTGTAGTTACCATGTTCCAAGACTCGTTCCCTAATGGCTCTTTTGCTCTCTCCAACATAAAAATCCCCACAAATCATTCATTCTACTTTATATATTATACCTATTTCACTTTTCCTTTACTTTTATTATAATCCTCTTTTATTACAACACTTTGTTCTCGTAATTTAAATGAACATCATTTCGTATTGTTTTTCAATCTTATCTAATATCCTTATCATCTGAAATACATAAAACTTGAAATAATGCTAGAATATCTAATATTACCAATTTTTAGAGATTAAGACTTGTTCTAAATTCTGATATATAGTATTTGAAAATATTGAAAGTTACTTTTATACAACATGTAACTTTTTTCCATTTAATAAAGAACTACTTAGAAGAATTCATTTATATCAATATTTATATCATTTTCAGTTATATCAGTGTATTGTTGTTCCTGATTACCTTATTCATCATTTATTCTTTTTGTTTGACTTCTTATAGATTCTTGTTTTGCTTAGTTATTTTTTTTGCTTTCTTTTCATTACATAGTTCTTTCGGTTGCAATGTTTAATTCTACTTGAAACCCTGCAACATTGTTTTATTAACCACTATTCAGTTTAATTAGTTATAACGTAAGTTATAAAAAAAAGAATAACAGTAAAATAACCAAGCTTTATGAATGAATTAGAGAGTTATTATCCTAATTTAATTTACTGCAATAAAATTAGCTATTTATAAGTATAAATTGAGATAAATAAATATGTAAATATAATAGAAACTTTGACAAAATGTTAAATATTTTTGTTATAATAATAGTGTAGGTATGGAGATAGTAACGACGATAACAACTATATATCTCTTTAAAACTATGTAGTAGTAAAGCAGTTATTAATATTATTGAATAACAAAGTGAAGTTGCACTATTAAGACATACTTAAATGAGCCACTTTTGAGTCCAAGCACTATGTTTAAAAAGCACAGGTACATAAATCGATAAAAAAGTAGTTCATTAGAATGCTGAGACGGGAAGCTACAACTGAGTAGCAGTAGGAGAATTGAACGACAAAATTTGGTTCAATTCGAACAGATTGTTGGAGCTTTCTGAGACTATTGATGTTCGCTTTCTTTGCTTTACATCTCGTAATAATGAATAATGCTAATTAAAATTCCTGATTAGGCTGATTTAATAAAAACATATATGCAATATACAAGTTGGAACTTGTTACCAAATCTTAATTAAAGATGCAATTCATATCATTTAGATAATGACATTGGAAGAGAAAATACTGAAAATATTTGGAGAACTACAACAGATAAAATCTACACTACCATGATTTATCGAAAATCAGTAATAATTTCGATTATTACTTGTCAAATTGAGAATAAAAATCGCAGTGATATATTGATTATCATTTAAATTAGTTTTAACTTTTTAACGACTTTCTCAATCAAAAATCCTTCCAAGGATATTTATTATAAATTAGATTTTTCAGTGACAAGTAGAGGAACATTAATAGATTTTAGAGTATATAATTTCTGCAATAGCGGTTCATCAGTGACATGCATATCTAAAAAAGATGTCACAAAAGTTCAAATACAAAAGTTTTCAAGAAAAAGCAAGAATTAATTCAAAATATAAAACATTTTCTTTTTATATGTATTTTTTTGCAATTATTTGATCACTTAAATTTTAATTTTGAGTTTTTTCTTTTTATAAACTTTGAAAGAAGATACTGTAAATGAAAACAGTCTTTTAGGAATAGAAAATCTTTTAAAATAAAGAAGTTCATTTCTCACAAAATCATGCATTTAAATACTTTAAACAATTAAAGAAAAAAAATACGTTCTAAACGAACATGAAAAACGAAATGGAGAGAGAAAGAGAGATGTGGGCGATTAAAAATACATACGTTTCCTTCTGCAATTCTTTAATTTCGTTAACCTCATAAATTATTTTCGTTAAAATATTTCTTGTTTAAAAAAAAATACATTTCTTGAGAATAGGCTGCCAGAGGGTAAGAAGGAAAATAAGTAAGAAGTATTTATCTAAAACAAAAGAAAGGTCACCAACCATACATTTTCGAGAAATTTGATTTCTACGTTGAATTCAATTAATTTAAAAAAAATTATATACGCTATTTTGAAAATTAATCAATTTAAAGTCTTACAAACGATAACTTTTGGTTTTTGTATCTATACAACATTAACTTAGATGTAGAATGATTTTGTTTGAAGAAGTTATAAATTCCAAGTTGTTTAAGATAAAAGTTGAAATCAACTAGGAACATTATTTAAGACTATCTTTCCAGACAATATTTGCAGGTCGTTTTACATAATCCCAAAGTATATATTCAATGCTAAGAATGTCAAGAATTGTTTACGAAACCTCTCAGGATAATAAAAATTGAGAATAAAAAAAAAGAATATCTTAAATAGTGGATGTAACCACATGTTGGATTGTAAATTACGTAATTATAAATGTTTAGCACAAACATATATATCTCTGTAAGCAATACCATAGAGGAAGCTTCTGGCATAGACCTCTTGCTGAACTGTGAAGGAAGAAGATGATGATAAAATGTGATGTCCGGCAATTTACTGATTTTCTTTCTAGTGATAAGACCCTTGGGAAAGCATTTTGATCATATGTGAAGGTCTCTAATAGTCCTAACAATTATCTGGTAAATAATGATTAATCTGTAAGCAAAAGATTATTAAATATTCAACTCCTTTAATTTAAAGAAAACTTGACTGAGTTGCAAACTCTTATAATTATTGTTCCGCTTGAATAAATAATTAAAAATGAGTGTTAAATTACTTAGGTTATTATCATTTCAGATAAAAATATGATATGATAAAAACAGAAGTTAGGAATAATGAAAACTATTACTTAGTGCATAAATTATCGAATCGAATGTTAAAGCCTTAATATAAATATTTATTAACACTAAAAGTTGACCTTTAAGATTAATTCATGTAGACATACATGAAGATAGACATACTTGACAATTACTACTCATTAGAGCGTAGAATAGCCTATTTATGCCAAAAACAAACAAAGAAAGAAAAAAATGAACATGAAATGAAGAATACAGTGACACATAAATCTCCATCATTCAATCAGAATATGCAAGATCAAAATTGAAAATAAGGTGCAGGTAGGATTACAATTTCCAATTAAAAATTTTAACAATCAAATAAGTATATCAAACTAAATATCCAAAAAACAAATTCTATTTTTAAAATAAATGGTGAGACCAAATTGTATACTAAACGACATCCTATTACAGCTGTTTCACGCTAATATGGCGATCATCAACTAGAAGCAGTCATCAGTACGCAACCAGGTCTCGGTACTCGGGCCTGTATGAGAAAAAATCGGAATCAATGTGGAACCCAAAAAGCTTAAATAAGCAATAAAAAAATTGCCAAAACGTGAAACATCTGTACTAGGATGTCATTTAGTATACAATTTAGTCTCATCATTTATTTTATTAATCTTTACCTGCGCAACTATGCGCTAAAAAAATTCTTAGCGGTCGCGTGTAGCATGCACATGAGTTTTCTCGAAATTTATTCTTTTGGCGAGTTTTTTATTGCTTATTTTATCTTTTTCGGTTTCACAAAAATTCTATTATTCTTTCACGGCAAATTAAAAGAACCTAAGTGAAAATAAAACCGAAATATATAGTTGGCTAAAATATGCTTTTTAACCATACCCTTGTAAAAATAAGTAGTCTTTGAGGCTCCTACAAAAGATAATAAATTACATAAATGTCTTCAATAGTTGAAGACATTTGTAAATAAGAATCAACAAATGTAGGAAAATTTGTTTTTCCGTTGTCAGCTTTAAAGATTTATGAATTTGATTTTCCTTGTGGGCAGAATTTTTGATAAATTGTTGAGGTCACACAGGTAAATTCATGAATCATTATTATCAAAGATAAACGATGACATCAAGGACAGTTTGACAGAGAAAGTAAGGAAGGCTCCTATTTCAAGCTGAGCAAGAAAAGTGAATAATTATATACACAATTAAGACTAACGAATTGCGAGATGAATGAGATTCTATTAATCATCTTCATTTAATGTCCGTTAAAACAATTTGAAACTAATTGATAAAATATATCTTAATTCGACAATGTTTCAATTTTTCCCATCTTGCTTTAGATTATATAACATCTGCAATTATTATTAATTGAAAAAAACCAAAAAAAAAACCAAAGGAATTTTTACATTTTATAAATTTTATAAATCTACAGGGGAATTCGGAGATATAAGAGCATAATTAAGGTTTTTCATTAAAAAAAGTGGTGTCGTCCTTTCTTACTACATCCAATGCTGCACCATCCCATTCCTCAACGTGCAATGTATTGAGATGCATGTATTACTTCGAGGGTAATACATGCATCTTCTTTAAAGCTGGAAATATCATGACGTATTAATATTTTTTAAGTTTTTTCTAATTACCTATGATTATGTATATTGCATTCAATTTTTGAAAAAAATGCTCATTTAGTTTAAGCATTTTTTATATTTTCAAAAATTACAGCTGACCTTGGGGCTGATTTCTCGGGATTTGTAAACAATCAAATAAATTCATTGAAATTCCTATACAAATACACACTCACGAACGGGCGCGCATTTATATTACACTGATACATAGGATGAATAAATTATACAAAGATGTAATTTACATTTTGTGGTACTAATTATTCCCCAAAGTGGTGATAATGATACCAATAGGGCCGATGTGCATTAATAATGTTTCAGTAAATAATATATTCATACTCTTTAAGCTGTACTGATCAGACATACCCAAAAATATAATTCTCAAACATAGAAATTAATATGTACTTAGTGTAATAATAATTAGTGTAATAATATTTTTAAATTTTTAAATTTTTAATGAGAATGTTTTATAGGTCAGTACTGTCAAAATATCATGAGCAGTTTTGAGTGTTTTACAGTTGATAGACATGTAAAATGTGTTTTTTTACATTAAAAAAAATAGTTGCTCATATTCCCCCAGGCTCATGTTCTAAATTAACTGTTGCCGGATACATGATGCTTATTGGAAATGGAAAGTCTAACACCAACTTTTCACAGGACTATTGTGTCCTTTTGTTAGATTATAAACTTATTTGTAATTTTAGCCCACCAGACTACACTTACAACTATCAGACTACATTTTTAAAGTGAATTTCGCTCATTTAGAATGGCGAATACACTGCAAGGATTGTGACCAGGCTGACAGCGCTTGGTAGGACTGTGGCTGAGGCTACGAAGAATGATACCATTTGCTGGACACGGAAAAACTACTCTCTCTCTCCGATACGCTAAATAACAATTCCACTTGCACATATTCCCTAACTGCTCATATTCCCCGACTTCCCTTATAGCTATTCTTCGTCAGACGGCTTCTAAAGTCAATCTAGTCCTCTGAAGAAGGGGTTTCGAATTTTTTTAACGGATTTCATTCTCTGAAAAATGCTTGTATTTGTACAGGCCTGTATTTTGATACTTAACTTTTTACATTAATAGAGCGTGTGAAAATTAGATTTTAAGAAGTTTCTATAAAAAAATCTTATTTTTTTATATTTTTGTTTGTATTTAGGTTTTGCTATTTTTTCAAGACCAAGGATGAATATTTTTCTCTGTGCCACAATTCTATTCTAAAATTAGAAAGAGCTATCATTTTCTTTTCAGAATTTTGCAACAAAAGAAAGAAAGAAATAAAAATGGAAATTTTTTTTTTTTGTTTCGGCAATTTTAACAAATCCTGCAGATTCTATAAAATTTCCTAGAATGTAATAACTAAACTGCAATACATTCCCACAGATTGCTATCAGAAAGAAAGTTAAAATCAATAAATGTTAATAATAGTCTCTATCAAAACTCAATGCGTGCCTAGTAATTAAAAACAAATATTCATCGAAACAATTTTAGGCAAAACTAGTCGGCTACCCGTCGATTCGCTCCGGAAGCCTCCCTTATGTAACGGAAAACAATTTTTTATATAATAAAAAAAAAACACACACACACAAATTACATCAAGGAAACTAAAACTAAAATTTTTTAAAAGCTTTTATTTAATTTAATTTTTGATGTCTATATTCTCTCAATCTACGACTGCTTTTAGAACCACCGTGTAAATCATATATCTATGATATATTTTTATTTTTTTTAGAGATTAGAATGTAGCCCTCGTGGTCTAATGGCTGAGACGTCTAACTTCTGTGCAGTATTCTACCTAATTGAAATAGTGCATCTTTCTTTCTTGACCATTTTTTTTTTTTTTTACTATTGATAATTTTCAGTGGTTTTCGAGTTAGAAATAGTGATGGTTTTTGAGTTACAAATAGTGATTTTTCAGTATTCTACCTAATAGAAATAGTGCTTCTTTCTTTCTTGACTCTCTTTTTTTATTCCAATTGATACCTTTCAGTGTTTTTGAGTTACAAATAGTGAGTTTTCAGTATTCTACCTAATGAAATACTGCTTCTTATTTCTTGACTCTTTCTTTATTATTCCCAATGATACTTTTCAGTGGTTTTTGAGTTACAATAGTGTTCAGTATTCTTTCTAATAGAAATACTGCTTCTTTCTTTTTTGAATCTCTTTTTTATTCTAATTGGCACTTTTCAGTGGCTTTTGTGTTCCATAAATTGATGGTTTCTGAGTTACAAATAGTGATTTTTCAGTATTCTATCTAATAGAAGTACCGCTTCATTCTTTTTTGACTCTCATTTTAATTATAATTGTCATTTTTCAGTGACGTTTGAGTTACAAATATTGATGGTTTTTGAGTTGCAAATAGTGATTTTTTCGGTATTCCACCTCAAAAAGAGAGTGCTTCTTTCTTTCATGACTCTGTTTTCTTTACTCCAACATCTGGCGTATACAGGCACATATTTTTCAATATCACATAGAATTTGGTTAAGTAAGAATATTTAAAATATTGCAACGTTTCGGCAATTATCGCTCTAATTGTCAGTATCGAATTACAAATAAACTGACGGATGTGAAATAAAAAAAAAAATCTTGAGATTCAAAAAAAAAAGATTGAGTACATTCCTTATTGATGGGGAAAAGGAAAGGAGATATAAGTCAAAAAACAATATAAAGAGAGTTGTAGTCCCTATGGCTTAATGGATAAGGCATCTAACTTCGGATCAG
This sequence comes from Thereuonema tuberculata, assembly GCA_023159025.1. Lineage (NCBI taxonomy): Eukaryota > Metazoa > Arthropoda > Chilopoda > Scutigeromorpha > Scutigeridae > Thereuonema > Thereuonema tuberculata. Next base: position 45,131,407 of record JAFIDM010002131.1, on the reverse strand, counting down.
AAGGTTGCAGGTTCGATTCCTGTCGCGGATGTTTCATTGTAAAAATTATTTCTATTTTCCATTCTCTCAGACAGACACACAGACAGACAGACAGAGAAATAAAAGATTTTAGTAATATAGATTGAGTTCAAATTACTCAAAACAAGAATTTCCTTAAATTTCCTTAAAATGATGTTAATTTTTTTTCGTTGCTTTTTTTTCTAATTTAATCTAAGTCGTTAAAACGATACAGGTGAGAAGCCTATATTTGTAAAGTTATAATATCTTTCTAAATCAGTAAAATTTCCTTATTTAAAAAATAATTAATATTAATTAATGAAATGAAAATTTTAAACATTCAAATTTAATTAAAATTGAGTCATTATTGTTATTAAATTACTGATATCCGATTTGCTTCAATATTATATTAAAGCGCACTCAAATTAATGTTTAATAATCAGTATTTATGTGCGTTATTAAATAACATTTATTCACTTCCAATTCTTTTCTATGGAGAAATCATCTTTGTAAAAAAGATCTGGAAGTTGAACCATGGAGTTAGATTTTCTTTCGTCGTTTACTTCAGCTTCAATTGGAAAAAGCAAATGTTGTTTTAATAAAAGAATTATATCAGTACTTAAAAACATGAGAATCCAATAATGCGCCAAAATTGGAAACTGGAAGGAAATAGAAATTTAATGCTATTGTCTTCATATCTAAAAAAACTTGAGAATCTGGTTAAACTTAGATGATCTGTGAAAAATTATTAATTGGAAATGCATATCCCAACTCAAAGACATTAGATCTGGTTTCATTTTCTTTCTCAATGTTATCTGGCCGAAATGCCATCAGAATATTTAAAGAAATTATTATTATAAAAAATTTAAAAAAGAACTTTTCATAATTCTAATTGATTTTTGAATTTTCGACTTTTGATTTTTGACTTTTTTTTAGGTTGCATTAACATAATTTCAAAATAGACTTTCTCAAAAGTATATTTTTGAAGATTTACCGAACAGGCATTTCCTTAGAATCCTGTTTCTGTCGCTAGATGGAATTTTCGAAGAATGTTGTCAACTTATTTTTCTCTATTAGAAAAGAAACGACATTGAAGGCAATCTATTCAGAAGCACTTTAGAAAGCTCTTTCAGAAATTTTCTCCTGCTTCCTGCAATGTATCGTAGAATTTGGAACCAATTACGTTTCACATTTGGCAAAGTCATAAAGCGAAGTTTGTGCCCTTTCATTCATGATTCATGGGGAAGTAAAGCGAAAGCCCAGAGTGACCGAGAGAGTGATATATATCAGGTGAATGCTGCTGCAACACTAATTGAATGAATTAATAATGAGAAACAATATGCGATGCCCTGTCTCTAATGACACTTCATGCCTCTAGAATATTCCATTAAAATACTGCAGCTGATGTCGTAGTAGATTGAGATTAAGAAGCTTAAGATGCCAATCAATATCACCCCTTTTGAATTTAAAAGGATTACAATTTTAGAAAAGCAGTATTAATAAATAAGACCTTAAGATAAAGTTAACTAAAATAAAAAGAGAAATGCTTGATTGACACGTAGTTGTCATTTTTTTTATGATTTTAAAAGTTTGATTAATTACATGTATCTGAAATCTGAACTTAAATTTTCTAATAGAAATTATATGCGTAGCCTTTGGAATAACTGCTACAGCTGTAAAAAGCTGTGGACAATTGAACGTGAGCGTAAATAACGGGTGTAATAAGAAACATTTAATAACTCACTAATATAAAAGTAAAACATTACAAGACGGACTAGTTTCAAGCCTTCTTTCAAGATCCTTTATCAATTTTTGAAAGTTGATAATGGATCATATCTTCAGTATTTATGCTAAATTGGACCAATCACAAAAGTTTCGTCAAGTCGATAAAACCCAGGGATTTCCAAAAGCGGTTTCCATTATCAACTTTCAGAAGTTGAAAGAAGGCTTGAAACTAGTCCGTCTTTCATGTTTTAGTTTTATATTAGAGTGTTAGAATGTTTCTTATTACACTCTATTAAACCTTTCTTCAATTCTAAACTGTCTTATGAAATATTGATTATGTTGAAGATTAGTACAATAATTATCAGTCAAATAATTACTACATTACTGTCAATAGTAAGATTGTGACTAATAAGCTGACAGCAATCTCCATTTGCCAAAGGTCAAAGGCCGCGAGTGAATAAATAATATATTTTATTTAATACTTATTCGTTTTACAATCTTAAAGACATTTATAGAATGGACAATAACACAGAACAAATGAGTTTCAGCAATCTCTAGTAACAATTCGTTTATCAACTTTTAATAAGATACAACGAACTAAAATCAGAATTGTTAATATATTAATTTTATGAGGTTTTACGCTAATCTCTCTGAAATACTTATCATACTGATCAATAAAACTTTAGTTGTTTTTGTAGATAGTATTATTTTAGGACGACGCCCATTACTTGGAATAATATGGAGGCGTCATATTAACGATCGCCAGGGAAGTAATTCTTAATGTAGGTTGAAACGATCAGAGCACAAGATAATGCCAATCCGCGTCATCTGAGAGATTAACTTCGTCCACTGCTGGCAGAAAATGTTCCAAAGTGAGCGAAGGAATCGGAATATATTGTACTGATTGCAATTGTTAAGACCAAATTCCTAGTAAAGATCATACCGTATTCACCCAAAGTTACAGTTATTAACAACCACTGTAAATTTACCAACATTCAATAGTAGTAAATATGCTTTGAAGATTGAATTTTTATTTTTTAATATATTTCATTTTTAATTCCTCTCTTAAGCAGAACCTTCAGTAAATGTTTCTGCAATAATTATTAATAGACATGATAATGCAGACATGCGGATTGTTTCTACCAATCTGACGTATTGATATAGTCTACTGAGGTCCGTCTTAGAAACATTGCCTATACTACTGTCTTCAACTAATTCCCTGAAGAGTTAGTAGAGTATAACCTTAATCGTAAATGTTAACTATATTACATTTATGTTAGTTGGAGAAATATTGCAGCTTCTTACGATGATTACTTTGCATAATAGTAGTACCAAACTTCCTGTATTAATAGTTTCTGACTAATTGTCCAGAACTCTGCAGTCTGGACAAACTTTATTCTGCCCATGTTTAAAAATTGTATATATGTTTAAATTTTGGAAATATCAATGCAGGAAAGCTACATTATGCACTGGAATAATTTCACCATATGTATCTTGAAGTAACTTTGGTTTCCATAGCTTAAATAAACATTAGCCTTGATTTAGTTGCAAGTTTCTGAAGGAAAAAAAACGGAGTCAATGCAGTGAGCTGTGTTTTATACAACAAAGAATGTACAGAATTGAATATTGTTGGACAGTTCATAGTAATTCTCATGCCCTTATTGCATATTTTAAAATTCTTATATATGCTATACTTTACAAGCTTTTTTTTCCATTGACTTAAGATTCTGTGCATTTTTTTTATATTCGTATTGAGGTAAAATCAAAAATATTTCAATTTTCTTGTATAACTTTAATTAATGTAGAAATGAATCTATGATAGTAGAAATATAGTTCTGAATTTAAAAGAACAACGTTATTGTTTAATGATAAGAGGCTGAATTTCTAATGATGTGGTAAGTTTTTGAGTATAAATTCATTTAACGATGTACTGATAGGCAGTTAAAAATCTAAAACGATTATTATAAATGATTGTTTTCCCTCTAGAAGTTTCAATCACTGTAGAACAACTTCCAATGTTTTCATTTGATTTCCGTAAGATATTACTTTCCGTAGATGGGACGTTTTATCTTTTTTTTTTCTCCCTGAAGGCTGAATATATGAACGTTGTTTTTAAAATCCAAAAGAAACAAAAAAGAATAAAAATGATAAATTTTAATTGTTGTTTCATTTGGATTTTTCACCTTAAGGCAAGTTTTGTTTTTCGATGAGTTAATTCATAAAGGAGTACATTTAAAGCTGTTTATTATTTAAAGCTTCAGGAATTTTAAAAATTTTCCTCCCGTATCTCTGTTAAAACTCCAAGAATGCCTCAGAATATGTTCGAAAGAAGAAACAAAGAGGAATTTGGACCGAAGTGAGTTTCGATATGGTTGGAAAATTCCCAGCTCTGTCATCAGTGGGGAAGGAGCTGTGCATTACTGCGGTCGCTTAATATGCGAGATAAAATTCTGAGTTGGGTTTCGAGATCGTTCCTTTAATATCGCTGCCGCAGATGACTCCCTTATGCTGCTCAAATGATCATCACTGCTGTGTTCTGATGCTTTTTCCAGGCACGTGAAATGGCTAAGATTGAACATTAACCGCACCTTACAGCCGCATCCATTCGAAATGTAAAATACAATATACCCGAGCTCTGTAGCCATACGAAGAGAAAGAAGAAACATTGAAGGAATTAAAAATGTAATTTCTAATTAAATTCCAATAAATATCTAATTATTTGTTTCTTGCAGCTGCAATAGTAGCGTATTTTGTAGTGATGCTAAAAATTGCTTGTCAAAAGTTATTCAAGATAAACAAAAATATTGAAACTTAAAAAGAAAAATAAAAATAAAAATAATTGCTTCAAATTGAGGAGATAAGAAAGTGTGTAGTTAGAATACAACTACACCAACCTCCTTACAATTTTTTCCTTTAACAGCATATACCAGAATCTAATAGTCGATCCAAAAATCTACACGTAGATTAGAAAACTGTATATAGAAAAAAGGGATGAAAGACATTCATGGTCAGTAAAATATCAGAATTTTCAGAAATTTGCAAATGATTTTGCTACAAGTATTTGATTACAAAATATGTAAATTCTTTTTTATATAAGAGCAGTTCAAAAATTCTTTTCTGGACGTTGATGGATCTTGAACGCGAACCACTTCAATATCCAGATCCTTTTTCAAAAGTGGAGGAGCATGGCTTTGTGTCTTTTGAGATTTACCTTTAATCGCCATCAATACATTCAGGAGCATTCAAGTTTAGACATTGGCTACGTTACTTTGAACAATAGCATTCTTAAGCATTTTTTTTCCAACATGACAGTGTTTACTTTAAATTCGAAGACGTAATTCCTTTGGTATAATTCCTGAAGCTATCAAGTTACCTTCATTGATGTACAACTTATGTGGTCAAATTACTTCAAGTAAGGATTCTTTACCACATTTACAACTCGACGCATTACTGCGTGCATCATTCACCGCAGGAATCTAACCAATTATTGATCTAGATGGCATTACATTCTTTTCCGTAATGTGAAAACTTTTCCTAAGTGCTCTCTTTCAATCCAAATTATTCATTCTTGATGGGGCAATACATGTGGAAACATTAGAAGATAATGACGATATCTACATTTGAACATAGCTAAGCTCATCTTCAAAATGGCTGAAGTGCAATTGAAATTTCAATTATAAGGAAAATTTATGATGCCTTCCCAGTCACTTTGAGTAAAGTGGTGGATTTTCTGAAATGCTTTTAAGGAACTACACAATGCATAAGTAAAATCACAGTTTTCTTTACAAAAAATAATTTATACTTACGATAATTATAAAAGAATAACAAAAAACAGCTATTCTTTTTCGTATAGATTAGTTTTTACTAATATTCCATTCACATGATTTCTGGCATATTTCTGCAGAAATATTAAAAAATAATTTTTTCAACTATTTTTATTTAAAACCAAGTGAATTTTAAGAATCTCACCTTCATTAATTTCGAAAAATAAAACTATGAAAACAAGGTAGAGATATTCATGTGATTACTACAGGCCTCACAAAGAAATATAATGTATATGTGGTCATTTCAAGAAATAAAAACCACATTCGTTTATTCATATAAAATGTTTAGTTCTACTTGGCGATCAAGAGACATTCTTCAGCGAACAACAACAATTTAAGTTCAGTCGAATCTTAAGATACAAAAGATAACTGTTAAGTTTTAACATATGAAACAGCTACACTAAAATGACACTTAATAGACTCGCTCTTAATGTTTTTTGAGGAAAATAAATTGTAAAACCATGATACTACATAGGTTTAGTCAAAAACATATATTACCATGTGTGACTTCATCTTCACCAAGAAATGCAAACTACATTACCTACAATTTAAATAATCGCATACCAATTTAAAAATCACTGCAACATTTATTCGTTATAAAGTTTCGTTTAACCTGATTTTAACTGAATAATGTTTGCTTAGATAAAGGTTGAGTCACTTTGTTCATTTTATTCGTTGTCTCAATTATTCATTCTTTTCATTTATATAAATTTGATTCTTCCTTATTGAATTATATGTTTCTCACAGCGTTCCTTATCTTGATTACCTTAACTTCGCCTTCAAAGAAAGTTCCTTCCTCGCCTTTACTTTATATCTAATTCTGTTATTGATCATGGCAGGTGAGTTGCACAGGGGCTTAGTTCTTACATTTGCACGCCAATCGACCAGGGATCATGTGTTGGTTTAGTTTCCCTCGAGATAAGTCGCGATGGCCGTGCTAACTGATAATGCAGAGACGATGCATAATGTGCCAAGGTAACAAACTGAACTTCTCAGGTACACGTTTTAAGAAAATAATAAAGATGAAGTTTCAAGAAATACTCGGAATGGGTCATGAAATTCATAATATATCAAAAGTTTTCTTACAAAAAAATTTAAATAATAAATTCGTATTTCTTAAAATGTTAGGATTGGCAATTAAAATAGTCAACAATTTTGAAGGATAAGCAAAAGTTGTGTAAGTGAGGAATTGAAGATTCTCTCAAACATAATAAAAATTTTGTAGGTTAGAAAAATCAAAAAAAATTTTGAAAGTTAGAAAAATCTAATAAAATTTAATAGTTAAATAATTATTGAGTTTTGGTTCTAAATTACTCGTATATAACAATTTCACAATTATTTATAAATTTATACTATGAAATATTAAATCTTCTTAGTATTTATAATAATTAAAATTTTAAAATATTACAAACGATATGAATTAAAATGTTAAACTTTATAATGTTCACTTATGCATCCTTCTGTCGCTGAACTCCTGCCATTCGATTGGTTGAAACAAATTAAAAATATAAAAAAAAATAAAAATGCATTTTTCTTAATTTTATTTATTTAAACACGTTGCTGATAAATTTGAACAGTTCTGTATGATTTTAAATTTGGAGTGTTATTGTGATATTCTTATAAAGAAAGTGATTTTCAAAAGAACTATAAAATGATTAAAAAATGAAGAAATTACAAATTGCTATGTAAATTTCTTTTAGTGACGAATTATTGTAGATATTTTTTATTCATCGTGTTAAGTCTTTTTTTGACTTAATTTCCTTGGAAACTGAAGCTTATGCAATGAATGCGTGTGTGGGTGTGAATTTGTGATGTTTCCTCCTACTCTTTGTTGAACTGTATGATGGATCTTCTGGAAATGCAGATAAACGGCAAGAGACGACCAAACCTGTGTCCGTCCCTCCCGACAAAATTATGTTGGAAGGCTTCAAAATTTACAATGGAAAAGCATTAGAACCATAGATTTTTAACGATTTCTTAAACAATATATAATCTGCTTATTAATCCTTTTAATATCTCTGCGATCTTTAATATGTAAAATTAATTGATAAGTATTCCAGGATTTTTAAGAAAATGGAAGAGTCTATACTGTTTGTATTCAAATATTCTAATTAAGAAACCTCAATTTTCGTTTCCATTACTTTCATGACTTTAAAAAGAAGAAAACGGAAGATTATAAAGGAAAGTAGACGTCAAATTTCCAGAAATTTGTTTTTATTGCTAAAAGAAAACCCTTATTTACATTAATATTTACGTAAACTTTCTGAATTATCATTTGTCTTCCTAATTAATAAAGTAATCTTAAAATGTACTTTAATCTGAAATTAAGTTTAATTCGATGATCATCAAAAATAATCCACTGTTTCACCTTCATTTACAATGAAAATCTATATTTTTAAGAAGTTGTTTTAAGAAGGTCTTCGTCTTTCGTTTTCTCTTAATTTTTTGCTGAAAATAACTTTCTATGACTACCTTTATAGTTTTTCTCTTTTTTTAACTGTCACCTTTTTTTAATATGTCAGAAGAAAACTTGAAGCAAAATCAATTCTTCAACTTGATGTGCGGTTTTTTTCCCCTTTTAATTTCAGGTGTTTAAAATGTAAAATTCCATTTGGGTCCTTTCCTTTTTTTTTGGTCGTGATCTCCTATTGAAAAGGCTGTTAGGCATGGATTCGTACATGTGTCTGACATTAATGAATGACTCCCCTCTTGCCGCTCTCTAATTATGCAGCTTTGTGCCAATTCCTACGGGAACACCTTTCCTTTTGCTGCTCCTTTTCAAGGTATCGCGGTTAAGTTCTGGCCTACCACTATCATTTATTAGCAGAGCATAATTTCTTCGTGAAACCTGACACAGAAAACCATATTCCACACAAGTTATGCACCGCTTATCTTCACTTCACCATTAATGAAAAAGAATAGGAAACCAGAAAAAAAATCAATGATACTATAATATGAAACTTAAAAATTATTGAAGAAATGACAAAAAAGAATGTTAAAGTGTAACTTACTATATTAAATAAATCCGCTATTATTCGATTATTCTAAAGCTCCAGGTCGTATCCTGTTCTCTACATTATTAAAACTACACACGATCCTTACATTAAAGCTGCTTGAAAAGAATGAAAAAAATGGGCAAAGAGACACTTTACAACTTTCCATAAAGCAGTTCTTAGGTAATCCGAGAGTTTCCTATCTATCGTTTGCATTTTTATTGATAAAATAAACTTTAATCTAAGAAGGAAATTTAAGGTGCAGAAAAAACTCATTAAGAGATAAATAGCCAAAGACTACACATGAATAACATCATTAAGGAGGGTGGATCGGGCTGACGAGTCCCAAAAATGACGAAACAGCAGTTCGCGATTCCTTTCTGATGATAAACTTAAAGGCGTGTGAATGTTATTTTTGCGCAGTCTGATTTTTTTATTTCTTAACTAGACGGGTACCGTCGCTTCGCTCCGGAACCCTTGCATTAAAAAAAAAAACTTTATTTATTTAGCAAATTAATATAGACATCGGAGAATACACGACTTCCCAGCCCGTTGTGGCCTTCTCCGCTTAACTCGGGTGTATTGCGGATTGGCGTCTCACATTTGGGGTTGCGCCACACACATTTTTGCATGTATCTTGCAAACGCAGAAACGTTTGTGAATGATTGATATATCGTTCGATAGAACATTCAAATACCAACATTTTCTCAATATAATGTTCTCTTCCAACTTTTATACTTTTCGTTTAAATTGAGAAAAAGTCAAAATTTGACCCTTTAAAAGGCGACATCTTGGAAACCAAAAACTTTTTTCGAAAGATTTTTGTAGCATTTTGTTTGTCTTAAAAAGATCTACATTTTATCCATTTGCATGACCAATCTATCTCTTATAGTTTGGTCACAAAATTGGAAAAACGTAAAGTCTTATGACAGACAGAATAACGCTTTTATAATATAAGATGTTAATCTATTTTCAGCTTTCTTTAATAACGGAATGTTGGATTTATTTTTGCACCAATTAAAGAGCTGAAATCTTTGAGCATTTAATTAAAAATCATTTTAATTTCTTTCTACTTGAGAATTCAGTTGAAAGTTAGAAATGTGAAAATTATTAAAACTAGGAACAATGTTAAAGAGGAAAATATTTGAGCAGAGAACTTAGAAATATATTTAAAATTAACTAAAAAAAATATTTCAAAAGCCAAAAAAAAAAAAAAAATTAAAAAATTAAAGGATCTCCTAGTTTTGATAGGATTGATAAAAATTTTCTTCTTCAAGTTGAATTCCGAATAATTGAGTTAACCAAGAAATGGTTAAATAACTACAGGAGTGGTAAATTATTATAGACATGATTACAGGCTTCAATTCGAAAGATGGAATAAAACTAAAAAAGAATTTACATTTATTTATTTAGCTTTGGGCCGTGGGTACAGCCCTTGTGTGCTTCTATCCTTGCGGATCTATCGCACTAATCCCAGAATGGTCAGAAATTCTGAAGGTAATTGTTTTTCCTTTTTCAATTCTGACAATTTTTCACCCCTTCAATGCCATAAACAAGGAGAAGAAGCCACAGGAAAGAAAGTAAACATATCCAACCTACGCCGGGATTCGAACCCAGGTGCCGACGCATCGGCCTCGTAGACGACCGCTGTCTAATCCACTAGATCACGCCGTAAAGAATATAAACATTCAACTTATTACAAAAATAGCATTTTTATTTCTTTAGATTTTAACTGTTAGCTGAAACGTTTAAATTCTTTTTAGCTATCCGGATCACGAAAGCATAAAGGGGTCGCTCTCATGTTTTCACTAAAAAGCCATTTTTTTGCTTTGTTTTTAATTTAATTTGTAATTAAAAGTAAATTTACAGATTTTCTATGTTAAGCTATTTAATTTTGGGAATATTAATTAACTTCTATTTGCAAAACGTGTAATGACAAGTAAAAATCTAAAGAATATAAAAAAATCTTTAATGAAATTTGTTACACTGACGCTTGGCCACTGCTTTCTCATTTCAATTTAATTGCAATGAAAAAGATCCACAAAAGTTTGTTCATGTTTTGCTGCCTTCTGTAATCAGCGGTTTTCTGTTACTGAATGGATGGTAAATTTAACTACAAATTAAATTTTTAATTTGTATGGCTTTCCATCGAATTTCGAAGCAAGTGCAGAATGTCTTTTCCTATCTGGAGGCTTTTTCATTTAATAATTGCGTTGAAATGTAGATTCTTATATTTTATAAATACGTAGTATTAAAATAGTCACTACATATTAACATCACGACATCACACCGCTTTAAAGTGATTTCAGAACGTAAATTTTTGATGACCACCATCTAATGAAATATTCTAAAGTACTAAAATCTATGAACTTATCATAAACTTACCGAGTTTTGCAGTATATTTGCTTTAAAAACGACTTTATTTATGCAAATGATTTACGACAAATGCCATTGGGATTTGACTAGCTAAAGTTCAAACTCTTCAATTATTTGGAATTTTAATACAATTTGGAAAACAAATTGAAGCAAAGCTTAAGTACTTTATGAAATAAGTTGATAAATGTTTAAGCGATTGTGTTCAACTATTTGACTTGGGCAGCAGGTTAATTATACTTTTAATTACTTGCCAACAGGGATAACACGTTATCATGCAATTTCATCAACCATTACTGGGCATTAATTAAGCCAGCGATAGGACACAGGAAATTGCTCAATGATTGGCAAGAATTAAAGTTAAGCAACTCTGAGAACAATCAGACAGTTTTAGACGACTTTCAGTTATATAAAATAAATTTTATACTTTTAATAGTCTTATTTAAAAATTTGAAAAGAAAATCAACTAAATTCCATTTAATATCCAAACGAATAGCTTTCTATAGGTTAATTTCACTTTGCGATATTAATGATAAGTAATTAAAATACATAAATAATTAATTCAGTAAATAGTCAAGTAATAATACGTGATACATTAATTTTTGGAGCAAATACATTCTTTACCTTGACAAAACAAGATAAGTTTGTGAAAATTCAATTACAAAAATTACTTTGCTGCAATGGGGTATTGTGTACAAACTGTACTTTAACCCAATTAATACGGATGTGGAGATCTGTTGAAATAGCTTTTTTCCGACTATCTTCATTTGTAAGATAGTTATACAAAGCAGCCGAAACTTTTATTGTATCTTTGAACTGTGGAAGTCTTTATTGGTAGCACATTATTCTTTAGTTTTCTTGATAAATATTCTTATGAAGGCAGGAATCACCTTATGAATTTCATGCGATCTAATAACGTGAACTATTAATGTAATACTGAGTTGAAAGTGCAAAATTAAAAGCTGCAATCTAAAGCAACCACGTTTTCCTTTGTCATTTCCGTTGTACAAAAATAAGAAATAATCCAGTCATTGGGAAAATAAAAAAACAAACAAGCAAACAGATATTCTAATATCTTTTTAATTCCTGATGTTTCCGCAATGCCATTTACCATATACTTTCAGACTTGGTGTTTTTGGCTTTGTTTTTTAAAATATTTCTGTTTTATTTTGACAACTTTTTGATGAAGACAGCCCTAAACAACCTACACTCATCTTTGTGTTGTCATCTTAGGTGATTTCCTTTTGTACTTTTATTGAAATTGAAAATTTATCCTTTTCTAGTTTATTTTTTTAAAATAGAAAGTCTGTTTTCCCCTGAGAAATTAATGAAAAGCAAGAAAGTAAGAAAGATAAAAAAAAACAACAACAACAACAAAAATTTCCCATCTCTTTGAATATTAAACCCACAATTAGTTAATGCAATTAAAAGAATCATCATGTATAGCCTAAATGTAAACATATGAATCCGAAGGGTAATTTTATGATAAAAATGAAATTTACTCTTACTTTTAAAAATGTTTAATAAAAATTTTATTATTAATTTTTTTTGTGGTTTAGTAACAGCATCATAACACTTATTACACTTTTTAGATATAATATTTCTCCTACAATATAATTTCACAATATTTCGTCTTTCTATGCTTCAGGTGAATATATGAAATTCATCCTCTTCCTCAAATTTTTGTACGGTTTACAAAAGCGAATCAAAATATCTAAACAAATAAACTATTAAAAATATATAAATAGCATTAACATAATAAACATCAACTCATTGTTTCAATTATTGATTTATCAATATTATGATAACATTTGTTGAAAACATAATTCCTTCACATATCGGAATGAAATATTACTCATTTTAAGGAATTTTTCTTTATTAATGCAATCTTTTGAGTCAATAAAACAACACTTAATCACTAACCTTTGCTTTTCATTAGCAATTCTACATTCGATTGTAACATAGGGTATGTTTTTTTATCCATCAAAGGTCTGCCCATTCAGAAATATTTCTCTTTTTATTTTTATAAGCTTTAATGCGCTCTGCCAATCTCTCGTTCATCGTTCTTCCAGTGCTTTTAAAATATATACTCCCACAATCTCTACATAATAAACTATATACAACACCGATATTACTGAGGATATTTTCTTTACCAACTTTTATTTTCTTAAATAATTTGCTTTCTTTATAATAAACACTTCTAATCTTATTATCTTTGCAAAATCTGTAATGTAACTACTTAACTGAAAACCCAATGGTAATTTAATTACTTTATCATATACCATTGTTTTCTTTTTTATCTTCTTATTCTGAAAAACCTCTTTTACAACTTGTTTATAAAAATAATTTCTGTATTCATTCATTCTGAAAACCTCTTTCATATTATTATCTTATCTTTCCATAATTTTGTTTCTTCGGTAAATTCTTTTACGCGTTTTAAATATTTTTTTTTATAATTGCTTTCTTAGTGTATACATTATTTGCTGAGTTGAAGTTCAGGATATGATTGCTTTTTAATGGCTTTATAGTGTTCTTATGAGATCTTGTAACCTTCAATAATTAGTAATATATTAGGAAAAGGTAATTTATTTTCTATTTCCTTTTCAACAGTAAACTTTAAAATAAAGTATTGAATTAATATTACTGTAAAAGTTTGAAAAGTCTCTCAGTCCCTGTCCAAATCAATAAGATACCATCAGCATATCTAACTATAATCAGCTATGTTCCAAATTTAAAAAAATAGTTTCATACTCTAATCAATTCATGTAAATATTGCATATAATACCTTTTTCTCCAAATATTATTAGTTTACAACTCTATTGCATTCAATTGGACCGCTAACCGGCCGTTAGTGGTTTAGGTTATGAAAAGGATAATCACTAAAATTAAGAACCTGTTGTGTGTACAGCGAAACTACGTTATCGTAAATCGCAAATAGTAACTTATATTAAAACCACGTACCTAATAATATTTCACATAAATGAATTTTACCAATTTATCTTTCTGATTTGGTACAAAGATGTGTAATAATTAACGAATCTTATTTTCTGCAAAACACAAAAAAAAAATTAATTAAATTTTCTTTAATTAATTCGTGCCATTTTTATGCTTTATATTTTTATTTAGGCTAAACAACCAAAACAATAATTAAGCTCTCAAGCAATTTTTGTTGGGCCTTGGCAGTCTTACAATTTCAAACTAAATCTTTCTGAAAATCAGTTGAAAACTTCGAAAACGTGGTTCGCAAATCTTCTACTATTTTGAACTTTGATTACTATAGGCTGGTGAGGAAAAGACAATGAGTTCGAAACAAATAATTTTATATAAGTAGCGGAAGTTTTCGGCATAATAGCGAATATTGACAATGAAATAAAAAGTCCGTTACTGATAGAATCTGTTTTTCAAAATAAATTAAAAATTAATTCAGTTTATACTAAAGCGTTGAATAATAAAATCCTATGCATAATAATGGAATTCAGATAAGTCTACTGTTCTCGCCAATGTCCATCTCCTAATTCAAGTCAGTTGGGTTTCCGTTCCAATGGGAATGCCATTCATTCATTAGAGGATGAGAGTGTCTTTTGGCAAACAGCCAAGGAACATCTTCGTAACCTAAAGAACCTTCCAAGGATGTCCTCCTTGAAATATTATCTCCAGTGAACCCTTTGGTCATGTCCGCTGGTTCCGTTTCATGACATATTACATCAACCACGAGAAAGGTAGAAAGAAACTAACAATAATCAGAGAAACTAAACTTTCCTGCAGTCAGGCGATCATTGCAGTGAACTGTTTTCTATTGAAATGGTTTTATAAAAGAATACTTACCGTACAGGAAATAAATATAATTTACTGCTGCATTAACATTCCTATAACTACAAAACAGTTTTAAATATTTATATCCTAATATTGACTCATTTAAGTTATTTTACAGCAATTAGTCCATAAGTTTTCTACTTATTAAATATAATGTCAATACTAGTTGAAGAATGAAATATAGATAAAAATGCTTTGTTATGATTTTTTACAAATAAAATTTAGTTATATTTATAATAGATTAAATTATTATATCTTATAATGTTGTTTAGAAATAACTTGATAAGTCAAATTTGAATTTAGATAAGTTTATATTTAACTTAAATATATGGTAACTTTTATGTAAGTATATTAACTTATGTATAAATATATATTTATTTTAAGTAGAGTGGGAAAATTAAGTGTATTATTATTAAATATTTAACTTATTATTTAATTTTTAGATGTAACAGATGTTTAGATGTACATCTAAACTTCAAATAACATTAGAATATTTTAACTTTAAAAATTTAAACCAACAATTATTTTTAATTAGTATATTTAACTGACTAACAGTACTTAGTCCACATTTCATGTTACACTTGTTGATAATATTATTTAAATGTAACCCTGAAATCTTTGGAATGTATCAAACTTTAACTAATTAATTTATTTGGTTTTTTTGTCAGTTCAGTTATTATTTACTTGTTTTTTAATAATTAAGTACAATATATTCTGTGTTTTCTGCTTATTTCATTTGTTTAGATGTTATGTCGTATTATAAATTTAGAAATTAAAATGTGGTTCATATGTATACAAAAGTTATAAATTTTAAATCAACCAAAAAAATGGTAACAAAAATTTCCAATTTTCTTTTAAAATGTAAGAAAATTTGCACTGAAATATAAGTTAAAATAAACCTAATCAAATATTATCAATTATAATAACACTAATAAAATATAATCTGGTAAAACTTAAAGAAAGTTTTACCAGAAAAACTTATGCTGGTAATTCTTTTTTTTTTTTTAATTTTTGATAAGTTAATAAAAACATCAGTAAATAATTTTACATTTTACGTTTCTTTACAACATTTGTAGATCATAATACTCTGTTGCCAAGAATTATTCCATAATTTGTTTCCCTTTATATTTTCATTGAATCACAAAATATTTATAAATATTAACTTTACTGGAAGAGCTTTAAAATTCAATTGTTAATATTAATCTTATTAAGTCTTATATTTTTGAAAGATTTCTTATGGTTCCAATTATAAATTCAATTAGTAATCCATTAGTGATATTTCAAAATTGATTTGCTACGTTTAACGACTAACCTTTAATAATTAACTATATTGATTTCAGAAATTAATAACTTAATTAGCTTACAACAATTGATTTCTGAACAAACTTTTGGATTACTATCTAATAAATGCAGTTAAGTAACGATATTATATTAAATACTTAATAAAGCACATGATTTCGGAAAGAAATTTCAAATTTTTGATGATATATATTATGGAAATCGTAAAATACAGTATATAGGAATTCAAATAGAACAAAAAATGTTATTGAAAGTTCTAATCAGAAAGGGACTCTTAACAAAGATCCTGAACAAACTGAATCAGATGCTTACCTAAGATTACAACGTCGTGACCTTAATACAGTAATATACTGTAGACTTGTCGAAACCCTAAGTATTTTTTCCTCTTCTTCCATAACTACTACGGATAACACTTTCTTTATGACATTTTTCTATGCAGTTTTTTGTTTTGAGACTGGACGAAAAAAAGATGAAATCTAAATAAAACTTTCTCGAGCTATAGTAATCTTCTCAGGCAGAATAGACAAAGAATTAAAACATGTCTTTCAGACTTTATTAATATATTATTTATGTTTAATTATATTTACAAAATATTTTGCTGAGTTTTATTTCTTCTTCTCCTTCTTCTTCTTCTTCTTCTTCTTCTTCTTATTCAAAACAACGGGGTTCCCCAGCAAAAATAACACGGCGGGTCAAGGACCAAAGTACGTATTGCCAAGTACATATTATTATTATTATTACGTACAACTTTCAAACGTTGGGTTTCCCAGCAAAGACAACATGGCGGGTCAAGGACCAAAGCACATATTGCCACCTGAAAAGAAGTGTGCGAGAGTGATTAGGGATGTGTGGTTGTGGTCCATAAATATTCTAACTTTGCGTGTTGTATTCAGTACCACAACCTTCTGGAGTTGTGCATAAGTGTTTTTGAAGTCCCAGGTGTGCTGAGTCTGTGGTGCAATGTGTGAGACACCAGACCAGTGGCGGACAGGACGGTGGCATGCACTCAGTCCTGCCTCCACTGCTTCTAGAGCTCTTGTGCTAGATCGGTGTATTTACTGATCTTGTCTATGTGAGTTTTCTGCATGTTCTTGCTGATAGGCATTGCAATATCAATGAGATAGGTCTGTTTGTTGATCTTATCAACAAGTGTTATGTCAGGTCTGTTGTGATGTATGGTTTTGTCTGTGTGAATGGGCCATCCCAGTACAGCTTACGTAAGGGTGACTCTTATTTGTGATGTGTACTTGTGGTACGGGATCGTGTTCTTAATAAGTGAGTGTTTGTGTGCTAGCTGTTGATGAACGATCGACGCTACCTGATCGATGGAGGTAGTCTGTTTGGGAGAGAAGGGGGCAGCCTGATACTATTGGGTGAGTGCAAAAGTTCTACCCGTTTTTATTACCCATAAAGAAGAGCAAATAAACGAAAAATGAACCGTATCTATTATTGTGCATAATCCCCATTGCTATTTAGTACCTCTTGCCATCTTTCTGGTAGGAGATGAATCCCATGGCGGTAAAATTCCGGTGGTTTCGAGTCAAAAAGTCTTGGATGGCAGTTTTTACAGCATCAGATCATCAAAGATTTTCTGACTGAATGAATTGTTCAACGCACGAAATAGGTGATAGTCAGTTGGTCAGGAGAATAGGGAGAGTGGGGTAAAACCTCCCAACCAAAGCCCAGTAACTTTTGGCGAGTGATGACAACAGCATGTGGCCTGGCGTTATCGTCATGAAGGATAACACCGCGACGATTGATGAGACCTGGCCGCTTTGCTACCAAATTTGAATGCAGCCTGTCTAACTTGTAGACAGTAGAAGGCAGCATTGATGGTTTGGTTGAGCGGCAGGACTTCCCAGTGAATTATTCCCTGCAGATCCCACCACACACTCAATAACACCTTCTTGGGATGAAGTTCAGCTTTCGATGTCTATGCAGGCGGATCAGAAGGGCGACACACAGTCCTACAACGCTTTACGTTACGGTACATAACCCACTTCTCATCTCCTGTCACAATTCGTGTCAAGAATGGATCATTTTTGTACGGGAAAGCAAGGAAACACAGGTGGTGATTCGGTCATCCCGTTGCTTAGCTGTCAGGTTATGTGGAACCCAACGATCCAACTGTCTCGTACAACCCAACTTAACCAGCCGTCCCTCGACTGTTGTCCGGTGTACATTGAAGATCTCCGCTAATTCTTGCACAGTTGGGTTCGGGCTGTTCCTTATGGCTTGGTCAATATCGTCCTCTCCAACTTGTGATGGCCGTCCACTCCTAGCCTGATTTTGGCAGCTTCTGTCTCCTTCCCTAAATTTACGAAACCATCGACGACATGTGCTTTCGTCTATTGCATCCTCCACGCCAACTTGACAAACATTGCGACCTGCTGCTGCTGCCGTACTTTTTTTATCAAACTCGTATAACAAACAATGTCTTATATGCTCCTTCTTGTGTTCCATGTTACACACTCTGATATTTTTTTTGAGATGATTAACTTTATGAGACACGATGCATTTATATGTGAGGCATCCATACGTTTGATTGGCCGAACATTTGCGTCATTATAATGTCGTGTGAGGGCAATTCCATTGCAAATTTTCATATCCAAAAAAGGGGAGAACTTTTGCACTCACCCAATAAATGGTCGATCGTCTCATGCGTAGTGTGGCATTTCCTGCATGTGTCGTCATGCGTGTTTGCGTCGTGTAGGATGAGGTTCTTGTAGTTGCGTGTGAGGATAACTTGGTCCTGTATCGCGATCATGTACCCTTCGGTCCCAAAACAGCTCGCCACTCGCCATCTATTCGACGCTACCATGTCGACATGAGGCTGGCTGAGTTTGTGGCGATGTCTGCCATGGGGTTTCTTACATGCCCATGATTCACGCAGCTGCTGAGAATTATTATTATTATTATCATTATTAATAATAATTCAAGGATTCAACTAATAACGAAACGTTTATAATAATTGGAATATACAGACCTCCAAATTTAAGTAGAATATCTTTCATTGAAGAAATGAATAATTTACTCAATGACAATATAAAGAATTATAAAAATTCAGTTTTTTTCATTGGAGATATCAATATTGATCTATGGAAGAAAAATAAAGATTTAACTACTTTAAAATATCTGGAATGCCTATATTCCAATGGTTTCAAAAATTGTATAAATGGTGTAACCAGACATATCATAACAAATAAAAAAAACACAAAATCCTGTATAGATCATATATTCTTAAGAGATAAATGTATTAATAGTAGAAGTACGGGAATTATATGTAAAGATGTAATATCCGATCACTTCATAGTATTTGTACAAAATATTATCTCTAACAACAAAAATCTAACTAAAAACGATAAGGTTGACGATAAAAGAAACCAACAAAGCCAAAAAACTACATATTTGAACAAAAATAAACTAGAATTACGCATAAATAATGTATTACAGGAAATCTCCGAAAATAACATTAATGATACTAACGAAATCTATAATAAGATAATAACAGAAATAACTGAATCAAAAACAACAAAATATATTAAACTAGAGAACAAAAAGAAACGAACGAACAACAAATCATGGATCACCTGCGACATCATAAAAGAAATCAATGAGAGAGACTATTTGTTTAGGAAATGGAAAAGTAACAAAACTAATATGAACTTTTACAATAATTATAAATTATTAAGAAATAAACTAAATAGCAAATTGAAAAGGCTTAAAAAAGAATACTATAAAAATAAATTCAATAATGAATTAAATTCTCCAAAAAGCCAATGGAATGAAATAAACAAAATATTAGGGAAGAACAGCAAAATATCTGAAAATATAGAATTAAAACAGCTAACAGAAAGCTTTAAATCTTACAATAAAGAAAAAAATTGTTAGTGACAAGTTTTGCAACCAATTCTCAATTGTTGGAAGAAATGTATTAAAATGTGATAAAAGATTATGCAATGAGGTAAATTTATATGTGCAAAACTCTATTGTCTTTGAGAAACCTAACTATCAAGAAATGTTAAATATAATCAATAAGCTAAAAAACAAAAAATCCGTTGGTTTTGATAATCTCAAAATCAGAGAAATCAAGGATAATAAAGAAATTTTTGCACATATAAGTACGTTGCTATTAATGAAAATTATCGATAATAAAAAATATCCAGACAACCTAAAAATTTCAAAAGTTGATCCTATCTACAAAGGAAGTGATATATTAAATTTTAAAAACTACAGACCAATTTCTATTCAGCCGATAATAAATAAAATTATCGAAAACTATATTTGCCTAAAAATGAATAATTACCTAAATAAATATCAAATCATAAACTCAGAACAATATGCATACCAGAAAAACAAAGGTACGAATAACTTATTTGAAAACTTCTCAAATAACATAAATAACAACCTAAATAAAAATAAATTAATTCTTCTTATATCCATTGATCTAAGCAAAGCATTCGATAGCATTGATACGAAAATACTATTAAAAAAACTGTACAATATTGGAATCAGAGGCTCACTATATGAAATCATTAAAGACTACTTTAAGAATACAAAAATCTTTGTGTCAATTGACAATATTTACAGTGACATGAAAACTATCCAAAATGGAGTTCCTCAAGGTTCACAACTAGGCCCTTTGTTTTTCTTACTTTTCATCAACGATATATTTCAGGTAATAAAATCATGTTACATACATATTTATGCAGATGATATAATGATTTATTCGAATGGGAACTGCACTACAGAAATAAGAGATAAATTACAAAAAGATTTAATTCGAATACAAAATTGGATGCATGACAACAGACTTCAGATAAATGAAGACAAAACAAAAATAATGCTAATATGTCCAAAAAAAAAGACTAATAACAGATAAGCCAAAAATTTTTTTTCACCATCACAACTGTCTTCATAATTCACCATATGAATGTAAAAGCTGTTCAGTACTACAGTACACAAAAACAATTAAATATCTGGGCTTAATAATAAATGAAAAATTTTGTTGGAATAATCACATTAAAATGTTACATAAAAAGCTAAACAAACTGTCATACATATTCTATCATATAAAAGACATACTTCCAACGCGGATTAAAATGTTATTATATAATGCTTTATTCGATTCGAACATAAATTACGCTGCTAACATTTGGGCCAACACCAATGACAATTGTTTTAAACCTATAATTAACCTGCAAAATAAAATTTTAAAGATAATTTTCTTCAAGCAAAATGTAAACGATAAAAGTATAATATTAAAGAAAATACTTCAATACAGAATACTAAATCCCAAACAAAAATTCATATACAACATACTAATTAAAAACTATTATAAAATCTTTGAGCATAAGAAAGAAGAAAAACAAAAATCCTCATATAATCTAAGAAACAGGAAAAATATACATCTTCCCTATCCACTAATATACAATGACTATGGTAAGAGGCATTTCAACTATATACTTGAAAATATATTCAACACTATAGATGAAAAAGAAATATATATAAAAAATGGAAAAATATCGTATGTTAAGAAACTATTAAAAAAGTGGCTGATAGAATGTAATTAATATGAATTTCTTTTGTTTCAATTGTTTTCTTTGTAATTGTAAATCCTGTTTGTAATGTCTCACTTAAGTATTTTGTTCAATTTACTACCAATGTCCTTAATATTTATTGTTACTAGTTCTTACTGTACTCGATAAAAATAAGCTAAACATAGGTAACTTTAATATACATATGTAATAATTATATATAGAGTTAAATCAGAAAATTATTTTAACTTTTAAATC
>JAFIDM010002131.1:45093842-45109488 GCA_023159025.1 Thereuonema tuberculata | reverse complement strand
TTGTATTTAGAATCATAATAAAAAAAAAAAAATAATAATTATCATTATTATTATTATTATTATGATTCTTTGTTTCAAACCATGGGTTTCCCCAGCAAAAACAATATGGCGGGTCAAGGACCAAAACACATATTGCTAAGTGTAAAGACGTGTGCAAGAAGACGTGTGTTATTATTATTATTATTATTATTATTATTATTATTATTATTATTTATTTTTGATAAGCCGATTTAGGTATATAGTTTTTTTATATTTTTTACATGTGTAAGTTTTTATTGGATTACTGAAATAACTTCCTCAATCTTTAAAACTCACATAGCATCTCCTATTACTGTTTAGTAATTACTCAATTTGTTTTTGTGTGTATGTATATAGGGTGTAAATGAATATTTCAGGGCGTAAAGGGTGGGAAAATGGAATACCTTTTGATAAGGAACATGGGTCAAGAAACTTACGGTTCCTTTTTACACTCCTTTCTTTTATTAACTTCAATTTTGAACGGTTTGGCATGTTTTACTGAATGCAGGACAGCAGACTGTTGCGTATACATTGTTGTCGGTAGCACAATAGATAATAATCACGTGAAATCAGTAAGAGTTATGACACGTTCATTTGCCTTTCATTGTTTTGAAGTTTTTAGAAGGACAAAATCATTTGGTTTACTTTTGCTGCAACGCTGTATCGAAGTTGGTGGCCGTCATTTCGAGCATCTTTTGTTAATATGATGCAATGAAACACAAGAATAATTTCCTGTTACGATTACTGTTTTCACGTTATCATAATGTTTACTGCTATGTAAACACAGGAAAGGACGTAAACATCCATACCAGTGCCGGAGGAAACCCAGGATCAGACACATCAGCCCCGAGACAGGCCTTTGCGTTTACCACAAGGGTGTTCCTGAACGACTTTAGAAATATTAAATCTCCAAAACAATTAATAATTCAGTATAGAACATTACATCGTTATTAAAATATATCAGGAAAAAACATGGGAAGAAAATTTTGTAAAAATTTTTTTTCTATTCAATAGAACTGGTCTCAACATGAATATGGGTGAATCTACAGAAAACCTGCAATTTCAGTCAAAAATTTTTAAGGTTTTAAATTACAAGATTTTCTTTTCAAAAAAAATTGAGATGATTGCTTTTGACGTTCTTACATCCATGATATATGTTGTTCAGGTCAACGCATTTTGGTTATTTAAAAAAAAAAAAAAAGGGATGGTAGGCCTATGTCCACAGAAGTGACTTGTGTTGATAACGATGTCGAATTTTAATATAAATTATATTCGAAATAGGGAATTTACGTGGGAAAAACTATGAAATAAATAAATAGAAGACTATAATTTATGAATTAAAAGAATTTTTTATCAAAAGAGGAAATCATGTACAATAAGAATGAATCAGACTGTAAATCTTAAACGTTTATAATTACATATATCATATATTTCATTATATATATTTATATAATTATAAATATCCTTATTGGCATTTAACAAAGACTGGAATTGAAAGATAAGTCTTCGTGAAAAACATAGTATCTTCTATTGTTGATGATTTTCACTTCCATGGACCCAAATGTCCACGGAAGTGATGTCCACGGAAGTGACGAATACTTATGTTTTTTGACCCATGTGCTCTTCATTTTGAGATTAGGAACACGTGTCATTCAGAAAATTAAGTTTACCATATTTCAATTATCAGGCCTAGAAATAATCTTTTTTCCATAGAAAAATTAGGTTCTAAACAAGGTCACAGAAGTGATGGGATGAGCTGTGCAAATTACGAAAAATGAATAAAAAGGTAATATTTTCCTGACAAATGTGCTTATCAGACGAATAAAATTACTTCCCAATTCAAAATGGCCGTGTTATCTATTGTTTTTAAGTGAGATAGAAGACAACTAGCGCATCGGGTGGATTTTTTAGAAAGTTTAGGAATGTCCACAAAAGCGATGGCTAAACCTTGTGACAAGACTTGAGTTTGCAAAAAAAATTTACCGATAATTCGAAAAAAAAATTCACTCAATATTATGTTAAATTTATGTATTTTCTGATTTTACAATAAATATATTATTTTAAAAATATTAAAAAATAAAGCAGTTTGGATCTTTAGAAGCTATCTAACTGTAGCTTATGACAGTCCACGGAAGTGACGAATCACCTTCCGTGGACAACTTTTTTTTTGGAAATTCCATAAAATTAAAAAAAAAAAAATATACTAAACTATAGTATATTTTGTACTTCAATGTGTGATTTTGAAAAATGACAAATATTTTCAATCATTTTCAATTTATTGCTCTGTGACACGAATTACAGGTTTTCTGTAGATTCGCCCATATAACAACTCTTTCAAGACATCGTTTCTTCAAAGTTCTGCAATTATTCAGACAACTTAAAGTTCATAATAAAATATTCGAAGATAAACAGCGTTTCCGTATTAATAAATAACCAAATTCTTGATAGGAAAAATCCGGAATTAATTTACATCAATGAAAATGTTTGTACATTGTATTTATAAAATAAATTTAAATCTAAAAACGTTTGTTTTTATATAATTTAGAAATATATTCTTATAAACAAAAAGATTCCTGTTGATGATAACTCAAAGAGAAATCTTAATGGTTTCTTATGTTCATCCTATGTTTGTTACTTTATGTTCATGGGGCACATTAAAATCTTTTTGTTTAAGCTGGTTGATTTTGTTTATACTTTCTTCAATTTCCGTTTGTGCCTAGCCGTATGCAGGCCGAGATTTGAAGCTTCTTCAAGTATTGTGGTATTTTTTTTTGTTGTGTTTACTTATGTGGGAGTGAAAGTGGGATCTTTCAACCTTTCGCACCTTCTGAGCTAATTATCGAGGGGCTGTCTGGCTGACGAATCCTAGAGGACGATAATTCCTTCCCAGATTCCTGTCAATGATAACTCTGAGTGAGAAATCTTTTTGGTTTCTTATGTGCCGCCTCTGTTTCTTATTTTATATATTTCTCTTGATTAGAACGGCAGATTTAAATCAGTTCTAGCTCAGAAGTTTAACATAACAGTCAAACTTATATAAAATATGTAAAAATGTATTGTTATTTAAATGTTACAGTTGAATGTAATAATTATTTAATCCTATGAATCAAAGTAACATGAAAAATGTTCTTTAAAATGCGTCGTAAAGATATAAATTTCAAACTTCTTTTCATATTAAGCCAATGCTTTATTTCTAAATTTTTAATATTTATCGTAACTGTCGATGGAAAGTTTTCTTAGTAACTTAATTATCGTCTTGAATTCTCACACATCATATAAATATAAAGCCCCGCGAACACCATTCAACTTTGCATCAACTTTAGTCAGCCGACGTCGAGTCCGCCTACTTTTGTCAGCCCTGCACACCATTCAACTTGCAAACGAATCGGCCGTGATAACAGCAATCCCATAATGCAAAATCCGAAAAAGTCGAGGTTTTGAAACCTCTCCGATAAATTCTGCCGCCTCAATTACTGAATTTCAGTATAAACTTTATTTATGCATGAACGAAACTCGCAATACTCTGATATTCATTGTGTACTCGCTTGTCTACGACTCGAATCGGTGAACATCGTTTTAGACGCCATTTCTTTCCATGGGCGTTACGTCACGACTGACGTGTTCCAACGCTGCCCTGTGATTGGAGAATTCCGACCGACTTCCAACCATCTCGAGTCGGCGGACTAAAGTTGGTAGTAAGTAACTGAAAAACTGGCTCAAGAGTGTCTCTACCAACTCGTGACGTCAAAATCGGCCGACTAAGTTGGTGGAAAATTGGATGGTGTTCGCGGGGCTTAAGACGCATACAAAAGTTAATGCATTTATGACTAATGTTGTGATACGAATGATTATGAAGCTGCTTAATTTTTACGGTCTATGAGGAAATTAATATTGATGAAATTTGCAGATAGTATGTAAATGTTCTGCACAGTGCACTTTTCTTTTCTTTCTTTAGTTCATTATAATTTTCAACAACGAAAGATAACTATGACTTTTAAGTGAATTTATCAGAGTAATCATTTTATCTTACAAAATAAATTCCTGTAATTTCAAAATGTTTTAATTATGATATTTAAGTCGAAATCGTAAATATTTGGTCTTGGTGAGAAACCTCTATAAAAATTCTATATCACTATCAAAAAAACTGTAATTTTTTTTTTGTATAATCTGACAATATATAAATATCTGACAATAAATATATAAAGAATAATAGTCTTGTATTTTTATTTTAATAGTATTTGGATTTCATGGTTGTATTTTTTTCTATAAAGTTTTATATTTATATTTCTTTTTTTTTCTTTATGGGAATAGAAAGACGAAGAAAAAAATAATATATTTGAGAAATTTTTAATGCCTTATTTATTATTATAGATATAAAAAAATACAAAATGATTGTATTTAGTTTCAAAGATAACATGTTGACAGTCGATGTTACTATTTCAAACTATCTTAAAATTATTGAAATATATTTAAGAAAAAATTCATGTTCTTATAATCTTTTTTGAAAAGAAAATATTCTTGTGTTGCTTTTCTAGTTGATAATAAACTTCTAAAATTTTCTTAATAATTCCACAATTCGCGAATACGTTATTCCATGTTTGATCGAAATAACTAAAACGGATAGAAATTTTCATGACGATTTGTTACTTAATGAACAGAGCTACATTGCTATTGTCGATATTGTATTAAAAGTTGCCTTCAAATTGTGTACTAAATAAAATTTATTATATGTCCAGAAATAAAGTAAAAATAAAAATTAAAGATAATTATTATAAATAGAATGCTGGAATGATTCTAATAGATGTTATACGTATTGGATTAAAAGAAAGTATCAGTAAAACAAACTTAAAGCACAGTAAAACTATGTTTTAAGTTTGTTTTTCGTCGATACCATGGACGTTAAATTTTATTAATTTATCTGGTGTTAAAGAGAGGGAGAACGACGACTAACTCTCCCAGCACATTTCGATTTCTTCGACTGGCCATCACTGGAACTTTATCTCTTGCACTGTTTACCATCTAATGAAGTTAAAGACACGATATTTGAACATTTAATTTGCAATTTTAACAGAACGGAATTATTTAACAGCTACTTTTACGCAGTTATACTATCGCTATTTAAATTTTGATAAAAACTGAATGTTATTTTACATGAATTATTAGTATAAAACTTTTTGTTGAATTGCATTTGCTTTCCTTTCATTCTTTTCTTTCTACATTTCCTGGGAGCTCATCTCCTTTAGTTGTGAAGTGCTGAGTAGGTGGATATGTTCGTACGATACTCCACTTGTATTTCGCCGATGATTGGACTGTTCCCTGAGCAAACCGTTGAGTTAGTAGTCCACATAAAACTGATCGAAGTTGGCCTCCCGAGTCACAGTGAGCACAGTGCTGAGAGACAGTCCACACCGTAAATTCCGAATTTATAATCCGAAACTGGTTCATTCTTGTGCGATGAATTCTTTCTAGGGAGTTCAGTCCACAAAGGAAATGCAGAACATGTTGGATTGGATCGAGAGTATATATATATACGATTTTTTTTAAGACAGAGCTGCCGGAGTAAACCTGACCATTTAATTTTAAAAGATCAATAATTCTAAAGATATCTAATAAATTTTAGTAAGCATGCGAATATTAAATGATTGCAAATGCCACACAAAGATGTTTTAACAAGTTGGCATTCAAACTGAATTGAGGCTTTCAGATTGAAGACGGTAATTCATCATGGTAGTGTAACTTCCAACGAGTATTCGTAAAATTTAGAAAATGAATGAAAAAAATAAAAAAAATATTCAGTCTTTCTGTTTTCTTGTGACCTCACCTTGACGATGGTCTCCCATGGGAGATTGAAACCGTCCACGGTAAATTATTTTTTTTTAGGTTTTATTATTTATATAATATTGATAAATTAATATATTTATTGCGTCTTAATTATTATTGTCCACCTTGTGCATTCGCTTGTTTTCATTCATTTCCTAAATTCTACATTACTTTAAATACTTGATAAAATAAAATCATTGATTATTTCTTAATGTCAAGAACAAGTATGCCAAAAGACTCTCTCTTCTATAAATTAGCTGAGATGTAATTATGTTTTTCAACGGTAAATTAAAAAAAAAATAAAAAAATACTGAAATGTAATTTGGTTATTGCTCTGTAGCGATCAAAATATTTTGTGATTAAATTTTGAATAATTTGCTGCTAAGTGCAGATGTTTTCATTTTAAATCAATATATAAGGAAAGATGCAGAAGTTGAAGATGGTGGAACTTAAATTTTAATAAGAATGGAACACATCGAGTTTCTTCATGTTAAAGAATAAGAATGGTGATAATTCCTGGATCTGAATATTTCAGTTTATCTGACTGTAATCATTAATACAGTATAGTATTAAGAATACGCTTGGTCTGAAAGGTGGAGTTAGCTTGAAATCATTTTTTGAAAAGTTATTTTTCCGTTTGTTTGGATGGATCAGTTTAGGATATATTTTGATTGATAATTTTAGATCCTAGGCCTACTTTAATTTTTTAATTCATAAAAACATTAAATCCAAGATTTTTAGTTTGTAAAATCGAAGCTTGAGTGATGAATGAAAAAACTTAATATTTGTAATATAGATTTAATATGTGATTTTATTAATTTAATTTCAAAACCTGCGTCACAGTTTCATTCATTCTTTCAATCTATTTCAATGATTGGTGCATCGAAGATTTTGTTACTTCAGATGTAAATAAAAAATTCCAAAAATGATAAGGATTATCAATATGCACGTTTTTGATTTATTTATATTGAAATGTTCCTGATAGAGAAATAGTGTAGAGTTCTGAGAACATAATATTTCTATCGTGCTTTACACCTTCTCGGTTTATTGGAACTATTACATAAAAATACATGACACTATTTGTAACTTTGTAAATTTCCACTTTTTTTATAATTTCTTTCCATTGATCTGTTGAATTCATTAAAAAAATTAACCAAAAAAACAAACAAAAAAAACAGTGATTACTTCTTTCTTTAGAAGTAAACGCAAGCCATGTGGCCTCCCGAAGTTTACCATATGACTTTCTAAATGTAAGAAAATGGAGTCCACCGTATGGTTGAAAGTGGCTGAAAGCAGTCTCCTCCTTGCAAATTTTGGTAATTATTGAATACAAAAAAAAAATGCATCAGTTATCATAGAATAATATTTATTCAAATAAGAAAATAGGTTTTTAGGAATTATTCGCATTGTATTTAAGAGAAAAAGATTGTCGATTTTGCAAATTTTTGTTTTTCGAAATGTATGTAGACGCACCCTAAATTTAGATTTCCGTTACCATTGGATGATTAATAAATTAGTAGTAATGAGATTCAACTAATTGCAGATTCTAGGATACCATTGTCAATTGTAGATTCTTTCTCTGCGTTAATGAATAGCATCATATTCTGAAAACTTTTATTTGTAACATCATCAGAAATGTGACTACACCAATTACCAAGCATTGCCAAGCGACGTTGGAGGTTATTAGTTTACTTCTTTTTAGACATAGAATTTTCTATTTGAATTTCTATAATCGAATAAGTTGTGATTAACAACTTTTGGTTTTTGAAATTATTAGCAGCAGAATTGTACAATAAAGCATAAATAATGGAAATGCAAATGAGCAAAGAGTCATTGAGAAAAATCTAGTAATCAGTAGAAGTGTCTAGGAGTACATTAATAAGGTTAACATCGCACTTCACGAGGAGGGATAAATTTTAATATTTATCCCTTCATCCCATTTTAATAGTGGCGTTATTTGTTGTAAAAACTGATTTAGTTTTATCATCTAAAATTATTTTTGTAAATAATTTCTAGATATTAAATAATTAGAACATTATATGAAAGAAAACACAAACTTTAGATCTTCAATTAAATATCTTTATCTCTTTAATATTTCAATTCTCTTAACAAGAATTTTCTTCAGGAAAACAAAAATGAGAAAGAAAAAAACCTCTTTCTTCCATTTCAAACAGAAATGAAGTATAACAATCAAGGAAAAGGATACGAAAAACGTTGTAAATAATATCCTCCTTTACAAATAACCTCCTCCTTTTCATTATTACCTTTACAATTTACAACAATCATAGATAAATTATTTAACATTTTTATTATTGTTTATAATCTTTACTAATAACCCAAAAGAGATAGTGTTCATCTTCAATGACTTGTCTCTATTCATATATTTCGACATGTTAATAAACCCCGATTCCAAGATATAACGTTCCGTTTCCTCTTTGGATCGTAAATGACCTCTCCAAGAAAATTCTCGTTCAAAGAATTGAAATATTGAAGAGATAAAGATGTTTAATTGAAGAGTTAAAGTTTGTGTTTTCTTTTATATCATGTAAAGTTAAGAGGATTGTGATGTTGAATTTAATTAGGACATTATTAGAAAATATGTGTATTGCAATTAATAATATATATATATATATTCGTATCTATACCATTTTTACCCCTCATTTAAAAAAAAAATCTCCATTTCTAAAAAAGTAAAATTTCTAAATAAAATACTGTTATCTAGTTACAAAAACAATTTCATTAATCCATTGATTTTTTTCTACGATCTGTCATTTATATACATTATGTTAACAAATATCTTATTTAATCCTATAATTATAGACTTATTTTTTTATTTATCTTAGCGAATTTATTTTTTATATATTTTTGTGATTTTGTCATATATATAATATTTTTTTGTGTGATTTTGTCATACATAATATTTTTTTGTTAAAATTTTTTGTTAAAAAGATTTTTAAAATCCTCTGCTGGCGAAAAGGCTTCTCTGAAAGAATCTCTGTTCATAATTAACTAAAGAAAAAATACGAGGACCAATAAAAAAATATAAAAAAATAAAAATATATATCACGCTTGTACTTTTGAACGTACGTGAGTAACACAACAGACTTACAGACTTCTGCATTTACCTGCATATCCCCAGGATCGGTCCTTGAATAATAAGCAGGGGAAAAAAATACAATTAAATATCAGTTGAAACCCACGTGTAATTTTAATTCCCAACAATTTGTAGAGGAGGACAACCAATCACTGCCCTTGGTACATAAACTACTTAAACCCGTACAATTCATGAATAAACAGAGTCCTTGCCAGATCTTATTCTAATCTAATCGTCTAATTACATGAACCAGAGGCCGCAAACATTCAACACAATGTCACTGGAATTATTGCAAAACCCTCCACCTTCTACA
This sequence comes from Thereuonema tuberculata, assembly GCA_023159025.1. Taxonomy (NCBI): domain Eukaryota; kingdom Metazoa; phylum Arthropoda; class Chilopoda; order Scutigeromorpha; family Scutigeridae; genus Thereuonema; species Thereuonema tuberculata. The sequence goes on along the minus strand of JAFIDM010002131.1, from coordinate 45,100,243 downwards.
CTTTCTTTTAATCTTTATACACTCAAGTCCATAAATTAAGGATAAAGGGGAATTGGGGGAAAACATTGTACGACAGTCACATGCCCTGCCTGAGTACAGCTTCTCTTTTCACAGTGACTCAAGAAGTATGTACGTCTGGAGGACACGGGGAAGTAGATATAACCATTGAACGAGATCTTTTCGGAGATGCAGGTATCCTGGTGTGGGCTGGCTTCAGAATGGACTCTCGTACACCTCTCCATGTCTTTGATAGAGGTACCGAAACTGGCCAGATATAGAGGGATATGATTACTCAACAATTCGTCCGTCTGTTCAGGGGTGCAATGGGACCTGTTTTTCTGTTTCAGGACAATAATGCACGTCCCCATAAGCAAACCTTGTCAATGAGTCCTTGGAAACAGGATATCCGGCGCATAGACTGGCCGATGAGGTCCCCCGATTAAACCCCTATTGAACATGCTTGGGATATTTTCGGGAGACGTATTGCAGGACAGAATCCTTCTCCTCGTTCCCTTAACTCCATACAGCATTGTTGCAGGAGAGGAACTCTATTCCTCAGGAACATAATTTCATCCGAAGTATGCCGTATCGTTGTATGGCATGCATTTCTGTCAGAGGACATCACATTCCATATTAACATTTCTGTAAAGCTAAAAAATTTGCATTTATGCCAAGACATGCCAGTAACAGTATGACTAAATTTGCTTTTTTTTCCATTTTATTAATTTTTTTTCAGCCACGATTGTTGGCTTATTTTATTTTATTATCATTTTTTTGGTTGTATCACACCTATATCAACCAAATTGGTTCAAAGTAATTAGTGTGAAGTGCCACGATCCTTAATTTATGGATATGACTGTATATTTCTTTTTAATTTTTCAGAACCTTTGAAACAAAAACACAATTCATACCTTCTCAAAGCTATTTAGATGGAAAATTAATATCCTCAATTCCACGTTATGTCAACACAACAGGAAAAAAAAATGTTTTCGTCAGCAGTTATGAACCATGATACATTAAATATAATACCAACTTTTATTAGTTCAAAACCATACTTCTTTGGTTCTGACTTATTTAACCTTTGAAACAATCTCCTTTTAGGTCTCTTTCTTCCTCAAAGCTCTTTTTGCCTTAATTAGCAGAGGGTTGAGTGCGGGCTCAGTGGAAATCTTAAAATGTAACCTTTTTTTTTGTTGGTAAACATCAAATTTGATTTGGGCCTAGGGGAAATACTTTTTTATGTGTGCGCTCAAAGTTAAGAGTTCTTTTGTGGTTTCTGTCAACTTCAGGCTTAAAATACACAATCAGAACTTTTGATTAACATATACTTTTATGAAGAAAAGAAGAAAAGCGAATAAGCATTTAGGTTAGCAGACACAGGGATAACTTAATAGAAACAAACCGGGAATATTATTATGATTGATGAAAATCCCTAACTAAAGAATCGAAGAAAACATACTTAAGCAATTACTTGAAAAGTCGAGAGATGCCAAAGGATAGTGAAAGAATTGAAAATGCTTAAAAGTTATGTTAGAGTCTTCTATCACACTTACGATTTAAATATGCAGATACAATCATCACTTTGGAACAGAATCATGCGAAATAATGATTTCTTTATCACACACAAAGAATATTTTTTATCACGTTGTTAAACGATCCAAAATAAAGCTCAATATCATAAATGTCCAAAATAGTCTTTGAGATAATTTCTAGGAAATAATAATATTTTAACTATCTTAACAAAAAAAGGATAAAATAGTCCTTTTTCCAATTTTCATTTTGTTACTTAAGAGCTGCAATGCTTAGCATCTGTCAGAGAGCAAATCTAAATTTCAATGAAAAAAAAAATCTAGAAAATTTCTAGTTACCAATAGAATTATTTTAGTTTTGGAAAAACTTCAGAAAAAGGTAACAGAAAAAAATAAAGTGCTGGTTTGGAAAATTCCCTCAAGAATTTATGCTTAATCGAGATCAGCTGCTCTTCATTTCTCTTTTTCAACTAGTTCAAATCAGATCCTTCCCTTTCCTTAGGCCGTTCGGTATACTATGGCTCTGATCTCCAAGTTTCTCTAACGATATACATATAATAAAAAAATACATTTTTTATGAATGCTTGCCAGATGCCCTTAAAGAATTTTTTTTTTCAATTAAACATCTATTTGTGATTTTTCTTACTGGAATCATAGTATTTAATTGCTAACTCTCATGATTGTAGCTGTTCAACTTCTTTGAGTATCAAGATAATGTTGTTGTTTTCAAATTTTAAAACCTGACATCTTTTTTCTTAAAAAAAAAAAAACCAACAAACAAACAAACATAAAAAAAGCAGCTTTTTGAGAATTTTCAGAAATTTTAAACTGTTTTTTTATTCTGAAAAACTGTCTTAAAAGCTAAATTTTATTTTTACATATCTACTCTGCAGTGTTAATGATAAAAATAATGAATTTACTCAAAGTCCTTCAAAAGTTGCGGAAAATCATAATTCGTACGTCTAACACGAATAAATAAAAATTGGATTTTTTACTTGACTCATCCCCCAACCCTCCCAAAAAAAAAACGCTTACTCTTTAATCTTTTCCACTGAGCCTCAACTCATCTCTTCGCAAATTAAAACACAAATGCTAAATCTACTGTAAAAGGACCTTAAATTAATATTTTTTTTTTGCTGTTCACAAGAAATAGTTGCTTGTAGCTCAAGAAAAAGTTTTTATATTACAAAAGCAATGATTTTGAACTCCTGCTGATGGACACTTCTCAATTTTTAATCAAAATATTTTTATTATACAAGCAAGTTTTTTGGTTTTTTTTCTTAATCATGAAGCAGATTTTTTTAAAACTTATCTATTTAGCGTGGAATATTCCCGATGATCTGTTTGAATGCATATATTCATACAATCATATATTTATGCATTGTAAATTACCATATATACATTAAAGGCAAATATATGTTAAGATTAGAAAAATTAGTCTTTTCAATAAATTATTAAATTTAATGACTATTGTTATATTTCTGAAGATGTCAGTGTGGTAAAAGTATTCAAATTAAAGCCTTAATGATGTCTTTGTAATCCTATTTTTTCTATTATTGTTACACTGTTATACTTAAACACATTTATGTGATTTTCCTCTCAATCTAAGATTAATAATTTCCCCCCTTTACTGGGTGTATTTAGATGGGTTTTTTTTTTCGTAAGTTTTGTTATTTGCAAAAGTAATTCCCATGAAGTTTAAGTTTCTATTTGTATGCATTCAGTTTGCTGAAATCAACAGTATATTTTATAAATTCAGCAAATTCCTGTTCCAAATAAACAATTTTTGGCTCTCTAGATAAAATTTCTTTTCTAGTAACAATAATTGTTTCAATAATTATCGTCATTGAAAATCTTAATTTTTGTTACAATATAATTTTAAGTGGTTAAATGTAAGTGAGAAGCTTTATTATTAAGTAATAAAGGGACTGCATTTTATAAAATAAACTGGAATACAATTTACAATTCTGCTGTTCACATAATTAATTTACAGTCATTTTCACATTGAAGTTGACAGCTCTTCATCAAAAGCTACAACTGTTGTTCAATGATCAGGAACTTCAATGAACCCTTCTATAGCATTTAAATTAGATTTTTTTTAATTCTTATTTTATATTTTTTATTATTAAAATAATATTAAGTATGATTAAAATCGTTTGTTTGAAAATACGTTGTTCACTGAATGCGAAATACCGGTAGAGAAGTAAATTGAAGGTGTTTGAATTGAAGTTACTGATTGCTTTATTAAGGACGGAAATGATATACTGACAGATCTAAATTGGAGGTCCTAAATTATTTAATATTGAATATTTCCTTGAACCTGTGAGATCAGATTGATACTGGATAGTTGCGTGAAATTGGCAGGATATCTTCTTATCGAGATAAGAAGCTCTGTAGCTAGAGATAATAGATGACTAATTTTCAGGCCAGGAAGAAAAAAATTCCGACAAATAAATAGAACAAGTACCATCAAGGATCCACTTTATGCGCACAGGGATGGTGACCTCGAGGTATCCGAATTACCCAGATCTGTTACAGTTGGGCCATCTTATATCGGGGTTACATAAAACGGAGATCTGGTTTAAAGTGTACCAAGCTATTTGAAGCTGTACTGATTAAATGGAGTTGAGGTTAATTTTGACAGTGAAGAAAACAATATAATTGTTAGATACGTTTTGACCCTTCATGGACTGTAGCAGCACATGAATCAGCAGAGAACAAGTAGAAGGTCTCAGAATGACAATGGGCGAAGTTCCTTTTTTTTACAAATATTTAAGGATATGAACAGTTAAGGTTAAACGAGGAATAAAATTAAATTATTGAATAGAGTTTGAAGCGTTGTATTCATTGAAATCTTATTAGAAAGCAATGAGAAAGTTCATTCCAAATATTATTTTAAACAAGATCAGCATTTTCTTCAAAATGGCCCACTTTCGCTGTAGTAGGTGAAAAAAGTAGGAAATTTATCATGTGACCAACTGTTGTCTTCTTGTAGCTTGAAAAGTAATAGACAATCAATGCCGAACACACAATTGGTTTAAAAAGTAAATGTAATTAAAAACATTTAAAGCTATATTACTGTACAGGAAAGCTTTTGAGGTCTACTTGGCTCCCTTGTCAATCGAATGAAACAATTAAAAAGTAGCCAATTTATACAAATAGAAACTGAGGTCAAAATCAATGAAATTGGATTTTGATTGTTACAGTAAGTGATGTTAAAGATGTAAATTTTCTAATCAAAGGTCTGTGTGGTAGAAACCGTCCGAATGTCATCGGAATTGATGATGGCTTGTTGCGTCCCTCTGGTGGTGATTTTCAGAAACGTTTTTTTATTCTCTTCCCTCTGCGTTCCGAATCCGTAGTAATGGAGAAAGTATAGATGATATTGATGATGATATTATTGTCCTAATTCCCGCCTGGAAGTCTGCCGATTATTACTAAAAAAGAAATAAAAATATCATTATTTTGGTATTAATGATATTTTTATTTCTCTTTTTTTAGTATTAATGTTATAGAATATTATTTATCTGTTATCTCAATTTTTTTCATTCTCTTTCTTTTGAATTCATTAAAGATTGGGCTATTAAGGTAATCTTAACGTTGCAGCAGGGAAGTGCCAAAATATATGGCTGGAGAGAGGAAATGAAATATGACTCGATAACCTCCCTTTTGATTTTATTACATTCATACCTTAATATAATCGCTTCTTTAAAATTGGCTGTATGTCCTTCATAATGTGTGTTTGGCTATGAATGAAGACTGTTGAGCCTGTTTTAATGGCACTTCTGTGCCTCTCAAACCGATCTTTTAAGCATTACCTGAATTGCCAATATAATGACATGTATTGACCTTACACTTAACTAAAAATACACAATTTTGTTGTTCGGCGATGTCCTTATTGTGGTTCTGTGTATGTACATGACAGTTTATTGGGTTGGATTTCATATGCTGAGGTGTAGAAGAAGTATATGCTATAGTTTGTGGTGTTGCGGAAGGTTTACTGTATGGTTGCAATATTAATTGATTGCTCTATTGGTTATTAGGCTATCTAGAAATGATATCTATCTAGAAAGTTCCTATTGCATTTTTGGTGTTCCTTTGTGAATTGAATTCTTTTGTTTACGGTATTGAATTCAAAAAGTAGGTTATCGGCTTGTTTGTTATTATTATTATTGCTTAAAATTATGAAAACATCGTTGGTAGAAGACGATATTGTTGTGGACTATGTGAATATTTTATTTTCAATGTGTTAAGAGTAATTTCCGCTAGACCTCTATCAAAAAGTCCTTCATGAAATTAATGTTATATTGTCAGTAGAAAATTAATTTTATTTAATAGCGAATTTTGTGACTGAGTCACAAAAATACTATATTGATAGCAGAAAATTTTTTTTTCCTATTTCTATAATATAAAAACACAAAAACCAGGTGTGTTTCCATGATTATGTGACTCATAGGAAGCAAGGGATTCGATGACGAGGAGATAGATCAGTATGACTCCCACTCCTGCGATAAATTTATTGCTGTTGATATTTTGAGAGCTAAATAAATGTTTAATGGAAATGGAAGAGTTTAGCAGAGGTGAAACAGGCAACTTAAAATTCAGCCAATAGTTGGCATTAATTTCCACTAAAGCTGGAAGTGGTCCCTCGATGCTTTCAACCCTTTAGGTAAGTGCTTTAATATATGTCCTTCAATTTCATATTTGTTGATTTTGCGTGAATTGTGCTATGAAAAAAGTCATTTTGAACTTTTGCAGGAGTAGTTGGTTTCAGGCTCCAAAATGCCATCGATATATTGTTAGCTGTTGAATGTTTTTGCAATATGCTCAGGATAATTGCTATGTACCAGAACTCATCAATAACACGTCGTT